>CM054062.1:164686145-165364632 GCA_028641055.1 Alopecurus myosuroides
CATGATTTATCATGTTGCCTACTCATGATTGAGAACGGTGGCAAATAGGCCCCGGAAGCAGATCCTCTATTCCTTAAGCAGTAGATATTGATCCTTTAGAAGCCCGGATGGGTTTTCCGTAGTACCTCAGGAGTTTTGTTCTCGTTTTCTCCGATGTTGATATCCTGTTCTTCTCAACATCCTTTTCGTCCGTTGAAATCTTGTTGTTGTTTTCCAATTCAAAACTTCTACCGGCGTCTAATCAAAGTTTCCCCGTTCATCTGCTAAACTCTATTCCAGCTAAAGTGTTATTTGATACCGGAGCATCACATTCTTTGTGTCCAAAATCTTTTCCACAACATACAACCCAATTCTTGTTCCACTAAGTAATCAAAACTCTGTTCACTCTTCGGGATCTCAAATGTTGACTTCCAAGATAAGTAAGAACAATCCAATTCTAATGGGAGGCCACATATTCCTCGTTACTCTCATATTGCTGATTCTAACATTGATCTCATTTTTGGTGTTGGATTGATGTCAATAACCCTGTTCCACCCTCATTACAGATAATCTATTCTCCAAATGAATCAAATTCTATCCAGCTATACACCCTTGGTACAAAAACCTCTCCCTTTATTTGAAAATGTTCCGGTGGTTTCCAAATTCCCTGACGTCTATCCAAGGTGCACGATGTGTTTCACGTATCACAGCTCAAGAAGATCTTCCCAAGAAGTTTCCGGACCTTTTCTTTTCTCAGTAGGAATCTCGGGGCGCGATTCCTTCAAGGGGGGGCGTTTTGTAACATCCCAAGTCTGAAAAAAAATACCCTTTAGAATGTTTGCTCCCTGTTATTTTATGTTTTGCATCATGGCATCATGTTGATTGCATTTGTTTTCCTCTGTTGTCATTTGTTTTCCAACTGTTTTCAGTTGTTTTCCTTTGTTTTCTATTTGAATTCCAAATCAAAATTCAAACTCTTTGTTTCATCCTTGTGATGTTACAATTTCCAAAATGTTATTTCAAATAAAAACAACCAAATTGTTTTCTTTTCTTCCATAATGTTCATCTATTAAATTGTTGGTTTTATTCAATCAATTAAATCCCAAATCACTTTCAATTTCAAATCAAATGCATCAAACAGAACAACTTTGAACTTGTGAACATCATCTAATCAAATCAACTACTTTAATCAACTTTAACATAGGGTTCACCCTATTAATATCTTTGTTTTCAATATCAATCAATTACTTCCCAAACTGCTTTCAAATCCAAACCAATCCTCAAAATCATTAACCTTTTGAATCCATACAATTCACCACCCCTTTTGCACTCTTTAAACCCTTCAAAAATCCTAGTGGTAACCCTATTCCAAAGCATGGTTTTCTTAGTGGGTTATTAATATTAAAATTCCTCTAATTTGGTTTCAAATACAACTATCATTATATAACTCAATTTTTGAAATCCAAGCTGGCAATATGTTTTCTAATTACCTAATAATGCTAAAACTAATTTCTGTAATTTTTAGTAACTCAAAAGCCATGTTTTTCTTCCTAAAGCTAAGGCTACAAAAAAAATAAAACAAACAAAAATAGAAAGGGAGAGAGGAGGCAGCAACTACCCCCAGCCCACTAATCAACCAGCCCAACCCCTTTTCCCTTCTCTCCCCCAGGCCCACTCTCTTTTTTTCCTTCTGGCCCAACCCCCTACCCCTTGTCGTCTTCTTCCTCACAGTACGAACACAGAAACAGCCACACGATCTCCTCTCCCCCTCCTGGATGCATGCCGTACAAGCATCTCCTCCCCTATATCTACCCCTCCCGAGACCACCTCGTGAACCCTAGTCCCTAGCTTTCCCTCCATCGCCGCCGATCGCATCCTCTATCCCTCACCTCCCTGCTGTTCTTCGTTCTCTGAACATCTTCGTTACTGAACCTGTACCTCGACACCACCTCGTCGCCTCTCTGAAAACCGCCGCCGCTCGCCGTCTCCGGTGGCTAGCAGAGCGCGCTAGCCACGGGAATGGAAAGGCCTCAATGCCACCTACAACCTCGACACCACATCGGAGCCCGAAGAGGGCCAGAGCGCCGCCGCCGTGAAGCTTTTGTCGCCGGCCGTCACCCTGCCTGCTGCTCCGCTCCCTGCCTGCAGCGACCCGACCCCTTCTGCCCCGATCGCCTCCAGATCGCCAAGGTGAGGCCGTCCCCCCTCCGGTTCCCTCCCTCCTTTCCTCTAGGTCACCGCACCACCCCCACGGCGCCTCCCTATTCCCTCTCCGGCGAGCAGCCGATCGGCCCTGTGCGTTCCCTGTCCGCTGGTTCAGTTGCCTGTTAACTGAATTTTTCAGTTAACTGCGCGAAACCCCAACACTTACCCCCCGAGGCCCCCCTTCCTAACACAACTAGAGCACCAGCCCACTGGTTTGGTTCCCCAGCGCAAGCCAGAGGAGGTGGGTTCGAATCCCACCTCCCACCAATAAATCTTTTAATTTTATTTGCAATGTTTTGGTACAGAACTTTACCAGAAATCACCAATAGGCCCCTGGCACTTAAAATCTAGCCCCTGGAAAATATTTTCTAAGCCCCTAGTGCAGTAAAAATGGCAGATTTACCCCAAATTTTGGAAATTGCATAAATAAATCATCCTAGCCCCAAATCCAACATTTTTGATATGTTTTCAATACCAAATTAAATGATCTATCCAAATATAAAATTTGTTTACTATTTTGAATATTTTAAATTGGTGCAATATTTGAAAACTTGTCAAATTCACTTAAAATTGCAAAATTCATAACTTGTTCATAAAAATTCCAAATTTCACAAACCAAATATGTTTTCCAATCAACTTTTCATGTACTTTCCAAATATAAATTTTGTTTGCTGTTTTGAATAATTTAAATTGCTGAAAACAACTGTTTCTTGTTATTGCATTTAAAATTGCCAAAATAATAACTTGCTCATTTTAAATCCAATTTCCACAAATGAAATATGTTTTCCATGCAAAATTAAACCCTCTTTCCAAATATAAACTTTGTGATCTATTTTGAACAAGTAAAAGTGGTGAAAACAACAAATACTTGTGTGACATGTTTTAAGTAACCAAACTTTCCAAACTTAATCAATGAATTTCTAAACTTGTTAAGCCTTATTTCCATTTGATTCTATTGTTGTTATTTTTCTGTTTTCCTCATCCATGCATAATGGTAATTCACTTACACAAGTTGATTAGTTGTAAAACAATTAATTCCACCATAATTCATGGGCTTTTCATATGCAATCCAATTGCATATGGGTCCATTTAATCCTGTTTCTATCTTGTCAACTAGTTTATTTTGTTGCATCAATTAAATGGTCATGCATCATCCCATTGTTTGTGCACTATGCCATGTTATTGATTGTTTATCTTTCTGCCTTGTTTGTTTGCTTCTTCTCGGATACACGACGACGTTGAGACCGACGATACTTACGACACCCCTTCTAAGGAGTTAGCTCAGTACCAGGCTACTGGGTTTTGCAGGCAAGTTATCACTCACATGAACCACTGTGTTCCTTTCAACATTGGTTACCGATACTTTCCGTTGTTCTTTTCTGCTAGCCTTAGTAGTAGTTGTTTCTGTTACGAACCTATCACATGAATCCTTTTAACCCTGATATTGCCTCACCTCCATACCTATCACCATTGCTTGTTGCCCGTGTCTTACTAGCATGCTTAGGTTGTTTTGCTCGAGTCTGTTACCCGTTATTTTCTGTTACTACTCTATTACGTTGTGGGGGCTCGATGTTTAATCAATCAATCATGCTAATGTTACTATTAATAATAAATTTGATGATAAGGCACCGGCAGGAGGCCCATGAGAGGTTTTGGAGCCTGCTAGTGTCGACCCTAATAGGAAAAGGGTCTTGTCTACTGATCCATGATGAGCGCACTACCCGCATTTGGGAAGCGAGTATGGGCGCCCCCCTCAACTTGACCTGATTCGCATCTCGTCCAAATCGCCTCATTTAGTTCGTGTTTTCCATTTGCCGCATGCATGTTTTTGCGAGCCCAGGCCAGGGTGGAACTTTTGTAGTCGGCATATAGGGGGACACGGTCTTAGAGTGCTATGAGGGTCCCTTTTCTTCGGGGCTTGATTAGCCGTGCGCCCAAGGTTCTTTGGGCTTGATGCGAAGAATGGTTGGTTGTGTAGAGTACCCCGCTTGGTGGAAGTGCATTTCCATCTGGCGGGTTATTCTTGAGTGTACGGCCAAATTGGTGCAACCCTGCAGGGATAATCTTCTCGAGAAGCCGTGTTTTCCGCGGTTATGGATTACTTGGTGAAAGTAATGGCTAACAAGTACTCAGGACAACTTAAACATAATGATCAAACATGTTACACCCCATGATTAATAACTTGACTAGTAATAGGCTTATTGACACAATAATTTGAACCATCATTATTTCAACTGTGTGAGTTGTCCTCGGATTGCTTCTTTGGATAAGGGGCGAGATCCAGGATGGGTTTGTTTGAAGTTATCTTTCAGTTGGTTACAATCCTCGATCTTATCTCCTTTCTGTTAGCCGGAAGTTGTAGTATGTTTCTGTAGTTGGTTAGCGCAGCCAGTTGCAGCATCTCTCATACCCCTTTTCTTCCGTTGAACCCAAGGCATCTGTGCTTGGTGTTGACGGGTTACACTTTGGTGAACTGTGAGTCTTGCTTGCCAGTACGTTTATGTACTGACCCCTTTGGGGCTGTGGTTTACGCAGACGACGATTCCGAGGATCTACATGGTGGCTACTACGTGAAGTTTGACGAGACTGCTGACGAGTAGATAGCGGACCCGGGCAGGATCCGAGACTTCGTGGATGGGCTCCGTCTGTTTGTTTCCGGCCTCTTAGGCCTATTTGGTTCTTGTCTGTACTCAGACATGTTGAATGCTTCCGCTGTATTGTAACGATGTATTGTTGGGGCATGTGCCCTCTGAATGATTGTATTTTCTATCTCTGCTCTAATGAGAGCCATTTGCAACTTATTTCAATCTTTTGTGTCGTAGAGATCTGTTGTGATATCAGTTGTTCAACGCCGTTGACGTACCATGTGTGTATGGTTGAAGTACGTCGACGGAAGTGCCTTTGATCTCTAGTGGATAGTTTACATCGACGATGGAATAGCAGGGCTTGTGTTGTCGCGCATAAGCGCAGGCCTACCAGGAAGCTGGGACGTGGGAGCAGTTATGCCCCATAATCCAAGCATCTGCTATCCAGTTCGTACGGTGAGTATCCCCTAGAAATCAGGGTGCGACAGAGATGGTTATCAAGAAAAGAGATGGTTATCAAGAAAAGAGATGGTTATCAAGAAAAGAGATGGTTATCAAGAAAAGAGATGGTTATCAAGAAAAGAGATGGTTGTTATCAGGTTATGTATTCTCAGTACGATGCGTATATCTAGGTCTTGGGGGCTGGTCGCTTAAATAGCACAGTTACAAACTCAAAGACCCGGCCATGATGCCTATGAGTTATAAGGGCCGATTACTTGCAAACGAGTACGGCTACAATCTTATAACCGGACAAAGAAGTCCAAATTTCTTGACTATTCTTACTTAAGCTCGATGTGACTCGCATTAAAGTGGCATGATTTGTTCGCGTACGATTACAGTCAGTCACGAAACCCGACGGGGCTTGGCTGGCTACGTTTTCGTATGGATGTAACAACATGGTATCCACGCGAAAGCCGACTTATAGTACAAGATAGCCAAAAGGGTCATCTAAACCATAAGTTATGCAGAGTACAAGGCTAAAAAGCTGGAAACTCAACGACTATTAAGCATAACTTCAACCCTACGTAAAACAACTCAGGGATTTTTACGAATTTAGCAGTGGACAGTTCGTTCCTCTCTCAAGATCAAGTAACCTAGACTCGGAGATCCGGGTCAGGGTCACTTGAAATCTTGAAAAGAGAAAAAATTGCTTACTTGCAGGATTCCAAAAACCCAAATATCCGAGTCTTGGGGACTTGGGGACTTAGAAGCCAAACCCGCTTGTCAGTACCCATGAGACCCGGAAATTGAGTTTTCACAAAAGGAACAATAAAGAAAGCCAGATATCGAGAACAGATGAGCTCAATAAACTTAAAAAGATTGGTACAGGCATCGAGTGTATCAAGACCTAAGCGTGCATTACAAAACCCTGGTGAAAAGATATCAAAGGTGCACAGGCGCACCACCCAAAATATAAGTGTTTTCAAAAGTATGTTGATAGACCAGTGCATAAGAAGAGGCATTAGAAATCATATATCACTCGGCGTGCATTTTGGCCTTGCCCTTGCCATCGTCGGTGGTAGCAGCAGCACCCGGATCAGTGGTACCAGCCCCTGCAGGAGGTGGAACGACTGGTGTTGAGGTAGCAGGGGCAGAGCCGGCTTCAGCTTGCTTCTTGGCAGCCTCCGCCCTTATCGCAGCAGCTTCCTTCTTCCAACGAGCCAGCATATCATACGGCTCGGGAAGATCCGACTTAATTACTTCACCAGCGGCATCATAGGCTGGAACAAGAATATTAACATCCAGTTCGTCAGCAATTATGCTCGCCGGGTAACGAACCTCCTTTTGGACGGCCTGGAAGTCCTTAGCCGAGAACTTGGATCCGTCAAGCTTAAACTCTGGGAAGCCGCCCATAAGCTTCACTAGCTCGAGCTTGGGGAGATAAGCTTTGGCGAGAGCAAGCCCCCGGGTTACTCCAACCCGGCAAGACGAGCGTTTCCAGTGCCAAATCCACTCAGGGATAGTGGAGAAGGCATCCAGCATTCTCTTCAGATCAACATGCCCCTTACCCGGCCACCGTAATTCTTGAAGGATCCATTTGGTTCCGGCGCATAGCTGCCGGGTGACGCTCTTGATGGTCTTCAGCTTGGCCATGTCATCCTCTTCCGGCATGGTTTCGTCCAGGCCTGAAAAAATGAAGACGTAAGTTGGGAAACTGCCGCTATCTATCAAAAAGATAACCCGGAGGAGGAAAAGTACCAAGTAAAGCACGATATGTGTCCGATATTTGGACGGAAATGCTTGTTAGGTCATCTTCTGCTCGGTGAGCCCTTTTCCTATATTTCCTCATTATCAACCTATTTCTCCTGGCTTCGGCTTCGGCTGCTTCGCGTAAAGTTATCTCCTTTTCGATGAGCTTGGCGGCGTCCGCCATTTTCTCCTCAGATTGAGTTACGAAAGCCTGCATGCATGAAAACAAGGATCAATTGGGCAGAGAAGCAAGTTATCAGTCGCTTGTATAATAAAGTCCCAAGTAAATTATGAACCAATTCACTCGGAACTTGGGGACTGGACAAAGGCATAAGCAACATTAGTTGGATTTACCTCATGTTTGGCTATCAAAGCTCCCAAGACGTTTTCTTCATTAGCCCTTAAAGCGCGAAGGGTTTCTAGCATCTGGGCAAATGTCAGTTCCTCGGATCGAATACCGGAAGAGCCGGCAGCTTGGTCGCTTGGTGGGGGGTCTCTCCCCGCCCTTGGAGTTGAGACCCGGACAGTTTGGGTGGCCGGGCTGGGAGAATTCATTCTCGTATCTAGAACTTCGATCTCCTCGTCTACTGGTTCCGATGAGGAAGGAGATCCGGCAGCTCGGGGGAGTGGATTGGTCAGAGGGCCTTGTTCCTGGTTATTCGCTGTATCGCCGCCAGTCGCAGCGTCCACATTGTCAGTCGGTTTCTCCGCCTGATGGTTATCTGCCTCTATGTTTTCCGGGTCACTGACGACGGC
The DNA here is from genome assembly GCA_028641055.1 of Alopecurus myosuroides. Taxonomy (NCBI): domain Eukaryota; kingdom Viridiplantae; phylum Streptophyta; class Magnoliopsida; order Poales; family Poaceae; genus Alopecurus; species Alopecurus myosuroides. The sequence continues at coordinate 164,693,861 of CM054062.1, forward strand.
TTGAGCACTAAAAGAAAGATGAGAAAAGGCGGTTATTAGCGATGTTGGTGGCTTGAGTGGAAATTTGTTAGGCGTAAAAGGAAATCATGTAGTACAGACTTACCCGGCATTCACGGTATAATCAGGCGGGAGCTCGCCGCTGGAAGCAGATGAGGTCGCCACGGGAACTACCAACGGGACCCGGAATTGCCCGGCACGTGGATGGTTAGGAGAAGGGTGGCGTCGAGGAGAGTCGGAAGGACGAGGCGGAGGAGCACTGCCGCGAGGGACCAAGGGAATAGAGATGCCCGGGTTAAGAGGATCTTCACCCGGGGAGCTCCGAGTTACCCTGCGTTTGGCTGGGAAGGAATCCTTCAAGCAGGATGAATTTGATAATTGATGGTTAAGTTGTCGCATGGCGTCAAAGGAGTAAGGTTCAGAAGATAATGAGGAAAAAGGAACCTTGGACATTGCCCCCTGGTCTTCCTCTTGGCACCCACTGTTGCCTCTTGGTCAGACTCGGTTGCCTCCGGGTCATCCTCATTGACCCCACCTTCGTCCTCCAGTCCTGTGAGTCGGGTGCGTGTTCGTTGGAAAAGAGGTGAATGGGAGGAAGTGATGCAGGTAAAAATATACGAATGCTGTGCAAATACCTTCACTATCATCGGTCGGCTCGTCCTCTTCTTCCGGGTCTCTGGAAGGAGGGGAGGGTTCAACTCTCCAGAAAGGATCATCAGCCTAAGTCAAAAGAACGAGATTAAGGGTCAAAAGCTGTATCAAGTCAAGATATGGAAATGAGTTATGAGTGTCAAATATTACCGCTGGAGCTGGGTTTTCCCGAGTAAACGGGGGTAACCCGGTGATACCCTTTATCACCTCCAGTTTCTCGGTCAAGAAGCCCTTGATGGTCTTGTTGGTGTTGCCGGTTGCAAAGCTCTTGGTGGAGTATCGGAGTGCATCTGTAGTGTGCCCCGAATACTCGCACATCAACTTGGTGCGGATGGAGTTAGGTTGGATCCGGAAATCAACCCATGTTTTTATTAAATTGAGCCCGAGGAGGCCTTGGGCTGAGAGAATGGCTATCTTGGTTAGCAAGGGAAGGATTGCCTCTCTGTCCGAATCTGAGGCAAAGGCACTGAAAGACTCGGAGGGCTCGAGGGGAGTCTCTGAGTAACCCGGCAGTTTCTTTTCACTGTCAGGGGAGGTATCGCGGCAATAAAAGAAGGACAGTTGCCAGTGTTTGACGTGGGAGTGTAGGTTGAGGGTTGGCATCAGAGAATTCCTGCGGCGCTGGATGGATACCCCGCCACAGGTTAGGAGCGCTCCGTCGCCGCTTTCGCGGCACGGCTTGCATTGGAATAGCTCAACAAAGAGAGTTAAACTCGGCGGCATGCACAAGTACGACTCAGAGAGAACGATGAAGTGGGTGATGTTTAACATAGAGTTAGGCCCTATGTCGGACATTCGGAGTCCATAGTGATCTAAGACCTCCCTAAAGAAAGGGTGACCCGGAGGACGGAATCCCCGGGTCACGTGCTCTACGAAGCAGATTACCTCGTTTTCTGTGGGTGTGGGCCGGGTCTCATTACCCGGCGCTCTCCAGTGAATGTCCTTCTGAGAAGGGAGAGTTCCTAATTCGGCTAGCTCCTCCAACTTGGCTTTCGTAGTTGTGGAACGCCCCCAGTTGGCGGATATGGTTTGGGCAGTTCTCGCCTGAGTCGGTTGTTTTCCTTGTCGTTTGGGAGCCATGGGATCAACCTGCAAAGCACAAGAAAAGAGGCGTATGAAATAAGGCCCGGGAGTGTTGAATTATCCGAGTATAAGGTATCAAGAAAGTATGAAGCTGATAATTATCCGGGTATCATGTTATGAAGCGGAAATCACAAGGTATCCGGGTATTAAGTATGGCTGTGGAAATTATTGTTCACTTACGTATTGAAATGAGTTTGGGGAACACGGATGGTTGCCCATGTCTCTACTGCAAGCAAGGTAACTGGAAAGGGAGGATTTTCTGGGTGTCAATGATATGCGCGGAAATTTGGACAGAATGGATCTAGGTTGGAAAACTCGCGAATGATTCTACGAAGAAATTGGTGATTAATGGCAGTAGGAGGGTGGCGTGAGATCATCCAACAAGTTGTTGAAGGAGTTGGCAAGCATCTAAACCGTCTAATTCGGTGTGACGGGAAAAATGGTCCGCGGATTGACCTAGATCCAATCTAGATTAAATCGAAAAAATCGCGGGGCTAGATTAGCGAACGCTTACTGGAAGAAGCTTGAGTGCGGCCGGCGGCGGCCTTGTTACGGTGGCGTGCTCGGGATTCTCGAGATGTTGCGGGGCGCAGGGAATGAAGAAGCCGATGAAAGATTGGAGTAATAGGTGGGAGTCCAAGTTACCTTCTGGGCTCTATTTATAAGGTGTGAGCGGATAAACCAATCCCAACGGGCGGAATCCGGAAGATTTGGGGCAATGGCTATCCGTGCGGATTTTACGAGATATGCTTCGCAAGCTGAGCGAGATATCCGGACAAAAAAGAGAAAGGGATCCTCTCCGTGGCATCAGCATCAGTTATCGAGTAAAGTATAGAGTTTTGGCATTTTTATCAAGGCTTAGACTCGGAAAATTAAGCAAAGCATCTGGAGAAAAGTCGGGTTACTATATGGCCACCATGGAGTTAGGCCTAGCTGAATATCAAAACATCTTAACCCGGTCTCTGTATGCCCGTATATTTGATATCTTTGCAGGGAATAGCAAGCGCTTCAAGGAGGATCCATGAAGCCCAGGCTATTCTGGGGACTACTGACGGGGGGACGATAACCCGGTATGCCAAACTCCAAGGAATAACCCGGCCCAAAGGACGGTGCGCAGGATCCGGCTAAGGATAAGGAAGCTCGTGCAGGCCCAAGTTTGTAGGCCCAGCAACTCGGGTTGAGGGCTATTGTAAAGGAAAGCTAGGATTTGTGCGCCGTATCCGGGTAGGATCCAGGGTGCGCCTTGGGGAATAAGCCAGGGGGTACGGGTGCTTTATAAACCGCCCCCCAGGTCTAGTCTAGATAGAGATCTAAGAACCCTAGCAACATCGCGTGATATCGAGCATCAAGTGTAATCCCAGAGTTGAGTTATTATATCAAGATCGGAGACTCGGCGACTTTGATTGCCGGCTACCAGATCGAGTTGCACCATGTTTTCCTCTGAGCTAAACCCTCTCCCAAATACCTGTGTCGTCTTGCCCCAAGATCAGTTACCCCAGGTAACATCTGCCGTGATTATCCCACGACACCAAGGCCAACATCGAGGATGCTGCTACCTCCACCTGATCACCTCCTGCAACTTTATCCTTAAACCTTTATCAGATCCCCGGGATGCCAGGTGCAGATGTATCGAAACAATTATGTTTGTCGCTTGCTACTCAGTTTTATTCACGTTTGATATTTAACTTAGTCAATTTGAGCAGCCTTGGCTCGATGCCGGGTTGCGTTATCATGCAAGTCCCCGAGTTGCATTTCTTATTCGCTCTTCCTTTTTATCTCAGCTCTTACCCGCAACTTGTTGCTTTTTTGGTATTCGAGTCACAAGAATTCAAAGTTGGAGTTGCAAATACTTAGCCACTTAGAAACAGTCATAGTAACGCAGCCCACCACTTAGCCGAAAAGGAGTTAACAAAAAACAACAGTAAGAGACTCCCTACTCGGTTCCTGCGCTCTTTCTTTCCTTAGTAATTTTTCTTGTGCTCATTGACCTTTTGCTTGTTCTCTTGCTTGCCATGAAGCCGGGTTTCGGGCAGCAGCAGAGTCAAAGAGTTGGCATGTAGGTTTAAACACAATACTAAATGTACTCATGAAATTTTAAGCAGAGCAACCGAGTGGACGAAAATGAAGCCGAGTAAAAACACACAGAGTAATTTTGGACGAGGGCAGTCCCCGAGTTCAATTTCAGATTGCAGAGTAGAATTTTAACTCGGATAAGAGAGTACATACATCTTTTCTCACGAATGAAAGCGACGAAGTAGGGCTACATTCCAGGGGCGCTTAGATTCCTCTCCAGCTTTATCTGCCCTGTTCTCCTGTGATGGACGCACGTCCACGAGATAATAGGCATCATTGTGCAGCGCTTTGCTCACAATGAAAGGCCCTTCCCATGGAGGAGACAACTTGTGCATCCCGGCTGTGCGTTGCACAAGCCTAAGGACCATGTCTCCTTCTCGGAAAACCCTTGGGTTCACCTTTCGGCTATGATAACGCCGCAGGTTTTGCTGGTAGATAGCTGAACGTGACAGAGTAAGCTCTCTTGCTTCTTCGAGTAGGTCAACGTCATCTTCTCGAGCTTCTCTCGCCTCCACCTCAGTGTAGAGGGTTACTCGGGGGGAGTCATGCTCTAAGTCTATTGGCAACACGGCCTCAGCCCCGTATACCAAGAATAATGGCGTGTAGCCGGTTGACCGGTTAGGGGTAGTCCTTAGACTCCACAACACCGCTGGCAACTCGTCTAGCCAACACCTAGGTGTTTTCAGCAACGGCTCAATCAGCCTTGGCTTTATGCCTGCTAGCACCATGCCGTTTGCTCTTTCCACTTGCCCATTGGAGGCGGGATGCGCAACAGATGCAACATCTAGTCGGATGTGCTTATCTCTGCAGAACCGCACCATTGCCCCTTCAGCAAAATTTGTACCGTTATCCGTGATGATGCTGTGCGGGTAGCCGTATCTCAGGATCACATCCTTTAAGATTTTCACGGCCGTAGCTCCATCGCACTTCCGAATAGGCTTCACTTCAATCCACTTGGTGAACTTGTCCACCATGACTAAGATGTGCGTCATGTTGCCTTTAGCCGGCTTGAAGGGACCAACCATGTCCAAACACCAAACAGCAAATGGCCAGGTAATGGGAATGGTTTTCAACTCGGAAGCAGGCATGTGGATCTTACTCGCGAACATCTGGCAGCCGTTGCACTTCCTCACAATGTCCTCAGCTTGCTGCAGAGCTGTGAGCTAGTAGAAACCATGCCGAAAAGCCTTCTTGACCAATGCCCGAGAAGAGGCGTGGTGCCCGCATTCTCCTCGGTGTATCTCCAACAGAATTTATTCTCCCTCTTCCGGGTCCACACAGCGTTGCAGCACGCCGGTGGCACTTCTCTTATGCAGCACATCTCTGAATATGGTGTAGCCCTTGGATCTTCTCTGAATCTGTCGTGCGATCACCTCATCTTCTGGCAGAGTGCCGTCCTTTAGAAAGGATAATATGGGCGTGGCCCAACTCGGTGTCTCCCGTGTAGAAAACACTGGTTCGTCCACTTCCATCGGGATAGGCACCTCTGGCTGCTCTTTAGGGTTGGGAGCACTTCTCTGAAGCCCTGAACGATTGGCAAGGACCTCCTCAATGAATGCGATAGTCCCCGGGTTGAGGACATCAGTCCCCGAGTATGGGGTGGCAGTCCCCGAGTAGGGAGTGGCAGTCCCCGAGTAAGGAGTGGCAGTCCCCGGGTTCTCTGTTGCATTCTCCCAGTCAATCTCCATGGGAACGAATTCTTCACTTGGCAGAGAAGGAACAAATATGGATTCCAAGTCGGGAGATAGCTTGATGGATGGCTTCCTCAAGTGCTCCAAGGCAATCCCCGCCGGGATGGACTGCCGAGAAGATCCCAACTTGGACAGCTCGTCTGCTGCTTCATTCTCTGCCCGGTGAATATGCTGGAATTCGCAGCCTTCGAAGAATCCAGTCATAGACTGTACCAGGAAGCGGTATGATGCCATGTTGGCATCCAGAGCATCCCAAGTGCCAGAGACTTGCTGCACCACCAGATTTGAATCTCCATAGCATATAATGCGCTGCACGCCAACCTCCTTGGCTACTCGCAAGCCGTGCACCACGGCCTCGTACTCTGCAACATTGTTGGACGCCTTGAAATGAGTCTGCAGCACGTACTTGAGCTGATCTCGTTTGGGTGACGTAAGCACTACGCCAGCACCAAGGCCTTCCTTCACCTTCGAGCCATCAAAGTGCATCTTCCAGTAATTGGAAACTGGAGCAGGAGGTTCGTACTGCACCTCAGCCCAATCCACCAGAAACTCCGCCAGAATCTGAGACTTGATGGCTTCTCTTCTCGCATACGCGGGAGCATACGCGGCCACCTCAATTGCCCACTTGGCTACTCTGCCACTCGCTTCCTTGTTGCCCATGATATCCGAGATGGGAGAAGAGCTCACAACCGTGATGGGGTGCTCTTGGAAATAATGCTTCAGTTTCTTGGCGCCCAGGTACACGCCGTAGGTCATCTTCTGGTAATGCGGGTAGTTCTGCTTGGAGCTGGACAGCACTTCGCTGAGGTAGTATACTGGGCGCTGCACACTTTTGCCTTCCTCTTCTCGTTCCACCACAATCACCACGCTGACCACTCGGTTGGTAGCAGCGATGTACAGCAGCATTGGCTCCTTGGGTAGCGGACTAGCCAAGATGGGAGCACTACTCAGCATTGCCTTCAGCTCGTTGAATGCCACATCCGCTTGCGGAGTCCAGACGAACTTGTCACGTTTCTTCATCAGCTGGTACAGAGGCAGGGCCTTCTCGCCCATTCGGCCCAGGAAACGACTCAGAGATGCCAAACAACCAGTGAACTTCTGCACATCCTTCAGGGATCTCGGCAAAGACATGCTCTCAATAGCTTTTATCTTTGAGGGATTTGCTTCGATGCCCCGACTAGACACCAAGAAGCCGAGTAGCTTACCAGCCGGGACGCCAAAGGTGCATTTACTCGGGTTCAGCTTCATTTTATACTTGCGCAAGTTAGCGAAGGTTTCCTCAAGATCGGCAAGCAGAGTTTGTGTTTTATTCGTTTTGATGACAATGTCATCTACGTACACCTGCACATTCTTGCCGAGCTGGTTGTGCAAGCATTTCTGCATGCACCGCTGATAAGTAGCACCCGCATTCCGCAACCCGAAACACATGACACGATAGCAATAAGCCCCGTACGGGGTAATGAAGGCAGTCTTTATTTGATCAGCAGGATTGAGAGCTATCTGGTGAAAACCAGAGTAGGCATCTATGAAAGACAGCAGTTCACAACCAGCAGTGGAATCGATCACCTGATCGATGCGAGGTAGCGGAAAAGGATCCTTGGGGCATGCTTTGTTCAAGTCGGTGTAGTCGACACACATGCGCCATGCAGTAGCAGCCTTGGGGTCCTCCTTCTTCTTCTCGACCATGACCGGGTTGGCTAGCCAATCCGGGTGCAACACCTCCATGATGAAATTGCTTATCAGCAGCTTGGTGATCTGGTCACCAATGGCCTTCCTTCTCTCATCTCCGAAACGGCGCATAGCCTGCTTCACTGGTTTGGCGTCAGAACGCACATGTAACGAGTGCTCAACCAACTCCCTCGGGACTCCTGGTAAATCTTCATTGGACCAGGCGAACACGTCCCGATTCTCACGGAGGAAGTGGATGAGCTCGCTTTCCTATTTCTCCGCCAACCCGGAGCCAATGATGGCTACGCGGTCGGGGAACTCAGGGTCGACCTGGACCTTCTTTGTCTATTGAGACGCCTGGAACGCGGTCCCGTGCTGGGTACTCGGCACGCCCTGCGCACCATCTTGCGCGGACTGCACCATAGCCACCACCTCGTACATATTTTTCTTCTCGGCAGCAATTACCATGGACTCCGCCAACTGAGAACCAGCAGAGGCACACTCCATGGACTTCTTGTAATCACCAGAGATGGTAATCACGCCATTGGGACCAGGGATCTTCATCTTAAGATATGCAGTGTGGGTAGAGGCCATGAACTTGCTCAGAGCAGGCCTGCCGAGTAGGGCATGGTAGGGGCTCTGGTGATCAACCACCTCGAACTGCAGGCTCTCTGTGCGGCAGTTCTCCCTGGTACTGAATAGCACATCTATCCACACTCGGCCAATCGGATTGCACGAGACTCCCGGAACAATGCCATGGAAAGTGGTCTTGCTAGGTAGCAGCATGTTCTCGGCCAGCCCGAGCTTCTCGAGTGTGTCTCTGTACACAATGTTGATGCTGCTGCCGTTGTCGATCAGCACCTTGCTGAACCTCACATTCTTCTCAGGACCCAGGAAGGTTGGATCCAGCACCAAGGCGTAGCTTCCCGGGTTGGGCATCACCTTGGGATGATCTACTCGGGACCACGTGATTTCTTGGTTGCACCAATGCATATAGTGAGGAACAGCAGGGATCACGACATTGACCTCCATGGCACGCCTGTGCTGTGATTGCTTGTCGACAGGCTCAGAAGTGAAGATCATGTAGCTCTCGTGGTGTTCTTGGTACTGGTTGTGGCCTCCACCCTCATTGTTGCCGTTGTTGTTGCCTCTGTTGTTGTTGTGGTTGTGGTTGTTGTTGTTGTTGTTGCGGTAGCCCTCATTGTTGAAGTGGAGATTGGCTCCTAAAGCCACTTGATTCACGTTTTCTCTTCTCGGAAACACTGGAGGCCGAGCTGCGGGTGCGCGAGCAGGCTGCACATTGGCATTTGCAGCTGGCAGAGGAGGAGGAGGAGGCAAGCCTTCATTCCTGATCAGATCCCACCACTCGCACTGTCGGGTAGTGTGGTTAGCAGGCCTCGAGGGGTGCTGAGTATGGAAACTGCATGGGCCATCCCTCATGTCGTCAAAGACGAACTTCCTTGTCTGCTCCGAGTTGCCGCTACCCGACTGAGGAGCGCGGTATGGTTTCTTGTTGCCTTGGCCCTGGTTCTGGTTCTGCCCGTAGGCTCCAGCAGGTTTTTGCCTTTGGCTGCCCCCAGCTCCAACAGCCACTACATTCACTTCCTCAGGGTCGTACCGAGTATCTATTCGGTCACCCCTGCGCTTGTTGCGGAACTCGTTGCGCTTGTTGCTGTTGAAGTTTCTTCTCGGCTCGGAGGAATCCATCAGGGGCTGAGTGGGGTCACCAAGTGCGTACTGATCCGCGATCTTGATGGTCTCTGCCAGAGTGTTTGGCATCTCCGTCTGCAACCTTTGCCACAGCATACTGCCATGTCTGCAACCCTGCGCAAACCAAGTGATGGCCTGGGCTTCGTTCACACCTTCACAGGTGTTCCGCAATGTGCTCCACCGAGTAAGGTACTCGCGGTCCGCCTCGTCTTCCCGTTGCCTGCAAGCGGACAGCTGCTGCGGCCTATTCGGCCTCTTGTAAGTGCTGGTGAAATTGCTGATGAAGGCCTCCGAGAAGTCCAGCCAGCAATTGATGCTGTTCTTGGGCAGGTTGTTGAGCCAAGTGCGAGCTGGACCCTCTAGCATCTGTGGAACGTACCGCACTTCCCATCTCCGGTTGCCGTTCGCGATATGAACCGCGGTGACATAGTCATTGAGCCAATCCTCCGGCTTGGTGCTACCATTGTAGCTCTTGGTGCCCCTTGCGAGCTGGAAGTTCTTCACGGAAGGCTCGTTCATGATGCGCGGGCCAAAGCACTTGGGGCCGGGAGGTCCCGTGTTCTCGAGTCGTGCCGAGAAGCTGATCCGGTCCAACTGGTGCCTTGCATCTCCAGGCGCCAGCACGCGTTCGCCCACACGATCCAGGATGTCATAGCCAGCCAAACCCATGGCCGAATAGCCATCATCATATCTGTCCACCTGCACAGCTGCAGGCTGTTCCACCGGGTTTGATGGGGGGATGCTAACCTGGTATGCCAAGATCCGAGGAATAACCCGGCCCAGAGACAGTGAGCAGGATACGGCTAGGGATAAAGATGTTTGTGGAGGCCCAAGCTCGTGGGCCTAGTGACCCGGGTTGTGGGTGTTGTAAAGGAAAGTTAGGGTTAGCATGCCGTGTCTGGGTAGGACCCGGGTGTGCCTTGTAAAGTAAGTTAGGGGGTATGGGAGCTATATAAACCGACCCCCGAGCGTAGATTGAGACAGAGATTCGAGAACCTTAGCAATATCGAGTGGTATCGAGTATCCAGTGTAAACCCTAATCGTGTTATTGTATCGAGAATAGAGATCCGGCGACTTCGATTGCCGGCTGTCATATCAAGTTGTATCATGTCTTCCATTGAGCTAAACCCTCTCCCGAACGCCTGTGTCGACTTGCCCCAAGATCAGTTACCCCTGGTAACATCTGCCGTGATTATCCCACGACAGTTGGCGCCCACCGTGGGGCCTGCGTCCAAAGGTGTTTACATCACGGGAGAAGCTCGGAAGGGCATGGAGAATCTTGTCATCGGCGAGATCTACATCGACCACGAAGGAGAAAAGGTGGTGGACGATTCCGGCTGGGGGCCGGAGTCGGATCACCTCGAAACCGGATCCGTCATAACAATCGGCCGGATCAACGTCTTCATCGGTACGGTATGTGCTTCCAATTCGGTCCCTGACAACGTTGGATCTGATTCTATGCCAGGAAAAGCCACGTCTACCCGATCAGATGATGAAGAATCGACGGGAACGACATATCCAGCAGAAGAACCCATCGCGGAGTGGGAACAGCCGGAGGAGCCGGCATGGACCCCACGCGAACGGGTCCAAGGAGAAGATGACACCGGGTCTATCCTGGATCTACTGGAAAACCGGTACGAGGAGAACGGTGAAGAGGAACAGCCTGAATTTACACCGGATATCGCGCGCCGAGTTGCAGTCTATGCAGCCCCCGCGGCTAACCAAGGAAACACAGCCGCGGCACCAGTCGGGGCGGCTCAGGCAGTGGCCCAGCAACAGGGCACGGTTAACGGAGACCCGGTCTTGACCCGGGTCGATGGAGAGTCAGCATCGGTCACCAGTCGCGCGGCAGATGAGGAACAACACGCCAACATGTTCGGGTTTCAAGCCAATCGGACACCAGGGGCGGGCCCCTCGAATCCGCGTCACCCGGCCCTGTTCGATAATAATTTGATCTTGGATCCTACAGTCCTCGCCACTGTTATCACCCCAGAAAACGCGGCAGAGCGTGTTAGAGATCTGGGCGTGGCTCGTCGTGCATTGGAACAGCAAAGAAGGCAAGTGGAAGCAGATAGACAGGGGATGGCCACCCGGCGGCGCGAGCTAGACGCGTTGGAAACCCGGCTTCGAGAGGAAACGACCAGGATACATCAAAGGCACCACACCAGGTTGCCAGCAACGGGCGGGGTTATTAATCCGGCTAATTTGTTCATCACGCCTCAGGATCAACCGATACCAGTGGTGAACCAGGGAACCGCACCCCAACAGACAACAGCAGCGACACGTCCGGCGAATGAACGGACCGGGTTACCCCCACCGCAAACTAGAGTCACAACCGGCAACGATCTACTGCCGCCGCCACCATCACGATTCCGCACGCCAGCCGGCCACTACAACAATCCTATGGACAACGTATATGCGGCGACACTCGCATTAAATCAAATACCTGTGGGAGAGTCGCCCCATGCAGAGAAGACTCGGCAAGCCATCGAGCTGTTGCACACTGCGGTGGCGCAGCAAGCCAATTACCCGGATCACAGAAGCGGAATGCACGGGACGCCGTATGTTAGCCAGCAGCAAGGGAATTTACAAACGAGTTCAGCGCGGCGGAGGGAAGAGCAGCAGCAAATGCCGCCTCCTCCCCGCGCTCAGGCAGTATCAGCAGCACAGGCCGTCGTGGACAGTTCTAGGGCCCGGAGGGCCGCGGCCGGGTCTGCAGCGCATGGACCTCCCGCAGCACAGCGCCCAGACGCGCCCCCCGCGGCATCACACGTTTCCAGGGCAAGGCCGGCTTCAATCATTCTTGCGGGGCCCAAGTGTCTCTCGGACAATATTAGAGCTGAACCTTACCCGGAAAAGTTCAAAGAGCCAGGGAAAGTAGTGAATTATGAGCCAACCATGGATCCCGAAACGTGGCTAAGCAGTTATGAGATGGCAATGTCAATCCGCAACGCGTCCGAGAACCTCCAAGCCAAATTCATGTATCTGATGATGTCCGAAGGAGCAGCAAAATTGTGGTTCACCAATCTACCAGAGGGATCGATCAAGTCTTGGGAGGAATTGAAGACCGCGTTTATCAAGCACTTTCACGGGACCTGCAGGAAATTATTCACCATTGATGATCTAGAGCGATGCGTCCAAAAGAAGGGAGAATCGGCGCGCAGTTGGGTGCGCCGGGTTATGGAGATACTTCACTCATCCACAGACATCCAGCCCAAAGATGCGCTACAAGCCATGGCAAAAACATGCAAGTATATACCTTTAGTGCAAAAGTTAACTCGCATGAAGTCCAGTCGAAATGCATCAGAAGTCACAATGGGAGAATTGATGGATGCGTGCAACAAACACGCTGCGACAGATACCACAGAAGAAGAAGCTGATGACAAGAAGACAAAAGCAAACACAAGCGGTAATGGAAGAACCGGCAACGGAACAGCGTCAGGAAACAATGGAAACAGTCAGAACAAGCGCCCCTTCGAAGGAGGCTCCGAGTTTGTCGCTAACACCGAAGCCGGGTCTTCAAGGCCAAGAGCAGAAGGAAATTTCAGCGGAGGTAACCACCATGGAGGAAACTATCAAGGACCACCAAGGCCGGGTAATAATTGGGACATATTCAGGATGGCATGTCCGAAGCACAGCAGGAACGGCAGGCCAGCTAACCACTCCCTAGAACAATGCGCCGATTTGCAAAGATGGAAAAATGAGGAAGTGCACAGAGCTATGCGAGGTGCAGGGCGGGGAGGAGGACCGGGTCCAGGGGCAAACCCGGGCAACGGCCCACCCCCAGTTGGTAACCCGGCGGCTGGAAATCAAGGTAATAACCAAGGGGGGGGCAGGAGGCTTCCAGGCTAACCCCAAACAATTGGGTCAATATCATGTGCATACCACAGGAGGATCTAACAAGGACAAAAAGATACTGAAGCAAGCAGTCAACTCAGTTTCATTAGCCGTTCCGAGATACTTGAGATGGTCAGAACAGGAGGTAACATGGAGCAGAAGGGATCACCCAGAAAGAGTGGAACACCCAGGAGTCTTGGCACTAGTAGTCGCACCACAAGTTAATGGGTACGAACTAAAGAAGGTTTTAATGGATGGTGGAAGCAGCATCAATATACTGTATTGGGAAACCTTCCTACGCATGGGTCTCAAGGAATCTCAACTGCAAAAAAGCTCGACAGTTTTTCATGGAATAGTGCCGGGTCATTCAGCATGCCCCGAGGGAAAAATCGCATTGGAGGTAGCTTTCGGAGAATCAAAGGATAACTATCGAATTGAGTGGCTCACCTTTGAGGTAGTGAAATTACGCAGCCCCTATCACGCGCTGTTTGGAAGGCCGGCTTATGCCAAATTCATGGCTAGGCCGTGTTATGTATATCTACAGCTAAAAATCCCGGGTCCCAAGAAGACCATTACCATACATGGAAATCGAGATATAGCAGCTGAATGTGACGAAGGAGACGCAGCAATGGCCGAGCAGGCCTGTAGAAAAGAAGAGCTCAAGCACTACCGATCTCAAGCAGACCCGGAGGATATAGCCACATCAAAAAGGCCGAGTACTGAAGGCGAAAAAGCAAAGTCCAAGGTCACGCAAGATGCTAAAATGGTGGCCTTAATCGAAGTTGACTCTCCCAAGCAGTCTGCTGTAAAGGAAGAAGTTACACGGCCGCCAACAACCAGCAAAGTCATGGAGACACCCCACCCGGGTTGGCTCGCAAACCCGGTACTCATCAGGAAAAAGTTCAACTTATGGAGGATATGCATTGGTCAAGCCGGATCAAGACCAGTGCATACAAAGAACTGAGTAATGTAACGGGCGGCAGGTTTCAGACGCGCTCTTTTCCTACCCAGGGTACCTAAGGGGACTGGAAGGTTTTTAATGAGGCGGCCTGCTGACCCAAAATTTCTGGTATCAATAAAGAGATGGTTATCAAGTCCTATGTCTTTTCGCCTTTATCACAAGTAAGTAGTATCTATGCGACATCGATAATTCAGTATCATCAAAAGCATCGATTGCATGTAGGTCTTGGGGGTTGGTTGCTCAGGTAACCGACCACTAACCCGAATGACCCGGCATAGATAGCTATAAGTTATAAGGGCCGATTCCTCGCAAACGAGCACGGCTGCAATCTTATGACTGGGCAAAGAAGCCAATTTTTCTTGACTTATCTTACTTAAGCTTGATGTGACTCGCACTAAAGTGGCATGATTCGTTCGCTTACGAGTACAATCAGCCGTGAAGCCCAATGGGACTTGCCTGACACTGTTCTCGTATGGATGTAACAACATGGTATCCACGCGAAAGCCGGCTTATAGTATAAGATAGTCAAAAGGGTCATCTAAACCACAAGTTTATGCAGAGTACAAGGCTGATAAGCCGGAAACTCAGTGATTATCAAGCATAACTTCAGTATTTACATGAGATGGTTTTAGGGTTTTGCCTTGGTAGGGAATGATTTGTCCTCTGAGAAAGGCCACACCCTCATGACTCGTCCTTTGGGTCATGGGGACTGCGGACTTCGTAACAGAAACAAACCACTTTGATACCAAGGTTCAAAACGGCCCTATTATCCGAGTCTTGGGAACTTCAAGAGAATTTCACTTATCAAAGCCCCTGGTCTCGGAAAAAACGAGTCTTATGAAGGGAGCTAAAAAGAGAGATGGGTATCAAGAACAAGTTCAGAAGAACGGCAAAAAGTATGATTATCAAAAGGCTAGGAAAGCCGCGAAAATATGTTACCAAATAGAAGTATATTACAAGCTTTTGCATCGGTATCAGAAGTGCACAGGCGCACCATTAACAGAATAAAATAGCTCAAACAAAAAGGTCCCACGTGACTAAGGTATTATGATGTCCTTACTCTACTCGGCCTCCTGAGCGCGATCTTCCGGGTCTTGCTCCTGGACCTGCTTCTTAGCTTTTTTGGCAGAGCCACCCGGACTCACCGCGCCAGGGCGGATAGGAGGAAGGACGGACAGTGTAGAGGCGGACGGCCCTGATTTTAAGTCGGCCTCCCTCTTCGAAGTTGCCTCCTTCTTCTTAGCTGAGTAATCAGCCCACTTCTCCAAGAGATCAAAGGGCGGGGGTGCTTCCTCTGTGATAATCTTGTCATCAACGTCATATGCAGCCATTAGTGTATTAAGGTTCAAGCTATCGGCTAGAGTGGTGGCAGAGGGGCGCACTGCCGACTGAATGGCCTTGAAATCCTTAGGCGTAAATTTGGCGCCATCCGCCTTGAACTCAGGAAACCCGGAGATTATCTTCGCCGGGTCAAGCTTCGGAAAGTAGGCTTTGGCCAACGTCAAAGCCCGCACTATACCAGTACGGCAGGACGAACGCTTCCAGAGTTCAATCCATCCGGGTACAGTGGAGCAGGCCTGGACAAGGTTCTCTTCACCCGGATAGGCTTCCGTGGGCCAATTAATGGCATTCAATATAAATTTGGTGCCGGCAAAGAAAGTCCGGAGCACAGCCTTCAGGGTCCTAACCTTGACAATAGCATCTTCCTCTGGAGCTGCAAGGTTCGCACCTATAGTGGAAACAGAAGCAAGAACGTATCAGTAGCAGCCGGGTATGAAATTAGTCGGCAGGCAAAAATTAGTCGGCAGGCAAAAACTTAACCGGCAGGCAAACACTTACTAAGTAAGATCTGATAAGTATCGGAGACTTGATCCGATAACTTCTTCAAATCGGCCCGAGCGGCGAGGCACTTCTCCTTGTATTTGGAGACATCCTTCTTCAAAGTTTTCATATTATCCTCAAGGATTTCTCGGCGTTTTATCTCGGCAAGAAGGAGCTGTTCAGTCTTCAGCAAGGTTTCATCAGACCGAGTTACATGTGCCTGTAAGTGTAAAAGGGTGCAAGAACCAGCTGAGTGTTATGGCAAGAAGAATATGGTGAGAAGTACCAAGCATAACTTTTGCAAGTTATACTCGGAACTTGGGGACTAGATAGGGAATATAAGATAACAAGCGCTCTTACCTGGTGCTCTGCAGCCATGCGCTCTAGAGTCTCGCTCTCCGAAGCCTTCATGGTGAGAAGCTTGTCCATCAATTGTTCGAAAGTATCTTTATTCGTGTCAGAAGACTCGGGTCCTTGGAATTTCCTAGAAGAGGTTTTCTTCTTAGAAGGAGGTGGAACCCGGGTCATTTGCACGTTGGAATCCGACGCTCCTTCTGCACCTAAGGCGGTGGTCTTTCTCTTGCTGGCATGAGAAGCAATTGGATATTCGGCTTCCTGCTGATCCGGTTTAGTCGGCAATGTCTGTTCTTCATCGCCAGACGCGGTTGCAGTTTTATCAGCTGGGTTCCCCTTACCCGGGCCCTTATCTTCCGAATCCTCTTGATCGCTGACAGCGACCGTGGCCCTGTAGATGTTATCACGAAGCAGCTAAATATGCAGTCAGGAAAAGATGGTGAAGTACCGGAAAGTATCTGGAAGGGGATTTTTACCCGGCATTCACCGCAAAGTCACAAGGAAATCCATCGTCAGACTCGGGGGAGGCTGGAAAATGTCAAAGTTAAATATTATGCGAGAATGCTTCGAGGAAACCGTGCTAACCAAGAAAAGATAGAGCAAGTACCAGCTTGCCGAGTGGGGAGCGGTGAAGAGCCCGGGTTAAGGGCGTCGTTACCCGGGTGATTTCGAGTCGACCTGCGCTTAGGCGTGGGCGACCCCTTCAAGATTGGCCAGTGGAATAACGTCAAGAAAGGTTCAAGAATATCATTACGGTAATATAAAGTGAACGTGTGAAGGGGGATGAAACCTTGGAGGTGGCTCCTTGAGCTTTTCTTTTAGATCCGGCTTTGGTTGCCGGCTCCGGTTCTTCCTCATCACTGGCAGATTCTACCTTGCCGTCCGAATCTTCTTCCTCGTCATCTTCTTGTTCTGAATGTCGTCAAGATTACGGTTGGAAATAAAGGGGTTACGGTGAGTTCAAACGAGTCAAGTAAAATTCAGAGAGTACCTTCGTCTGAGTGAACAGCTTCTTGCTCCTCTGGACCTTCGGAGCTAGGGGGGGTATTGGTGTTCCAAAAGTCGTCATCATCCTGAAAGGCGTTAAAAGTACGGGTTATCAGTTGCATCAAGTGGAAAGAGCGAAAGTAAAGGCGTCAGAGTCGGGTTTTCACCTGGGGGGCCGGGTTTTCAAGTGTGAAGGGCTCTAACCCGGATATGTTCCGGATTACCTCGAGCTTCTCTGTAAGAAAACCCTTGATGGTCTTCAGAGTGTCGCCAACTGCGAAGACGTTGTCAGAGTATCGTAGTGGATCAGAGGGTTCCCCAGAGTACTCGCACATCAGCTTTGTGCGGATGGAGTTGGGTTGAATTCTGAAGTCGACCCAGGTCTTCACTAGGTTGAGCCCAATGAGGCCCTGGGCTCTAAGAGTGGCGAGTTTGTATAGCAGAGGTTGGATTGCCTCCCTATCTGAGTCAGGGGCAAAGGCACTAAATTTGTCAGAGATATCAAGAAGACCATCAGAATAACCCGGCAGTTTCTTTTGGCCGGATGGGGAAGTGTCCTGGCAGTAGAAATAAGAAAGCTGCCAGTGTTTGACATGAGAATTAAGGGTGAGGGATGGCATTGGAGAGTTCTTGCGGCGCTGGATCGAAACCCCGCCGCAAGTGAGAAGCGCCCCATCACCGCTTTCGCGGCATGGTTTGCATTGATAAAGCTCGATAAAAAGAGCTAGGTTTGGTGGAGTGCATAAATAGGATTCAGAAAGGACAATAAAGTGGGTGATATTCAGCACGGAATTGGGCCCGATGTCGAAGACGCGAAGGCCATAGTGACTAAGAATGTCACGGAAAAAAGGATGACCGGGTGGGCGAAAACCCCGGGTCACATGTTCCACAAAGCAGGTTACCTCGTCTTTTGTAGGGGTGGGCCGGGTCTCCTTACCCGGCACCCTCCATTGGATATCCTCCTGAGGAGGGAGAACTCCCAGCTCCACTAGCTCCTCCAACTTGGCCTTCGTGACCATCGACCGCCCCCAGTTGGCAGAAATGGTGTTGGTGGCTTTAGTCTTGGTTGGGGTTTTCATCTGTTTCTTGGGAGCCATGTGGTTGACCTGCAAGGCATCGAATAAGAAAAAGATTAAGACATGGAAGTTATGAAACAGTCATGTATTAGCCGGATGATATTGAGGTATGGCAGGAGATCCGGGTGTTAGCCCGTAGAATCAAGCTCGGAAGTTCCGGGTATTGTGTATTATGGAGAAATTTATGGGGTCTAAATGGTAAAGAAGCTTTTTGAAAACGATGGGCAGTGGCTTAAGCGCCAAATGAGAATAAAGGGGATTAAAAAGAAGCAGTCCAGCCGAGTGACCGATGCAGGGGCGGAAATCTTGGGCAGTGCAAGCCTAGATTGGAAGTTTTATTTTCAAATTCGTGGCGAAGGTGATGATTGTGGGCAGTAGGCAAGTTGGTTGGAGCATGCGCTTTATCCTTTGTGCGAACTAAAAGAGACTATGGGTAGCCTAATCCGGTCCAGCCAAGAAATCTGAGGCGGACGGATCTGGATCTAATCTGAGGAAAAGAATCAGAGGTTGCGAGGGAAAGTTGATGAACGCCAAAGGCTTACCGGAGGAGATCCGAGGGAGGCCTTGCGGAGGCAGATGGCGCAGGCCTGGTGTCCTTTCGCGGTTCTTGGTGGGCCGGATGAGAATTTGCCGGCGGATCTTGGCGGCGGCGCGGAGCGACCGGTGGCGGAGCGCAGCCTTCGGGCAATGGGTTCCGGTGACGTGCGTGGAAGGTCCGTGGTGGCGCTCAGGAAGAAAGAGAGCTCAAGAGGAGAAAGGAATGGAGTGGGGGAAATGAGCCGTTAGGGTTTGAGTCACTCCCAAGGAGCTTTTTTATAGTGCGACTGGATAAGCCCGGTTCGATGAGTGGAGGCCGGGAATTGTGGGGGTAAAACGGCTATTAATTTAAAGTTCCTGCGAGATATGCGCCCGGTATTGAGTAAAGCATCCGGATAAAGAAAGAAGGGGATTCGTTCCGCGATGATGGGATTAACTGTCAAGCATAGGATCTTGGTGTTATGATTTGGATCCAGAAGTTTGAACCAAGGTGTTTGGAGGGAAAAACCTGAGTTATCGCATGGCCACCAAGGAGCAAAGCCTAGCTGGATGTTGAAACATCTTAACCCGGTTTCCATGTGCCCGTGTGATTGATATCTTTTCAGGAATAGCAAGCGCTTCAAGGAGATCCGTGAAGCCCAGGCTATTCTGGAGACTACTGATGGGGGGATGCTAACCTGGTATGCCAAGATCCGAGGAATAACCCTGCCCAGAGACAGTGAGCAGGATACGGCTAGGGATAAAGATGTTTGTGGAGGCCCAAGCTCGTGGGCCTAGTGACCCGGGTTGTGGGTGTTGTAAAGGAAAGTTAGGGTTAGCATGCCGTGTCTGGGTAGGACCCGGGTGTGCCTTGTAAAGTAAGTTAGGGGGTATGGGAGCTATATAAACCGACCCCCGGGCGTAGATTGAGACAGAGATTCGAGAACCTTAGCAATATCGAGTGGTATCGAGTATCCAGTGTAAACCCTAATCGTGTTATTGTATCGAGAATAGAGATCCGGCGACTTCGATTGCCGGCTGTCATATCAAGTTGTATCATGTCTTCCATTGAGCTAAACCCTCTCCCGAACGCCTGTGTCGACTTGCCCCAAGATCAGTTACCCCTGGTAACATCTGCCGTGATTATCCCACGACAGGGTTGGCGGTTGGCGCCACCGCACGCGGCTGCTGCCTCTGCCGAGTAGGCTGAGCAACTGGATGCTGAGAAGGGCCTGGGCGCTCTCCATCTCGGGCCTGGCTTTGAGCTTTATGGGCTTGAAAGCCTGCTCCTGCAGCGTTGTGTTTCTAACCGGACTCTCGCGGCACAGCAAGCTGTTTCGCGGCGACAGCCGGGTCGTACACCTACATCTGCCTACCCTTGCCGGAATGCCCACTCCGGCTTCTCTCACGGCTAGGATGCGGTGATGAAGCCTGATCGTTAGATCTAGCCACGTGCGAGTGCACCACCTGAGAAGCTCCAGCCCCCGGGTTGGCTTTCCGGAACTCCTCGTTCTGCCTAGCAGCCTCTAGCACCAGCTCGTTTAGCCTCTCCTGCTGCCTAACGCGCGCGTCGCCAGCTAGATGCGGCAACTCGGCAGCTACGGCCTCAGCAGCTCTAAGTGTTTTGGCGGGTGTGCTGTATCTGGGTCTAGTGGAGGTGTTTGCGGTGGCGGACTGACTGGGAGCCTCTACAACCGTTGCCATCTCGGCGCCTAGGTTGCGACGCGTAGCACCTACTTTGCTAGCTCTCCTAACCACCGGTGTAAAACCGTGAGCCTTGTTGTACTCAATCTGATCTAGGCTAAGCTCTAGCCCGATCTTCTCCAACTCCGCCTGCTCAGCGAGCAGCTCCTGGCGCTGCCGGTCGAGCTGCGCCTTCATGGTCAGGAGCTCGAGATCAGTGGGAGGCGGCATACCCGTCCGCGCAGCAGACGCAGGGATTGTCGGAGTAGTGGAGAGCGGAAGGTTGCACTCCTTCTCGTAGGGCTTGTGCGTCTTCCCGCCAGCACTCGGGCCAGCGAGATCCTCGATGACGCCCGCAGCGGCAGCAGCCGCGCCCTTTCCGGTGTCAGCAGCAGGGCCGGTCATCATCACCTCTGCAACGTCCGCGGAGCGGCCCGACGGCCTCCCGCGTGCGGCGATGACAGCAGGTGGATCTTCCGCGACATGCACCAGCTCGGGGTACTCGCGGTCGATGACGGTGGCGACGTAGACGAGGTGCGTGCCGAAAGCAAGCACCGAGCCGCCCTCCGGCATGGCCCTGCCGCCGAAATCGCCGGCGTTGTCGGTGACGAAGTCGAAGGAGCCGAATCTGTGGACGAGGCCACAAACCACACGCTCTTCGGTAGCAGAAATCGATCCCGTCCGAACGGAAACTCCAGCCAGCGCTGCTGGTTGCCCCACGGTGGGCGCCAACTGTCGTGGTGGTGTCACGGCAGATGCCATAGGATGGCTAAAATTGTGGGGACGATGGACGCTGGAGGCGCTCGGGGAGGGATCACGCGACGAGTAGCCGCGTGAAGTATGGAACAAGCACTGCAAACAACACGATCTACCCAGGTTCAGGGCCCTCGTGAGGAGGTAAAACCCCTACTCCTGCCTTCCTCTCTGTATATTAGTGTTTCTCCGAGTAGTCACAGTACAAATGTTCTTGTTACCGAGTAGCCACCCTTCTCTCTACGTGATGAGCTAGGTCAAGAATCTGAACCCAGTGTGTGATCCCTCGCGCAGGAGGGGGCAGGGCACCTTATATACTCGGTGCCCAGCCGGATACAGCCAAATACAAACAGATGTCGACATTGTGTGCACACCGTCCTTCTTCCGAGCTCCCGCTGACAGCTTTGGCTTCTAAGTTTGTCCGGTGCGGAAAGTCGTTGGGAAAAACCAAGTAACCGATCTGTTATCACTGCCCCGAACACAGAGTAGGTCCCCCCTATCCTGCGACGCCCTGCTGCCACACTGTCGCTGTCAGTCACGCCGTCCTCAGATGAACAGTGCCAAAGTACGGACCCGGGATACGTGGGATTCTGTGTCAGAACGGCTCCTTTGACTTCTGGCCCGAGTAGGCTCCCGCCATTTCTACTCGGGCCAACTCTTCTACTCGGAGGAACGTGACTTCCTTGATTTGTCCTTCTGGCCATTTATGTGTAGGACCGAGTAGCAGTCGACCGGGTAGCAAGTACCGGGTAGTCGGCTACTCGGCCAAACATCCCTTCTGATCTTGCCTTTAGCACTTGCCTTTACCCTACTCGGGGGTAACCCCCCGACAAACGTCTTGTTGTGCCAAAGAAACGGAGTCTGAAACAACTTATCCTCCGTGAAGCTCATGAGTCATTTCTCTCTGTTCATCCTGGTAGCACCAAAATGTACCGTGATCGACGTCAAAGGTTCTGGTGGACTAAGATGAAGCGAGATATCGCTCAATGTGTGGCTGAATGCGACGCTTGTCGTCGTGCTAAAGCTGAACATCAAAGACAAGTTCCTACTCTCTACCCCACACCTATTCCTGTTTGGAAGTGGGATGAAGTTGAGATGACTTTCATTGTTGGTCTTCCAAGAAATGATCAGGGACACACCGCTATCTGGGTAGTGATTGATCGTCTGTCAAAGGTTGCTCATTTTGTTCCTATCCATCAGGGCATCAATGCTAAACAACTGGCAGATTTGTATGTCTCTCAGATAATACCTCTTCATGGTGTTCCTAAGAAGATCCTTTTTGATCAGGGAAATCTGTTTACTTCCAAAGGCTGGGCAAGTTTCAAGCAAGCTATGGGAAGTCGTCTACATTCCACCATAATCTATCAATCATTCCGTAATGATCACCTCGAAAGTCTGAACCAAACACTTGAAGACATGCTTCGAGCTTGTGTTGTATCCTTCGGTAATGATTAGGAGAAGTGTCTTCCATCTGCCGAATTCGTTTATAACAACTGCTTCCAAGTTATCTTGGCCAAAGCTCCGTTTGAAGTTCTCTACAACAGAAGTTGTTCAATTCCGTTAAATTGGTCAGAAACCGGTGAAATGCAGTTCTTTGGACCGAAGAATCTGATCAATGAGACTGAAGAAACAGTTCGTATCATCCGTGAACATCTGAAAGCGGCTCAGTCTTGCCAGAAGAGTTATGGTGACCGTCAACAAGATATTCGTTATGATGTTGGCGTACAAGCCTATCTTTGAGTCACACCTTTGAAGGGTGTTCATCGTGATGTCATGAAGGGAAAATTACCGCCTCGCTATGTTGGTCCTTTCCCTGTTCTTGCAAAAAGTGGGAATTTTGCTTATCGTCTTCACCTACCTTCAACATTCCCACAGGTTCATGCTACATTCCACGTCTCACAACTCCATCATTGCTTCAAAGATTCCAACCGTGGTGTTGATCATGAAACCATTGATCTTAAGGATGATCTGACCTACCGAGAATGTCCTGTCCGTATCCTCGAGGCAGCTGAACGAAAGATTCGATGGCGAAGCATCAAGTGCCTCAAAGTTCAGTGGTCTCATCATTCTGAAGCTGAAGCAACCTGGGAACGAGAAGATCGTTTACGATCTGAGTACCCGTTCTTCTTTGCTAAAACCTAGGAATCTCGGGACGAGGTTCTTGTAAGGGGGCTAGACTTGTAACATCCACCTTTTTGTAATAAAGTGTTTGTGTGTTTGTGCTTGTGATCATGTCATGTCATGCATGCATTTTGAACCTAAGTTGTGTTTAAAACAAGTGCATTAAAATTTAATACCGGAGTTTATTAAAATCACTTAAAAGTGCCACACTAAAATGATGGTTTAAAATGGTGAAATTTTTGCAAACCAAAAATATGTTGAGGTTGTAAATTTAACAAGGATCCCAAAAATAATTTTTACCAATTTTTGTTATTTACAGAAAAGCCCTCAAAATCTGTTTTAAGCCGCTGTTTTAAAAGGACAGGGACCTTTTCGTAGTTCTTGTAATTCCAGGGGGTTTTCCAGAAAATAGTTCTTGTCATCTTCTACCTTTGGACAGGGACAGTGGACAGCAAGCTTGAGCACGTCGCCGCCTCCTCCGCCACCTCCTGCTTGCCCTTCGAGGGATAAGGCCGAGAGAGAAAGCCACGGCCCTCATCTATCCCCTCCTCCCCTCGAAGCTCCTTCTCTCTGTATCTCTGTCGCCCAGAAACCGAACCCAAACCTAACCCTACCGCCGCCGGCTTCCGTCGCTCGTCGCCGGCGATAGGGCCTACCCCGGCCCTCCCCGAGCACCCCATCGGATCCGCCTTCTTCCCCTCCCCCCGCCTCGAGCTCTAGCAGCCCCCAAGGAGCCCGGGAGCCCTCCAATTTCGCGCCGTACGGGTTCCACGGCCGCCGCCGGAATTCCCTCGCCGCCGGCGATTGGCGCCCCGCCTCGCCGCCCCGACCTCGCCAACACGTTCTGGGTGAGCTCCCGAACTCGCTGCTGCCCTCCTCTTCCTCCCTCCCCCTCCGGTTCCCTCCCTCGCCGCCGAAGCCGCCATCCGCCGCCGCGCCGAGCTCGCCGGCGAGCTTTCCGGCCATCTTCCGGCGAGCCGCGACCATCCCCAGCTCCCTCTCGGTCTCCTCTAGCGCGTGGAGGCCTTCGATTCCAAAATCCCGGGGCAATTCGTTCGATTGCATAGCATCTGTGAACGTTTGGCCACAGGTGATGTCACTGTGACATCATGCTTGCGTCACCAGGCAGTTTCCCTGTTATTTCTTTTAAATGGAAATCAGCTGACACGTGGACCCCACCTGTATTTAATTTCAGAAAAAGAATGAAATTTGAAAATGCAATAACTTTTGATTCATAACTCAGAAAAATATGTTCAATATACCAAAATGCTCAGAAAAATGTAATCTACATGTTCATATCATTTGCACACATTTTTGACAAAGTTGAATTTTGAGCATTTTTTAAATCATTTAAAATAAAGAAAATAAGTTTTTATTCAAGAAAATTAGAAAATTTCAAGTTATATGTCAAAATGCTTAGAATGACAAATGCAACCTAGTTATGGTGTTCTCAACCCTATTTGAGCACTTTAACTTGTCGCACCTCTAGGTTTTACCCGAATCGGCCTCCGAGGTCCACTTCAGGACTAAGTTCACTAAAACTGTTTTCTTAACATATGAACCCTAGCAACCCATGAACCATGTTCAGGACTTATCTTTAATGCATTCAAATGTCCATGCATACATATTGAGCATTGCATCGATGCCTGTTTTGAGTGTTGTTTTCTTTCTTTCCGGTGTTTGCTCTTATCGGTAGAACGCGAATCCGGAGTGAAGTTCGACACCCCTGTTGCCGAATACTTGGTCTAAACAACCAAGTCAAGCACTTTTCCTGAAGCTTTATCTGGTTTCTTGAAGCAAGGCAAGCATAACCTCTTATCTGCCCATATATGTTTTCGAAGTTTTTTCCTTCTCGTACGATGCATGCTTTACAGAGTATTTTGAGTCAGTAGATAGAGTTATCCTATTTATTTGCATAAACCAGATATCATGATTCCATGCTCCTAGCTGACATAGGATTTGTTTGTGTGTATCGCCAAAACCTCAAATATGCCATGCTTAGTCATACATGTCTGTTGATCTCTGCTCCATCCGGTTGATGAATCAGAGTTACGAAATGAATCCAGTATGACATGATGACGTGGTAAGGTTTGAGATGTGTGGTTAATATGATAAAAGGCTTGGATGAGTTGCCACATGGAATGTGGTGATTTGCCTCGTTCATGCCCCTAGGAGCGAGTTCTCGCCTTTGAAGCCAAGACTGATCATGCAACCACACGGGAATTGGATTCCCCTCGGTTTCAACTTGTCTAGTTTGTTCCATGAGTTGCCTAGTTCGGGCGTTCCATTTGGATTTGCGGGGATGTTAAAATGTTTTCAAAACTAGGACGTGGCGGTGTAATAGCCTGTGGCGAGACAGTAGTTGAAGCACCGCTCACAACGATAGAGACCCGGCAGGAGATGGCCACTCCCTATTGGCGGTCCATCTCTACTCGGAGCGACTCATGGAATAGGAGAAGCAAGGGAAAGATCGTGGTCAGCCACCCTCTGCCGGCACATCGTCGGAATTGTGCCAATAGCTTGGCATTAAGAGTCGGTTGATGCGTGTGGGTAAAGTTGTACACCCCTGCAGGGTTTAATCTTTTCGAAAAGCCGTGTCCGCGGTTAAGGACAACTTGGTGACGGATCCTGAGATCATAGATAACTTGAACATGACGTAAAAGATGTTGGCAATGAATGTTTAGTTTAAGAGGTGGTTCCAGTTATCGGTGCTTAAGATGATGCTTCGAAGGTTCTGAAGGCAATACCCGAGGAAAGTGTATTCTTTTAAAAGATTTGTGAAAAACTTCTCTATCTCCCTCTATTCGAAACAAAGTTGGCTTTACGCAAAAAAACCTTCATAAACCCTTTACGAACAAGCAGATATATAATAGGTTAGATAAGTCTTGTTGAGTACCTCCCGTACTCATGTTTGCTTCAATTTGGTTCAGGTGGAGTTCCATACCTTTGGTGGTATTTCAACGTGGACATCGACGGATAGTTTGGGGTTTCCCAGGCAGCAGCCTAGAATCTATGGGCTGGGACGTCGCCTTATGTTGCGGCCTCTTAGGCCTTGTTGGTTCTTGTTGATTAGCAACATATTTTGCTTTCCGTTGTCTGATGTAATGTTGGGTCGTGTGACCTCTGTTTGTAAGCTATACTCTAGTATTACTTGCTCAATAAAGCTTCATGTCTAGAGTGCTGCTTTGATCGGTTGTTGGTTTCGAGCCCGTTGTTATACAGTTTTGGCTATGCCTGCATAGTTGTCGCAGTCGAGGGGTTGTGGAGCCGATGATCCATGTCCGAGCCCGCCTGTCGATATGATCGGCCTGGGGCGAGGTAACCCCAGTAACCCTCGATTGTTGTTGCACTTTCTGGACACATAGCAGCTCTGTATAACTTTGGTCTCGTTCCTTCAGTTTCATCCGACTCGTGGACGCTTGGGTATGCATAATTGGTTATGACTAGCATGGATACAAGGAGTAGTAGACCGGGGATCCGGACTACGTGCCGATGAATCCGGTCTGCCTGCCGTTGTTTGTTGCGGCCGGGGCTGGTAACCCTGAAGCCCTTGTGAGTCCATGGCTAGGAGCACATAACAGTATGTATATCTCTGGGTCCGGGGTCTGACAGAACCCAACGAGGAGCAGAAGGTGTTATCAAGCAGGTTGGATAGAGGATTCACTCTAAACACTTCTAAACGGGTTTTGGAGTTTTTTGATATAGCAGATAAATAAAGTGCAGTAAATAATATTGCAGCGAGTGGCCCAATCCTTTTGAGATCAAAGGACAAGCCGGTTGTCCTACTTATGATTACCAAACGTTCTCGAGGACACATGGGAATTTCGTCAAGTGCTTTCGCTTCATTACCATTGATTAATATCCATTGGTTCATGAAGTGTTGTGTGGGTGAACCTATGCTAATGCACCGCCCAACTAGGACTAATACATACTTGTGATTATACCCCTCGTAAGCATCCGCAAATACAAGAAATTAATTAAGATAAATCTAACCACAACCTTAAAACTTCGGTATTCTACGCTCCCTCGTGCATAGGTTTCCTAACGGGGTTTTAGGTTTCTGTCACTCCGGAAACCCCACAATTAGTATCCAAACACACAATGCACCCTCTTAGGCCCATAAAGGTGAAGTATCACGTAGTAGACATTCACATGACACCACTAGAAGAATAGCACCACAACTTAAATACCAAACCACGAGATATTACTTCAACATAACTTCAATACTAACATCATGACTTCTCACATGTCCCCAAGATCTAAACGAACTACTCACAAGACATCATATGGATCATAATCAGAGGTGGTATAATGGATAATAACAATCTGGTCATAAAGTGCTAACACCGATAAATCTCACAAGCATCAACTACTAACAAGTAATCCACACCGGGAGAGAGATCTAATGTAAAACAACAATAGAGGCCCCTAATTGTTACATCGGGGTGAAGGTGGATGATGAGGGTGATGGTGCTGGTGGTTATGATGATGACGACGACGATCTTGATGATGCCCGGAGCGATGACGGAGACGATGGTGATGATTTCCCCTCTCCGGAGAGGAATTTCATCGGCAGATTTAACACTCGGCCCAACGGGCGAACATGCAGGCACCAGCTCCGCGCACCTGCGGACACCTTTCGAAGCACTTTCACGTGTGAACTGAAGTCGTCTTCCCGAACTCCTTTCTTTCTCATTTCAGTCCTCGCCTTTTTCATCCTTCGCAGGGGCCTTTAGACTTTTGATTAGAGTAGAGGTCGCGAGAGAGTAGAGCGTACCGCCCTGCCATAGTCGTGAGGATCTTAATATCTTCATGCCGGAGAGCTTTTCTCTCTCTGGTGTTTTCCGCCCCGAGGCGGCGGCGGAATAATTCTTCGATGATAGTCTGGGGCTTAGGGTTTCCTGGGGGTCAAGTACGCGAAAGAGATCGACCAGAGGTGGGCCAGGCTGGCCACACCACCTGGCGGCGCGGCCAGGAGGGGAGCGCCACCCCATGGTGTGGGCCCCTGGTGGCCCCCCTCTAGCTCCCCTTCTGGATAGCCTCCTCCTTTGAACTTCTAAGACATATCCGGTGTCCCCTCTCTTCTTCTGATCTTCAGAAATAGGGTATCTCGATGGTGTTTTTTCTATCAAATTTCTGGTCCCGATGTTTATTCTCCAAAAATTATGAAACATGCAAAATAAGATAAAATAACATAAGTGATGCATCAGAATATGAAATATATCGATGAATAACATAAATAACAATATAAAACCGTGATGCAAAATGGACGTATCAACTCCCCCCAAGCTTATACCTCGCTTGTTCCCAAGCGAAACTGAACTCGGTAATCATGACCACAGGTTTATGGAGTGAGGTGCCGATAAATAAAATACAGACAAGAGGCATCACATCTAACAAAGAACAAGTCATTTTAGATATCAACTTCCTCTCATATAATCAAACTTCAAACAAGCAGAGGAACAATAAAGGTTTAAAAAGTAAATCAAAATTGGTTAAGGCAAACTTTGTTCTTGGTCAGAGAATAATTAACAGCGTACTTATCTTTCGATCAGAGTCTTTATACTAGATCTTATATTGCAGAGTTTATCATGCTCAATTCTAACGGTCTCTTTGCATACATTGGTAACTTTCAAAGTGGTATTCAAACAGATAAAAGCATTTGTAGAAACAAGTAAGAATAAACAACATGATTGCGTAAATCAACATATAGCTGGATGAATCACAACAACTCAAATGCTTGCTGAGGACAGAAAGAAATTGGTTTAGTGACTCAACATAAAGGTAAAAGATAGGCCTTTCGCAGAGGGAAGCATGGATCACTCATGTGCTAGAGCTTTTATTTTGTAAACAGAGGTATAAAATGGTTGACACTCCTCCCAACCTTTCTTACACAAACCACGACAAACCGAATCCTCGGGTGCCTGCCAACAATCACAAACCATGGAGGAGTTTCTAATTTTGAGAGGTGTATGTTTATGTCAACGAATGGCAAAAAGAAAATATTGTACGTCACAAGCCAACTAGACTTCACAAGAGTGACTCCCATTGAAGGACACAGCTGGTATAGAAGGTCATACCTCATTCTCTTTTGTTTACACAATTATGCTTTGGCTGATAAATCAGGGGCAAAATAGTGACGAGAATTTGTATTATTATTTGGGGCTGGGAACCCGCTGCCAGCTCTTCTAGCATTTGGATAAGTGGATGAAGCCACTAGTCCAGGGTGTGAAATCCAATCAACAAGTGAGATAAAGATTGTCTATTTGCATTCATGAGCTAAAACAGGGGCACAAAACAGGTGTAATTTTGAAGGTTTAAAGGTAGCACACAAGCAATTTACTTGCAGTGGCAGTGAAATACCACATATAGGTAGGTATGATGGACACAAATGGCAAGGTTTTGGGGATCAAGGTTTGGATGCACGAGAAGCGTTCCCTCTCGGTACGTGTTTTTGGCTAGCAAGGTTGGGCAGGAAGCATAAGAATTGAACTAAAATAAACAAAAACATATATGATAAAGCTAATCATGCAATCTTCCTTGAGAACTAAGCTTATGAGCTAACAAGAAAGAAAGATCATGGAATAATATGTCTACATGCAACTCCCTCTTTTCTACTTAAGTCTCAACGAATTGTTGCTACTAACCAATGCTAAGTTTGCCAAAACCAACTAGATTAACTTGAAACTCTAACATTGATACCAATACTAATAATAAGATCAACCATATAACAAAAATTGCAAACTAAAATAAAGTAGAGCAAGTAGATGATGAAACCTCTCATTAATATTTCATTACGACAACTCAAACCAAGGGAGACAACGATAACCAACTAGAGAGCGACACTTCCATACCGCAAACCATCCTATATGATATTCCCTCTACTCACGATATGACTATAATAAAAGGTAAAGAGGGTGAAAGAAAAAGGTGTGATGCCGTGGCACTCCCCCAAGCTTGGAACAAGCCAAGGAGTGCCAATACCAATGACGCATCAATTCTTCGGTGGTGGTGGTGAATCCTTCTCAATGAGCTTATCAATTTATTTCTTCAGATCTTCAATTGAGAAATAAGCATACACATCATCTCCGTATTGTGATCAATACGGTTTGCATGCTTGTCAGACGGTGAATTCGAGCCATCAAGATCCCCCCCCACACTTCCTTAGGTTGAGAGCTTTCTCTATCTGCACGGTTAGAACGATCCATACCCCAACAAGAAGGCAACTCTGCCTCAGGTGCTCTTCTAGATTGATACTCATGAATTAAAGTATGGAAAGGTTTCTTTATGCCTGAAAGTAGTGTCCTTGAAGCTAAGTAGTGACGTGGGGCCTTCCCTCCGGTGCTCATCCTTGCCGTTTGCTTGGAAAGTTTTGCAACCACTCCAATGCTTGCGATGGTAGCGCGTGGAAGCACTCGTGGGTTTTCTTCTACATCTCCTTAAGCTCCACTCTCGATCCCCTCCTCCGGCTTCCGGTCTTGGAGATCATCTTCCTTCAGTCCCTTCCCCTTGTTGTTGTTGGCGGAGACCATGGTGCTTCTAAAACTGAAAACAGATCCTGGCAGAAACAGCTCGAAACAAAAACACGACAAGAAAACAATGTACGGACCTCGAGGGGTCCGGGGGGGGGTTAAATATCAGGAACATACATAACAAAAGGAAAGTCCAGGTCAAAAACGAGTCGGAGAGGGGCTCCGGGGCGCCCTCACCATAGCCAGGCGCGACCAAGGGTGGGCCCGCGCCCAGGCATGGTATGGTGCCCTCGGGCACCGTCTCCAACTCTCCTTTGGCTTGGTATTTTTCATATTTTGCAAAAATAAATAAATTATACATTGGAAGATATTCCGCAAACTTTTTCTTAACAGAATTGTTACCTGTTCCAAAACAAGCTCTGCAGATTCTGGAAAATGAACTTCTCCGGAGTCATTGATACGTCCAAAACGTATCTCCTTTTCCGAACACTTTTCTTATTGGTTTCCTCTAAACTTGTGAGTTTTGGATACCGGTAAAACAGACTAACGCTGTTTTCAGCAGAATTACCTTGGTGTCTCGCTTTTGTGCAGAAAAATCAACTTTTGGGAAAATGCCCAGAAAAGATCCCATTGGTCCTAAAACACTAGAAGACTCCGGGAACAAGAAGGGGGCCAGGAGAGGAGCCAGAAGGGGCCACACCACCCCCGCCCCCCTTGGCCGCGCCGCCAAGTGGTGTGGGCCACTCCCTCACCCCCTCGGACTCCCCTTTCGACTACATATTCTCCGTAACCTAAAAACCGAGGGGGTCATCATATTCCACAGAAACACAACAGAGCGTCGCTGCCACCCCGAACATCGATTCGGGGATCAGAAGTTCATGTTCTGGCGCCCTGTCGGGACGGGGATTCGAAGAAGATCATCGACGTCGACACCGCCAGCTCTTCTCCATCAACCATCCATGATTCCCGCGTCCATGTGTGAGTAAACACCGTTGTAGCTGAGAGGGATGGAAGGGATTGGATGAGATCGATTATGTAATAATCCTAGATTGTCAGGGCATAGTGCCTAATATCCATTGTTAGTGTTTCCTACCGTTGTTGCAACTTGTTATGCTTAATGCTTGTCACTAGGGCCCGAGTGCCATGATCCCATATCTGAACATGTTATTGTTTCATGAGTATAATTATGTTTCTTGATCATATCTGCAAGTTGTTTACACATGTCATTGTCCGGAACCCGAGGCCCCAGAGTGACAGAAATTGGGACAACCGGAGGGGATGGTTGTGATGTGAGGATGACGTGTGGTCACGAAGTGTTAATGCTTTGCTCCAGTGCTTTATTAAAAGGAGAACCTTAATTACCAGTAGTTTCCCTAGAGGCCCCGCTACCACGGGCTGGTAGGACAAAAGATGGTGTGCAAGTTTCTCATTGTGAGCACGTATGACTATATTGGAACACATGCCTATGGTTTGCCTAAATGTTTGATGCTTTATTATTATTATCTGAAATGCCCATGTTATATTATTACATGACCTATGTTATCCATGAAACGCACGTACATCCATTCCATCTAAGCCTACGGTACTTCCCATACTGCTGTTTTTCCGCGATTGCTACTGTTGTTACTATTTTACTGCTGTTTTTATTTTATTTCCACTGCTGCTATAAAATTGTTACCACTGATATATTGTTGCGAGAAAGTCTACTTCAAGGTGCAGCCGAATTGACAACTCAGTTGTTAAGGCTTTCAAATATTCTTTGGCTCCCCGTGTGTCAAATCAATAAATTTGGGTTTTACTTCCCTCGAAGACTGTTGCGATCCCCTATACTTGTGGGCCATCAAGACTATTTTCTCGCGCCGTTGCCGGGGTGCATAACTTTATTTATTTGCTCACTTAATTGTGATATTGTTTGCAACAAGACATTCATCATGGGCAAGACTCGTGATGGGAAAGTTCCTATATTACAATCCACTACAAGAAGAGGTACAACTCTGAACTCCTCTGCTGCTCTTTATTCACCGTCTGTTATGAGTAAGCTTCTTACTCCTCCACATGCTACACGTACTGTTACTTCTGTTGAGACTGAAAATGCTTCTGATACTTTTGATGATGCTTCTAGTGTGCTTGATGATACTGGTTCTCTAGGTCCTTTCCTAGATGCTACTATTGCTAGATCCAAACAAATTAAAATGCTGAAATTTCTGTTGAAAATATTGGTACACATGTTAATTAAACTGAGCTTATTGATGATCTTGATGAAACCTATATTGAACTTAATGATAATTTTATTGAAGAATATCATGCTACTTCTATTGCAAGTGCTCTTAAGAGTCTTCTTGCAAGACATGTTGTGAAATATAAATTTTCTCTTGATGCAAGTTTGCTACATCCCCCATATACATTAGAGACAAGGATTATGATTTCTCTTTAGATTTATCTTATATAACTATTGTTGAGAAGGAACCTTTTTATGGAACTAAAAGTAAAAGTGCTATGGAACACATGAATGAGCTTTCATCTTTGAGTAGTTTATTTTCTGATGATACTAAACCGCGTACTTATTTTGTTACCAAGATCTTGCCTTTCTCATTGAAAGAAGCTAAAATTTGGTTTAAAAATCTATCACCTGGGTCTATTACCGATCCTATGGATTTGGTTAATGCTTTCTTTCAAAAATATTTTCCTGCTAGTGCCCAACATGCTGTTGTGCAGGATATCTTTAACTTTGAGCAAATTAAAGGAGAAAAATTGCCTGAATCTTGGACAAGGTTTTGTTCTTTGATAAGAGCTAGCCCTGGATATCCATTACCTAAAAAATGAGCTCCTAGATATATTTTATAATGGACTAACTGTTGAATCTAGGACATACCTGGATAGTTGTGCTGGTTGTATTTTCAGGAAAAGAACTCCAGAAGAAGCTGAGGAATTAATGGCTAAAACAGCGAAAAATAATGATGATTGGAATATACTTGAGACTACACCTACACCAGACCCAACACCAATACCAACACCCAAGAAGAGAGGGATGATTGAGTTAAATGACGAAGTGATGAAGGAAGCCAAGAAATCACTTAAAGAGAGGGTTATTAAATCCGAAGATGTGAAGAATTTACCTCCTATATAAGAATTATGTAAGCCTATTCCTCATTCATACTATTCAGGTACACTCTCTCCAATACTTTGATAATAGAGATATTCCCCATTCTAAACCACCTGATCAATGCTTAGATGAATTTGATAATTATATTGTTAAGGAAGACAACTTTAATAGGAGAGTGCAAAATCACCTTATGGAAAACTCTAGAGCTATTGATAATTTGCAAGGTATTATTGAAAGAACCTCTAATGATGTTAAAATAATTGTTGAACGTTTTCAAATGGTTCAAACTCAAATTGATCAACTTACTAAAGTGCAAAAAGATATGCTACCTAATGCTTCTAGAGATAAACATGTTTGTGAAATAATTACTAGAAGTGATGTTTCTACTCAGGACCCCTTGTATCTTGAAGGACATCCTAAAAGAATCGAACAAGATTCTAAGCATCCTATAAAAAATAGTTCTCCTTCTAAGAAAAAGAAGAAGTGACACAAAAATGTTGTAGAATCTCCTGAACCTGCTAAGGATCCTAATAGTATATCTATTTCTGGTGCTAAAACTGAGAGTGGTAACGATAAAAGTGATGCTTCTGATAAAGAAGAAACTAAAGTTGAAGCAGAAAAACAAACTAAAAATGTGAAGTATACTAAGGAGGATTTAATTTCTAATAAACATGGTAATGAAAGAGAGCCTTGGGTGCGGAGAGCAATGCCTTTTCCTAATAAGAAACACAAATCAAAGAAAGAAGAACATTATAACAAGTATTGTGAGTGGATGAAACCTCCGTTTTTGCAAATTACTTTGACTGCTGCTATTAAACTGCCTCCTTATTCTAAATATATGAAAGATATTGTCTCCCACAAAAGGAAAATTCCTAATGAGGAAATTTCCACTATGCTTGCTAATTACTCTTTCAATGGAAAGGTTCCAACGAAGCTTGGAGATCCTAGTATTCCTATTATCCCTTGTTCTATTAAAAATAATTTTGTTAGAACTGCTTTATGTGACTTGGGAGCTGGAGTTAGTGTTATGCCTTTCTCTCTTTAGAAGAGACTCTATCTTGAAAAATTGATACATACTGATATATCTTTGCAAATGGCTGATAAGTCCACTGCTATTCCTGTTGGTATATGTGAGAATGTTCCTGCGAAGGTTGCTACTAATTGTTTGATATTAACTGACTTTGTTGTGTTGGAAATTCCTGAAGATGATAATATGTCTATTATTCTCGGGAGACCTTTTCTTAATACTGCAGGCGCTGTTATCGATTGTAATCAAGCAAAAGTAAATTTTAATGTTAATGATAAGGAGCATACTGTTTATTTTCCCAGGAAGATTGATAGAAGATATGGTTTAAATTCAATTGAAAATATTGAGATCATCAAGATTGGAGAATTTTATTGTCCCATTCCAGTACGACCAAAACAATATGAAATTATTATGATTGGGACTATGTCTATCAAGGTTGAGGTAACATAATTATTTAGTGATTAGCAAAGTTTTGCTTCATATGAAAATTGTTCTGGTAATAAGACTTGATCACCCTTGTTAACAAAATGATTTTGAATGAAGAGGACAGAGTTTTCACCTTCCCCACTATGTTTTCACCATGTTTACTTATGTTATCACATTGCTAATTGAGTACAATCATGTTTTCCATCATCCATTGTAGCGTTCCCACATTTAAATAATGTAAGGACACCTGTGTTATTGTGCTAGTCCCTGGATCAATTGCTAGCACCACAGTACAAAATGAAATATCATGCAAATGCATCAAATTCTATTACATCGCATGATCCAGTCTTTACAAAATAATATTACAACTTGCATAGTCTTAAAAGACTAGCAGAAAACAAAGATATACAGCGGAAAACATGAATAACATTGAGCCCATCTTCTTCATGTGCCACAGGCAAAACATGTTGGCGATAGTCTCGAGATCCTAAATGAAATCCTCACTCGTCTTCAGAAATATCTGCAATATGGAATATGCAGCCACAAGGGAGTCAATACAATTTAATGTATTGGCAAGTAACACTATGGTGGATATAAATGGCAAGACTAATACTACATGCTTATTTGGCTGGGTGGAGTTTAGGCTAAGTTTGCATAAAGCCAGTTTTCTCCTATCACTTTTGTAAAACCAACTTTTCTTTTCAAAAGGGTGGCAACATTGGATTAAGATCCAGGCACCACAATACTGTTCACTTGGTCAAAATTTTACTTATTGAAATTGATGATGAGATTCTTCCGTCAATCCTTGTCCAGCTGCTCATAGTTGTCCATAACCGGGGACACGGCTAAGATCTTAGTTTGTTGACTCTGCAGAGGTTGTGCACTTTCACCCTTTGTCTTCAATTAGCCCAAACATCCTATACACCCGGAGTGCATCATGGAAAGGATAGAATTGAGACGAGATCTTTCAGAAGAAGAAGTCCAAACCCACCGGCAAGACCCGTTCCACCTATAATTTTGCTACATCTGCTTGTCAAGCCTGGGCTGAACCCTCACAACTTAATTGATCAAGACAGAGCCCATAATGTCAAAAGGCTGCACGGGAAGCTACTAGATTTAGAGGGACATAGTAATCTCTTTGTTCCTGGGTGGCCATCCGCAAGTGACAACCTCAAGTGGAATAACCCTTAGACAAGGGCCCTGAGGCAACACTCAACATAACCCAGTCTTACCACTTCCACCCAGGTGGTTCATTCATTAGTTATACTTATAATTTTTCCTCAACATCTAGTAAATAAATTTTTGTAGCATGGCTAAGCATCTAAATAAGTACCAAGGCATCAAAATAACAAGGTATAAGGATGGCTACACACTACTAGGATATAGCATAGCATAATATAACTTATTAAAATTTCCTATCATGCATGCTACTCAAAATCAACTAATGCATATAGAAAATAATGGGTAGTTGATGGTGTGTTACTTGCCTTTTTAAAGTTGTTGTAGAATCACACACTCTTCAATAACATATCGCTACCCTCCGTACAATCTATACATTGAAAGCACAATACAATAAGCAAGCATTCCAAAAAACATACAAACAAATGAATAAAACATAAGACAAACGTCTTATCAAAGCGGTCACACAATATTAATTTATTTTAGTGCTTTTCCTAGTTAGTGTTTTTTTTTAATAACTCAACATGAAGAAGCAATAATGATGATTTGTTTTATGGTAGGCCAAGATTAATCACAAAATTGAATTACAAAAGAATTATTGCGATAGGATTTAGGATTTTTCATTTGGGTCAATGGTTATAATGGTTGGTCACTGTCAAGGTGATCGCATAGATATTTGGTCAAAAGGCTTACTCTATTTTAGTCCTTAATTTGCATTTTATGTCATTTATAGG
The DNA here is from genome assembly GCA_028641055.1 of Alopecurus myosuroides. Classification (NCBI taxonomy): domain Eukaryota; kingdom Viridiplantae; phylum Streptophyta; class Magnoliopsida; order Poales; family Poaceae; genus Alopecurus; species Alopecurus myosuroides. The sequence continues at coordinate 164,730,784 of CM054062.1, forward strand.
ATTCAATTAAAGTTTAAAATTTAATGTGTTATAATGATTAACCATTTTTTTTGTTTTGTTTCCGGTCGTACTTTACAAAGGGTTTTATTATCTACTTTTAGCAAAACGATTCAATTTAATTGCGTTTATATATTACAACATAGGGTATAGAAGGGTCTGAGTTCTAAATTAAAATAATATGTATTGAATGAGTTCAAAAAAAATTTAAACATGGGTGCTACTAGATTTACAATGCCATTATATCATTATTTTGCAAAGGAAGTAAACGCATGTGTATAATTTAGTTACGACAAAAATACTATGTATACGTATATTTGAAATTTGAGTATTTTATGAATGTGAAAAAAAATGAAACAGGCGGTTCCATTGGATTCTATATTTTCTAAAGGTTTTAGAGATACTAAATTTGCAAATTTCGGACAAACATAACTAAAGATATGATTTTTAGAAGATCTGTCATATTCTGCTAGTGTCTCACAGTGTGCATCAACAAAGTGTGAAGTTAGTACATGTTGAATCAATTTTCCATGAGCTGCCATATTATTTGTGTCTATCGTAATCAAGAATTCTCCGATCTACCGTTTATTCAATTGCCAAGTCCGCGTACGAGTCGTCAGAAATATTGTATAGGATTGGTGCATTCACATAAGGGAATCCATCAAGGGTCACAACCCAAACTAGCTAGCCCACGTGAGTAGTATTTGAGTGGAACCTAGTTCTATTTCTAGTAGTACAAGCTGGGTACAACGTACGTGTATACAAATGCGTCGTCGGAATTCTGCTTCTCTGTGCCTAAATACGCGAAAAAAGTTGAAACAACTAAAACAGCAGGCTCGATGAGGTCCTATAGTGCATGATACTAGTGCTAACTGAAAACATGAATCGACAAGACCAGATAGCTATACATACGTCCGATGGATTTTCGTCGTCGTGGTCGCCAGGAGGCACTTGACGGCACAGACCAGCCCAACACTCCATGTCGACTCTTACGAGATGCAGCAGGACATGAAAATTTTGGCAGCTTCTCCAACTTGCTCGGGCGTGGCGTCAGTCTACAGCACATGGCGGACGGAAGCGGCGACTCCAGCGACGGCGCAGATAACAACTTAGATTTATCGCACAACCATGTCCTGGAGGTAGGCTACGGTGAGTGGAGTACAATGGTGAAAGAAATTGGCCAGGTAATGTTACGTAGAAGCCGTACCAGTTCGATGAACTCACCCACGGATGGAATGGCTTCGGCGGCGACACGACCAACAGCAACGAAACAACCCACCACTATGTCCTTGAGATAGGACTTGATTAGGAGAGTCTTTTGGTGCAAGGAATTCTCGAGATGATCACCGAGGACGTGGGGATCTACCGACGAACTCGAGTTTGGGCTGAAGTGGGCACGGTTCGTACGGGCTGTATAGAGCTCCTTTGGAAAATGTTTGAGAATGAAAATGAAGGAGGAGGAAGAGGGGCACGCACTGGACAACTTGATTCGGCTTTATATTGGATGAGGAGGGAGATCAGGAGATCAATGCCAACGGATGGCATTCGGTTCACCGGTTTCATTTGGGTGATTAAGACAGTGTAATGGGAAAATAACTCCCTGAATGGGACCGTGGTAAAGAGGGGATTAATTTTCGTTTTGAAGTCGACGGGAAACGGTCGCTATAATGGAGGGGAGGAGGAGAAGAGCAAATGCCATGGCTGTAACCTGTAACGTACCACATGTACGTGAACACGAAGAAGACGACCGATCGGTTTGCTTCGATGGGCCAAGATTCGGCCCAGTTTGGGTCGTTCGGCCTTTTTTTCTTTTCCTTTGCTATTTTATATAGTTTTTTTTTTATCTTTTATTTTTCTGTTTTCTTAAATCTTTAATAACTTCTGTTTTAAAAATCCAATTAAGGTCAAATAAATTTCTAAATTTCTGTAATATTAATATCTTTCAACCCATATCATTTTTGGAAACTTTTAAACACGTTTCAAAATGTGAATTTTGAGAATTGAATAAATACCTAATAGTGACTTAATGTGATTTTTAATTTAGAAAATTATAAAATAAAAATATTTGTCAAATAAAATTTCAGTAGCTTTATAATTATCAAATACTATTTTCCAAAACCAAATCAAAGTGTTTTCATCTTTTATAATTTAAAAATATGATGAAAATATGAATATTTACTTAATAGAAAAAGAGGGTTAATTATAGAAATATGATTTAAAAGATTTTAGAAAATATTTCTATGATTCAAATTATTGTTTTCAAGGCCCTTTTAAAATGTTTTTCAATATGAGAAATTCACTCATGGTATCTTATTAGTATAATCAAAATAGAGAAATTTTTAATAAATTTTAATTTGAGGGTGAGTAAGAACAGAGAGATTTTCTCTAATGAAGATATTGTTTTCCCAATTTAAAACATTGTTTTTCCAAGGCATTTTACTTGTTTTCATAAGTCAATAATATATATAACACCTTATTGTTTTCTTGATTGATATAATATTTGGAAAACAAATATCCAACTTTTAACCATTTGAGCTTAATAATAATAGTGACACAATTTCTTGGAGACAAGGAGAAAGTATTAGAAATAGTAACTCTTTGGTTTTTAACTATCATAATCATTTTCAAAATGGTAGTTGAGTTGAAAACATGTTGGTATAGATTTTTCCTAAGAAAATATTTTATTCACATGAGGGAAACATATTTTATTTTAGGAATAGGCTTTAGGGTTTATGGAATTAAGGAAGTTTGGATTCTTTATTCCAATTACATATTGTTTTCTTTTATTTCCTCCTTTTATTTGGTTTTTGGTGACTTGCTTAATCATGAAAACAAAAAGTTTCAAATTTTTGTGATTTTTGAGTTTTCCAAAAATCAGGGATGTTACAGACTACCACCCTTAAAAGAAATCTCGTCCCGAGATTTGGGAAGGTTAGAAAGAAAGATTGGGTAACTGGGTTCTAGAACAACTGGGTGGGCTACCACCCTTAAAAGAAACTTTTGTGGGTAGTCTATTTTCATTAGATTGGAGTGTAGATTTATTTGAGATTGGCTTGAGTAAAACTTTCCTTCGCGGTAGAGCTGTAGACCAACATAGATCTGTTGAACTACCTTTGACACTGAGGGGTCACTCTTTGGGTCAGTCAAAAGGCTTTGGTTCACTCTCAACTTGGTCTTTTGATTCCCTTGGAAATCTTCTTGTTGTCATCCTTGAAGGAAAGCATCATGCTATTTCTAAACAAACTCTCATATAACACATACTGGGTAGTTGTGTTTCTTCATTACTTCTTCTCTTGGTGTAGTTGGCTCTGAAATCTTCATAGCTCATGCAACTTGGGGTTCACTTGTCTTTCTTCACTTGTTGATTGGCTTGATGCTCCTTATGAGGTAGTTGGCATTGATCATGGATGTGATTGTTCCTTCACACAGAAGAAAGAAATTTGATACTAGCATTCCTCAAATGGGATGGCTTGTGTATCAATAGGGTAAAGGTTGTATGATTCCAAATGGTTCTCACTATGGTTGGTGAATGAGTATGGTGTTGGGTTTGATCTAGTAGGAATGAGTAGAGATTTAGAAAGATGGCTAAGGAAGGTTCTTATCCAAAATAGCAATTCAAGGAAACTCATCTTACAAACAACACATAACAAACATATAGCAACACATTCACCACGCCAAACAACATGGTTTTTATAAAATACTAATATTGTCATACCACACTCATTGATATGATCAATACACTAACACGTTAACGTTGTTCTAACAAAGGAACTAGATTGGTGGTCTCATCTATATCTTCTTGAGCTTTTCTTCATATTCTTCTCTCCATGTCTTGAGGTATTCTGATTGTTGTGAAGTCCATGCTTTTCTTCAAGTTCTTCAAAAATCTTGAGTGTAGGTCTTCATGTGGTGAAAATACTTCTTGCACTTCTTGGTATGGTCATCAACAATCTTGCCTTGAGGGTATTCAAGAAGTAGTTCATCTAGAAAGTTTTGAAGGTGAATAGTAGATGAGAGGATATGAGAAGAAATAAGATAGTTGTTTTGTTTCTAGAACATTTGAACATAGCAAATTTTCAATTCTAGGGTGATCAATGGGTTATTAACAACTTGTTTGCAAATTGGATATTCACTATAGTGAGAGATACTGGCACCCGCTAGCCAATCAGGGAACGGTCTCGTGTCCGTGGACACGTAAAGTTGTCCGGGCCGCTTCATCTCACTATGCCGCTAGGATCCAAAATACTCTAAGGAGATAATAACATGATCAAAAATGGCTTCCAAACCTAAGGGTCTCGAATCCTACAGGCAACACAATGCTCTGATACCATTTTGTAGCGTTCCCACATTTAAATAATGTAAGGACACCTGTGTTATTGTGCTAGTCCCTGGATCAATTGCTAGCACCACAGTACAAAATGAAATATCATGCAAATGCATCAAATTCTATTACATCGCATGATCCAGTCTTTACAAAATAATATTACAACTTGCATAGTCTTAAAAGACTAGCAGAAAACAAAGATATACAGCGGAAAACATGAATAACATTGAGCCCATCTTCTTCATGTGCCACAGGCAAAACATGTTGGCGATAGTCTCGAGATCCTAAATGAAATCCTCACTCGTCTTCAGAAATATCTGCAATATGGAATATGCAGCCACAAGGGAGTCAATACAATTTAATGTATTGGCAAGTAACACTATGGTGGATATAAATGGCAAGACTAATACTACATGCTTATTTGGCTGGGTGGAGTTTAGGCTAAGTTTGCATAAAGCCAGTTTTCTCCTATCACTTTTGTAAAACCAACTTTTCTTTTCAAAAGGGTGGCAACATTGGATTAAGATCCAGGCACCACAATACTGTTCACTTGGTCAAAATTTTACTTATTGAAATTGATGATGAGATTCTTCCGTCAATCCTTGTCCAGCTGCTCATAGTTGTCCATAACCGGGGACACGGCTAAGATCTTAGTTTGTTGACTCTGCAGAGGTTGTGCACTTTCACCCTTTGTCTTCAATTAGCCCAAACATCCTATACACCCGGAGTGCATCATGGAAAGGATAGAATTGAGACGAGATCTTTCAGAAGAAGAAGTCCAAACCCACCGGCAAGACCCGTTCCACCTATAATTTTGCTACATCTGCTTGTCAAGCCTGGGCTGAACCCTCACAACTTAATTGATCAAGACAGAGCCCATAATGTCAAAAGGCTGCACGGGAAGCTACTAGATTTAGAGGGACATAGTAATCTCTTTGTTCCTGGGTGGCCATCCGCAAGTGACAACCTCAAGTGGAATAACCCTTAGACAAGGGCCCTGAGGCAACACTCAACATAACCCAGTCTTACCACTTCCACCCAGGTGGTTCATTCATTAGTTATACTTATAATTTTTCCTCAACATCTAGTAAATAAATTTTTGTAGCATGGCTAAGCATCTAAATAAGTACCAAGGCATCAAAATAACAAGGTATAAGGATGGCTACACACTACTAGGATATAGCATAGCATAATATAACTTATTAAAATTTCCTATCATGCATGCTACTCAAAATCAACTAATGCATATAGAAAATAATGGGTAGTTGATGGTGTGTTACTTGCCTTTTTAAAGTTGTTGTAGAATCACACACTCTTCAATAACATATCGCTACCCTCCGTACAATCTATACATTGAAAGCACAATACAATAAGCAAGCATTCCAACAAACATACAAACAAATGAATAAAACATAAGACAAACGTCTTATCAAAGCGGTCACACAATATTAATTTATTTTAGTGCTTTTCCTAGTTAGTGTTTTTTTTTAATAACTCAACATGAAGAAGCAATAATGATGATTTGTTTTATGGTAGGCCAAGATTAATCACAAAATTGAATTACAAAAGAATTATTGCGATAGGATTTAGGATTTTTCATTTGGGTCAATGGTTATAATGGTTGGTCACTGTCAAGGTGATCGCATAGATATTTGGTCAAAAGGCTTACTCTATTTTAGTCCTTAATTTGCATTTTATGTCATTTATAGGATTCAATTAAAGTTTAAAATTTAATGTGTTATAATGATTAACCATTTTTTTTGTTTTGTTTCCGGTCGTACTTTACAAAGGGTTTTATTATCTACTTTTAGCAAAACGATTCAATTTTATTGCGTTTATATATTACAACATAGGGTATAGAAGGGTCTGAGTTCTAAATTAAAATAATATGTATTGAATGAGTTCAAAAAAAATTTAAACATGGGTGCTACTAGATTTACAATGCCATTATATCATTATTTTGCAAAGGAAGTAAACGCATGTGTATAATTTAGTTACGACAAAAATACTATGTATACGTATATTTGAAATTTGAGTATTTTATGAATGTGAAAAAAAATGAAACAGGCGGTTCCATTGGATTCTATATTTTCTAAAGGTTTTAGAGATACTAAATTTGCAAATTTCGGACAAACATAACTAAAGATATGATTTTTAGAAGATCTGTCATATTCTGCTAGTGTCTCACAGTGTGCATCAACAAAGTGTGAAGTTAGTACATGTTGAATCAATTTTCCATGAGCTGCCATATTATTTGTGTCTATCGTAATCAAGGATTCTCCGATCTACCGTTTATTCAATTGCCAAGTCCGCGTACGAGTCGTCAGAAATATTGTATAGGATTGGTGCATTCACATAAGGGAATCCATCAAGGGTCACAACCCAAACTAGCTAGCCCACGTGAGTAGTATTTGAGTGGAACCTAGTTCTATTTCTAGTAGTACAAGCTGGGTACAACGTACGTGTATACAAATGCGTCGTCGGAATTCTGCTTCTCTGTGCCTAAATACGCGAAAAAAGTTGAAACAACTAAAACAGCAGGCTCGATGAGGTCCTATAGTGCATGATACTAGTGCTAACTGAAAACATGAATCGACAAGACCAGATAGCTATACATACGTCCGATGGATTTTCGTCGTCGTGGTCGCCAGGAGGCACTTGACGGCACAGACCAGCCCAACACTCCATGTCGACTCTTACGAGATGCAGCAGGACATGAAAATTTTGGCAGCTTCTCCAACTTGCTCGGGCGTGGCGTCAGTCTACAGCACATGGCGGACGGAAGCGGCGACTCCAGCGACGGCGCAGATAACAACTTAGATTTATCGCACAACCATGTCCTGGAGGTAGGCTACGGTGAGTGGAGTACAATGGTGAAAGAAATTGGCCAGGTAATGTTACGTAGAAGCCGTACCAGTTCGATGAACTCACCCACGGATGGAATGGCTTCGGCGGCGACACGACCAACAGCAACGAAACAACCCACCACTATGTCCTTGAGATAGGACTTGATTAGGAGAGTCTTTTGGTGCAAGGAATTCTCGAGATGATCACCGAGGACGTGGGGATCTACCGACGAACTCGAGTTTGGGCTGAAGTGGGCACGGTTCGTACGGGCTGTATAGAGCTCCTTTGGAAAATGTTTGAGAATGAAAATGAAGGAGGAGGAAGAGGGGCACGCACTGGACAACTTGATTCGGCTTTATATTGGATGAGGAGGGAGATCAGGAGATCAATGCCAACGGATGGCATTCGGTTCACCGGTTTCATTTGGGTGATTAAGACAGTGTAATGGGAAAATAACTCCCTGAATGGGACCGTGGTAAAGAGGGGATTAATTTTCGTTTTGAAGTCGACGGGAAACGGTCGCTATAATGGAGGGGAGGAGGAGAAGAGCAAATGCCATGGCTGTAACCTGTAACGTACCACATGTACGTGAACACGAAGAAGACGACCGATCGGTTTGCTTCGATGGGCCAAGATTCGGCCCAGTTTGGGTCGTTCGGCCTTTTTTTCTTTTCCTTTGCTATTTTATATAGTTTTTTTTTTATCTTTTATTTTTCTGTTTTCTTAAATCTTTAATAACTTCTGTTTTAAAAATCCAATTAAGGTCAAATAAATTTCTAAATTTCTGTAATATTAATATCTTTCAACCCATATCATTTTTGGAAACTTTTAAACACGTTTCAAAATGTGAATTTTGAGAATTGAATAAATACCTAATAGTGACTTAATGTGATTTTTAATTTAGAAAATTATAAAATAAAAATATTTGTCAAATAAAATTTCAGTAGCTTTATAATTATCAAATACTATTTTCCAAAACCAAATCAAAGTGTTTTCATCTTTTATAATTTAAAAATATGATGAAAACATGAATATTTACTTAATAGAAAAAGAGGGTTAATTATAGAAATATGATTTAAAAGATTTTAGAAAATATTTCTATGATTCAAATTATTGTTTTCAAGGCCCTTTTAAAATGTTTTTCAATATGAGAAATTCACTCATGGTATCTTATTAGTATAATCAAAATAGAGAAATTTTTAATAAATTTTAATTTGAGGGTGAGTAAGAACAGAGAGATTTTCTCTAATGAAGATATTGTTTTCCCAATTTAAAACATTGTTTTTCCAAGGCATTTTACTTGTTTTCATAAGTCAATAATATATATAACACCTTATTGTTTTCTTGATTGATATAATATTTGGAAAACAAATATCCAACTTTTAACCATTTGAGCTTAATAATAATAGTGACACAATTTCTTGGAGACAAGGAGAAAGTATTAGAAATAGTAACTCTTTGGTTTTTAACTATCATAATCATTTTCAAAATGGTAGTTGAGTTGAAAACATGTTGGTATAGATTTTTCCTAAGAAAATATTTTATTCACATGAGGGAAACATATTTTATTTTAGGAATAGGCTTTAGGGTTTATGGAATTAAGGAAGTTTGGATTCTTTATTCCAATTACATATTGTTTTCTTTTATTTCCTCCTTTTATTTGGTTTTTGGTGACTTGCTTAATCATGAAAACAAAAAGTTTCAAATTTTTGTGATTTTTGAGTTTTCCAAAAATCAGGGATGTTACAGACTACCACCCTTAAAAGAAATCTCGTCCCGAGATTTGGGAAGGTTAGAAAGAAAGATTGGGTAACTGGGTTCTAGAACAACTGGGTGGGCTACCACCCTTAAAAGAAACTTTTGTGGGTAGTCTATTTTCATTAGATTGGAGTGTAGATTTATTTGAGATTGGCTTGAGTAAAACTTTCCTTCGCGGTAGAGCTGTAGACCAACATAGATCTGTTGAACTACCTTTGACACTGAGGGGTCACTCTTTGGGTCAATCAAAAGGCTTTGGTTCACTCTCAACTTGGTCTTTTGATTCCCTTGGAAATCTTCTTGTTGTCATCCTTGAAGGAAAGCATCATGCTATTTCTAAACAAACTCTCATATAACACATACTGGGTAGTTGTGTTTCTTCATTACTTCTTCTCTTGGTGTAGTTGGCTCTGAAATCTTCATAGCTCATGCAACTTGGGGTTCACTTGTCTTTCTTCACTTGTTGATTGGCTTGATGCTCCTTATGAGGTAGTTGGCATTGATCATGGATGTGATTGTTCCTTCACACAGAAGAAAGAAATTTGATACTAGCATTCCTCAAATGGGATGGCTTGTGTATCAATAGGGTAAAGGTTGTATGATTCCAAATGGTTCTCACTATGGTTGGTGAATGAGTATGGTGTTGGGTTTGATCTAGTAGGAATGAGTAGAGATTTAGAAAGATGGCTAAGGAAGGTTCTTATCCAAAATAGCAATTCAAGGAAACTCATCTTACAAACAACACATAACAAACATATAGCAACACATTCACCACGCCAAACAACATGGTTTTTATAAAATACTAATATTGTCATACCACACTCATTGATATGATCAATACACTAACACGTTAACGTTGTTCTAACAAAGGAACTAGATTGGTGGTCTCATCTATATCTTCTTGAGCTTTTCTTCATATTCTTCTCTCCATGTCTTGAGGTATTCTGATTGTTGTGAAGTCCATGCTTTTCTTCAAGTTCTTCAAAAATCTTGAGTGTAGGTCTTCATGTGGTGAAAATACTTCTTGCACTTCTTGGTATGGTCATCAACAATCTTGCCTTGAGGGTATTCAAGAAGTAGTTCATCTAGAAAGTTTTGAAGGTGAATAGTAGATGAGAGGATATGAGAAGAAATAAGATAGTTGTTTTGTTTCTAGAACATTTGAACATAGCAAATTTTCAATTCTAGGGTGATCAATGGGTTATTAACAACTTGTTTGCAAATTGGATATTCACTATAGTGAGAGATACTGGCACCCGCTAGCCAATCAGGGAACGGTCTCGTGTCCGTGGACACGTAAAGTTGTCCGGGCCGCTTCATCTCACTATGCCGCTAGGATCCAAAATACTCTAAGGAGATAATAACATGATCAAAAATGGCTTCCAAACCTAAGGGTCTCGAATCCTACAGGCAACACAATGCTCTGATACCATTTTGTAGCGTTCCCACATTTAAATAATGTAAGGACACCTGTGTTATTGTGCTAGTCCCTGGATCAATTGCTAGCACCACAGTACAAAATGAAATATCATGCAAATGCATCAAATTCTATTACATCGCATGATCCAGTCTTTACAAAATAATATTACAACTTGCATAGTCTTAAAAGACTAGCAGAAAACAAAGATATACAGCGGAAAACATGAATAACATTGAGCCCATCTTCTTCATGTGCCACAGGCAAAACATGTTGGCGATAGTCTCGAGATCCTAAATGAAATCCTCACTCGTCTTCAGAAATATCTGCAATATGGAATATGCAGCCACAAGGGAGTCAATACAATTTAATGTATTGGCAAGTAACACTATGGTGGATATAAATGGCAAGACTAATACTACATGCTTATTTGGCTGGGTGGAGTTTAGGCTAAGTTTGCATAAAGCCAGTTTTCTCCTATCACTTTTGTAAAACCAACTTTTCTTTTCAAAAGGGTGGCAACATTGGATTAAGATCCAGGCACCACAATACTGTTCACTTGGTCAAAATTTTACTTATTGAAATTGATGATGAGATTCTTCCGTCAATCCTTGTCCAGCTGCTCATAGTTGTCCATAACCGGGGACACGGCTAAGATCTTAGTTTGTTGACTCTGCAGAGGTTGTGCACTTTCACCCTTTGTCTTCAATTAGCCCAAACATCCTATACACCCGGAGTGCATCATGGAAAGGATAGAATTGAGACGAGATCTTTCAGAAGAAGAAGTCCAAACCCACCGGCAAGACCCGTTCCACCTATAATTTTGCTACATCTGCTTGTCAAGCCTGGGCTGAACCCTCACAACTTAATTGATCAAGACAGAGCCCATAATGTCAAAAGGCTGCACGGGAAGCTACTAGATTTAGAGGGACATAGTAATCTCTTTGTTCCTGGGTGGCCATCCGCAAGTGACAACCTCAAGTGGAATAACCCTTAGACAAGGGCCCTGAGGCAACACTCAACATAACCCAGTCTTACCACTTCCACCCAGGTGGTTCATTCATTAGTTATACTTATAATTTTTCCTCAACATCTAGTAAATAAATTTTTGTAGCATGGCTAAGCATCTAAATAAGTACCAAGGCATCAAAATAACAAGGTATAAGGATGGCTACACACTACTAGGATATAGCATAGCATAATATAACTTATTAAAATTTCCTATCATGCATGCTACTCAAAATCAACTAATGCATATAGAAAATAATGGGTAGTTGATGGTGTGTTACTTGCCTTTTTAAAGTTGTTGTAGAATCACACACTCTTCAATAACATATCGCTACCCTCCGTACAATCTATACATTGAAAGCACAATACAATAAGCAAGCATTCCAACAAACATACAAACAAATGAATAAAACATAAGACAAACGTCTTATCAAAGCGGTCACACAATATTAATTTATTTTAGTGCTTTTCCTAGTTAGTGTTTTTTTTTAATAACTCAACATGAAGAAGCAATAATGATGATTTGTTTTATGGTAGGCCAAGATTAATCACAAAATTGAATTACAAAAGAATTATTGCGATAGGATTTAGGATTTTTCATTTGGGTCAATGGTTATAATGGTTGGTCACTGTCAAGGTGATCGCATAGATATTTGGTCAAAAGGCTTACTCTATTTTAGTCCTTAATTTGCATTTTATGTCATTTATAGGATTCAATTAAAGTTTAAAATTTAATGTGTTATAATGATTAACCATTTTTTTTGTTTTGTTTCCGGTCGTACTTTACAAAGGGTTTTATTATCTACTTTTAGCAAAACGATTCAATTTTATTGCGTTTATATATTACAACATAGGGTATAGAAGGGTCTGAGTTCTAAATTAAAATAATATGTATTGAATGAGTTCAAAAAAAATTTAAACATGGGTGCTACTAGATTTACAATGCCATTATATCATTATTTTGCAAAGGAAGTAAACGCATGTGTATAATTTAGTTACGACAAAAATACTATGTATACGTATATTTGAAATTTGAGTATTTTATGAATGTGAAAAAAAATGAAACAGGCGGTTCCATTGGATTCTATATTTTCTAAAGGTTTTAGAGATACTAAATTTGCAAATTTCGGACAAACATAACTAAAGATATGATTTTTAGAAGATCTGTCATATTCTGCTAGTGTCTCACAGTGTGCATCAACAAAGTGTGAAGTTAGTACATGTTGAATCAATTTTCCATGAGCTGCCATATTATTTGTGTCTATCGTAATCAAGGATTCTCCGATCTACCGTTTATTCAATTGCCAAGTCCGCGTACGAGTCGTCAGAAATATTGTATAGGATTGGTGCATTCACATAAGGGAATCCATCAAGGGTCACAACCCAAACTAGCTAGCCCACGTGAGTAGTATTTGAGTGGAACCTAGTTCTATTTCTAGTAGTACAAGCTGGGTACAACGTACGTGTATACAAATGCGTCGTCGGAATTCTGCTTCTCTGTGCCTAAATACGCGAAAAAAGTTGAAACAACTAAAACAGCAGGCTCGATGAGGTCCTATAGTGCATGATACTAGTGCTAACTGAAAACATGAATCGACAAGACCAGATAGCTATACATACGTCCGATGGATTTTCGTCGTCGTGGTCGCCAGGAGGCACTTGACGGCACAGACCAGCCCAACACTCCATGTCGACTCTTACGAGATGCAGCAGGACATGAAAATTTTGGCAGCTTCTCCAACTTGCTCGGGCGTGGCGTCAGTCTACAGCACATGGCGGACGGAAGCGGCGACTCCAGCGACGGCGCAGATAACAACTTAGATTTATCGCACAACCATGTCCTGGAGGTAGGCTACGGTGAGTGGAGTACAATGGTGAAAGAAATTGGCCAGGTAATGTTACGTAGAAGCCGTACCAGTTCGATGAACTCACCCACGGATGGAATGGCTTCGGCGGCGACACGACCAACAGCAACGAAACAACCCACCACTATGTCCTTGAGATAGGACTTGATTAGGAGAGTCTTTTGGTGCAAGGAATTCTCGAGATGATCACCGAGGACGTGGGGATCTACCGACGAACTCGAGTTTGGGCTGAAGTGGGCACGGTTCGTACGGGCTGTATAGAGCTCCTTTGGAAAATGTTTGAGAATGAAAATGAAGGAGGAGGAAGAGGGGCACGCACTGGACAACTTGATTCGGCTTTATATTGGATGAGGAGGGAGATCAGGAGATCAATGCCAACGGATGGCATTCGGTTCACCGGTTTCATTTGGGTGATTAAGACAGTGTAATGGGAAAATAACTCCCTGAATGGGACCGTGGTAAAGAGGGGATTAATTTTCGTTTTGAAGTCGACGGGAAACGGTCGCTATAATGGAGGGGAGGAGGAGAAGAGCAAATGCCATGGCTGTAACCTGTAACGTACCACATGTACGTGAACACGAAGAAGACGACCGATCGGTTTGCTTCGATGGGCCAAGATTCGGCCCAGTTTGGGTCGTTCGGCCTTTTTTTCTTTTCCTTTGCTATTTTATATAGTTTTTTTTTTATCTTTTATTTTTCTGTTTTCTTAAATCTTTAATAACTTCTGTTTTAAAAATCCAATTAAGGTCAAATAAATTTCTAAATTTCTGTAATATTAATATCTTTCAACCCATATCATTTTTGGAAACTTTTAAACACGTTTCAAAATGTGAATTTTGAGAATTGAATAAATACCTAATAGTGACTTAATGTGATTTTTAATTTAGAAAATTATAAAATAAAAATATTTGTCAAATAAAATTTCAGTAGCTTTATAATTATCAAATACTATTTTCCAAAACCAAATCAAAGTGTTTTCATCTTTTATAATTTAAAAATATGATGAAAACATGAATATTTACTTAATAGAAAAAGAGGGTTAATTATAGAAATATGATTTAAAAGATTTTAGAAAATATTTCTATGATTCAAATTATTGTTTTCAAGGCCCTTTTAAAATGTTTTTCAATATGAGAAATTCACTCATGGTATCTTATTAGTATAATCAAAATAGAGAAATTTTTAATAAATTTTAATTTGAGGGTGAGTAAGAACAGAGAGATTTTCTCTAATGAAGATATTGTTTTCCCAATTTAAAACATTGTTTTTCCAAGGCATTTTACTTGTTTTCATAAGTCAATAATATATATAACACCTTATTGTTTTCTTGATTGATATAATATTTGGAAAACAAATATCCAACTTTTAACCATTTGAGCTTAATAATAATAGTGACACAATTTCTTGGAGACAAGGAGAAAGTATTAGAAATAGTAACTCTTTGGTTTTTAACTATCATAATCATTTTCAAAATGGTAGTTGAGTTGAAAACATGTTGGTATAGATTTTTCCTAAGAAAATATTTTATTCACATGAGGGAAACATATTTTATTTTAGGAATAGGCTTTAGGGTTTATGGAATTAAGGAAGTTTGGATTCTTTATTCCAATTACATATTGTTTTCTTTTATTTCCTCCTTTTATTTGGTTTTTGGTGACTTGCTTAATCATGAAAACAAAAAGTTTCAAATTTTTGTGATTTTTGAGTTTTCCAAAAATCAGGGATGTTACATCCATATTCATGCTTTCATCATGTTTTCACCCTGATTACCGTGGTTATGCATGTTTTCACCACCCATACTTTTGTTTTCACCACTGCCACCTTTGTTTTCTTTGGATATTTTTCCATTGGAGTGTCACAAAACCTCTGCAGTTTTGGTCTTGGTTTTGTTTTCCACCCTTTCACTTATGTTTTTCTGGTTTTTATTAATTATTAAAATTCTGGAAATACCTCAAAAATGAAAGTTTCTCGAAAAAATAAAGGAAAATTATAATAAATTTGTACGTAAATAATGAGGCAGTGAGCCACCTAGGAGGCCCCAGGGGGACCCACCAGTCAGGTACACCATGGGGTGGCGCGGCCAACCCCTGGTGGCGCCAGCACATGGTGTGGGGCCCCCTGGCCCCCCCACTAACTCTCTCCCCTGCCAAAGTTCCTTCTCTCACCTCCCAAAATCAACACATTTCCTGGAACCCGATTTCTTGTTTTTCTTTCTCAAGATTTTTCGATCTCTTTGCTCACCCCATCATTTGTGCTGAAATTTGGTGCATTTGCTCTCTTGTATGTGACTCCTCCAATTATCCAAGTAGAATTTTGTTTAGTGGAGTATTTATTGAGTATTTAAGTGTTGTAGGTGACCGATTTTGTGGGTCGTGCTTGATTCGAGTAGAAATATTATAGTTTTGATGCATGTTTAGCTCTCCTATAAGTCCCTATGGTAGTTTCCACCTTATAGTTGCTTGAAATTAATTTTTGTAGTGATTGTTAAAAAATTTCAGAGATGGAGCACAGGGTTCATCAACTAAACCAACATGAGTTGGAGTTGCATGAGGTCATGCTCGTGCACCGTGAAGAGAGAGTGTTCCCATCAATTTATCCGTGTCAGGAATTCATGCGGATTACAGAAATTCTGCAGGACTTCAATACCCTTGTGCATAATGCAGGCTTGGACCGTTTCATTGAGGATGAACCTATCCAACATGTGAAACTAAATATGTCTGTGGTGTAGGATTTCCACTTTAGATGGTCCTCAACTAACCCTATGGTCCATTATAAAATTTACAATAAAGTTGTAGACTTACCTTTAAGTGATTTTTTGTGCAACTATTAAGGTACCAGAGTGGGGTTCTTGTGAGAAGATAAGAGGGCAGCCTAAACCACTGCTGGAATTATATGAGGAGATTTGCCAAGGCAGAAGCTTCGCAGGAGAAAGTGGAAAAATACGAGAAATCCAACTCCCTAGCATTCGATATTTTGCT
Source organism: Alopecurus myosuroides (assembly GCA_028641055.1). Taxonomy (NCBI): domain Eukaryota; kingdom Viridiplantae; phylum Streptophyta; class Magnoliopsida; order Poales; family Poaceae; genus Alopecurus; species Alopecurus myosuroides. The sequence goes on from CM054062.1 coordinate 164,746,978, forward strand.
TATTTCATTTCTAAATATGTGTTAACTAGAAAAACTGCCAACAAGCTATATGTTTATGATTTGGCGTTTATTGCTGCTACCTTAAGATGTGATAGGTCTTATAACTTTGGTGCTTTAATTTCTTACTGTCTCTCACTTAACCGTGAGAAGGGAGAAATTTGTGGAGGTCTTGTTGCCTCACACTTGCTAGCTTTGCATGGTTTGGAGCCACACCCTCTATACCTACAGTTTTCTTTAGAGAGGCTAGACCTTGTTTCCATGGTTCAACATTAGTTTCTTTCTACCCATGCTCACTTGCACAATTTATCTTTTTAAATAACTTTCTCCAAACAATCCAGGTGGATAGTTACTAAATCTGTTAGGAAAGTACTTTTGCCTGCACCTCTTTTGTTTAATTTTAATGACATGCAAAGATGTATGCTTTCTTAGAGTGAGCTGGACACATACATTGAGCACCACTCCCATAAAGGGGAGGATGCCGGAAAGGGGGACGATGGTGATTTCATCCAGCCCCCCGACGCCATGTGGATCCCGTACCAGCACCTCAGTTATGACTATGCGCCCGCTGCTTCATCTTCCTCTTGGACGCCCGAGTACGACCATGCGAGGGACGACCCACCACAGTGGGGATACTTCTCGCGCCGTGATTGATCTCCACTTATGCCTAAAGCCTAATCTTGGGGGAGGTATACCGACATCACACTCATTTATATATCATGTTCGGTCGGTTCTTTGTATATCCATGTTTTCGTTTCTTTCGGGTTTTTTTTTCGTTTTGTTTCGCTTCTTTCGTCCCTCTCTGTTTTATTATTTTGTTCTTGTTTTCGAAAACACAAAAATACAAAAAATATTTATGTTGTTTCTCTTCATTTGCTTCTTTAGTTTCTTTTGTTGGTTTTCTTTCTTTTCTCGTTTCGGTCTAGTATTCAAAAATCCAAAAATATTTTGCTTTGTTTGCTTGCTTCTTTATGTTCTTGTTTTAACTCGAAAACCCAAAACTATTTGTTGTTTTCCTTTGGTTTTGTAAAGTTTGTTGTAGAGTTAACCGGATTTCCGTGTCTCCATTGGATCTTGATTATCACTCTATATTATTTAATCCACAAGTGAAGAGCAGTATGAACTCTATTTGTTTTCTTTTTGTACATATACTCACTGTGTGAACATGCTTAGTCGGTTCATCTAAGGTGTATTTTATTTAATTGATGCTTAGTAGTTCTTGCTCTCACGTGTTAGTTCCAACTTATTAATATAAGATAGCATGTCGTATGAATGTTTGCTTTCATTATTTTATTGATAGAAGGGTATGGCATTGTGGTATCTCCCTCTGATTGTTTTGCTTGGATCGACTTGGCACATGCTCACACATGCTATGACTGAAAACAGAAAGTCACTTAAGCCTCGATGATTTATTTTGCCTCAGAGTATTTGTATCATTTTTATTCCCCTGTTAATTTTGTTTTGTCGCAAGCATGATTATGACAGTTGTTGCTCTCTTGATTTTCGCTCCCCGTCTGTTGCTAGCCTCCACCTGTACTGAGTATGAGCTCTACTCGTGCATCCAACTCCCAAAAACCAAAGTTTGCCAAATGTGTGCACCATACCTACCTATTTATGTGGTATTTAACAGCCACTCCAAGTATGTTTCTCGTGTGCTACCTTTAAAACATTCGTAAAATTATTCATGTTTTGTGCCCCGTTTTAGCTCGTGGGGACGTAAATAGAGAATCTTTATCTCACTTGTTGATTGGATTTCACACCCTGGACTAGTGGCTTCATCCGCCTATCCAACGATAGAAGAGCCGGCAGCTGGGTGCCAGCCCCAAACTAATACAACAAATTCTCTTCACTCTTGTTGCCCCTGATTTATTAGTTAAAGCATAATTGTGTAAACAAAAGAGAAAGAGGGATGACCTTCTACCCAGATGCGTCCTTCTATTGGAGCCGCTCTTGTGAAGTCTACTTGGCTTGTGACGTACTGTATTGTCTGTTTACCACTCGTTGACATAAGCATACACCTCTCTTAAAAATGTTTTCAATACCCCTGTTTAATAAAATAAAAAGCTCTAGCACATGAGTTAATCCCTGCTTCCCTCTGCGAAGGGCCTTTCTTTTATTTTTATGTTGAGTCTTCACCTTCTCGCTTTATGCACCTTCTTGAGAGCATGGCTGTTATTCTTAGTGTAATGTGCTTGTCCCAAAACACGGTTGATAATGGCATAACTTTGATGCTTCTACCTTTGATATCTATATTTCTAGTCTTCATTTTGCTCCACTATTAAGGGAAAGCAGTACACCTTATCATAACCCATTATGAGCATTGCGATCTTGCAGATTGATATACTTCATGTTGTCTATTATTAGTTTTTTGGCATCTCTTCATGGTTTGCATAACTGTTGGGTCACTTTTATTTTCCATACATCTTATTATGAATTGCCTTAGCACTTGATTATGTAGTGAGTATATTTACATCATATGAAACAAATGTGTTCGTAAAATTCTTTTATCGCACTCAGTTGTCACTGAATTGCTTGAGGACAAGCAATAAGCTAAGCTTGGGGGGAGTTGATACGTCCAAAACATATCTCTTTTTTCCGAACACTTTTCTTATTGTTTTCCGCTAAACTTATGAGTTTTGGATACCACTAACACAGACTAACATTATTTTCAACAAAATTACCATTGTGTCTCGTTTTTGTGTAGAAAAAACAACTTTCGGGAAAATGCCCAGAAAAGATCCCATTTGTCCTAAAACACCAGAAGACCCCGGGAGCCAGACGGGGGCCAGGAGGGGGCCACACCACCCCCGGCTCACCCCCTTGGCCGCGCTGCCAGGTGGTGTGGGCCACTCCCTCACCCCCTCGGACTCCCCTTTCGACTACATATGCCCTGTAAACTAAAACCGAGGGGGGTTTGTCATATTCCACAGAAACACAACAGAGCACCGCCGCCACCCCGAACCTCGATTCGGGGATCAGAATTTCCTGTTCTGGCGCCCTGCCGGGACGGGGATTCGAAGGAGATCATCGCCATCGACACAACCACCTCTTCTCCATCAACCATCCATGATTCCCCGTCCATGTGTGAGTAAACATCGCTATAGGATGAGAGGGACGGAATGGATTGGATGAGATCGATCATGTAATAATGCCAGATTGTTAGGGCATAGTGCCTAGTATCCATTGTTAGTGTTTCCTACCGTTGTTGCAACTTGTTATGCTTGATGATTGTCACTAGGGCCCGAGTGCCATGATCTCAGATCTGAACATGTTATTGTTTCATGAGTATAATTATGTTTATTGATCATATCTGCAAGTTGTTTACACATTTCATTGTTCGGAACCCGAGGCCCCAAAGTGAAAAACAATTGGGACAACCAGAGGGGATGTGTGTAATGTGAGGATCACGTGTGTTCACGGAGTGTTAATGCTTTCCTCCGGTGCTTTATTAAAAGGAGCACCTTAATTACCACTAGTTTCCCTAGAGGCCCCGCTGCCACGGGATGGTAGGACAAAAGATGTTGTGCAAGTTTCTCATTGCGGGCACGTATGACTATATTGTAGCACATGCCTATGGTTTGCCTAAATGTTTGATGCTTTATTATTATTATTATCTGCAATGCCCATGTTAGATTATTACGTGACCTATGTTTTCCATGCAACGCCCGTTCATCAATTCCCTCTATGCCTACGGTACTTCCCATACTACCGTTTTCCGCGATTGCTACTGTTGTTACTATTTTACTACTGCTGTTATTTTATTTCTACTGCCGCTATAAAACTGTTATCACAGATAAATTGTTGCTAGCAAGTCTACTTTCAGGTGAAGCTGAATTGACAACTCAGTTGTTAAGGATTATAAATATTCTTTGGCTCCCCTTGTGTCGAATCAATAAATTTGGGTTTTACTTCCCTCGAAGACTGTTGCGATCCCCTGTACTTGTGGGTAATCAGTCATTACTTGAATAACATCAATATCTTCGTCATAAGAATCCCCGTTAATATAATGTCTGATTCTTTGCCCATTTACCACTTGTGTAGTGTTATCATTGAGGGAAGCAATTTTAGTTGCACCCGAACGATACATTTCTTCAATAATATATGGTCCTTCCCATCTAGAGAGTAATTTTCTTGCAAAAAATCTGAGACGAGACCGATACCGTAGAATTTTCTCACCACCATGAAACTCTCTTTTAAGGATTCTTTTTATCATGCCATTTTTTAACTTTCTCATTAAAGAGCTTGGCATTTTCATAAGCTTCACACCTCCATTCATCTAAATGATTCAAATCAAGCATTCTTTTATTTCTAGCAAGTTTAAAATCTTTGTTAAGTTCTTTCACTCCCCAATAAGCTTTGTGTTCTAATTATAAAGGCAAGTGCCAAGCTTTTCCATAAACCATTTTATAGGGAGACATACCCATAGGGTTTTTATAAGCAGTTATATAAGCCCATAAAGCATCATTCAACTTATCTGATGTAACATCCCAAGTATGAAAAACAACCATTAGAATGTTTGCTTTTTGTTAATTTATGTTTTGCATCATGTCATCATAAGCCTTGCATTTGTTTTCCATTTGTTTTCCCTTGTTTTTCCATTTGAATTTCAAACCAAATTTCAAAATCCTTGTTCATACTTGTTCTGTTACAATGTTTCAAATAAAACTTGCAATCAAACCAATCTTTTGTTTCTAATAAACTTGAAATTTAAAAGCTATTAACTTGTTTAAGTTTCATTAATTCAAAAATTGCTCAAATTCATTGAATTTCCAAACAGCAACTAAATTCAAAATTTTGAAAAACAAACAATGGCACAGTTGGGCTTTTGTAAATAACAACCTATAAAAAATTATTCCAAATTTTTCCAACCCCCAAAAGCTATCCTTTTCTTCCCTTTTCCTTTTCTGCAAAAAAAAAAAACAGAATCAGAAAACAGAAAACAAAAAAATAAAACAGAGAGAGTAGGGGGGCAGGCCAGCCCAACAGCCAGCCCCAGGCCCATCCCCCACGGCCTGCTTACCCCTTTCGTCCACCTCTGTACGGCAGAGCATCGGGGGTGTCCACGTCGAGCAGACCGTGGATGGGACAGCTGCGCGCGCGCCCCTCCTCCTTATAACCTAGCCCCCGAGCTCCTCCTCCCTGCCCTAAACCTCCTCCTCCTTTCTCCTTGCACCGCCGCCGTTTCTGTTTTCCCTTATGAATTTTCTGAACCCGAGGGGAGCCGCCATGGCCGTGAGTTAGCAGTGATCGCCGGGGTTGTTGTGGTCGTCGTCGGGGGTTTTGCTGCACGGGAACGGGGCCGCCACACCTCCCTCTCCCTCCTCGCTTCATCGCCGGGGGCTGGGAAGCACACGATCGTCGCCGCCGTCCCTGTCCCTGTCGCCGTCGTCGACTGTCGCCTCCCGAGCACGTCCACCTCCTCCTTCCCCCTCCCGGTGAGCACCACGGCCTCCTTTCTCCCCTCTGCTTCCTCGTTTCAACCGCGCCCACCAGCACGTATCCCTCGCAGCACAACGCACACGAGCAGCAGCCACCGCAGCGCAGCTCGCCGCCGGCGTCCGTCCACCTCTGTCAGGTTCAAAATTGAACCTTTGTTCAGTTTCGTCAGATAAGCGCAGCGGAACCTCAAAACAACGCGCGCATCTCTGCTGTCACCAAACGATCCGCACCGCAATGGCTTGATCCAACGGCGCGCACGCCCGCGGCGCGGGTTCGATCCCCCCCGCGCGCAGGAATAAAACCACATTTTGCTCCTTTGCCACGCGGGCTAGCTGGGCCCACCTGCCATTGGCAGTGGATGCCACGCGCGCATCCACCCGCGGCCACGCAGGCGCACAGCTGGGCACTGGCCCACTGCCAGTGACCCAGGGGCTGCTCTGCCCGCGTAGGAAAAGCCCCAGGGGCCTGTCTAGAATTTCTTTTTCGCACCTAGGCCCCTGGATTAGAATTAAAACTGTTTAAGTCACAGAATAGCCCCTGCATTTAAAGTTCAAATAACTTTTGTATTTCAAATCCAAATTAAATAAATAAAATATGTTTTCTGTACCAAATTTAATTCTCTACATGTTTAAATCATTTGTTTACTGTTTTGAACATTTCAAATGTTTTCAAAATTCAAATTCAAACAACTCATTACAAATTTGGTCAAATTCATAACTAATTCAAATTTAATTCAAATGGCACATATAAAATATGTTTTCCATGCAAAATTGAACCACCTTTCCAAATATAAACTTTGTTTCCTGTTTTGAATAATTAAAATTGGTTAAATAATTTAAACCTTGTTTAAATCATTTAAAATTGCTAAATTCATAACTTGGTCAAATTAAATTCTTTTTGAACATATAAAATATTTTTTCAAACAAGAAAAGTATAAACTTTCCAAATATGAATTTTATTAAATGTTTTGAACAAATGAAAATTCAAATAATTTCATACTTGAATTAAATTCATTTAAATCTTGTTAAACTTGTTTAATTCATAATTAATTCATTTTAATTCCTTTTTCAACAAATGAAACATGTATTCCACCTAAACTTTTGTGTTCTTTCCAAATATGAACTTTGTTATCTACTTTGAACAGTTAAAATGGGTGAAAACAACAAATGCTTGTGTAACTCATTTAAGAAGCCAATTTTCATAACTTGATAAAAAAAAATCCAAACTTGGTAAACACCTTTTCAAATTTAAGCTATTGTTGTTTTCTCATTGTTTTCCTCATCCATGCATCATTGTAATCAACTTTCACATGATGGTTAGTTATAAATCATTTAATTCAACCTTAATTCATGGGCCTTTTCATATGCAATCCAAATTGCATATAGGCCCATTTAATTATGTTACCATGTCAACTAGCTTATCTTTGATGCATCAATTAAATTGCCATGCATCATCCCATGATTGTGCATTATGCCATGTTATTGATTGTTTGTCTTTCTGCGTTGTTTGTTTGCTTCTTCCCGAATAGACGACGACACTAAGACAGACGAGGTTTACGACACTACTTCTGAGGAGTTAGCCCAGTACCAGGCTAGTGAGTTTGCAGGCAAGTATTCACTCACATGAACCATTGTGTCCTTTCCACACTAGACACCGATACTTTCCGTTGTCTATCCTGCTAGCCTTAAGATTCGTTGCTTGTGTTCCGATCCTATCACATGTTATCCTGTAACCCTCAAATAGCCTATCCTCCACTCCTATAACCCCATTGCTTGTTGCATGTGTCTTACTAGCATGTTTAGGGTTGTTTATGCTCGAGTCTGCTGTCCGTTATTTCTTTTACCACATTTATTATGTTATGGGGGCTCGATGTTTAAACAACCACCTGTTAATGTCTGAGGTAATGCTAATTTGTTGATAAGGCACCGGCAGGAGGCCGGGTATGGTTTTGAGGCTTGCTAGTGTCGAACTCAGGAAAAGTTCTTGTCCTCTAGATCCATGATGAGCGCGCTAACCGCATGTGGGAAGCGTGTATGGGCGCCCCCCTCAACTTTGATTCGATTCGCATCTCGTCCAAATCGCCTCAGTTAGTTCGGGTTTTCCATTTGCCGCATGCATATGCAGGTGCGAACCCGAGGCCAGGGTGGAACTTTTGTAGTCGGCATTTAGGGAGACACGTTCTTAGAGTGCTATGAGGGTCCCCTTTTCTTCGTGGGGCTTGATTAGCCGTGCGCTCAATTGCACGGGGTTCTTTGGGCTTGATGCGAAGAAGAGTTGGGTTGTGTTGAGTGCCTCGCTTGGTGGAAGTGCATTTCCATCTGGCGGGGTATTCTTACGTGTACGGCCAAATTGGTGCATCCCTGCAGGGTTAAATCTTCTCGAGAAGCCGTGTTGTCCGCGGTTATGGATGACTTGGTGATAGGGCTGGCTAACAAGGATTAGACAACTTACACCTAATTTAATACTAATGTTGATTAGTAATAGACCTTATTGACACAATAACTTGACCCATCATTAATCCAACTGTGTGAGTTATCCTCGGATTGCTTCTTTGGATAAGGGGCGAGATCCAGGATGGGTTTGTTTGAGGTTAGTGGTAGTTGGTTACGATACGCTATCTTATCCCTCTCTTTTAGCCGGATGTTGTAGCGTGTCTCTGTAGTTGGTTAGGAAGCCCGCTGCCGCACTTTTGTATCACCTATCTTCCGTTGAACCCAAAGCATCTGTACTTGGTGTTGCCGGGTACACTTTGGTATCTTGTGCGTCTTGCTTGCCAGTACTTGTCTGTACTGACCCCTTTGGGGCTGTGGTTTCCGCAGACTACGTTTCCGAGGATCCCCATGGTGGCTACTACGTGGAGTATGACGAGGCTGCTGACGAGTAGATAGCGGACCCGGGCAGGATCCGAGACATCGTGGATAGGCTCTGTCTTTTCGTTTCCGGACTCTTAGGCCTATTTGGATCTTGTCTGTACTCAGACACTTTGGGTGCTTCCGCTGTGATGTAATGATGACTTGTTGGGACACGTGTCCTCTGGATGATTGTATTTGCTATCTCTGCTCTAGTGAGAGCTATTTGCAACTTATTTCTATTTCTTTGTGTCTTAGAGATTTGTTGTGATATCACTTGTTCGAATGCCGTTGACGTACCATGTGTGTATGTTATGAAGTACGTCAATGGAAGTAGTCGGATTTCTATGGGATGGTTTACGCAGACGATGGATAGTAGAGAATGGTTGTCACACGTTTACGTGTTGGCCTGCTCATATTGAGATGCGGGTGCCGGTATGCCCCGTAAGCCATTTATCTACTGTTTAACGGGCTGTGAGTATCCTCTAGAAGTCCGGGTGCGACAAATGGTATCAGAGCCTGTCTGCCTGTAGGATCCCTTTTACTGGTCGCAGTTGAGTCTAGAAACTATTTTGTAGCTATATAGGAAAAATGAAACGTGAGAGTAGGAATTCTGTTCTTTTATTTCTTTCCCCACCCACCCTCCCTTTTTCTGGTAAGAAAGTGCAACGTTGTTTTCTCTTCTCATCTAAACTTTCAAGTTAGGATTTCACGTATCCTGGTTTCTCTAGGATAGTTATATCTACTAGACCATAGGAATGGAGGTGGTTGTGACATGATTTATCATGTTGCCTACTCACGATTGAGAACGGAGGCGTGTAAGCCCCGGAAGCAGATCCTCTATTCCTTAAGCAGTAGATATTGATCCTTTAGAAGCCCGGATGGGTTTTCCGTAGTACCTCAGGAGTGTTTGGTCTCGTGTTTCCCCAATGTTGCTTCGATATCCTGTTCTTCTCAACATCCTTTTCGTCCGTTGAAACCTTGTTGTTGCTTGCCACTTCAGTTCTTCTACCGGCGTCTAATCAAAACTTCCCCGGTCATCTGCAGATGGATCTCAGGTTCTACCCGCAGGTGGTTCATATGACTCGTTGCGAGAGCACTGCCGGTTATCCGGAGATGCTGAGAGACATGGTCACTTTTCTGGGGTTCCGTTGGGCACCAGAGTACCAGGTCTACGAGCAGCAGCGAGAGTTTGACCAGACCTACTACCAGGCTATCGTCTACATTCTGTCAGATGATGGCATGAGCGTAGTCCACCGCTACGAGGCAGTAGGTTCCACAGTGGATATGGCTGTGTAGCAGGCAGCTTATGTGAGTCTCACCGTCCTTCGTACTGACTACTGGGGATTTGACGATTCTATCTATCGCCACATCCCCCGTGGTTACATCACTTCGGAGGGAGCTCACTTCACTCTCTACGACAACTTGGATGTCTACGAGCATGATAACTCCAGGCTGCACACCACCGCTCAGTTTGTGAGGCACAGTGACGCAGTTGCCAGAACACTATCTCAGGAGTTGGCTTCAGTCAGAGAGCAGCTCTACCTTGCTTTGACTCGTCTGGCGACTTACACCACAGACTTTGTTGGAGACGAGCGCTTTGCACGTTTTGATCAGCCAGTTGGTCGTCGTCTGCTAGATGCTGGAGGTTACGAGCCGATCAGAGGTCCACTCCTTAACCTTGGTGCTGGTTACACTGGGATTCCACGCTTTGGAGCACAGGGAGTCGACGCTATGTACTTCACCACACCTAGAGTCGCTCTCAGACCACGTCAGATCTATGTGGATCGTCGTTCTACCTACTTTCGTGGGCGTGCTCCTCACCGTACCTCTCGCCGTACAACTAGTCGCCGTCCTGCGTGATGAGCATGGGAGTACCGATGTATCCATTCTTAGCTATGTTTAGTTATCCTTTGGCATTCAAACCATTTATGGTGTGTTGGATATTCTGATGTATTTGAACATGTGATGATGTACCTGTTGGTTATCTATTCATGCGTCGGAATAATCTCTCTTTCGGTTGCCAAGTCTATCCTTTTCTTTTGTTGTGCTAAAATGCATTTCCATTCAGGATGCCGCCAATAAGGAACAACGCGCCTGAACCACCGCCAATCGGGGAGCTGTTGACTCAGATGACCCAAGTCATGGCGCAGATGGCCCAGTTTCAGACTAATCAGCACAACAACCAGACAGCTCCACGAGTCAGCATCAACGAGTTTCTCAGTCTGGGCCCAAGAGCTTTCGTGGCCACACGCGAGCCTCTGGACGCTGATGACTGGATCCGTGAGATAGCTAAGGCTCTGGAGATTGCACACGTGGCTAAAGAAGACAAGGTCAAGTATGCCTCCTATCTGCTGAAGGGTCAGGCAGCTACTTGGTGGGAGAACTTCCAGGCCATGAGAACTGGGATGCCAGTCACATGGGATTGTTTCAAGGAAGCTTTCCTGAAGCACCACATTCCAGATGGTCTCATGGAAAGGATGCGTGAAGAGTTTTGCTCTCTCAAGCAGGGCAAGTTGGACGTCATCGGCTATCAGAGTGAGTTCAATCGCCTCGCTCGTTATGCTAGAGATGAGGTGTCCACTGAGGCTAAGAAGATGGCAAGGTTCCGCAGAGGTTTTAACCCGGAACTCAAGTATGCCCTCACCAATATCAAGGCCAACAGCTTCGAGGATCTCGTTAACACCGCGCTCAATGAAGAAAATGGGCGCAAGGCGTTCGAGGAGTCTCGCAAGCACTCGCGTGAGGGTGGTTCCTCCTCCAACATGACCACCCCTCCGCAGAAGCGCCGCATCTGGGTACCAAATGGTGCTGTCACTCGGGCTCCTGTAACATCCCAAGTATGAAATATCCCTTAGAATGTTTGATTTTTTGTTTTAATTCAAGTATTGCATCATGTCATCATGTTTAATTATTTGTTTGCATTTGTTTACTATTTGTTTTGCATCTGTTTTATCTTTTTTTCATAATGAAACTCAAACAAATTCAAATGGTTATTTCATACTTGCTCTGTTAAAACATTTGAAATAAAAATCACAAATAAAAACAACCCATTTGTTGTCATATTTTTCAATATTGATCAACTAATAAAATGGTGTTTTTAATTCCACTACTTCATTCCAAGTTGGGTTCAAATTCAAAGCAAATCATCAACAGCACCTCATTTGGAAATTATAAAACTACCAAACCATTCCAATATTTTTTAATCCAATTAATATTGAGGTTCACCCTATTAAGTTGTTGTTTTCTATATTAATTAACAAATTATTCCAATTCAAACCAAATGTATTCAAACAGAACCCAATTTGAAAGTATAAAAATAATAACCAAAATATTTTTATTCTTTTGTTTCCAATTAAATCATTGGGGTCACTTTATTAAAGTGTTGGTTTTAATAATCATTTTAAATATTCAAAATCATCTAATTTGGTTTATTTTCCAAACAGCAAGTAAAAATTTGAAATTTCAAAAACCTAAATTGCCAACTGATAGATTTTGGGATAACATTTCCCCATGATTTTTCTCTAAATTTTTAAAACTAAAAACCCTATCAAATGCTTCCATTTGCTATTTGCCACAAAAAAAACAGAAAGCAGAAAATAAAAAAAAAGCAAACGGACGCGCGCGCGGTAACTAGCAGCCTACCTAGCCCGCCTAACCCTTTCTAGTGCGGCCCAGCCCGCTAAGCGCGCGTACCGCTTTGTTTAGAACGGCCGCCACCGTCGCCCCGCGGTACGGCAGCTCATCCAGAGCTGCCACGGCGGCAGTGGCGCCGCTCCGACGGCCAGGAGCCACCCGCGGGCGCTATAAGAACCCCACGGACCCCCGGGCACCTAACCCTAGCCTAGTTTTCCTCTCTCCCCTCGCCTCCGCCGTCGAGCGCCACCTCCCACCGTCGTCTCCCCTCTCTGTTCTTCCTCCCCGACGACCACCGCCTGAATCTACCCTCGCCGCCGTCGCCATGCAGCTTCCCCCTCCTATCTAAACACGGGAACTAAACCCCCTCGTCACCCTCTCTCGGTTGGACACCCGCACGCGCTCGGTGAACCCCGGAAACGCCGCCGCCATCTGGTACCTCATCGCCGGCCGCGCCACCCGAGCATCTGCATCCGCGCCAACCGCCGGTGAGCGACCACCTCCTTCTCCTCCCTTCACTCGGTATGCTCCGCCTCGCAAACGCGCACGCATCCATCACCTCTGCATGCACCCATCACCTCCAGATCGAGCACGGTAGCACGGCGATCGCCGCCGGTGCCCCTTTCTCTGACGAAGCGTAGAAGGTTTTGGTCGTCAGGTTTCAGTTAGGCGCAGATCTGAACGTTATCCTGTCCGCGTTTCGTTCTCTGTCGAAACTGACGAGAGCAGCGCAGCGGTAGCCAGGCAGTGCGCGCAAGGGCGAGCTCGCGAGTTCGAGCCGTGGGCTCGCGGGATTTTCCCCAACTTTTTTGCCACCGTGCTGACAGGGAGGGCCCCCTGTCAGTCACTCATGTGGCCACGCAAGCACAGCAAGCCCCAGGCCCACGCTGCAGTGACAGTGGCTAGGTGCCTGTGCGGTGCAAATCGTTTTATCACATTTCTGTTCCAAAATCTAATTCTTTTAATTGCAGAATTAAACACTAAAACTAAAACATGAATAACTTTTAATCTATAACTCCAATTAATAAAAGTTATATATGTTTGTTGTTCCAAATTTAATCATCTTTCCAAATATTCCAATTGTGTACTGTTTTGAAAATTCCCAAATGCATTTAAAATTCAAATTTGAATAATTCAAATGCAAATTTCTAAATTCAATAACTAATTCATCCCCAATCCAAAAAATGCAAATAAAATATGTTTTCCATACCATTTTGAATAACCTTTTCAAATATAATTTTTGTTTCCTGTTTTGAATTTTCAAAATGCAATTCAAATTTGAATTCAAATAATTCAAATGCAATTTGCTAAATTCAATAACTAATTCATTATTAATCCAATAAATGCACATAAAATATGTTTTCCATGCTATTTCAAATAAGCTTTTAAAATATAAATTTTGTTTCATGGTTTGAATAATTTAAGTTGCCTAAATAATTTAATCCTTGTTTAATTCATTTAAACTTGATAAAATCATAACTTGCTCAAAATAAAATATTTTTGAACATGCAAAATATGTTTTCAAACTAGAAAAGTATGAACTTTTCAAATGTGAATTTGAATTTATGTTTTGAACAGATAAAATTCAAATAAAATTCACCCTTGTTTTAAATTCATTTAAAACTTGTTTAATATGGTTTAAGTCATAATAAATTCATCCTAACTCCTATTTCAAAATTTGAAACATGTAATCCAACTACAATTTGATGTTCTTTTCAAATATAAATTTTGTTAATTGTTTTTCACACTTTAACTTGATGAAAACAACAATGGTTTGTGTGACATGTTTAAGTAGCCAAACTTTCCAACCTTAATAAATAATTTCCAAACTTGTTTAAATCCTTTTACCACTTGCATCTATTATTGTTACTTGTTGTTATTTTGTTATTATCATCATGCATGCATCATGCTAACAACTTCCACATAATAATTATTTGTAAATCATTTGTTCCACTTAATTCATGGACCCTTTCCCATATGCAACTCAAAATTGCATAGGGGTCCATCTTAATTGTGTTACCATGTCAATTAGTTTATTTTGATGCATCTACTAAATTGACATGCATCATCCCATGATTGTGCACTATGCCATGATAATGATTGTTTATATTTCTGTCTTATTTGTTTGCTTCTTCTCGAATAGACGACGACGTTGAGACAGACGATCTTTACAGCACCCCTTCTGAGGATCTAGCTCAGTACCCGGCTGCTGAGTTTGCAGGCAAGTTATCACTCACATGAACCATTGTGTTCCTTTCAACCCTGGTTACCGATACTTTCCGTTGTCTATTTCTTCTAGCCTTAGTGGTAGTTGTTTCTGTTACGAACCTATCACATGAATTCCCTAACCCTGATATTGCCTCACCACCACTCCTACAACCCTATTGTTTGAGCCAGTGTCTTACTAGCATGCTTAGGTTGTTTTGCTCGAGTCTGTTACCCGTTACTTTCAGTTACTATATTTTATTATGTTCTGGGGGCTCGATGTTTAATCAATCAATCATGCTAATGTTATTACTTAATAATAACTTGATGATAAGGCACCGGCAGGAGGCCCTGTGTGGTTTTGAGGCCTGCTAGTGTCGACCCTAATAGGAAAAGGGTCTTGTCTACTGATCCATGATGAGCGCACTACCCGCATGTGGGAAGCGAGTATGGGCGCCCCCCTCAATTTGATTCGATTCGCATCTCGTCCAAATCATCTCATTTAGTTCGTGTTTTCCATTTGCCGCATGCATGTTTTTGCGAGCCCAGCGCAGGGTGGAACTTTTGTAGTCGGCATATAGGGGGACACGGTCTTAGAGTGCTATGAGGGTCCCTTTTCTTCGGGGCTTGATTAGCCGTGCGCCCAAGGTGCTTTGGGCTTGATGCGAAGAAGAGTTGAGTTGTGTTGAGTGCCCCGCTTGGTGGGAGGCATCCCATCTGGCGGGTTATTCATACGTGTACGGCCAAATTGGTGCAACCCTGCAGGGATAATCTTCTCGAGAAGCCGTGTTTTCCGCGGTTATGGTTAACTTGGTGAAAGTACTGGCTAACAAGTACTCAGGACAACTTAAACCTAATGATTCACAATCTCACACCCAATGATTAACAACTTGACTAGTAATAGGATTATTGACACAATAATCTGAACCATCATTAATCCAACTGTGTGAGTTATCCTCGGATCGCTTCTTTGGATAAGGGGCGAGATCCAGGATGGGTTTGTTTGAAGTTATCTTTCAGTTGGTTACAACACTCGATCTTATCTCCTTTCTGATAGTTGGTAGTGGTAGAGTCTCTGTAGTTGGTTAGTGCAGCCAGTTGCAGCATCTTTTATCCCCTTTCTTCCGTTGAACCCAAGGCATCTGTACTTGGTGTTGACGGGTTACACTTTGGTGAACTGTGAGTCTTGCTTGCCAGTACGTCTATGTACTGACCCCTTTGGGGCTGTGGTTTCCGCCGACTACTCTTACGAGGATCCAGGTGACGGCTACTACGTGGAGTTTGACGAGGCTGCTGACGAGTAGTTAGCGGACCCGGGCAGGATCCGAGACATCGTGGATGGGCTCCGTTTTTATTTCAGTTTCCGGCTTCTTAAGCCTATTTGACGAGGCTGCTGACGAGTAGTTAGCGGACCCGGGCAGGATCCGAGACATCGTGGATGGGCTCCATTTTTATTTCAGTTTCCGGCTTCTTAAGCCTATTTGGATTTGTCTGTAGTCAGACCCTTGAATGCTTCCGCTGAGATGTAATGATGTTATGTTGGGACATGTGTCCTCTGGATGATTGTATTTGCTATTCTCTGCCCTAGTGAGGGCCAGTTGCAACTTATTTCAATCTTTTGTGTCTTAGAGGCATGTTGTGTTATCCTTTTGTTCAAAGCCGTTGACGTACCATGTGTGTATGGTATGAAGTACGTCAAGGGTAGTGTCCTGATTTCTACGAGATAGTTTACATCGACGGTGAACAGTAGCGATGGGTTGTCACACATAAGTGTTGGCCTACTCGTAAGAGGACGCGGGTGCCGGTAAGCCCCGTAATCCCATCAGAATACTGTTCAGTTCGTACGGTGAGTATCCTCTAGAAGTCCGGGTGCGACAGCTCCATACGCCCAAAATTCTCCAGGCTTCGCTCCCCGCCCACCCAACCCTGCTCAGATGCATGATCAAAGGGCTTCGATGGGGCAGCCAAGGCCAGGGCCTCCTCGTGTCGTCACTTGCTACAAGTGCAAGCAGACGGGGCACTACGCCGATAAGTGCACGCAGAGGCAGCTACCTCCACCACCACCTCGTCCTAACACAAACCAGGCAATGGTGCGCGCTCCCCCGCCTAAGGCCTTCAACTCCAACAACAGGCCTGTCGGGAGGACCGCAAGGGTGAATCATGTCAAGATCGACAAAGCTGAGGAAGCTCCTGACGTCGTTCTTGGTATATTACCCGTAAACTCTATTCCAGCTAAAGTGTTGTTTGATACCGGAGCATCGCATTCTTTTGTGTCAAAGATCTTTGCCACAACAAACAACCTAATTGTGGTTCCACTAAGCAATCAAATCACTGTTCACTCCCCGGGATCTCAAATGCTGACCTCCAAGATAAGTAAGGACAATCAAATCCCAATTGGGGGCCACATATTCCTTGCTTCACTCATGTTGCTGGGAAGTTCTGACATTGATGTCATTCTTGGTATGGATTGGCTGAAGGCCAATAAAGCTAGGATTGACTGTGCTCAAAAGTCAATAACTCTGTCCCACCCTTCTGGCCAGATAGTCTATCTCCAAATGAATCAAGTTCCATTCAGCTATGCACCCTCGATGCAAAACCTCTACCTTCACTTGAAAGTGTTCCGGTGGTTTGCGAATTCCCTGACGTCTTTCCAGAAGAATTGCCAGGAATGCCTCCGGACAGAGCAGTTGAGTTCGTGATCGAACTTGAACCAGGTACTGCTCCAATCTCTAAGCATCCTTACAAGATAGGAACTCCCGAGCTGAAGTTGTTGAAGGAACAAATTGATATGTACATGGAAAAATGTTACATTCAACCTAGTTCCTCGGCTTGGGGTTGCCCAACTCTGTTCGTTGCGAAGAAGGATCACACAAAGAGAGTCGTTGTTGACTATCGTCCTCTTAACGAGAAAACCGTCAAAAACAAGTATCCAATTCCTCGTATCGATGATCTTTTTGATCAACTTGCTGGAGCCTCAATGTTCTCCAAGTTGGACTTGAGAATGGGTTACCATCAAATAAAGATCAGAAAAGAGGATATTCCAAAGACAGCTTTCACCACTCGCTACGGTCTATATGAATTCACCGTCATGTCCTTTGGTCTCACCAATGCACCGGCGACATTCTCTCGACTCATGAATTCTGTCTTCCATGAATACCTCGACAAGTTCGTTGTGGTATATCTCGATGACATTCTTGTCTACTCCAAATCCGAGGAAGAGCATGAAGAACATCTTCGTCTAACTCTCATGAAGCTTCGCGAGCATCGTCTTTATGCCAAGTTCTCCAAATGTGAGTTCTGGATTTCAGAAGTTGCTTACCTTGGTCATGTCATCTCTGCCAAGGGCATAGCCATTGATCCAGAAAAGGTGAAAGCAATTGTTGATTGGAAACCTCCAAAGACGGTGAAGCAAGTAAGAAGCTTTCTAGGCTTGGCTAGCTATTGCCGTCGTTTCGTCCAAAACTTCTCCAAGATTACCAAACCACTCACTGACCTCACAAAGAAGGACAAGAAGTTCGTCTGGTCTCCACAATGTGATGAAAGTTTCAATCTCCTGAAGACTAAACTCACTTCTACACCTGTTCTGGTTGGCCCAGATCCTTCCAAACCTTTCCAAATATTCTGTGATGCTTCTCTCCAAGGTCTAGGTGCAGTTCTTATGCAAGAACGTCAAGTTGTGGCTTATGCTTCACGTCAGTTGAACGCACATGAGCTCAATTATCCCACTCATGACCTTGAACTTGCAGCAGTTGTGTTTGCCCTCAAGAAATGGAGACAATACTTGTTGGGTAATCGCACTGAAATCTTTTCCGATCATAAGAGTCTGAAATACATCTTCACTCAACCAGATCTAAACCTCAGGCAAAGGAGATGGATTGAAAAGATTAAAGACTTTGATCTTACCATTTCTTACACTCCAGGCAAGGCTAATGTTATGGCCGATGCTCTCAGTCGCAAGTCGTATTGCAATAATCTCTTGATCATGGAAAGCCAACCTCCTCTTCATGAAGAATTCCAAAAGCTGAACCTTGGTCTTGTTCCTCAAGGCTATCTTGCAAACTTGACAGCCAGTCCAACTCTCGAGGACAAGATTCGTTCTGAACAACTTCGTGATGCTGAAATCAAGAAGATGGTAGAACACATCAAAGAAGGCAAGGAGAAATTTAAGTCCTTCTCAATTGATGACAAGGGAACTGTGTTCTTCGAAGGACGCATTGCAGTTCCTCAGATTCAAAGTCTCAAAGATGTCATTCTCAAGGAGGCTCATGAAACTCCTCTCTCCATACACCTTGGAAGTACAAAGATGTACCAGGATCTCAAGACACTGTATTGGTGGCCTGGCATGAAACGTGAAATTGCTCAATACGTTTCTGAATGCGACGTTTGTCAACGTGTTAAGGCAGTTCATCAGAAAACAGCCGGTCTTCTCCAACCTCTGAAAATCCCTGAGTGGAAGTGGGACATGATTAAAATGGACTTCGTCACTGGTTTTCCAAAGTCCAAGAGGGGCAATAATGCAATCTTCATTGTCATTGATCGACTCACTAAAGTCGCTCACTTCTTTCCTGTCAAAGAGACAATCTCAGCTAGTCAGTTAGCAGAGCTCTACACAGCAAAGATTGTTCCTCTTCATGGTGTTCCATTGGAAATAAGCTCAGACCGTGGAAGCATCTTCACTTCTCATTTCTGGAAAAGCTTTCAAGAAGCTTTGGGCACTAAACTTCTGTTCAGCACAGCCTATCACCCTCAGTCTCAAGGGCAAGTCGAAAGAGTCAATCAGATTCTCGAGGATATGCTCAGAGCATGTGGTCTCTCCTTTGGCATGAAATGGGAGGAATGTCTTCCATATGCTGAATTCTCCTACAACAACAGCTTCGAGGCAAGCCTAGGCATGGCACCATTTGAGGCTCTCTATGGCCGCAGATGCAGGAGTCCAATCAATTGGTCTGGAGCTGGTGAACGTTCACTCTTAGGCCCTGACATTGTTAACAAAGCCGAAGAGAAAGTTCGCATCATTCGTGAAAATTTCAAGATTGCTCAGTCTCGTCAGAAAAGCTACTATGACAGCAAGCACAGGGACATGGTCTATGCACCTGGAGACAAAGCATATCTCCGTGTAACTCCCCTCAGAGGCACTCATCGTTTTGGTGTCAAAGGAAAGCTTGCACCAAGATATATTGGTCCCTTCAACATTCTCTCAAGGCGTGCAGAAAATGCCTATCGTCTTGAACTTCCAGAAAAGCTATCCAAGGTGCACGATGTGTTTCACGTGTCACAGCTCAAGAGGTGCTTCAAAGATCCAGGTCGTGCAGTTGATCATGATTCCACTGAACTGCAAGAAGATCTCTCTTATGAGGAGCACCCTGTTCGCATTCTCGATGAGACCGAGCGCAAAACTCGCAACAAGAGCACCAAGTTCTTGAAAGTGCAGTGGTCTCATCATTCCGATAAAGAGGCAACGTGGGAGACCGAAGAGGATCTTCGCAAGAAGTATCCGGACCTTTTCCTTTCTCAGTAGGAATCTCGGGACGCGATTCCTTCAAGGGGGGGGGGCGTTTTGTAACATCCCAAGTATGAAAAACAACCATTAGAATGTTTGATTTTTGTTAATTTATGTTTTGCATCATGTCATCATAAGCCTTGCATTTGTTTTCCATTTGTTTTCCATTTGTTTTCCCTTGTTTTTCCATTTGAATTTCAAACCAAATTTCAAAATCCTTGTTCATACTTGTTCTGTTACAATGTTTCAAATAAAACTTGCAATCAAACCAATCTTTTGTTTCTAATAAACTTGAAATTTAAAAGCTATTAACTTGTTTAAGTTTCATTAATTCAAAAATTGCTCAAATTCATTGAATTTCCAAACAGCAACTAAATTCAAAATTTTGAAAAACAAACAATGGCACAGTTGGGCTTTTGTAAATAACAACCTATAAAAAATTATTCCAAATTTTTCCAACCTCCAAAAGCTATCCTTTTCTTCCCTTTTCCTTTTCTGCAAAAAAAAAAAAACAGAATCAGAAAACAGAAAACAAAAAAAAATAAAACAGAGAGAGTAGGGGGGCAGGCCAGCCCCAGGCCCATCCCCCCACGGCCTGCTTACCCCTTTCGTCCACCTCTGTACGGCAGAGCATCGGGGGTGTCCACGTCGAGCAGACCGTGGATGGGACGGCTGCGCGCGCGCCCCCTCCTCCTTATAACCTAGCCCTTGAGCTCCTCCTCCCTGCCCTAAACCTCCTCCTCCTTTCTCCTTGCACCGCCGCCGTTTTCCTCTCCTCCACCCCTCTGTTTTCCCTTCTGAATTTTCTGAACCCGAGGGGAGCCTCCATGGCCGTGAGTTAGCAGTGATCGCCGGGGTTGTTGTGGTCGTCGTCGGGGGTTTTGCTGCGCGGGAACGGGGCCGCCACACCTCCCTCTCCCTCCTCGCTTCATCGTCGGGGGCTGGGAAGCACACGATCGTCGCCGCCGTCCCTATCCC
Source organism: Alopecurus myosuroides (assembly GCA_028641055.1). Taxonomy (NCBI): domain Eukaryota; kingdom Viridiplantae; phylum Streptophyta; class Magnoliopsida; order Poales; family Poaceae; genus Alopecurus; species Alopecurus myosuroides. The sequence goes on from CM054062.1 coordinate 164,767,582, forward strand.
TGTCGCCGTCGTCGACTGTCGCCTCCCGAGCACGTCCACCTCCTCCTTCCCCCTCCCGGTGAGCACCACGGCCTCCTTTCTCCCCTCTGCTTCCTCGTTTCAACTGCGCCCACCAGCACGTATCCCTCGCAGCACAACACACACGAGCAGCAGCCACCGCAGCGCAGCTCGCCGCCGGCGTCCGTCCACCTCTGTCAGGTTCAAAACTGAACCTTTGTTCAGTTTCGTCAGATAAGCGCAGCGGAACCTCAAAACAACGCGCACATCTTTGCTGTCACCAAACGATCCGCACCGCAATGGCTTGATCCAACGGCGCGCACGCCCACGGCGCGGGTTCGATCCCCCCCGCGCGCAGGAATAAAACCACATTTTGCTCCTTTGCCACGCGGGCTAGCTGGGCCCACCTGCCATTGGCCGTGGATGCCACGCGCGCATCCACCCGCGGCCACGCAGGAGCACAGCTGGGCACTGGCCCACTGCCAGTGACCCAGGGGCTGCTCTGCCCGCGTAGGAAAAGCCCCATGGGCCTGTCTGGAATTTCTTTTTCGCACCTAGGCCCCTGGATTAGAATTAAAACTGTTTAAATCACAGAATAGCCCCTGCATTTAAAATTCAAATAACTTTTGTATTTCAAATCCAAATTAAATAAATAAAATATGTTTTCTGTACCAAATTTAATTCTCTACATGTTTAAATCATTTGTTTACTGTTTTGAACATTTCAAATGTTTCAAAATTCAAATTCAAACAACTCATTACAAATTTGGTCAAATTCATAACTAATTCAAATTTAATTCAAATGGCACATATAAAATATGTTTTCCATGCAAAATTGAACCACCTTTCCAAATATAAACTTCGTTTCCTGTTTTGAATAATTAAAATTGGTTAAATAATTTAAACCTTGTTTAAATCATTTAAAATTGCTAAATTCATAACTTGGTCAAATTAAATTCTTTTTGAACATATAAAATATGTTTTCAAACCAGAAAAGTATAAACTTTCCAAATATGAATTTTATTAAATGTTTTGAACAAATAAAAATTCAAATAATTTCATACTTGAATTAAATTCATTTAAATCTTGTTAAACTTGTTTAATTCATAATGAATTCATTTTAATTCCTTTTTCAACAAATGAAACATGTATTCCACCTAAAATTTTGTGTTCTTTCCAAATATGAACTTTGTTATCTACTTTGAATAGTTAAAATGGGTGAAAACAACAAATTCTTGTGTAACTCATTTAAGAAGCCAATTTTCATAACTTGATAAATAAAATTCCAAACTTGGTAAACACCTTTTCAAATTGAAGCTATTGTTGTTTTCTTATTGTTTTCCTCATCCATGCATCATTCTAATCAACTTTCACATGATGGTTAGTTATAAATCATTTAATTCAACCTTAATTCATGGGCCTTTGCATATGCAATCCAAATTGCATATAGGTCCATTTAATTATGTTACCATGTCAACTAGCTTATCTTTGATGCATCAATTAAATTGCCATGCATCATCCCATGATTGTGCATTATGCCATGTTATTGATTGTTTGTCTTTCTGCGTTGTTTGTTTGCTTCTTCCCGAATAGACGACGACGCTGAGACAGACGAGGTTTACGACACTACTTCTGAGGAGTTAGCCCAGTACCAGGCTACTGAGTTTGCAGGAAAGTATTCACTCACATGAACCATTGTGTCCTTTCCACACTGGACACCGATACTTTCCGTTGTCTATCCTGCTAGCCTTAAGATTCGTTGCTTGTGTTCCGATCCTATCACATGTTATCCTGTAACCCTCAAATAGCCTATCCTCCACTCCTATAACCCCATTGCTTGTTGCCTGTGTCTTACTAGCATGTTTAGGGTTGTTTATGCTCGAGTCTGCTGTCCGTTATTTCTTTTACCACATTTATTATGTTCTGGGGGCTCGATGTTTAAACAACCACCTGTTAATGTCTGAGGTAATGCTAATTTGATGATAAGGCACCGGCAGGAGGCCGGGTATGGTTTTGAGGCCTGCTAGTGTCGAACTCAGGAAAAGTTCTTGTCCTCTAGATCCATGATGAGCGCGCTAACCGCATGTGGGAAGCGTGTATGGGCGCCCCCCTCAACTTTGATTCGATTCGCATCTCGTCCAAATCGCCTCAGTTAGTTCGGGTTTTCCATTTGCCGCATGCATATGCAGGTGCGAACCCGAGGCCAGGGTGGAACTTTTGTAGTCGGCATTTAGGGAGACACGTTCTTAGAGTGCTATGAGGGTCCCCTTTTCTTCGTGGGGCTTGATTAGCCGTGCGCTCAATTGCACGGGGTTCTTTGGGCTTGATGCGAAGAAGAGTTGGGTTGTGTTGAGTGCCTCGCTTGGTGGAAGTGCATTTCCATCTGGCGGGGTATTCTTACGTGTACGGCCAAATTGGTGCATCCCTGCAGGGTTAAATCTTCTCGAGAAGCCGTGTTGTCCGCGGTTATGGATGACTTGGTGATAGGGCTGGCTAACAAGGATTAGACAACTTACACCTAATTTAATACTAATGTTGATTAGTAATAGACCTTATTGACACAATAACTTGACCCATCATTAATCCAACTGTGTGAGTTATCCTCGGATTGCTTCTTTGGATAAGGGGCGAGATCCAGGATGGGTTTGTTTGAGGTTAGTGGTAGTTGGTTACGATACGCTATCTTATCCCTCTCTTTTAGCCGCATGTTGTAGCGTGTCTCTGTAGTTGGTTAGGCAGCCCGCTGCCGCACTTTTGTATCACCTATCTTCCGTTGAACCCAAAGCATCTGTACTTGGTGTTGCCGGGTACACTTTGGTATCTTGTGCGTCTTGCTTGCCAGTACTTGTCTGTACTGACCCCTTTGGGGCTGTGGTTTCCGCAGACTACGTTTCCGAGGATCCCCATGGTGGCTACTACGTGGAGTATGACGAGGCTGCTGACGAGTAGATAGCGGACCCGGGCAGGATCCGAGACATCGTGGATAGGCTCCGTCTTTTCGTTTCCGGACTCTTAGGCCTATTTGGATCTTGTCTGTACTCAGACACTTTGGGTGCTTCCGCTGTGATGTAATGATGACTTGTTGGGACACGTGTCCTCTGGATGATTGTATTTGCTATCTCTGCTCTAGTGAGAGCTATTTGCAACTTATTTCTATTTCTTTGTGTCTTAGAGATTTGTTGTGATATCACTTGTTCGAATGCCGTTGACGTACCATGTGTGTATGTTATGAAGTACGTCAATGGAAGTAGTCGGATTTCTATGGGATGGTTTACGCAGACGATGGATAGTAGAGAATGGTTGTCACACGTTTACGTGTTGGCCTGCTCATATTGAGATGCGGGTGCCGGTATGCCCCGTAAGCCATTTATCTACTGTTTAACGGGCTGTGAGTATCCTCTAGAAGTCCGGGTGCGACATCTGACCAATTCTTCCTAGATTTATTAACAGTCTTTTGCAAGATAGTTTTAATTTCTCTATTTGATAATTCTACTTGCCAACTAGTCTGAGGATGATAAGCTGAGTCAATCCTACGACTAACAACATATTTAGCAAGGGTTTTTCTAAAACCACCATGAATAAAGTGAGAACCTCCATCAGTCATAAGGTATCTAGGCACACCAAACCTAGGGAAAATAACATCTTTAAGCATTTTTTTAAGAGGTTTCACCATCAACACTTTTTGTAGGTATAGCTTCTACCCATTTAGTAACATAATCAATATAAAAAATAATGTCAGTGTAACCATTTGAAGGAGGAAATATACCCATAAAGTCAAATCCCCAACAGTCAAAAGGTTCAATAACAAGAGAATAACTCATATGCATTTCATTACGTCTAGAAATATTTCCTACTCTTTGACATTCATCACAAGATAAAATAAATTTACGTGCATCTTTAAAGAGAGTAGGCCAATACAAACCTGATTGTAGAACCTTTTGATTTCATAGGCAGTGGTTGTATTACCCGTATGAGGAAACAGGACCGGGGTCCACGGTTCACTAAAGGTGTCTCTCCCAAGACAGATAGATAGCATGTGTGGTAAACAAATTACAGCTTAGAAATTGACATATATAAAGGCTGCACCATAGTGCATATGTATGACATGATGATTACTATGTGATTCATGCAGGCATTGCAACAAGATACATAGACCGTCATCCAACTGCATCTATGACTAATAATCCACCCTTAGAATGTCATCCGGGAAATCCTTGGGTATTAAGTTGCAAGCAACAGATAATCACAGTAAGAAAAGTGTGTAATGTAAACAATAACATCATCCTTATACAAAGCATTGTTGTTTTCTCCCTAATGGCAACGGCACATCCCCCACTCGTTTACGTTTCTGTCACTCGAGCGTGAGTGAAAGGGAAGCATGAACCCACTACCGAGCATAAATACTCCCTCTTGGAGTCACTAGCATCTACTTGGACAGAGCTTCTACTAACAACAGAGAGCATGCAAGATCATAAATAACATACACATGAAGATAACATGATAGATTGATAATCAAGCGACATAGCATTCAATATTCATCGGATCCCAGCAAACACAACATGTAGCATTACAATAAGATGATCTTGATCATGTAGGGCATCTCACAAGATCTAAACATGAGGCATAAACAAGAGAGAACAACCATCTAGCTACTGCAACAGACCCGCAGTCCAAGGATGAACTACTCATGCATCACACCGGAGGCAGGCATGGTGGTGTAGAGCCATCCAGTGATGATTTCCCCACCCGACAGGGTGCCGGGGAGAACTCCAGAACCCTCCCGAACTTGGGTTGACGATGACGGCGGCCTCGGGTGTTTTTCGTGGAAAAGGTGGATATTTTAGGGTTTACGCCTCGGGGGGAATAAATAGGCGAAAGGGCGATGTCGGTGGGAGGCCAGGGGGCCCACACCACCCCATGGCGTGTCCAGGGGGCGCGCCGCCCTATGGTGTGGCGCCCCTGTGGCCCCCCTCCGGGTCTCTTCCGGACTCCGTGGACCCTCCGAGAATTCTAAGACTTCTAGGCTTCGAATTTTCCAATTTCAAGAATATTTCGAGAACAACTTTTCTGAAACTAAAAACAATAGAAAACAGGAACTGGCTCTGTGGCATCTTGTCAATAGGTTAGTCCCAGGAAATCGATAAAAATGGCATAAAGTGTAAAGGAAACATGTAGCATATGGCATGAAAACAACATGGAACATCATAAATTAAGGATACGTTTATGACGTATTAGTTGTTAGTTCGTAGATGGTATACGGTGGTTTTTGAGGGCTGACGATGACGAGGGAGTGGTTGCTTCTTGATGACTTTGAGATCTCATGCAACGGAGCCAGAAAGCTTGATGGTGTATAGACACAAACTCGTTGGGAGACCCCAAGTGTAGGGTATGAGAGTGTAGCGGTAAGTTTTCCCTCAGAAAGAAACCAAGGTTGAATCGACCAGTAGGAGAAAGAAATCACTTTCGAAGGTTGATGCAGCTGATGTTGGCAGGGTGCACTATCGATTCAGAAGCAACGTGGAATCTACACAACACAATCAAATTATTTTGCCCCAACGAAGCAATGAGGTTGTCAATCTCACCGCTTTTGCTGAAACAAAGGATTAGACATATAGTGTGGAAAATAGTACTTGTTTGCAGTAGATGAAAGAGAATAATAATTGCAGTAGGAAAACAATGGTTGTAGTGGTTGTATATCAGCGTAAAGAAATGGACTGGGGTCCACAGTTCACTAGAGGTGTCTCTCCAAAAGAGATAGATAACATGCTGGGTAAACAAATTACAACTGGGCAATTGACAGATATAAAAGCTGCACCGTAGTGCATATGCATGACATGATCATTACTATGTGATTCATGCGGACATTACAACAAGATAATAGACCGTTATCCAACTTCATCTATGACTAATAATCCACCCTCGGAATATCATCCGATCAAACCTTGGGTATTAAGTTGCAAGCAACTGATAATTACATTAAGAAAAATGTGTAATATAAACAATAAAATTATCCTTAGACAAATCATTGTTGTTTTCTGCCTAATGGCTTCTTCAACACCCCCCACCCGTTACGTTTCTGTCACTCGAGCATGAGTGAAAGGGAGGCATGAACTCACTATCAAGCATAAATACTCCATCTTGGAGTTATAAGCATCAACTTGGCCAGAGCATCTACTAGTAACGGAGAGCATGCAATATCGTAAATAACATACACATGAAAGAACATGCTAGATTGATAATCACTGGACATTGTATTCAATATTCATCGGATCCCAACAAACACAACACGTAGCATTACAATAAGATGATCCTAATCATGTTAGGCAGCTCACAAGATCTAAACATGAGGCATAAAGAGGAGAGAACAACAATATAGCTACTGCTATGGACCCGTAGTACAGGGATGAACTACTCACGCATCACTCCGGGGGCAGGCATGGTGATGAAGCCTCCCGGCAAGGTGCCGAGGAGAGCTCCAGAACCCTCCCAAACTAGGGTTGACGATAACAACGGCTACGGATCTTTTTCGTGAAAGGGCTCGGGTGTTTAGGGTTAACCCGTGGAGGAGTTTAAATAGGCGTGAGGGCAACGTCGGTGGGTGGCCTGGGGGGCCCACACCCCCAGCTGGCGCGGCCAGGGGGCGCACCGCCCTATGGTGTGGGGCCCCTGAGGCCCCCCTCCGGGTCTCCTCCAGACTCTGTGTACGTGAAAACTTTCTAAGACTCTGGGATTTTTTTTTCTCATCCAATTATAGTAATATTTCCAACAACTTTTCTGAAACCAAAAACAGCAGAAAACAAGAACTGGCTCTGTGGCATCTTGTCAATAGGTTAGTCCTGGGAAATTCATAAAAATGACATAAAGAGTATAGGAAACATGTAGCATATGGCATGAAAACAACATGGAAAACCAGAAATTATAGATACGTTTGAGACGTATCAGTGGTGCCGCAGCTCGGTCCGAGAAGGGGATAAATAGGCAGTGCGCGGCAGCTCGGTCTGGGCAGGAGTGAAATAATTGGATTGCTCCGGATAAATTTCATATTCGTATATGACATGTCTTTCACTACCACATGTCTGATGACATGTGGGGCCGGGGGTGTGCAAGCCCTATCGGTCATCAACGCGGTTGGGCCGAGCCAAATCCAGGATTGTTTGGGTCGTACAAATTGGAAGGTCTAGTTGGGAATGTCCGAGTTATATGTTAGTACCAACAATGAACAAACAAAATGTAGAACTTGTCAAAACTCAATTTTCATTAGCATGACATCCTGATTTGGGTGTATATAATTATATTAAATTGTACAAGCAAACTTAGGTTCAAAATGGTAGGCCCTTCACTAATAAGGGATATCTAGCAGAAAGTCTCTGGAAAAGAGTGGAAAACCTCGCTCTAGGTAATGATCGAAACCAATTGTCCGACGAAATTTCATATTTTTGAATTCATCTTGTTGACATGCATTGAATTATCATTAAGACTAAACAAATGTGATTTTAAAACTTTTTCTCTTCATTACAAATAAGATTAATGATACATATCATATATTTAATAAGGAAAACATAGAAATGTTATATATACTTGCCAATAATCAAGCCACAAGACATATGGTATCATTTCTATCGCATGTAAACTTTTGTTCAACTGTACGTACAACTCAATACGATTTTCATGAATCATACTCACATACCTGATGCTTAGTTCTGAAAGTTCGATTAAAAATGGTAGGTCATTATTTGGAGGTTCCGAATTTGCTTGATATCTTGTAATAACATTGTTAAAAGTGTGTTCGTAGAGGTCATAATTTTAAATCTTGATCCCACTATTTTGGAGCTTAATATGAGTTACTACCTCCATTCCAAAAAAATAAGGAGTATTTCACTTCGTTTGACCGAGCATTCGACCAAGAATTACGCATTTAATATGCGACATATGTAATAGAACTCATAATCTTAGTGGAGTAATTTTGAAAAGGAATACAATGATATTAACTATATGTAAAAAAAATTATATACAAATAGACTAATTATTGATGAAATCATTATTTAAAGCAAACAAAATAGGCCTTCTTTTACGGAACGGAGGTAGTATGTGCTTTTAGATCATGACAAACATGTTTGTATGATAATTATATGCTTGAGTTTGCTAATGATGCCATAAAAATTTATTATATATGAGAAATAAAAATATAGTTGTAGTAATTTTCTTGTTATTAAAACACCTCTCTTTATGTTGAAAGTTCTAAAGTTTCTTTTGTTGTCCGTGCCGTTGCGGTGACTTGTGGAAGACATGTGCACGACGTGGCCGGAGAGATGCATGCGTGCTAGCTAGCGTGGTCATGTGTATAATTACTATTTTTTTTTGAAATGGGGAACTCCCTACCTCTGCATTGAGTGATGCACACAAAAGTACATGGGTGGAGTACGTTATTCGAACGTCCACTGTCTTTTCAAACATAAATACGAATGAACCGGCCGCAGATTTAACATTCAAATTCAAATGAAAAGTTTCAAACTTGGACGAAACTAAATAAACTTAAACGTAATTTAAACTATACGACCCATATCACAAGATCTAGCTCGTGCTGGGTTGCTAGCTGTCGTCTTCGGATGTGGCAATGGCTGCGACCTGGAGGAACTTGTTCTCTGGTTCGCCGCCGTTGCCGCCGCCGGTGAGCTAGTGATGAAAGAAGGAAACCTCTAGACTCGCCTGCCTGCCGATCAACCGTGTCTCCTGCCTCAAATCCTCCCCGTTCTTCTCTTTGTTTTGCTGGATGTCCGTTGGAAGAGGTGGATCAGGCTCCTCCTCCACTTCCACCTAATCATCAGATGAGAGCCACTTGGCGGGACGTGACGACATGCCGCTCGGAAAGAACAAATTGTTGAGGCGTGCATCGTACTCCGCCGCCAAAATGTAGGGGGCTCGGCGCGAAGCTGATACGTCCAAAACATATCTCCTTCCGAACACTTTTGCTATTGTTTGCCTCTAAACTTGTGAGTTTTGGATACAACTAACACAGACTAACGCTATTTTCAGCAGAATTACCTTGGTGTCTTGTTTTGTGCAGAAAAATCAACTTTCAGGAAATTGCCCGAAAAGATCCCGAAGTCCTTATTTTACCCGAAGACCCCCGGAGCCAGAAGAAGAGTCGGAGAGGGGCAAGGAGGGGCCCACACCATGCCCGGGCGCGCCACCTAGGCCGCGCCTACAGGTGGTGTGGTGGCCCCAGGCACCCCTCGGGCTCCCCTTTCGACTACTTATGCCCCGTAACCCAAAAATCGAGGGGGGTCGTTATATTCCAGATTAGCATATCAGAGAGTCATCGCCACCTCGAAACTCAATTCGGGGATCAGAAGTTCTGTTCTGGCGCCGTGCCGGGACGGGGATTTAGAGGAGATCATCGTCATAGTCACTGTCACCACTTCTCCATCAACCATCCATGATTCCCCCATCCATGAGTGAGTAATCTCCGTTGTAGGCTGAGAGGGATGGAAAGGATTGGATGAGATCGATCATGTAATAGTGTCAGATTGTAAGGGCATCGTGCCTAGTATCCGTTGTTAGTGCTTTTTACCGTTGTTGCAACTTGTTATGCTTAATACTTGTCACTAGGGTCTGAGTTCCATGATCTCAGATCTGAACATGTTATTGTTTCACGAGTATAATTATGTTTCTTGATCGTATCTGCAAGTTGTTTGCACACATTATTGTCCAGACCCCGAGGCCCCAAAGTGAAAGAAATTGGGACAACCGGAGGGATGGCTTTGATGTGAGGACCACGTGTGTTCATGGAGTGTTAATGCTTTACTCCGTTGCTTTATTAAAAGGAGCACCTTAATTACCAGTAGTTTCCCTTGAGGCCACGATGCAAACGGGCTGGTAGGACAAAAGATGTTGTGCAAGTATCTCATTGCGAGCACATATGACTATATTGGAACACATGCCTATGGTTTTCCTAGAACTTGGATGCTTTATTATTATCTATCTACAATGCCCATGTTTTGATTATTATATGAACTATCTTATCCATGCAATGCATGTTCATCCATCCCTATGCCTACAGTATTGTAATCCTGCTATTTTCCGCAATTTCTACTGTTGTTACTATTTACTCATGTTGTTATTTACTACTACCGCTGCTATAAAATTGTTACCACTGATAAACTGTTGCGAGCAAGTCTACTTTCAGGCGCAGCCGAATTGACAACTCAGTTGTTAAGGCTTATAAATATTCCTTGGCTCCCCTTATGTCGAATCAATAAATTTGGGTTTTATTCCCTCGAAGACTGTTGCGATCCCTATACTTGTGGGTCATCAAGACTATTTTCTGGCGCAATTGATGGGGAGCATAGCTTTATTTATTTGCTCACTTGAACTTGATATTGTTTGTTGCAAGCCTTTTAACATGGGTAAAACTCGTGATGGAGAAGTCTCTATATATTATCATCCACTACAAGGAAAGGTAGAACTCTGAACACCTCTATTGCTCTTGATTCACCATCTGTAGTGAGTAAGCTTCTTACACCACCACTTTCTACACACACTATTACTTCTGCTGAGTCTAAAAATAATTCTGATACTTTTGATGATGCTTCTACTATGCTTGATGGTACCAGTTCACTAGGTCCTTTCCTAGGTGCTACAATTTCTAGAGCTAAGCAAATTGAGAACACTGAAATTCCTATTAAAAATGTTGGTACACATGTTAATTCACCTAGGTCTAGAGAAATTCCTAGTGATGATCTTGAGGGAACCTACATTGAACTTAATGATGACTTTATTGAGGAAGTTCAACCTACTACTAGTGCAAGTGCTCTTAAGAGTATTTTTACAAGACATGTTGTTAAATATAAATCTTCTCATCATGCTAAGTTTGCTACATATCCCATACACATTAAAGATAAGGATTATTATTTCTCTCTAGATTTATCTTATATATCTATTGTTGACAAAGAACCTTTTTGTGGTACTGAAAGTAAAAGTGCTATGGAACATATGAATGAGCTTTCATCTTTGAGTAGTTTATTTTCTGATGATATTAAGATACACACTTACTTTGTTACCAAGATCTTCCATTTTTCATTGAAAGATGAAGCTAAAACTTGGTTTAATAATTTGTCACCTGGAACTTTTGATATTCCTATGGGTTTAGTTAATTCTTTATTTCAAAAATATTTTCCTGCTAGTGCTAACCATGATGCTGCAGAGTATCTTTAACTTGAAGCATATTAAAGGAGAGAAACTGCGTGAATGTTGGTCAAGGTTTTGTTCTTTAATAAGAGCTAGCCCTGGCAAACCATTACCTAAAAATGAGCTCCTAGATATATTTTATGATGGACTAACTGTTGAATCTAGGACATACCTGGATAGTTGTGCTGGTTGTGTTTTTAGGAAAAGAACTCCGGAAGAAGCTGAGGAATTATTGGCTAAATAGCCAAAACTCATGATGATTGGACTATACCCGAGTCTACACAAACACCAGAGATAACACCAATACCAATACCCAAGAAGAGGGGAATGGTTGAATTAAATGATGAAGTGACGAGGGAAGCCAAGAAAACTCTCAAAAGAGAGGGGTATTAAATCTGAAGATGTGAAAATCTACCACCTATAAAAGAATTATGTAAGCCATTTCCTCATCCATCAACAGTTGAGGTACACACTATCCAACATTTTGACAATAGAGATATTCCCTATTCTAAACCACCTGATCAATTCTTAGATGAATTTGACAATTATGTTGTTAAGCAAGACAACTTTAATCTGAGAATGCAAAATCATCTAATGGAAAACTCTAGAGCTATTGATAATTTGCTTGGTATTATTGAGAGAACCTCTAATGATGTTAAAATTCTTGTTAAAATTTTCATATGGTTCAAACTCAAATGGATCAACGCACTAAAGTGCAAAAATATTTGCTAGCTAATGCTTCTAGAGAAAAACATGTTTGTGAAATAATTACTAGAAGTGGTGTTTCTACTCAGGATCCCTTGTATCCTTAAGGACATACTAAAAGAATTGAACAAGATTCTCAACAACCTAAATACAATAGTTCTCCTTCTAAGAAAAAGAAGAAGAGACATGAAACTGTTATAGAATCTCCTGAACCTGCTAAAGATCCTAATAGTATATCTATCTCTGTTGCTGAAACTGAAAGTGGTAATGATAAAAGTGATGCTTCTGACAAAGAAGAAACTAAAGTTGAAGCAGAAAAACAAACTAAAAATGTGAAGTATACTAAGGAGGATTTAATTTCTAATAAACATGGTAATGAAAGAGAACCTTGGGTACAAAAAGCAATGCCTTTTCCTAATAAGAAACACAAATCAAAGGAGGAAGAACAAAATAATAAATTCTGTGAATGGATGAAACCTTTGTTTTTGCAAATTGCTTTGACTAATGCTATTAAACCGCCTCCTCACTGAAACTATATGAAATATATTGTCTCTAACAAAAGGAAGATTCCTAATGAGGAAATTTCCACTATGCTTGCTAATTACTCTTTCGATGAAAAGGTTTCAAAGAAGCTTGGAGATCCTTGTATTCCTACTATCCCCTTTTCTATTAAAAATAATTATGTTAGAACTGCTTTATGTGACTTGGGAGAAGGAGTTAGTGTTATGCCTTTTCTCTCTATAAGAGGCTCTCTCTAGAAAAAAAAATGTACACACTCATATATCTTTACAAATGGCTGATAAATCTACTGCTAACCCCAAGAAATTGGGACAATATCACGTGCATACCACGGGAAATTCTAACAAGGATAAAAAGATACTGAAACAAGCAGTAAACTCGGTTTCTTCGGCTGTTCCGAGATACCTGAGATGGTCAGAGCAGGACGTAACGTGGAGCAGAAGAGATCACCTGGAAAGGATAGAACACCCGGGAGTCTTAGCATTGGTGGTGGCACCACAAGTTAATGGTTATGAGCTGAAAAAGGTCCTAATGGACGGTGGAAGTAGCATCAATATCTTGTATTGGGAAACCTTTGTACGCATGGGTCTCAAGGAGTCTCAGCTACAGAAGAGTTCAACGGTTTTTCACGGGATTGTGCCAGGTCACTCAGCGTGCCCCGAGGGAAAGATCACATTGGAGGTAGCTTTTGGAGAATCGAAGGATAATTATCGAGTCGAGTGGCTTACTTTTGAAGTGGTTAAGTTGCGCAGTCCTTATCACGCGCTATTCGGAAGGCCGGCTTATGCCAAGTTCATGGCCAGGCCGTGTTATGTGTATCTACAACTAAAAATCCCGGGGCCCAAGCAGACCATCACCATACACGGGAGCCGGGATATAGCAGCTGAGTGCGATGAAGGAGATGCAGCCATGGCGGAGCAAGCTTGCAGAAAAGAGGAACTCAAGTATTACCGGTCTCAAGTAGACCCGGATGACAGAACAGGGTTAAAAAGACCAAATACTGAAGATGAGAGAGCAAAATTCAAGGCAGCACAGGACACCAAGATGGTAGCTTTTGTCGAGGGTGATCCCTCTAAGCAATTTGCTATAGGATCTAACTTGGACAGCGAGCAGGAGAAAGCACTTGTGGAGTTCATTCGTTCAAATCAGGATGTGTTCGCCTGGACGCCTAGCGATATGCCGGGTATCCCCACAGAGTTGGCAGAGCACAGTTTGCACGTCGATCCCAAGTCTAGACCCGTGAAACAGGGCTTGAGAAAGGTGAATGAGGAAAGAAGGAAAGCTATAGGAGAAGAAATTTCTCGGCTGCTGACAGCCGGCTTTATTATGGAAGTGTTTCACCCGGACTGGTTAGCAAATCCGGTTCTCGTGATGAAAAAGATTAATGAGTGGAGGATGTGCATTGATTACACGAGTCTCAACAAGCATTGCCCAAAGGATCCGTTTGCTCTACCAAGGATAGATCAGATCATAGACGCAGTAGCTGGAAGCGACCTATTATGTTTCCTGGATGCATATTCCGGGTATCATCAAATCAAGCTCAAGAAGGAGGATTGGGAGAAAACATCATTCATAACCCCTTTTGGGTCCTTTTGTTACAAAACCATGACATTCGGATTAAAGAACGCTGGCGCAACCTATCAACGGTGTATTCAGAAGTGCTTCGAGGACCAAATTGGACGCAACGTTCATGCTTATGTAGACGATGTGGTGATCAAGACCAGAAAGGCGGAGACATTTATCGATGATCTAAAGGAAACATTCAAGAACTTGAGAAGGTATCAGATGAAACTCAACCCGACAAAGTGTGTTTTTGGAGTTCCAGCCGGGAAATTACTCGGCTTTATCGTTTCTGAGAGAGGAATTGAAGCAAACCCGGACAAAATCAAAGCTATCCAGAGTCTGAAAAAGCCGGAAAATTTGAAACATGTTCAGAAGCTCACAGGGTGCATAGCAGCGCTCAGCCTGTTTATATCCAGACTCGGAGAAAAGGCAATACCCTTGTACCGGCTCTTGAAAAAATCTGATAAATTTGTATGGGATCAAGAGGCGGACGAGGCATTCGAGGCACTAAAAAAGCAGCTATCTAAGGCACCAGTCCTAGCAGCTCCGGGTCCTAAAGAGCCTATGTTACTATACGTTGCAGCAGGGCCCCGGGCGGTTAGCGTGGTGGTTGTTGTCGAGCGAAAAGAAGATGGAAAAGAATACCCGGTCCAGAGGCCGGTTTACTACGTCAGTGAGGTACTATCAGAGGCAAAACAGCGTTATCCACATTGGCAAAAGCTGGTTTTCGGGGTCTTCATGGCTGGCCGGAAATTGAAGCCATATTTTCAGGAACACCCCATAACAGTGGTGAGTTCTATACCAATGTCGGATATCATCAGAAACTCGGATGCAACAGGTAGAATAGCCAAGTGGGCGATCGAGATGGGGGATTATCACATCAACTATGAGCCAAGGTCAGCAATCAAATCTCAAGCTCTAGTCGATTTTATTAACGATTGGACGCACACAGGCATGCCCACCATGGCTCCAAACTCCGAGTCTTGCATCATGCACTTCGATGGCTCCAAGCAATACGAGGGGTCAGGAGCTGGAGTGGTGCTAACATCACCCAAAGGAGACAAGTTGAGCTATGTGCTGCAGATTCACTTTGATTGTTCCAACAACGTGGCCGAGTATGAGGCCTTATTGCACGGCTTAAAGGTAGCAAAGGAGATGAATATTAAGAGGATACGATGCTTTGGAGATTCGGACCTTGTGGTACAGCAGGTCTCAGGAACTTGGGATAGAAAAGATGCAACTATGGCAGCATACCGCAGAGAGGTTGATAGAGTTGCCGGGTGTTTCTCCGGGTACGAGGTGGAGCACATAGACAGAAGAAAAAACGAGGCAGCAGATGCACTCGCCAGACTCGGCTCGCGCAGAGAGCCGGTTCCACCTAATGTTTTCCTGGATGAACTATGGCGACCATCAGTTAAAACCGAGTCTGAGGAAGAACTGGCAAATCAAGACCCGGATTTGGAGCTCGTGGCCACAGTACGTGCTGTTCCCGAGTGGACAGAGCCGTTCTTGGCCTACCTATCACGGGGCAAGTTACCACAGCAGGAAGTATTAGCAAGACAAATTCTTAGGCGAGCAAAAGGATATTCTATCATCAACGGAGAGTTATACAAGAGAAGTGCAGCAGGAGTCTTTTTGCGCTGTGTAGCACCAGAAGAAGGTCGACAGATCCTCAAGGAAATCCATGAAGGTGATTGTGGGCATCATGCATCCACAAGATCCCTGGTGGCCAAAGCTTATCGACATGTTTTTTTCTGGCTCACGGCCCTAGCAGACGCGGAGCGCTTGGTGGCAAGGTGTGACGGATGTCAAAGGTACGCTCGCCAAATCCATGTGCCGGCTATGGAACTACGGACTATCCCGTTAACTTGGCCGTTCGCTGTTTGGGGTATGGATATGGTTGGCCCCTTTCACATGTCACCTTGCAAAAAGACACATCTCTTGGTGGCCTTGACAAGTTTACCAAGTGGGTTGAGGTTATGCCAGTTACCAACTGTGAAGCAATTACAGCAGTCAAGTTCCTGTAGAGGATTATCTATCGGTTCGGGTATCCCCATAGCATAATTACCGACAATGGAACCAATATGTCCCTTGGCGAGATGGAGAAATTGTGTGGTAAAATGGAATCCGGCTTGACATAGCTTCAGTGGCCCATCCACAGGCTAATGGACAAGTGGAGAGGGCAAATCAAGAGTTACTTCGTGGATTAAAGCCATGATTGCGAGTTCCGTGTATCAGAGCTGCTGGTGCATGGGTCGAAGAATTACCTGCAGTGGTTTGGGGTATCAACACAACACCTAACAGATCCACTTAGATGACACCGTTTTTCATGGTTTATGGTGCAGAGGCGGTGTTGCCGAGTGATATCATCCATGACTCGCCTCGAGTGTCGGCTTACGTCGAGGTGGAGAACGAGAAGACCCGGCAGGACGCCGTGGATATGGTGGAAGAAGAAAGGGAACAAGCGCTGGAAAGATCAGCCATATATCAGCAGGATCTGCGGAGATATCATAGCCGGCGCGTGAAAACCCGGGTCTTCCAGGAAGGAGACCTGGTTCTGCGCCTGGTACAGTCAAAGGAAGGAAAACATAAGTTATCACCGCCATGGGAAGGACCGTTTATCATAAGCCGGAATCTGCAAAATGGATCGTATTACTTGATAGATGCAAGGGAAGAGTCGGCTACGGTTAACGACACCGCTCATACCACTTCATCTATGCAAGAGAGAGAAAGACCATGGAACGTAGCTCAGTTGCGTCCCTACTATACCTAGTATAGACCAGACTCACAAGTGGAATTACACGATGTAACAGGCAGCAGGTTTCAGACGCACTCTTTTCCTATCCAGGGTACCTAAGGGGACTGGAGGGTTTTTAATGAGGCGGCTTGCTGACCTAACTTTCTCATATCAATAAAGAGATGGTTAAGCAATATATCTTTTTCACATGTTTTATCAAGTTTTATTTTTCTGTTATGTTTTTATTTTTCTTCCAGGTAAGTATTATTTATTGTTTTCTTAGTGCATTAGTTTCTTTAGTATGTTGCATGTATTTAGGTCTTGGGGGCTGATTGCTTGAATAGCACAGTTACAAACTCAAAGACCCGGCCATGATGCCTATGAGTTATAAGGGCCGATTACTCGCAAACGAGTACGGCTGCAATCTTATAACCGGACAAAGGAGCCAAATTTCTTGACTTTTATTACTTAAGCTCGATGTGACTCGCACTAAAGTGGCATGATTTGCTCGCTTACGATTACAATCAGCCATGATGCCCAATGGGACTTGCCTGACCCTGTTTTCGTACAGATGTAACAACATGGTATCCACGGGAAAGCCGGCTTACAGTACAAGAGAGTCAAAAGGGTCATCTAAACCACAAGTTATGCAGAGTACAGGGTTAATAACCGGAAACTCAAAGTCTATTAAGCATAACTTCAAAACCTATGTGAAACGGCTCTAGGTTTTGGGCTTAGCAGAAACAACCTGTTTTCTTTGAGAAACCTCACACCCCAGACTCGGAATTTCGGGCCTTGGGGACTGGGGATTTTGAAAAAAAAAGAGGCAAGGTATCTAGCTATTAAGCACAAAAAACCCAAAAATCCGAGTCGTGGGGACTTGGGGACTGAGAAAAGTTCACCCGTCAAAACCCACGAGACCCGGAAACCGAGTCTCACAAAAAGGAACCATAAAGAAAGTCGGAGTATCAAGAGTAAATAAGCTCAGAGGTAGATAAATATCAAAATCATCCAAAGGCCAGAAGAGGCACGAAGTATATCAAGGCATTAAAGTACATTACAAGTCTCGATACTAGTATCAAAGGTGCACAGGCGCACCGTCAAAAATAATTGTTCAAAGGGCCCATTGGCCGGCTGACGCATACGAAATGACAGCGGATAGCAAATATCACTCGGCATCCGGGGCTGAGGCATCCATCTTCCCCTTGCCCTTGCCAGCCGGGTCTTGTTCCTTGGCTTGCCCTTCAGTACTCTTGGTAGCAGCAGCACCCGGATCAGCAGTAGTGCCGGCCCGTGCAGGAGGAGGGACGATTGGTGTGGAGGTAGCAGGCGCAGAATCGGCCTCAGCCTTCTTCTTCGCGGCCTCCTCTCTCAACTGGGCAGCCTCCGCCTTCCATCGGGCCAGCATGTCGTACGGCTTGGGAAGATCCGACTTAATCGCCTTACCATCAGCATCATACGCAGGGATAATTGAGTTGATATCCAAGCCATCAGCAATCACACTGGCCGGGTGACGAACTTCCTTCTGGATGGCCTTGAAATTCTTCACTAAGAACTTGGACCCGTCATGGTTGAATTCTGGAAACCCGCCCACAAGCTTGGCCGGCTCGAGCTTAGGAAAATAAGCTTTAGCCAGCGCAAGCCCCCGAGTTACTCCAATCCGGCAGGACGAGCGCTTCCAATGCCCAATCCACTCGGGTATAGTGGAGCAGACGTCCAATAACCTCTTCAGGTTGCCGTGTCCAACACCTGGCCATTGCAGTTCTTGAAGGATCTATTTGGTTCCGGCACAGAGCTGCCGGATAGTGCTCTTGATGGTTTTCAATTTGGCAATGTCATCTTCCTCCGGGATTACTTCATCCGGACCTGCAGAAAGTAGGAAAATCCAACGAGTAAGGAAATCCGACTATTTATCAAAATGAGAATCCAGGTCATAATTATCAAAGTTAGGAACCGTACCAGCCAATGCACGATATGTATCGGAAATTTGAACAGAAACTTTTGTCAGCTCATCTTCTGCTGCATGAGCCCTCCTCCTATACTTCCTCGTGATCTTTCCGCTCCTCCTAGCTTCAGCTTCAGCCGCCTCACGCAGAGCCACCTCTTTCTCAACGAGCTTGGTGGCCTTCGTCAATTTCTTCTCGGACTGGGCCACGAAAGCCTGAGTGGAGACACAAGGAAGGATTAGTCGGATATACTACGAAGTTCCAAGCAAATTATCAATAAATTCACTCGGAACTTGGGGACTAGATAAGGATACAGGAAATATTACTCGGATTTACCTCATGTTTAGCTATCAAAGCTTCTAAGATATTTTCTTCATCGGCCCTCAAGGTGTGAAGGGCATCAAGCATCTGGGAGAACGTCATGTCTTCGGGCCTGACACCAGAGGAGCCGGCAGCTTGATCGCCTGGCGGGTGAACTTTTCCCGACTTTGGAGTCGAGACCCGGACTGTCTGGGTGTCCGAGTTTGGAGAACTCATCTTTGTGTCCAGGATCTCAACCTCTTCGTCCTCAGCCTCTTCGGATGGCTTTGGAGACCCGGCTTCCTGGTGAGCTGGGTCACCCAAGGGGCCTTGTTCCTGGTTGTCTTCAGCATCACCGCCAGTCGCGGCGTTCGTATTCTCAGTCGGCCCCTCCGTCTCCCGGTTATCGGTCTCCATGTTCTCCGGGTCACTAAGTGTGACTTGGGCGCTAAGAAAAAAAAAGAGAGAAACAGTTAGTGGCAGTGGAGGAAGATTATCGAGTGTGCGGGGATATCATACAACGAAGACTCACCCGGTGTTCACAGCGTAATCCGGGGGGAGCTCGCTGCTGGAAGCGGATGAAACTGTTGCAGAAACCGATCGCGGAACCCGGAACTGCCAAGCCCGTGGATGGTTGGGGGAGGGGTGACGCCGAGGAGAATTGGAAGGATGGGGTGGAGGAGTACCGGCACGGCGGACTGGTGAGGTGGAGATGCCCGGGTTGAGGGGATCGTCACCCGGGGAACTCCGGGTCACCCTACGCTTGGCCGGAAGAGAGTCCTTCAAATGTGATGAGTTGGATAATTGTTGGTTAAGTTTTCGCATGTTATCAAAGGAATAGGGTTCGGAGGACATAAAGGAGAAGGGAACCTTGGATACCACCCCCTGGCCTTCCTCTTGGCCCCAACAATTGCTTCTTGTTCAGGGTCGCTTTGGTCGGATTCGGTGGCCTCCGGGTCCCCCTCGTCCTTGTCATCTTTATCCTCCAACCCTGTAAGCCAAGTATGTATAATCGGAAAAAGTTAGACGTGTGAGCAAAATGGCGCAAGTGAAGCTGATAGAAGACCCAGATAAATACCTTCGTCATTGTCAGCCGGTTCTTCATCTTCTTCCGGGTCTCCGGAAGAAGGGGAGGTCTCGACGTTCCAGAAAACGTTATCAGCCTGAGACAAAAGCACAAGGGTAAGAATCAGCAGTCATATCAAGCGAAAGCATGAAGGTAAAAGTGTAAGAGTCGGATTTTACCGCTGGAGCCGGGTTATCCCGGGTGAATGGAGCTAACCCGGCGATGTTTTTGATCACCTCCAATTTTTCCGTCAAGAAACTCTTGATGGTTTTGTTGGTATCGCCGGCTGGGTAGTTCTTAGAAGAATATCGGAGCGCGTCTGTGACGTGCCCCGAGTAGTCGCACATTAGCTTGGTGCGGATGGAGTTGGGCTGGATCCTGAAGTCCACCCAGGTCTTGACCAAGTTGAGCCCAAGGAGACCTTGGGCGGAGAGGACGGCTATCTTGGTTAGAAGAGGTTGGATGGCCTCCCTGTCCGACTCAGGGGCAAAGGCGTTGAAAGACTCGGAGATATCAAGGAGACCCTCCGAGTAACCCGGCAATTTCCTTTCGCCGGGTGGGGAGGTGCCTCGGCAGTAGAAGAAGGATAATTGCCAGTGTTCAACATGGGAATTCAGGTTAAGAGTCGGCATTGGGGAATTCTTACAGCGCTGGATGGAAACCCCGCCGCAAGCGAGAAGCGCCCCGTCACCGCTTTCGCGGCACAGTTTGCATTGGAAAAGTTCAATAAAAAGAGCCAGATTTGGCGGAATACACAAATAGGACTCGCAAAGGACGATAAAGTGGGTAATGTTCAACATAGAGTTAGGCCCTATGTCGAACACCCGGAGGCCATAGTGGCTCAAGACCTCGCGGAAAAAGGAATGACCCGGAGGGCGAAACCCCCGGGTCACATGTTCAATGAAGCAGATTACCTCATCGGCAGCAGGTGTAGGCCGGGTCTCATCACCCGGCACCCTCCAGTGGATGTCTTTCTGAGGGGGGAGGACCCCTAGCTCGGCCAGCTCCTCCAGCTTGGCCTTGGTGACTGTGGACCGCGCCCAGTTGGCGGATATCGATTGGGTCATCCGGGTTTTAGCCGGCTGTTTCCCTTGCTTCTTGGGAGCCATAGGTTCAGACTGCAGAACACAAGACAAAAAGGTACAAGACATAAGATTCGGAAATCATGGGTTATCCGGATATATGCAAGCAGTATCAAGAAGAGGTATGGGAATTATGAGTTGTCCGGGTATCGCCGGATGTAGCGAAAGTCACAGATTATCCGAGTATCGAGTAACAGTACAGAAACTATGGGGGACTTACGTATTGATGATCGTTTGCAGAAGAGGGTTGATTGCCCATGTATCTACTGCAAGTAAATGAACCGGAAGAAGCGGACTTTCCGGGTATCAATGGCAGGTGCGGAAAATTTGGGCGGCCCGAGCCTAGATTGGAAATTTCATTTCCAAATCCGTGGTGAAATTAGTGACTACAAGCAATAGGAGAATGAAGTGGAGCCTATATTCAAGCCATTGGATGAACTAGTATGAGTTTATGTGACCTAATCCGGCGTGGGGTAAGAAATGACCCGCGGTTGACCTAGATCCAATCTAGAACGAATCAAGAAATTGTGAGGCTAATTCAAGGGGAGCAAGAAGCTTAGCGGAGGAGATTGGAGGAGAGCACGATGGCGGCAGATGGCGCAATCCAAATGCCCCTTTGCGATTCCCGGCGGGCAAGATGAGAGCGCGGCGGCGGAGCTTGGCGGCGGCGCGGAACGGTTCGAGGACGAACGTAACCGGCGGCGGCTTTGCTCCGGTGGTGAGCTTGAGGTTCCCGTGGTGGTGTTGCGCAAGCGCGAGCGATGGAGAGGAAGAAGAAGTTGGAATGGACCGTTGGGGGTTAGGTTATTCCCTAGGTACCTATTTATAAGGTACGAGTGGGTAAACCTAGTCCAACGGGCGGGAACCGGAAATTTCGGGATAAGGGATACCCGCCCGGATTTTCTGAGATATGCTTTAAGTGCTGGACGAGATATCCGGAATGGATAGGAAACAAATCTTCTCCGTGATGCCTGGACTGATTAACAAGTAAAGTAAGCCGGATCTTTGGCGTTTGCATCAGGGCGTTGACCCGGAAAAGTAAACACTGGACTTGGAGAAAGTCGGGTTGCTATATGGCCACCATGGAGTTAGGCCTAGCTGTTTATCAAAGCAACCTAACCCGGCCTCTTTGGACTTGTGTGTTTGTTATTTTTTGCAGGGAATAGTGTGCGCTTCAAGGAGGATCTCATGAAGCCCAAGCTATTCTGGGGACTACTGATGGAGGGATGATAACCCGGTAGGCCAACGCCAGGGAGTAACTCGGCCCAAAGGACGCCGCGCAAGACCCGGCTTAAGATAAAGGAGTTTCTAGAAGGCCCAGGAACGTAGGCCTCATAACCCGGATTGTGGGTTCCGATAAGGAAGTTTAGGGTTTATGAGCAGTGTCCGGGTAGGATTCAGAGTGCGCCTTGGAGAGTAGGCCAGGGGGTCCGGAGATTATATAAGCCGGCCCCTAGGGTTAGACAAAGGGAGATCCAAGAGTTTGAGCAATATCACTAGGTATCGAGTATCCAGTGTAAACACGAGGGTTGAGTTAATATATTTAGATCGGAGACTCAGCGACTTGATTGCCGGCTACCAGATCACATATCATCATGTTTTCCCTTGAGCTAAACCCTCTCCCAAACACCAGAGTCGATTTGCCCCAAGACAAGTTACCCCCGGTAACGTTTGCCGTGATTATCCCACGACAAGTTCAGTTCATCTAATATTCATCCTAAACCTAGATCTAGTCTAAGGGGCTCGTTTTATAGCTAAGGGGGGTAGGTGAGGTGGAAAAGGGGGAAAAACCCCAAATCCCGCAGCTGTAGAGAGGCCGAGGCCGGGGTGGGCAGCAGGGTGGTGCTGACCGGGTTTCCTGCACTCCCTCTTCCTTCTTCTCCTCTTTTTCTTCCTAGGTGTCTTCTTCTCGGACTACTTCCAAAGATTCTTGGGAATTATCTTGGGCACGTTCTTGAGAACCTTGGGCATCGGCTTGAGGCTCCATGGTGGGATCAAACCTGAACACACATAGGGTGGTTCCATGAGGTAGCGCACCATTCACCAAGACATCGAAGGCATATAGAGAGAGGAGTGAGTTCACCTTGTGTAGTATCGATGCATGCTTGGTGGAACGGGGTGTGCTGCATCAATTCCCCCCTACGCGAGGCAATTTCCTCGGTGGAATCTCCTTGCCAGGAAGATGTTTCTTCTCTCTGTCGTTTCCGCCGCGGAGAGGCGGCGAAAAATTTCTACGAAGTGGCTCCTCGATAATTTTAGATCACGGGGGGGGGGGGGTTAAGTACCCCGAAGGAAAGCCAGAGGGGGGTTCAGGGGCCACCAGGTGCGGCCAAGGGGGGCCGCGTCTGGCAGTCACTTGGCTACCCCCTGGATCCCCTCTGCCAGACCTTCGGATACCCGATTTCTAACGAAATGTTGTTTTCTCATTTTTGCCGAGTTTTCTGACGTCCAGAAGATATCCCCCGTGACATGTGCTTTTTCTATCTGATTTCTGACTCTGACAAATAATTCTGTAAAACATAGAGAAAACAACGAAATAACATAAGTATAGTGCTCTAATATGGAAAATATCAATGAATAAGGGAAAATTAACATATAAAATAGTGATACAAAATGGACGTATCGGTGTACAAGCATAGCCTCGCTATTAATTTATTGAACAAGAAAGAAGTGCTCGTGGCGCCATTTCATATCAATTTAAGTGCATAGTACACCATGTATTACATAGCCAAGACAAGATTCATTCTGAAGCATAAAAGCTACAGAATATGGATTGATCCTATGAGCATGGTTAATAGAGCTGAACACAGGTAGCCCATGTTTTGCCTAGTGAGCACAATAATGGCCTACTCCATTGAGATCCATGGGAATGTGATAGACTCCCCGTTGAATATCTGATATCCTTCATGAGTATCGCAAGAAAAGAAAACTTGTTGGCCAGCTGCAGCAACAATAGTGCAAGTTATAATAAAAAAAAGGAAGAAGAAATTTTTGGGTTGTGTCCTCCATTAACTTTCAACTGCTCATTACAGGGGAGCACCCATTTATTTTGGTTGGTGCAGCCACTTTAGCTAACTTCTAATTTGTTGGCCACTGGAAGAGAAGAGTAGGTTAGGAAAAGAGAAGAGTAGGATCATAAGTTCTTGATGATAGCACTGGAAGTCTATACCAAGCAAACTAACACACAGGTCATACCGATATCAATCAATAATTACTGTCCATGTAATTCTTTTATGACTATACTGTTGTGTAGTTAATAACTAAATATTGCTACTTCTATTATCTTTTAAGAATGGACATTCAGCTTACTACTTATCTAAATAAACTCATATGAGTTAGTGATTGTACGAAATCTTTATGAAAAAAAAAATCCAGAATATGTGCAGATACACAGACACCACTGCTTCATGTCCAGAATACACAAAACATAAGAGCGGATGATAACCAGAAGCTCTTGCCAAACAGAACCTGAGGAAAAGTCGGAGCCATGCTTTAAGGTTTCAGTGAAGGCCACCGACAAAACATTGGCGTCGTAGTGAGATAGCCACGACGGAGCACAATATATGAACTTGATATCTAAGAACATAGAAGGTACATTAGTTTCAGAGATAGGATAGACTTGGCATTGCAGTACCATAAAAATATGTGTCCTAAATAGCACATCACCTACACTTAAAACACATCCAATTACATTGTTTACCCCTATCAGCTACACAAGACGTTAATTTGTTGCAAATTCACAAACTTTATGCAACTTTGACGTTTAAATCTCGAATCTTAAGTCATATACCTTGCACCTCCTAATACATATCTGACATAAAATCCAACAAGCTTCATCCTAGAACATACTGAAAAATGCAACAAAATGTAAAAAATATTTAAAGTCATGCAAATACATACTTATTTGCACAATCATTTCCTAGTACAACGCCTAATGAAATTAAGTTATGTCATGTAACCCCTTTTAGTAGCTACATTCTTAATCTGGTTAGTGTTCATGTACACTACGTATACAAATCAAGGAATAACTGAACCTGACATGGAAGGTAAGTTATGGATGGAAGATACATGATTGTCTTTTCTTAGTAGTTAGTATAGCTGATAAGTCGTTGATGATGAGACATGCTACATCTTCAATGGCTTGAATTTAAGACTATGCTAGGGTCAAACCTGATTTTTTTTCTTGAAAAGGGAAACCCAGCCTCTGCATCTGGTTGATGCATACGGCTTTTATTAAAACATAATCATTCAAACATCTCTTAAAAAAATCAAGCACTCACATAGGAGCTCAACAGACCCTATAGAGGTAATACCCGTGTTAAAATAAACGGTCACAGTAATATGCAAATAGCTATCTCCATCCATATAGTACTATCCAGCACCAAGACGTCTACTAAGCAACTAGCCACCCTTGCTGAAGATAGCCTGAACGACCGCCATCAGTCGAGTGCATCCACCATCCAAACGAACACGCTGGTCCTGTGGAAGAAGAATAGACCATTGGTGCATCCAATAGTTGGCCTGATGAATAACGTTCAAAAAATTCCCAACTTTCTCATTGTTAAAAACAATATCATTGCGATGTTTCCAGAGAGCCCACAGAAGAGCACATACTCCTATGCGTATAAGTGCTTTCGATTCTTTATCCACCCCACACAACCAATTACCAAACAAATTAGTAACACTAGATGGTGGTGAAATGCTGTAAGTAAACTGCACCAACCTCCAAATTTTATTAACAAAATCACAAGAAATAAAAAGATGAGTAACTGTTTCAGGTTCTCCACAGAACACACACTTCTTACACCCATCCCAATTTTTCCTAGCTAGATTATCTTTAGTCAGCAATTCTTTCCTAGACAGAAACCACATAAAAATCTTTATCTTCAAAGGGACCTTTAATTTTCACAGATAACCATGAAGAAATCTAACCTCTTCATTCATAACCTCAGCGTATAAAGATTTGACTGTATAGTTTCCAGAATTTGTGAGGGTCCAACGACAAATATCTTGACCAACTGAGAGAGAAACATCCATTAGTCTTTCCATTAGATGCAACCATCTTTCCCATTTGTCTCCAACCAGAGCACGTCTAAAGTGCAAAGCAGGAGGAGATTGACCAAGCACAGTTGATATCAAGACATTTTTATTACTCACAATTGAGTATAACGAAGGATATTGGGTTGCTAAAGGTAAATCCCCTAACCAACAATCTTCCCAAAATCTAGTCCTCTCACCATTACCAACAGAGAACTTAACATGCTTAAAAAATCATCTTTACCACGCAAAATACCTTTCCAAAAGGGTGAATCGGTAGGTTTAGCTTCCAACTCAACCAACGTTTTATCACCCAAGTATTTGTTAGTTAATATTTCTTGCCACATGCCTTGTTCAGTTAATAGTTTAAACAACCATTTATTTAGAAGACATCGATTCTTAACCTCCAACACTTCTATGCCTAGTCCCCCTTGATCTTTTGGTCGACAAACAATATTCCACTTTGTCAAACGATATTTGTTTTTGACATGAACACTCTGCCAGAAAAATCGTGATCTATAAAAATCAATTCTTTTTCGAACCCCTATAGGAACCTCAAAGAATGAAAATAAGAACATAGGCAAACTAGACATCACTGAATTGACTAACACTAGTCGATCCCCATAAGATAACAACTTTCCTGCCCACGAGCTCAATTTCTGCTCGAAACGATCCTCAACCGTCTTCCATTCCTTAAGAAGAAGTTTCCTATAATGAATAGGGATACCAAGATAGGTAAAAGGTAGATTACCAACTTCACATCCAAAAATGCGTCGATAATCATCCAAATGCTCACGAGCCTTACCAAAACAAAAGATCTCACTCTTATGAAAATTTATTTTCAAGCCAGATAATTGTTCAAACAAACAAAGAATTAGTTTCATGTTGACAGCTTTATTTAGATCATTTTCCAAGAAAAGAACAGTATCATCAGCGTATTGAAGAATCGATATTCCCCCTTCCACTAGATGAGGTACTAAACCACCCACCCGATTGTCCTCTTTAGCTCTATTAATAAGAACTGCCAACATATCTGCTACCAAATTAAACAAAATCGGTGATAGCGGATCACCCTGTCTTAGCCCTTTTAGAGTTTGAAAGAAATGACCAATGTCATCATTCACTCTAATACCAACACTCCCTCCTTGCACAAAGCGAGCCACCCACTCACACCACCGAGGACTAAAACCTTTCATATGCATGGTCTGTTGTAAAAAAGCCCAATTTACTTTATCATAAGCCTTTTCAAAATCAATCTTAAAAACTACCCCATCCATCTTCTTCCTATGAAGCTCATGTATGGTTTCATGAAGCACTACCACTCCCTCTAGAATATTCCTACCGGGAAGAAAAGCTGACTGAGATGGACTAATAACTTTCTGCGCAATAGAAGTCACCCTATTAGTCCCTACTTTAGTAAAGATCTTGAAACTAACATTTAACAGGCAAATTGGTCTGTATTGCTCAATCCTACATGCATCCTCTTTCTTAGGCAAAAGAGTTATAACTCCATAGTTAAGTTTAAATAACAGTAGATCCCCCACATGTAATTGAGCAAACATAGCCATCAAGTCCCCCTTGATAAACTCCCAACAATGCTGATAAAATTCAGCAGGAAACCCGTCAGGAACCGGTGCCTTGTTGTGCTCCATCTGAGAGATAGCATCAAACACTTCTTTCTCAGAGAACACCGAAGTTAAAAAATGATGTTCTACCGGTGATACCTGAGGTAAATCCTCGATAAAAGATTCCACCATAGAAAAGGAAGATGGGGCCGACGCCCCAAAAATTCCCTTGTAATATTGGGAAATAAAACATTTCAAATTCTCTTGGCCTACAATCGTACCCTCATCCTGTTCTAGTTGATAGATTTTTTTTCTTCCTATGTTTACTGTTAGCAATTAGATGAAAATATCTAGTGTTACTCCCACCCTGCTGCACATGTCTCACCTTAGCACGTTGAGCCCATTTAGACTCCTCTTCTCTACGAAGTTTAGTCAAAAACTCATCAGCATGCCTCTTAACCTCACATTCCTCCTCACTAAGAGGAGACGTCTCCGCTTTGATGTCTAATTCATTTATAAGTAGCAACAAGCGAACTCGCTGCAATTTATATTCACCACTAATATGTTTTGCCCATCCTCTAAGAAAACTCCTTAGGTGTCTTATTTTTTATTGCCAAATTTCAATAGGGTTTGACCCAATGGCCACGTCACACCATTTATCTTTAATCATATCCAAAAAGCCCTCTCGCATAAACCAAGCCAACTCAAATGAAAATGCCGATGAATTTCCAATATGAGCTGGTAACCCAAAATCAATAAGTAAAGGCACGTGGTCAGACTCGGTCCTAGTGAGAGCCCTAACCGACACGAGAGGATATTTTTGTTCCCACTCAACAGAAGCCAAAAATCTATCTAGCTTTTCTAGCGTAGGAATCGGGTGTCTACTCACCCAAGTAAATTGACGCCATGTCATCTCTAAATCTTTTAGATCCAAACTCTCTATAATAGCATTAAACATGACAGGCCACCGAGCATTAAAATTATCATTGTTCTTTTCTTCTCTTCATCTAATTATATTAAAATCCCCCCAATCAACATTAGAAGTGATTCCCCATCACAGACCCGCACAAGTTCTGCGAGGAATGCAGGTTTCTTATCATCTTGAGCTGCCCCATATACCACAACAAAAGCCCATTGGAAGCCATGTTCCTTTGATTTGAGATGGAACTTAACACATAAATCACCCGAAACAACATCCAGAACCGAAATTGAGCTTGGGTTAAACCCTGCTAGAATCCCAACGGACCTACCGTGAGGTGGTAAGCAATACCACGTAAAATCTACTCCACCAACTAAATGTCTTAAAAATGTGGAGAGAAGTTTGATCTCCCTGTCTCCAAAAAGGCAAAAAAATCAATACAATTCTCCCGCACAGTTTCATTGATAGCAATATGCTTAGCTGTATCACCTAACCCATTTGAATTCCATATGAACCCTCTCATTTCACTCACTTCTTTTTTTTACAGGTATTTAGTCTCGCACTACGCCTAGGAAAATGTCCAGAAGACACAACTGTCTTAGACTTTTTATTTTTTTTCAAAGAGATAACAGGAATATCCAACGATTTCCTTTCTTCAATATCATTTTCTAGATCTAAGTCCTCACACAAGTTGACAGCTCTTTGTAGGACCAGACTAGAAGAGGTAGATGGCAACACTGCCTCTAATTTTTTTTAAGAATAACATAGCTTCTCAATGATTCAGTATGCTTAAGAGTGTTCACTGCTAAGTTAACTTCTTCTACTGAACTTCCCATAGCCACCCCCAATCTAGCCACACGTGAAACAATAACATCATTCGGAATAGAAGCAAAAGAAAATTTACTTCCGGAAATACCTGAGTTCAAATCATCACGATGGGCCGCACGAAGAGAAGCCCTCTCCTAGATGGATAAATCCGCCTCGGGCTGGGCCCTAATCCTCGCGCTCGAGCGTAACCCCCCCAATGAGGGGTCAGAAATCCCGCCAAAAGCAATCACTTCATCACGAGAATACCCACATGGAGACAGAATAGTCGGAGAGATAACCCGCGCCTCCTCATCCGAGAATAACCGCCTAGCAGTGAAAGATTCACTCTGAACACCAGATAAACCCGCAGACAACCTCCTAGTGGCCGAAACAGAGACCACATCCACCCCAATATCAATTAACGTAGACTGTACGTCCCCAGTCAGCTGACCATCTCCACTGTTCTGAGAACCCGAAATATGCATTCCCAAATCGTTCTTTCCTTCTCCATTACAAGCAACAACACCATCACCCCCAATGGAGTGATCAGAGGCAGAAGAAACCAGCTGGGCCAATGCCCTCGTATCCTGCCCCTGATCCCTGCCAATTGCAACGGCAGCAGTAGGCATCAGCGCGGCAGCGTGCAGCGAAGCAGCGGCAGTCTGCCGAGCTCCCGCGGCAGCCTGCTGTGAGCTCGCGGCAGGAACAAATTCCCTCGCGGCAGAAACCGAAGGAGAATGATCCCTCCCCTCTACAACACAGCCATCAGAATTCACCACATCCAAACATGCTTGATCATCCACCACCCCCGAAAGAAAAACACGAGAATCAAGGGCCATGTCAACCAGAGAAACAGAAGTATCCGAGATATACGAAGAGGACAAAGCATCAGCGTTCAACATGTCCTCCTTGCACCCGTGACCAGAGTCCACTTCATCTTCATTATTGGAAAAGAAAAGATGAACAATTTCAGTCCTAGCCTTGGCAAATAAATCCTTCACTTGTGGAGAGAAAACCACCCCCCCCCAAGTTGCTTATGTTTGCCCACCGAACCACTGCCTTGATCCAGCATCGGGTCAACACCCGAGTCTACATTAGATCCTTTCCCCCTCGATTTCTTTTGACTAGCCTCCTTGGCAAGAGCCTCCTGAAAATCGTCTCCAAGACCATCATCATCATCCTCATCCTTTCCATCATCATTTTCAGCCATAACAATATCCGGAGTAGTATTATCCTCCCCCTCCACTTCAAACACAAGCCTGTATAACCCATCCTTAATATAAAGAGGAAAAGAAGATGGAATTTTGGTAAAATTCAGACAACCAACAAGAATCCTCAAAATCTTCTTCTCTCGAGTAAACTCCATATCAATTTTCACAGGCTTCCCCAATAGAAAACCAATAGACCACATAGCTAGGTAATCACCAAGATGCTCCTCTGGAATACCTGAAACCCTCACCCAAAAATTTGGAAGAGTATCCTCCGGTTCCACCTTTTTAGACCACGCCTCCACAGTAAGTTTACAAGTACTATTTGGCACACAAAAAGTCCCAAATACCTGTAACCTCTCTAGTTCTTGTTTAGAAGGAAACTGAACTTGAAAAATGTTATGGCCCTTCCTAGTGACATCCCAATGGAAATTATCTCTAGGCACCAACCGTTGTAGTTGCAGAATGATTTGTGGAATGCTCATCTCTCCACCATTGACCACCAACGAGGCCAATCTATGATTCAGGAGCCTAGGCCTGTAAGTATCAGTACATTGGACACCAAAAAACATGAGCTCCTCATTTGCAAAACCATATTGAACAATAGGGGGTTTAGGAGCTGACAGCAATTTGCATGAGCCATTCACATGCTTCCTGTTCTCACATATAAAATACATGTCTGTATCACAATCGCCAAGGGATGACCACTCAAACCACACCTAAAACACCTGTGCCTATCCACCCCCTTTCCTTTAATAGCAGCCTCCGAAATAAGATTAGATGAAATTGCCTGAGAACCAATATCTCTTGTTTGATCACCCAAAGATACCGCAGATCCAATAACTTGCAGTGTTGGTTGAAAAATCCTCTGTCCCTGCTCCAAAGCAGCCCCGACGGGCTGAGTATTCACGGGCACTTGTTGAACACGTTGATCATCGACTGCATTAGATGCCACAACAGGAGCAGCGCTAGGGACATGTGTCACCACCCTCTCGGGACCGACCACAATTCTTGCCGCAGGCGCATCCCGCCTCACATAACCGTTAACAAATCCTCTTCCTGCACCTCCCCGACCACGAGGAAAACCCCGCCCTTGATTTTCATATCTTTGTCTTCCACGGCCACCATTGAACCCCATATTATTTTGCATGGGAGGTCTCTGGCCTTGATTAAAATTGCCCACTGCCGCGGCGTTGAACGCAAACGGCGCCACCGGAGCAGCAGCCACAGGATGTACCGGTGCCGCAACAACTCCCTTGAAAGGCCTAGCACCGCCCTGATGTTGCATCATTGCATCACCTCCCTGCGCATGAGTGTTGTAGCCGCGATCGGCATAGTTACTCGGCCCTGCTTCATCGTATCCACCACCGTAACCCTGGTAGTTGCCACCAAAATGCCGACCACCTCCACGGCCAGCCATCGTTGCTCCACGACGGACGCAGGCGACAGGCGTAGCGGCGGCGGCGCACCTCCAGACGAAACCTAACAGCGCACGAATCCCACGGCCGCATGGATATCCTTCTGATCCCGATGCGATACGGGCTCTGACCCCAAGGCCCAAGTCCCCTACCGTATCCGATCGAGTAACTGCGGGATCGCAGCCCAATGGCCGATAATCACGCGCAATCCAAAGTTTCTGACAGGAACCAACGTCCCCGTTTTGAATTTTCTGTAAATTACTCTCCTTCCAATTCCTAGATCGGGAACCAACATTCCTTTTCAAAGATTGGCTGGAGCAGGATGTCTCTATCGAACCAGAACCCCTGCCAACCAAACTCCACCTCGTATAACGCTGACGACGCTGCACCGAAATCCAACCTTCATCATCTTGATCGTCAAGGACGGTAGTGGATGGCGACATCACCGGCAATTTGATCTGCGCGCACCGTGGCCTTGATACCTGCGTAGACAAACGAATTGGCGACAGAGACAATACCTGCCGTGCCACTTTCCGCTGTGCCTTGCTCTTGGCCGCTCTCTTCGCCGCCCTTCCACAAGATGACGCCGGGAGGTCCCTATCAATAGCCGAGACCGGGGTCTCGCAATATTGCGAGAGATCACCATTCGCCTCAATCGAGATTGGCTCGCCGTCGTCTTCCTCATCTGCGGTGGACAGGGCCCAGAAGCGGCCACCCAGCACCGGCGACAATCCTCGACTGGCTGGAGTGAGCGAGCCCCCTTCCGCCCCGAGATCGCCTCCCTCCGCGAAAACCGCGGTAACGGTCCATTGAGAAACACAAGATTTCCTTGATGATCATCGGTCCAACATCCGGTAGGAAACACAAAGCCATAAGTCGCTGACCTAAAAAGGAAGTGCGAGGGCACAACCACCAAAGAGCACTCCACTCACCACTTTTATATAAGAAAGGCCTTGCAGTCTTCTCTTATAGTACAGTCCAAATTCAAACCTTCATGGAACACGATATCCTCTTCAACAACTTCCCCCAACAAAAGAGAAACACCGCTGAAACACAAATTTGCATAAGTAACTGTTTACAAACAATACATAGTCATACACAGCAAATTAAACAGAGTTAGAATCACCCAACTTCAAGATGCACTTGCAGGGAGGAACAAAGGAATGATACTACCAGGGTGATACACGACCACGCCTCTGTTGACCATTGATGACAAACTGGGGCGGCAGTCCTATTACGCGCGTGTGGGGTAGAGGCATCGATCTGAACCACGAAACATGTATTTACAAACAAAAATTTATAGAGAGAGAGAGAGAGAGAGATGTTGGCCCAGAGCAGGGCAGATGGAAGAATAAGAAGAGCGGAGATGCGCCATGGTTCAGCCACTACAGAGGACGACCTCAAGCAATGGGCACGGGGCGTGTTCAGGTCCGTTCGTCGTAACCCTCTCCCCCCCCCCCCCCCGACTAAGGGCATCTCCAGCCATCCCACAGGACGCGAATTAGCGCCGAATTCCTCCAAAAGTGCCGTTTTTTACCAGCCGTCCCCCCAGAACCCTAAATAGCGCCGTTTCGGCGGAAATTAGCGTCGTCGCACCCAGGCGGAACCCAGCCCGTTGGGTTCGGCTTGGGGGGGGCGGAAGGAAAAGCGCTCGTGGGCCAGCACGGTCGGCGAGGCAACACCATTTCCCCCCACTTTCCCCACCCCGACTCGCCTTTTCCTCTCGCTCGACTCGTCGTCGCCACCCCGTGGCCACCCCCACGTCGCCGCCGTCGGCCACCACCACACACGAGCGACGAGCCGAACCGCCGTCGTCTAGCTCCACCACGCCACCGGTGCCGTTTACTCGCGCCTCCGCCACGAGGGAGGTTGTGCCCGGCGAAACGCGTCCACCCCTTCGCAAGGTGTTCGACGTTCTGTCCGGCCCATGGACTCCAACGCCGAGGAGATGCTCGCTGAGCTCTTCGACGAGGAAGATCATGCCGCCATCGACGACGAGAAACACTTGCTGGTCCTGATCTGCCTGGCCGGCTTGCAGGCCCAGTCGCCGCAAGAGCAAGCCGAGGCAGCGGTACGAGGGCTACTGCATCCTCTACTCCGACTACTTCGCCGAGGATCCCACCAACGACGAGAAGGTGTTCCAGCGTCGTTTCAGGATGAAACGCAAGCTCTTCCTCAAGGTCATGCATGCTATCAGGGAGTTCGACACTTACTTCAAATTGAAGAAGGACTGCACCGGCACGGTAGGCTTTACCTCTATTCAGAAGTGCACGATGGCCATGAGGTTGCTTGCATACGGTGCTCCCACAGATGCACAAGATGACTACCTGCGCATGAGCGAGTCCACAGCCCTTGAGTGCTTGAACAAGTTCTGCTGGGCAGTGGTTGCAGTTTTTGGCCCAACATACATGCGATCACCCAATGCGCAAGACACTGCTCGTCTCCTCGCAGAGAATGAAGCAAGAGGCTTTCCTGGGATGCTTGGCAGTATCGACTGTATGCATTGGGCATGGAAGAACTGTCCATTTGACTGGCAGGGGATGTACAAGGGAAAGGAAGGAGAGTGCTCGGTGGTTCTCGAGGCCGTGGCTTCGTACGATCTATGGATTTGGCATTCATTCTTTGGTATGCCTGGAAGTCACAACGACATCAATGTCTTGCAGTGCTCGAATGTCTTTGACGATCTTGTCGAAGGCCATGCCCCCCGTGTGAACTATGAGATCAATGGACACCAGTATACAAAGGGGTATTATCTTGCAGATGGCATCTACCCGAAGTGGGCAACATTTGTGAAGAGCATCTCCAACCCTATCCCAGGAAGCGCAAAAGTTTGGTTTTCCAAGTGCCAGGAGGCTTGCAGGAAGGATGTTAAGCGGGCATTTGGCGCGCTGCAATCTCGATTCGCTGTTGTCCGGTACCCAGCTATGACTTGGTCGAAGTCCAAAATGTGGGAGGTGATGCAGTGTTGTGTGATGTTGCACAACATGATCATTGAGAGTGAGCGGGATGACCCGGTGCCTCACAGTGAGGCAAGCACACCATACTACCGGCAGGGTCCTCTTGCAACTGTTGATCACCAGGTGTCGGCATCATGGACAGCCTTCCTCGCCAAGAGGCAGGAGATTCGACACGCTGGAACACACCATGCTCTACAGAATGACCTGGTGCAGCATTTGTGGGCGCGAAGGGGAATGGAAATGTTGAGGACGATGACAATGCGTAGTGTAATTTATTTTATTTGTTTAAATTGTTGAACTATTTATTTGTGTGGAAAAACTCTATTTATTTGTGTGCCAAAACTCTACATGCCCAAATATGGCCGAATCGCCGGCTGGGGGGGCCTGGGTTTCACGGTTGGGAAACGCGCCCCCCCAGTTTCCTGTTTTGCGCCGTTTCGCGCCGCGGCGGAAAAAAGGGGGAATTTTCGCGTCCTGGGGGCCGGACGGCTGGAGATGCCCTAAGGGCACGCAGGTGGCCTGAGGCTGCAATGACGCACCCTCCCTGATGTTGCTGCTGCCCTCGCCATTCCTCCCCCAAAACCTTCTTCCGATGTGGCGCTGTAGGGAGATCGACCTCCCAGGCATTGTTGCGTTCTCGTCAGCCTTCATGGTTCTTTGTGCGATCTCCTTGGGATTCTTTTGGTGGAACCTGCCCGTGACCAATGGCTTGACTAAGGAAGCGACGAAGTCTTAAAAACAGTACATCAAATCCCTATTTACCTTTAGGAGTAACTCGCTTGCTGCTTAGGAAAATCAATGGCGTCGAGGTGGCCCTTCGAATTGGCGGCGGAGTGGAATGGGTTAGGGAGGACGGGTCCCCGGTCTACGAGAACGGGAGGCTGCATAGAGCACTGGCGCGATGCACCACTCGTCGAGCGGGAGGTAGGGGAAGTGGGCTGCCGCGGGCCTCGGTCTGTGGGAACGGGAGGCTGCCACAGGCTTCGACCTGCAGGAAACGGGAGGGGGAGGGGGCGACGATGGAGCAAGAGCCGGCGGGGCAGAGGGATGCCGGACGGGCAGAACCTAGGGGGGCGGTAGTACGGGCGCCAGAGGCGAGGTTGACTGCGCGAGTAAGGTCCGGCGACAGCGTCACCAAATCAGGAAGGCAATAACTGCCGACTGATTCTTAGAGAGAAAAAGGCGAATCAAAAAGGCTAAAAACCTGGAAGGAGTCGGACGAAGCGGGCGACGTATCATAAGTGGGGCGAAGAGGGAACCAAAAGTTTCTTTTTTCTTTTAGATAGTAGGGATAAGGAAGCGACGAAGTCTTAAAAAAGTAAGGAGAGTACATCCGATCCCTATTTACCTTTAGGAGTAACTCGGTTGTTGCTTGGGAGAACCAATGGCGTCGAGGTGGCCCTTCGAATTGTGGGCGCAAGTGACGTGATCTGATCGAGAAAGGGAAGGGAATGGGTTAGTGAGGACGGCCCCAGTCTGCGAGAACGGGAGCTACACAGAGCACTGGCGCGGTGCACCACTCGTCAAGCGGGAGGTACGAGAAGTGGGCTTCCGCTGGCCTCCGCTTGTGGGAACGGGAGGCCGCCGCAGGCTTCGACCTGCAGGAACGGGAGGGGGGAGGGGGCAACGACGGAGCAAGAGCCAGCGGGGCAGAGGGATGCCGAGGGATGCCGGACGGGCAGAACCTAGGGGGGCGGTAGTACGGGCGCCAGAGGCGAGGTTGACTACGCGAGTAAGGTCCGGCGACAACGTCACCACTTAGGAAGGTAATAACTGCGAATTCTTAGAGAAAAAAACAGGCGAATAAAAAAGGCTCAAAACCTGTTACCGCGTCCAAATAATTTTCTTGGTCAATGCGTAAACATGGAAGAAGTCGGACAAAGGGGGCGACGTATCATAAGTGGGGCGAAGACCGAAGCAAAAGTTTCTTTCAGATAGTAGAGAAAATATCACTCAGAATTGCTAGAGCACTTTTTCAGTCTTCTAACGAACGGTTACTCTGATTGCTCTGCGAGTCCATCATCTAGAGTATTGCCAAATTCCCTCTGACACGGGACATTCATAGTTTGCTGTGAAGTGATAATTCCTGCAATTTCTTTCATGGCGGCAGCAGCAGCAGCAGTCCGGTTAGCGCTGACCACTTCTTCACCAGATTTCTCCACGGATTTACTAATCTCAGAAGGACCATCTTCATTCTGCTGCGGCGGAGGCACAAAAAAGGGGATCTTGCCCCTCTGCCAGTCATGAAGTACCATCTTGGCCGCTGTTGTCAGATCAGGTTCCCCGCCCTGAAAATCAAAAGTGCAACCAGTGTTAACAGCGTTCGAGAACCGAGCCCATCCAGCGCATATTCAAGGCCTGGTCTCCACAAGGTGTGTCACAGTTAATTTACTCCCTCCGTCTCATATTAGTGTTATATATACATCTATTTTTGTCCAACTTTAAGACAATTAATATGAGACGGAGGGAGTATTACAAGCCCTAGGTGCTTCATCGCTATCACATACTTATACCGGGACGTAGGCGTGTTACAAAATTGCAGAGTAAATGGCGAGATCATAACAATAGCATCTCCAATTTACATTCACCTATGATTAAAGCCTGGAGAAACGTTTGGTAGAAGTATAACAAGAGCGGAAAAAAATCAAAAGTTATGCCATACCTTGAGTAGTTTTCCACTCATC
The DNA here is from genome assembly GCA_028641055.1 of Alopecurus myosuroides. Lineage (NCBI taxonomy): Eukaryota > Viridiplantae > Streptophyta > Magnoliopsida > Poales > Poaceae > Alopecurus > Alopecurus myosuroides. The sequence continues at coordinate 164,805,278 of CM054062.1, forward strand.
TTGCTCAGCTGGACGAGAAAATCATTATCATCAGTCCTGGAGAGAGCAAAAATATTCAGCATAATAGATGTGTAACCTCAGGTTTTAATCGTTCCCGTCATTAACACCACGAGGTTAATTACAATAATTATGATGTGTGGATTTAATAATTTAATTATCATCCAGAGTTCTTAATAATTATGATGTGTGGATTTCATTATCATCCAGAGTTCTTAAAAATTAGCTATGCCTAAAGGCACCGCGAGTTCTAAGCATTTGGTGACGTTAAAAGCAAAGCCGGAAGGTTAGCCATGGCCGACAATGCTATAGCTAATATGCAGCCTAGTGACACACTACATCTTGACTTTTTTTTTAGTTCTGTAACCATGTGATCATCTTTAGAATTTTTATATCCTAAAATGACTGCTTTGCAACTAAGATGGGCATGATATGCAAAATTTAGGTGACCACGTAATTTAAATGTCCAAAATTTATGACCTTAAAATGATATTTATAACTTCCTGTGACGTATATATTATACTCTAGTACAATATGGTTATTTTGTTCATGCATAGTTATAGGACAGATAGTGCTTAGCTATGACTTATATGCCGAGATTAGTGTTATATCTTCAATTTATGAGCTCAGGATTTTTATTTTATTTTTAGCAATACTCCCTCCATCTCAAAATATAAGTCGAATTTCGCTGGTCAAGGAAGTACAACTTTGACCATGATTTATACTTATAATATGCCTATAAAATTAATATAAAGATATATGAAATGAAAGAATTTTGCAAGACGAATCTAACGGTACCATTTATACATTTTCAGTCAATATAATTTATTATATATTAGTGGTCAAAGTTGAGTATTAAAGACCACCATAAAAATAGCGCGACTTGTATTTTAGGACGGAGGGGGTATTATTTAGTTTTCCACCACATTAAATAGTGTTTACTTAAATACATCGAAAATAGTATAGCTCACCCCACCACATAGTAACTTACCAGAAGGAGGAAATATGCTACAATGTGGATAAACACAATGGTGGCCAGTAAATTAACTAATACTGAAATTTAGTGTTGTAGCAATATATCCTACAAATCGGAACACAAATATGCATGCAGAAGTAACATATGTTGTGTTCAGGAAGGAACACCGCTAACACACTAATATACAAGAGAAGCTTCCAGGAAAAAACATACCACTCTTGTATTTTATAAGCTCTTTGTAGATGCTCCTTTTTTACACGCCTAAGAACTTCCCGGATGTGCTCAGAAGCATCATCCAAATTTGTCACACGAACCTGGTAACAAATAATAGTATGTTGTTTAAAAAGCACTCATTACTAACATTCTCAAACTACGGATAGTCAAGAAAAACGAATTTTATTGCCATTCCAAGCAATAGGACAGAAATTCATATCAATATCTTTCCTAGATTACCATAATATAACATTCCAAATGAAGACAGGGAAATGCAGGTTGCAATTACACGAATAAGAACTATCCTCATGTTAAAATTAAGTTCTAAAAATGGCTTTGTTTTGTGAACATGAACAAGATGGGACGATAAAAAACAAATGGGAGAGTACAGATGTAAAATTATAAATGTTTGGTTCTCTGCAATTTAAAAATGAAAAGATAAAAATAGGACATGGGTGGAAATACGTACCACACCCTTAAGAACTACATCAGTCTCCGTATCTTTGTTTTGGTACACAACCCCAGGGCAATCAATTAAGAAGATTCTTTTAGTCAGGGTGATGTACTGCCACACCTTCGTTTCTCCAGGAATTGGAGCTACCTTGCAAACCTACAGGTATACAAAAATATGATCAGAAAATTTCCCTAAGTTCCATCTAGTGTAGAAGGGCTTGAAACAAAAAGATGATCAGAAAATTTCCCCAAGTTCCATCTAGTGTAGAAAGGCTTGAAACAAAAAGATGAATAAAAAAATTCCCCAAGTTCTATCTAGTGTAAAAGGGCTTGAAAGGGAAGAGAAGTACAGTTTTGGAGCGTAATGCGTTGATAACTGATGACTTCCCAACATTGGGATATCCAACAAATCCAACAGATATGGCTTGTTTGTCGCTCCTCAAACGGGCAAACTGCCGCAATACTGAAAGAAGAGATGCCTGGAAATTGTTCAAAGGTATAAGTGTCCATTGTACAAGAGCATGACATGCATAATACGATGAAAAAAGCACATACTTTTCCAAATGACTTGTTGATGCTTGCATGGAATGCGAGGGTAGGATAGTCCCTTGATAGAGTATGCAACCACCCTTTTGTTGCCCAAGCAGGTATTAGATCACACTGAACGAAAAGTAGAATGTAGACAATCATCAATGTGCTCTAATACAATTTAAAAGGTAAATAATCAACATTTAAACATCATCAATGCGGTGTAAGTTAAAGTGATACCTTATTTAGTAAGAATACCATGTGTTTGTGCTTGGCATTTTCCTTCAGATGTTTCTCCAGATGGTAGCATCTAGTGCCCATTGGATCCCTGGCATCCAACACCTGCGCAACAAATGATAAAGCAAATCAATATATCCCCACACTTATTTAGAACAGTGTCTACGTGCACATACATTTTGCTGAATTAGAGTAAAGAGCACCTCTGGCAAGGACACAAGGTTGTGTAACACTGACCTGCACTACAACATCTGAGGAGTCAAGAACTTTATAAAGTTCACCCCATATTCTCTTGCTCTGTCCCTTCTCAAACATATTATGTCGGACTAGATCTCGTAAGCCATCTTCTTCTTCATCCTTTGGCAAGTTTGATGAAGCATGTTTCTCCTCAAACGCATCTAAAAAGCACAAAATAATTTTTTACCAAGACAGAGAGAGCTATCATTGATAAATAATACATACATGTAATAAAATATTATCCGAAAAGGATAAGAGTTTGCTGCATTGACTTAAAAAATTATGGAGACAAATTCTACAACAATGGTAGTTTTATCAGATGAACTAGGCACTCTAGTTAGTTGAGATTATTTTATTCATATGCATGCGATGTTGCATGACATAATGCACTCTGGCTGCAGAAGTGAAGATCAATCTTAAAGCTAATTGTTACTTCAAGAATTGCACTAACTGACTGAACCTAAAAATCATTAAGAAGCGGAGATCAGTTAGTGGATGAACATGTCTGACTCGTACCTTGAGAATCATCAGCTTTCTTTATCAGAGATTCATAGTCGAGACTGGATAGTTTTGGGCGTTTCCGCTTGCCCTTTTGTCCGAAAGCATGCTCAAAAGGCTCAGTGTCAAGAATATGTGGCCGAGCTTCCTGTATCATCAAAGATGAGCGAACATATATGACAAACACGTTTCATATTAGGTATTACAATACGACTAGTACACCAAAATAGGCAAGATTTGATTGAACCAAAGAGCACACGCAATAAAGCTAGTTGTTTCAGTGCTACGTAGGCATAGATTAGTACTGCATGCCTGCTTCAGCTGCACGCTCCATAAATCAATAACCGGTATGATAGAAATTGTCACAAGTTTCACCTTTTGATGATTCTGCAGAAGGCCCATCGGAACCTTAGGCCGATTCAATATCACATCGTAGTTATTTGCAAGCCGCTTCATGAGTTCGTCTCTGAAGAATTCAAGTTCTTTCTGATTGATAACTCGTGTATTTACTGCAAGAACCAAGAGGCATAGTAATACAACCAACATTACTGTTACAGTTCCGCGATTACATGTGAACACCGATGAAGTTACGCCCTTATCTTATTATTGGCATCTATCATCGATCAAATGCGCAATTCAAATCGAAAAGCATAGAGGTAGTCGGGGATATATATTCGCTCACCGAACCACCGGCGGTCAGGCTCGATGCGGGTGTCAGGGAGCTCCTTGGACTGGAATTCATGGTAGATTATCTTCCCGCTGCGGTCCCTCTTGGGCCTGTCTTCGTATATCCCAAGCCGCCGCACCGTGGCCGCGGACCGGCTCCCACCGACGCCAGCGCCCTTCTTGTCATTGGGGCGGTTGACGTCGAGAGAGTGCCGGGGCTTGCCCGAGACGTTCACCGCCCGCTCTTTCTTCTTCTTCATATTCTTCTTCCCCATGGCCGAGAGAGTGCCGCGCGAGAGACTGGGAGGAGGCGGTGGAGAAGGATTATACGAGAAGGGGAGGCTAGGGTTTTATGCGACAGGCGGCGGGGAAGCGAAGGGCGGTCGGGCAATTTTTTTTTTAGTGGAGGCGGCCGGGCAACTTTTTTTTTTCTTTGAGAAACTGCGGCCGCCAGAACTGGGTATCTCTATCCACCTCCCCAGCTGATGGGCCTTCGCACTTCCAATAACTCTCACATCGCAAAATGGCAAACACATTACACATATGATTACCTTTAAAAAACATTGAACTATATGCGACACAACGCTTTACCACCGTCCTGCATGGAGTGCCACGCCTCTAGGTTACCGAGAATACACCAATGGACGTGCATGGCGATTCGGCAAGTCCAAACATACTACTGGAGTAGCTAGTGGTAGTCCAATGAGCAATGCTACATCTATGGTGTTAGCCATAATCCAGGTTAGCAGTTTTATTCAGTTAGTGAATAAACGGTCATGTAGTACTACCTCCGTTCCAAATTAGATGACTCCCACATAGATGTATCTGGACAATTTTAAGAGTCATCTAATATGGAACGGAGGGAGTATGTGTCTGTACATGCCCTAACTGCTACTTTGCTTCAGTTCCTTAGTAGTAGGGTTGCCTGGTCATACCGTAGGATGGCACATATAGATTGATCGTGGAGACCAAGTAGGGAGTGGGAACATGCGGCCATGGGATGGCATGGCCACGATGTTCGGTCCAACACCCGTTTTAGCTCGAGTTAGTTGTAGCGGATGAATAAATAGAGAAACAGAAAAGGCGGTCATTGGTACGCTGCACAAAACTCTCTCTCTCTCTCTCTCTCTCTCTCTCTCGTGATCTATCCTTGTGCGATCCAAGTTTTCAGGTTTGGAAACAACAGTTGGTATCGGAGCCATGGTCGGAGAGAAGGAGAATAAGAAGGGCGGTGCCGGTGATGAAAAGAGTTCCACTTCACGTTCGCTGTCCGTCACGCCACCGCGCTCGCGTGAGCCGAGTCGTGGCCGGAGCAGGACGCGGAGCAAAGGTGGCGAGGTCGTAGTACGTGACGTGATCAGGGAGTGCGGCGGTGGCGGCAGGGCCGTGACCTACCCAACTCTGACGAAGACGAACTACACCGAGTGCGCAATCATCATGCGCGTCCAGTTGCAGGGGGCGGGTCTCTAGGAGGCTGTCTCCACTGGCGGCGGACCGGAGTTCAAGGAGCGGTAGGCGCTGGGCGCCATTCTGCGCTCCGTTCCTCTGGAGATGATCCACGTGCTCGCAGCAAAGGACAACGCCAATGACGCCTGGGACGCGATCAAGACGATGTGCGTCGACGTCGATCGGGTGCGTGAGGCGCGCCGTCAGAAACTCTGCAAGGACTTAGAGAACACCGCGTTCAAGAGCGGGGAGGGAGTCGAGGAATTCTCTTTCAGGCTCTCTAGCATCGTCACCGAGCTGCATGCACTGGACGACGGCACAACCGAGCTCATGGTGGTGCAGAAGTATCTGCGCGTTCCTGCAAGGTATGCATAGATGGCCTGCTCAATTGAAACTTTGCTTGATCTCAAGGACATGTCCATTGAGGAGCTGAGCGGGAGGCTGGCCGCGTCCAAGGGGCGCGGCGAGACGGAGCAAGACACGGGCGGCCGACTGCTCCTCACAGAGGAGGAATGGCGCGCCCGGCAAGGGAACCGTCAACACGGCGAGGGATCGTCGGGCGGCGGCGGTGGCGGCAAGCCACCTAGCAAGGAGAAGCCACGTCCAACTAGAGACAGTGGCAACAACAATGGCGGCGGGGATGGACGTCCTCCGCGTCGCGATGGCAAGTGCCACAACTGTGACATTGCAGGGCACTAGGAACGCGAGTGCCGCAAGCCACGGCGCGAGCGCGGTGACCGCGGCAAGCGCGAGGAGCGGGCGAATCTGGCTCAGGCTAGGAGGACAAGCCGACACTGCTCATGGCGACGATGATCATGGATGATGTCGTTCCAGGCACGCCCGTTGCACCGGTGGTCGTGGTATCCAGCCAGGTCACCGAGGAAAGGGTGTTCCTGAATGAGGAACGCGTCGTGCCGGTGCCGAGTGCTGACGATCGCTAATACCTCGACACAGGCGCAAACAACCACATGACAGGGACGCGCGGCTTGTTCACGTCTCTCGATGAGCGAGTGAAAGGTACAGTCGAGTAAGTTTGATGATGGTTCTGTTGTTGACATCCAGGGACGAGGATATGTGATGTTCGTGTGCAAGAGCAGCGATCACAGGGTGCTGGCGGAGGTGTACTGGATCCCGCAACTGCGCACGAACATCATCAACATTGGCCAGCTTGACGAGATTCAAGTGAAGACAATTGTGGAGGATGGCGTCATGAGCCTTTTTTATCGGGAGAAGACAGTGATCGTGCATGCAAAGAGGATGCAAAACCGCTCATATTTAGTGTGCCTGAAACTAACATAACCGGTGTGTCTGCTGGCCCAAGGAGGCGACGCGGCGTGGCGCTGGCATGCCCGGTATGGACACCTTCACTTTCGCGGGTTGCACAACCTCTCTGCAAAGAGCATGGCGCATGGCATCCCGGATATCAAGAGGCACGAGGAGTTCTATGAAGGGTGTTCTCTCGGAAAGATGCATAGAGCGTCGTTCCCGCGCGCCTCTGCATATCGCGCTGCTGAGCGGCTAGAGCTCACCCATGGTGATCTCTGCGGCTCCATCATGCCTGCAAGAGCTGCAGCCAACAAGTACTTCCTCCTCGTCGTTGATGATGCGAGACGTTACATGTGGATTGAGATGCTCAGGAGCAAGGATGAAGCACTGAAATTCTTCAGAAAAATCAAAGCAATTGCAGAGAACAAGGTCGGGCTCAAGATGAAGATGTTCAGAACTGACTGTGGGGGTGAATTCAACTTCACGGAGTTCATCGATTTCAGCAATGAACATGGACTGCGCCAACACATCACAACACCATATACACCGCAGCATAATGGAGTGGTGGAGAGGAGAAATCAGACCGTGGTAGAGATGGCAAGGTGTGTGATGAAGAGTATGGCGATGCCAGCCATGTTCTGGGAAGAGGAAGTCAAGGTTGTCGTGCATGTGCTAAATCGATCACCGACCCGTGCCTTGCAAGGAATCACACCATATGAGGCATGGTATAAGAAGAAACCAAATGTGAGCTATCTTCGCACGTTTGGATGTATGGTTCATGTGAAGAATGTCAGTCCAGGTGTCAGAAAACTTGATGATAGATCCACAACAATGGTGTTCGTGGGATATGCGGATGGTGCAAAGGCATAAACGGTATATAACTCATCCACAAGACGCCTGTAAACATCTCAAGATGTGATCTTCGAGGAGGGTCGACAGTAGGATTGGGCAACAACCAGCTCGGAGCTGGAACGGTGTGAAGAATTCACCGTGGTGTACAAGGAAGATGATCACGATGATGCAGAGCAGAAAAGGAAGCAGATACTGCCACGGCAGAAAATTCTCAAAACTCTGCCGCAACAGGAGAGGCTAGCGCTGTGCGAGGTTCTACTGGGAGTGCAGGGAGAAATGCTGCAGAGGCAGAATTTCCTAACACCATAGTGGGACAGGAGGATCCAGCTCCCGAGCCACAAATGCAGACACGAGCCCAGCGAGGGGTCTTTTCCCCAAATCCGAAGTACGCTAGTGACGAGTTCGAGTATGACTACAGTGGGTTGTGTTTGATTGCTGCACAGGAACCGGCCAGTGTGAAGAGGCGTTGGAACAGACGTCTTGGAGAAAAGCAATGCATGAGGAGATGTACTCCATCCTTGACAACCACACATGGGAGATGAGCTCACTCCCGCCCGGCCACAGAGCTATTGGACTGAAATGGGTCTTCAAAGTGAAAAAGGACCCAGCTGGGAATATTCTGAAGCACAAAGCAAGGCTTGTTGCAAAGGGTGAAGGGGAACGTAGCATAGAAAACAAAAATTTTCCTACGCGAGAGATACCCGAAAGGCCAAGATCTAATCTAGGAGACGAAGTGCAACGGGCAAAAAGAGGGTTAAGGAGAACACATACCCTCGAAGACTCAAAGTGGTACGAGATCAAATCTCGTTGTTGGCGTAGTCGTACTCACACCGATCCCGATAGCGAGAAGATGGGCACCGCAATCCGGCGGTGCATCCGTGATCGGTCACACGTACGGTTGATGACGACCTCCGTTCCCTCGTTCCAGCGGGGCGCGGAAGTAGAGGATCCCTCGGAACTCCAGCAGCACGACGGCGTGGTGTGGTGGAGAAAAACATTGCTCAGGGCTTCGCCAAGCGCACGAACAAGTGGTGGAGCAGCGGCAGGAGGGAGGAAGAGATGACACAAGTGTGTGTGTGGGGGAGAGGGAGCTCTCACCCCTCCTTTTATAGGAGGGGATGGCAGCCACGAATTTTTGGCTGCCTCCACCTCTCCCTCATCATGTGAGTGGAGTCTCCACTCAACCCACTCATTCTTCCATGAATTCCCACTCAAAATCCCAAGGGTTTTCTTTAATAAATAAATAAAACAATTTTATTACTTTATTTTAATATTTGTTAATTCCATTAACAAACATTAACATATAACCCCTTGAGTTAGTTGTTAAATCTATTAACAACCATTTGATAAGAATCCCCTTGAACTATTTCAAAATTACTCGAAACAATTTCGGTGACTATTTCAATATTCCCCGAAACAATTTCGGTGCTGTCCAAACTTTTCTCCGATATTCCGTATCCTCTCAAATGCGTCATCGAACCTTAACTGTGTCACCCTACGGTTCGCGAATAAGATAGACATGATCGAGACTCCTCTCCGATCAATAATCAACAGCGGGATCTGGAGATCCGTGATGACTCCTATATATTCAACGATGACTCTCGTGATCGTGTGAACCAACAACGCCGTGAACTATTCCCTTTGTCTCGCGATATTTTACTTGTCCGAGATTCGATCATTGGTATCAACCATACCTTGTTCAATCTCGTTACCGACAAGTACTCTTTTCTCGTTCCCGTGATATAACATCCTTTGTGATCATATCACGTGCTTGCAAGCGGTTTCGATGTGATATCACCGAGAGGGCCCAGAGTATATCTCTCCGTCATTTGGATGGACAAATCCCACTCTTGATCCATGATCCTCAACTAATACTTTCCGAATACTCAACGACACCTTTATAGTCACCCTGTTACGGTGTGACGTTTGATGCCATCAAAGCACTCTTCCGGTATCAGTGATTGACATGATCTCATGGTATAAGGAATAAGTTACTTCGTGTGTTTGATATAACAATGTAAACTAAATGACTTGATCGCATTGCTATATTCTCTTTGGGTATATGTTCATCACATCATTCTTCTAATGACATGACCCCGTTATTAATAACATCCAATGTTCATGATCAGGAAACCTTGATCATCTATTAATCAACGAGCTAGTTAAAAGAGAGGCTTTACTAGGAACCATTGTTTGTTTATTAAGCACACATGTATCAACGTTTCCGGTTAATACAATTCTAGCATGAGAAATAAACATTCATCATAAACAAGGAATAAGATAATAACCATTTTATTATTGCCTCTCGGGCATATTCCCTTCAGTCTCCCACTTGCACTAGAGTCAATAATCTAGTCTGTAAGCACTTAACACATATGGCGTTCCAGTGTTATTACCATGCTTCGCATGTGGTAAACATTATCAAAAAGATCTGAACTGTTCAGGTCCTATTGTATTTGCATGTTCTTTGCGTCTACACGCATCACTCATTCTCTAATGAGATGGCTTTGTATATATATGGTCAATTTGTGAAAACTTAATTCCTCAGCTTAAACTGATGTCACTAACATTGTGAAAATGTAGCTTCATAGTGTTAGCATTCTTGGAAATTCACCAAGTTCCGGTGGTACCTTAATTCCTCAGCTTAAACTGATGTTACTAACATTGTGAAAATGTAGCTTCATAGTTTCAGCATTCTTGGAAATTCACCAAGTTCAATAAAGAACTACTTGACACAAAATACGCTTATAATCAGTTGTCAACACAACGATATACTTTAGCCTTTGTTGTAGTATCTGTCACAATATTTCAATTTTGAAACTCTTTCAAATCCAGCATGGAACTTTCTTCCATCCTATTGTGCTACCCTTCATCACACATTTTAATTGAGATAAAACTTCTTGAATAAATGACAAGACTATTAGTGTAACATATTACAACTAATATTTTGTCATTACTACATAGGAAAACATATCCTTAGCATTTCTAAAATGACATAAGGATCTCTCCCACTGTTGTCTAATCATCATATGAATTATCCTGCTATAACATATTATAGCATAGGACTCATCTGGTTGTGTACATAGCATGGAAACATGACTTAGAAATCTTAATTTCAATGATGCTCATCATGTGTCAAAACACATGAATCTTGCTCAATTATTTTCCATGTGACAAGAACTCCTTCTTATCATTTTTATATTGACTTACTTCAATATTTCATCTATGTAATTTGGCTTCAATCATATCAGGCGCTTCAATCCATCTCTTATAGATATCGAAGCCCAATATCTTCTAAGCCTTTCATCAATATGAAATAAAAAAATCTTAACCGTGTTAATTTAAAATACATATTTTCCAATCAACCATATGTCATCTACATAAAGTATTGGAAATATGTCATAGCGCTCCCACTTAATTTCTTGTAACTTTACAAGCATCTTTATCGTTCATGATGGAATCAAACTCTTTTGATAACTTCATTAAGGTAAAGATTTCAACTTCGTTATGCTCACTTCAACCATTGAAGTGTGCATACCTTTCTAGAAACCTTTTGAATTTTACAAAAACTCTCAGACTGTGTCAAGTACACATCCTTGATCAAACTTCCTCGAGAGGAGAGTTGGTTTTGTTATTCAACTTCCATATCATAATATGTAACCTTTTGCTAGAACTATCCGCAAAGACTAAAGCATCACTACGGAAGATCAAAATCTTGTAGTAGTTAACTCTTTGAACTTCGTCGAAAACAACTTTTCGATAAGTACAATTTTAATAAGATGTAAAATCCATGTCTTTGTCGCTATATAGACCCTTTTGCTATCGCTAGGCATCATGCCTATCGAAAGGACTACCAAGTCACATACTTGATATTCATACAAGGATACTATGGCGGATATAATGACTCATAGTCAATTTTACGAAGCCAGGGCCCATCATTTGCTTCCTTTATAAGGTTCAGGTCCTTTTGTTGTCAAAACAACACTTTACACTTAAACCACAAGTTGTTCTAAGTACAAAGTTTTTGGACTTTACTGGTACAGTTCGCAAACTAATTTGAAGTATCTACAACATTTGTAGTGTCTTCTACTTAGTCAAAATAGTAAACCCCGGAACAACTTCCAGTGCTGCGCTACTCTTGACATGATAACGAAGATTCTCTAACCTCGTTGAGTTTGTACTGTGCTCCCACTCACTTGTTTCGCAAGAACTACTTTCTCGAGAAATCAACCCTTTCTGACAAACAACATTTGTCTTTTGGTTCGGTGATAGGAGAAATACCCAATGTTTTATTTGGGATAACCTTATAAACATATATTTATCCTATTTTGGTTGTAAACATTTTACACATGCTATGCATACCAAAACTTAAGAAAGTGACAATTCGGGTCACTACCCAAACCATATCTTATATGTTGTCAATTTCAGCGGATCATGATGGTGCTCTTTTCAGTGGAAAAACGGTTGTCACTAATGTATAAACTACAAATTATAATGGCAATTTTATTAATCTTACCATGTCAAACATGGTTTGATTTTGTCTTTTGAATACTCCAATCTAATGTGGGGTATTTGAGAAGTATAAGTTGTAGAACAATTCTGCAACTTCTCAGATGTTTTGCTAAACTTGTAACTCAAACTTTATCCTTTATGATCCAATCATAAATACTTGATTATCTTGTTACATTGATTTTAACTTCATATTAACAACCTTTTGAACCAATTCAAAATGTCAAACTCTGTTCCCTTTAAATAGATATACTCACATATCTACTTAAATCATCGACAAAATTTTATGAAGGAAAAATTAATCCACCATACATGACTACACATAATGGACTATATACATCAATATGTATAATCTCCACTAAATTAGTCGTCCATTCTACTTTGGCCTAAGAACGGAATTCTAGTCATCTTTTGGAAGAGGTCTCACAAGCGTCAATTTATTCAAAACAAAATGACTCCGGAAGTCCATCAATATGGAATTCCTTCATGTTTTCCTTTCCGATATGAACTAAAATGGTGGTGCCACAATTTAAGTGAAACTCTTTTACGTCTTGCAACGTTTAGCATTCAGTCTTATAGATGTTTACTTTACCAACATGATTTATATTAACATATCCATCAATTATGGAATATGGTCATCGTTTGAACAATCTCATTTGTTCTCACAAAAGACTAGAACAAAATAACAAATTATTAAGTTCTTCAAATAAATCTTGACTGTTTGGTTCGATACGACAATGAACACAATAACACTTTACTTATGTTCTTGTCATAATCGATTCCACATCTATTACTAGTTCCTTTTAGGCCCTTGCATTGCGTTGCTTTGTATGACAACTCATACCAACCAATGTGGTATCAAAATACCAAAAATACTTTGTTAACTAGTAATACATCTATAACTTGTATATCAAGTATATACTCCTGAGCTGGACTTTTCCAGTTATCTTCTTTTCTGCCATATATCTATTTGTAATTCTATTTTCAACATTCCCTTTCCTTTATAGAAGAATCATTCAACATCAAACAATGCTAGTCTTACTAGCTCATTTTCTTTGGCGTGTTAGTCATATACTATCACCCATTGAGTCATACTTTGAGTTTGATTGTTCTACTAATATCACCATATTAATAGCATTCTTCTAGATTCCACTCTTAGCAATTTCCAAGTAAGGTAAACTACTTTACCCATACTTCTAATCCATCCCATCATAACAATTTTATGATTAAGTTACTATAGCTCGAAGGAAGGGATTTAGAGGATAATTTTGAGCGCCCAACTTCTTGGAATATTCAAACGCCTAGCGTCTTCAATCATTGCATATATTCAGATAATATAGGCAAACATTGTCACGCTAAATTTGCATATATTCAGATAATATAAGCAAACATTGTCACGCTAAATTATACTCAGTCATGTTGCCACAAATAAGTTTCTAGATATCAATATATCTTTCACTTGATTGTTTCTGAAAACAACTCTTTTCAGTTCCTAAATCACCTTGATCAACAAAACATTCTTTTGAAGATAAAGTAATACGGAAGCAACCATGACTCTGGATTCTAAGTAGGAATTATTTGCTCTCTAGATGAATCAATCATTAACCACATGGAGCCAGGTAGGAAATACCAAAAATCTACAATAGGACTCAATTTTAAATTTCACTAATACGGTACCAATCTTAAATGGTATTTACCAGATCATAACAGTTATATCTCAATTAACAATCTAAGTGTAAGGCAATTATAGATGCCAATGAATACTACAATTTGTGCAAATTCACTTTGATTGGTTGTTCATGATAAATAAGTTCAAGTTAATTCAAAAATTAAACCATGAACTCCCACTCAAAAACAACATCCCTCTTAGTCGTCTTTAGTGATTACACGAACCAAATTCACTACACCAAAACCGATCATCACGTGAGATGATGTAGTTTCAAAGGCGAACATCGACATGTTCATCATATCATCCATATGACTCATGCTTTACCTTTCGGTTACGTGTTCCGAGGCCATGTCTGTACATGCTAGGCTCGCCAAGTAGAACCGTAGCATTGCGTGTGTTTCAAGGCCATGTCTGTACATGCTAGGCTTGAAAACACCCGTTGTATGCGAACGTTGATTCTATCACACCCGATCATCACGTGGTGTCTCGAAACGACGAACTTTCTTAACGGTGCATACTTAAGGAAGAACACATTATTATCCTGATATTAAGTGAGAGGGATCATCTTATAATGCTACCATCGTTATCTAAGCAACACAAGATGCATAAAAAGGATTAACATCACAGACATCACATGAAAGGATAACGTGATATGATATGGTCCTTCTTGCACTTGATCTCCATCATGTGCATTATGGTATGATCTCAATCATTCCACCGGCGTGGTACCAAGTACCACGGTACCCCAAACTTGATTGTCCATCAATAAGAAGACAACCATATGGATACCTTCCGGTATATCAATAATTTACAAAATAGATCATCTCATAATCAAATTTGTAATATTGACCATATCACATCACATGCCCAGCAAAAACTAGTTAGACGCTTCTAATTTATTTTTGCATATTTTACGTGGCTTAGGGCTTTCGAGGATAGAACCGTTCATACCTACGAACATCAACCACAACGTTGATAAACACATTTTTAACAACCCTTCATAGATTAGATCTTAACTATAGTAGGAGAAACAGACACCCGCAAGCCACTTATGCAATACAAGTTGCATGTCAGTTGTGGAACAAGTCTCATGTACGTGGACATGTAAGGTTAGTCCGGGCCGCTTCATCCCACTATGCCACTAAGATCATAAAATAGTCAAGGAGGTAATAACATGATCATCAACGCCCACATACACCTATGTGTTCTACCCGTACAAAACATCTACGCATAGATCCGGCTCTGATACCACTGAAGGGGAACGTAGCATAGAAAACAAAAATTTTCCTACGCGAGAGATACCCGAAAGGCCAAGATCTAATCTAGGAGACGAAGTGCAACGGGCAAAAAGAGGGTTAAGGAGAACACATACCCTCGAAGACTCAAAGTGGTACGAGATCAAATCTCGTTGTTGGCGTAGTCGTACTCACACCGATCCCGATAGCGAGAAGATGGGCACCGCAATCCGGCGGTGCATCCGTGATCGGTCACACGTACGGTTGATGACGACCTCCGTTCCCTCGTTCCAGCGGGGCGCGGAAGTAGAGGATCCCTCGGAACTCCAGCAGCACGACGGCGTGGTGTGGTGGAGAAAAACATTGCTCAGGGCTTCGCCAAGCGCACGAACAAGTGGTGGAGCAGCGGCAGGAGGGAGGAAGAGATGACACAAGTGTGTGTGTGGGGGAGAGGGAGCTCTCACCCCTCCTTTTATAGGAGGGGATGGCAGCCACGAATTTTTGGCTGCCTCCACCTCTCCCTCATCATGTGAGTGGAGTCTCCACTCAACCCACTCATTCTTCCATGAATTCCCACTCAAAATCCCAAGGGTTTTCTTTAATAAATAAATAAAACAATTTTATTACTTTATTTTAATATTTGTTAATTCCATTAACAAACATTAACATATAACCCCTTGAGTTAGTTGTTAAATCTATTAACAACCATTTGATAAGAATCCCCTTGAACTATTTCAAAATTACTCGAAACAATTTCGGTGACTATTTCAATATTCCCCGAAACAATTTCGGTGCTGTCCAAACTTTTCTCCGATATTCCGTATCCTCTCAAATGCGTCATCGAACCTTAAGTGTGTCACCCTACGGTTCGCGAATAAGATAGACATGATCGAGACTCCTCTCCGATCAATAATCAACAGCGGGATCTGGAGATCCGTGATGACTCCTATATATTCAACGATGACTCTCGTGATCGTGTGAACCAACAACGCCGTGAACTATTCCCTTTGTCTCGCGATATTTTACTTGTCCGAGATTCGATCATTGGTATCAACCATACCTTGTTCAATCTCGTTACCGACAAGTACTCTTTTCTCGTTCCCGTGATATAACATCCTTTGTGATCATATCACGTGCTTGCAAGCGGTTTCGATGTGATATCACCGAGAGGGCCCAGAGTATATCTCTCCGTCATTTGGATGGACAAATCCCACTCTTGATCCATGATCCTCAACTAATACTTTCCGAATACTCAACGACACCTTTATAGTCACCCTGTTACGGTGTGACGTTTGATGCCATCAAAGCACTCTTCCGGTATCAGTGATTGACATGATCTCATGGTATAAGGAATAAGTTACTTCGTGTGTTTGATATAACAATGTAAACTAAATGACTTGATCGCATTGCTATATTCTCTTTGGGTATATGTTCATCACATCATTCTTCTAATGACATGACCCCGTTATTAATAACATCCAATGTTCATGATCAGGAAACCTTGATCATCTATTAATCAACGAGCTAGTTAAAAGAGAGGCTTTACTAGGAACCATTGTTTGTTTATTAAGCACACATGTATCAACGTTTCCGGTTAATACAATTCTAGCATGAGAAATAAACATTCATCATAAACAAGGAATAAGATAATAACCATTTTATTATTGCCTCTCGGGCATATTCCCTTCAAAGGGATATACACAGAGAGAAGGCATTGATTTTAAAGAAGTATTTGGTCTAATTGCTCGTATGGAAACTGTAAGGTTGTTGATTGCTCTAGCAACGCATTGTGGATGGCAGGTGCACCACATGGATGTTAAGAGTGCTTTTTTGAACGGAGATCTTGTTGAGGAGGTCTGCGTGCAACAACCTGCAGGTTTCATTGACGACAACAATGAGCATAAGGTGCTCAAGTTGAAGAAGGCATTATATGGCCTCCGACAGGCACCTCGAGCTTGGAACGCCAAGCTGCACGCATCCATGGCACCGCTTGGGTTTGTTAGGTGCCCCCTGGAGCATGAACTATACAGAAGAGGAGATGCAAATTCATACCTGCTTGTCGGCGTCTATGTCGATGATCTTGTCATCACCAGCACTAACACATCTGACATTGAGGCCTTGAAGGTTTAGATGCAGGAGTTGTTCCGCATGAGTGATCTTGGCATGTTGTCACATTACTTAGGAATTGAGGTGTGTCGGGAACCGGGCAAGATCACTCTCTGTCAGGGAGCTTATGCTCTGAAGATTCTCGAATATGCAGGTATGCGGAATTGTAATTCAGTACACATGCCAGTTGAAGCAAGGCTAAAACTTGGCAAGAACAATGGCGGCGACGTGGTCAACGCCAGCAAATATCGCAACGTGATTGGAAGCCTGCGGTACTTGGTGAACTCGCGATCAGATATTGCTTATGATGTGGGGATCGCGAGCAGATTCATGGAGGCGCCAGGGGCGCAACACTGTGCATTGGTAAAGCAGATACTACGATACGTACGTGGGACAATCAGCTATGGATGTGTCTACCGTGTTGGATCCTCAGAGCTGGAGTTAGTGGGATACAATGACGAGTTAGTGGGATACAGTGACAACGATCATGTCGTCGATGTGAATGAAAGGACAAGCACGACAGGAACGTTGTTCCTTGGATCCAGTGTTGTCAGTTGAACTTCGCAGAAACAGAAAATTGTTACACTTTCATCGTGCGAGGCTGAATATGTTGCGTCTTCTGCAACTGCTTGTCAAGGCATTTGTCTTAGTCGACTGCTTGCAGAAATGAAGGGGGGTGATCCAGCGAAATTCAGAATTCGTGTGGACAACAAATCCGCGATTGCTCTTTGTAAGAATCCGGTGTACCATAACAGAAGCAAGCACATTGATGTGCGCTACCACTTCATCAGGGAATGCTATGAGCCAAATAAGCTTGATGTGGATCAAGTGGGTACTGAACTTTAGCTGACTGATATCCTCACCAAGGGGCTTGGGCGTGTCAAGTTCGTGGAAATGAGATAGATGCTTGGTGTTGAAGAGGTGAAGCCAGTGCGACACTATTAGGGGGTTGAATTGTTAGCCATAATCTTGTCTGGTTAGCAGTTTTATTCAGTTAGTGAATAAACGATCATGTAGTATGTGTTTGTACATGCCCTGACCGCTACTTTGCTTCAATTCCTTAGTGGTGGAGGGTTGCCTGGTCATATCGTGGGATGGCACGGATCAAATTGATCATGGCGATCAAGTAGGGAGTGGGAACGTGCGGCCATGGGATGGCATGGCCACGATGCTCGGTCCAACACCTGTTTTAGCTCGAGTTAGTTGTAACAGATTAATAAATAAAAGAAACAGAAAATGTAGTCATTGGTACCCTGCACAAGACTCTCTCTCTCTCGTGATCCATCCTTGTGCGATCCAAGTTTTCAGGTACGAAATTTACTTACGGAATCAAAATGAAACCAATCAAATCAGTTGTAGATCCGGAATTTCAGCACGAATGAAACCGAAACCAACCAACCAACACCACGTTTATCCGTAGCATTTCCCGTAGCCCACCTAGCCCGTAGGTCTAGTATTTCCGTAGTCTAATATACTCCACATTGTTGCTCCTGTCATGCATGCAACATGTATGTACGCACGTGACCCGCAAAAAAAAATGTACGTACGTGATCATGCATCTTCCTACATGGCTACATACATTCATGTGCCTACAATGCATCTGGTGGGCCATGTGCAGGACGCCAGGACCCATGTACCTAGTCACCGACACATCGACCAAAAAGATGTCGACGTGCGTATGAGGAGGGGTCTCGAAGTCACTCACTAGATAAATCTAAGGGAGGTCTTGATATTCACATGGAAATATTCTCCAAAGTGGAAGGGACGAGCACCAGATCTATTCTATATCATGTTCTCTATTCTGGATCTAGGGGGGCCCTATATATAGTTTAGCCACAAAGGAGTAAGTGGATAAAATATACGCGCGGGTTTCAACCCGTTAGCACAGGCGGGGTGGTGGTACTGCTGCCAGTGGTAGTACCACTCCAGTACCGACAAATAGTACCGTACATATCATGTGATCTCAAACTAGCACCGGTATGAAAAACGCTATAGGGGAAAACCTACTAGCAACGATCATGTATGGCCACATGCCTCTACTGTCTACTGGCAGCGTGCCTCCAGCCCAACCACTGCTCATAAAATATACCGGAAGCATGTGGTCATGCGAAGCACGCTATGAATAAGTGGGGACGCTGAATTCAGCCGGAAAATTTTCACCGATAATGTGCCCCTGCTGACACACTCTTCTAGTATGTGCCCTAGTGGAGACGTGCCCCGCGGAGCGCATGCTACCAGTTAGTGGGCCCCTGATATGCACCTAGAAATTTGGACCGGAAGCGTGCCTCCCAGGTATAATGAACACTTCTAGTATGTGAACTAGTGGTAGTGTGCGCTTTTTAATGAACGCTTCTGCTCTGTTTGGATGCAGGAAAAACTGCTTGGAATTGAATTGGCCTGTGAATTCCAAATCCAAGCTGGAATTGGAATTGAGCTGCAATTCCAATTCTGTTGTTTGGTTGTGCATAGAATTTGTTTGGGTGTGACCCAATTCCAATTCCTGTTTGGATGTACATACCATGGAATTTGACGCTTTTTTGAGTTTGAACAATATAAACATGTGTACATGTATCAAAAATTAGTATGTGTATATTTGAATGTTTATATAATATTTTGCACACATAAATAATATATAAAAATTCAAATAAAGTCATAATAATAACATAAGTAGGAATAATCATGGAAAACATGTTCGAGAAGCATAGCACAAAATAATCATGTCTCTAGAAAATAGCAACAACACGACATAGATAATAATTATGTCTCTAAGAAATAGCATAGGTGGATCGTTTATGTCTCGTACACATAGCATAAGCAGATAGTTCGCAAACATCAAAGTACATCGAAGTTCATACATGAACCAAACATGATAGCAATCATCACTCCAAGGTCAAGAGCCATGGCTTCCTCAAGTCTTCTGGGAGTGCCATGAGCGCTTCAAACATGCGTTCATCTTTAATCAACTTCCCATAAGCTCTCAGCATATCTTTACTCTCCAAACCCTCTACTTTCTGAAGTGCAACAAGGATTTCGGCTGGAGGAGTAAACTTTGCCATCAGAGTTGGCTCGGTTGTATTCAAAACATCATCAAAGGACATATGCATCTTTCCCATCATTGACATGATAGCATCCCCCGTGCGTTGCCTCTTTTTAGGCACCTCAGGAGTTACTTCAACAGCGGGCGTGTGTTCTGTTTCTTGAACACACTCATTACCTGTCCTAGCACCTACACCGGTTGCATGGCCTTTTGAATATATGGTATTGATATACTCCCAGTTGTGCACTACCTTGGTCCTACAGGCACGTGCATCTTTGTTAGCCTACACAATAGAAACATGGTATTAGAGAGGATAGTGAGGTTGCAAAAAATAAGCACAAAAATAACAACATAGAGTAAGGTTGAAAAAATACCTCCACATATCAAGTCCACACTTCATCACTTTCAACTAACACCATGCTCTTTTCCCAATCCCATCCAAAACCGCTCTGAGCAAGCATCTTTGAAATGATCTCATATTGCTTGTCAAATATTTTAATTCTTCCTGTTATGTTGCCCTTCGTGATGTCAATACCACATACATCCTTAACATGCTTAATGCAAGCATTGTACACATGTGGCTTCCAACCATTTTGAGCACGGTCACCATTGTTGTGATGCTCAACAAGGATAGACAACAATGCACTGTCCATCTGAGGAGTCCATGTTAGGTAAACCCTATTCTTCTTTCCTCCTTGTTCAGCCATGCTTCTACAAGTAGAACAGATATATGTGCATAAAAGTAAGGACAAAATAGCAACATGGAGTAAGGTAAAGCATATATATTAGTTCAACATGTACAAAATATCAAAAAATGCATCATCATCATCAAGCTTGCACAAAAGAAAGCATCATCATCTAGCTATCAACTCCATCAGTACGTATCTACTCGATCTCAAGTTCGCCATGCGCCACAAGGTACTCAGCATACATGTCGTCCGCAAATTGCTGCCTAAAATTAGACCATGCATTTGTTTGTTGGACACTTCTAATCAAAGTAGCATCATCTATAGGAGAAATCCAGGTCCATTGGTATAGCCAGCATCAACAAGATAGTACTTTCATATTTACAAGTACACAAGTTAGCTACCAATTTAATACGAGAAATCAAACGCAAAGAGAAAGAGCCGTACCCTGTGGTACAACAAATGCATCTTCACGGTCGATTCTCATAGCATCTTTTAGCACTTTTGAGTCTGATGCCGAACCCTCCCAACCAGGTATAACATATAAAAATTTCATGTTCCAGTCAACCACACCTAGCATGTTAGTGGTGATATCTTGGTGCATGTTCCTATACCTCCCTTTGTCAGCAGCGTTAACAAACACAGGAATATGACACCCATCTAGTGCTCCAAGTGCATTAGGAAACCACTTCCACTTGTAATCATCAGGAGGGGTGATAGAAGGATCAGGAAGCTTGATGAACTCCCCAGTTAGAGACAAGATGGCTTTTAACACAGTAGAGAAGTACCTACTGATAGTCTCTAAAGAACGTTGGTATGTGCCACCCAACATCCTCATTTTAAGTCCATGGCCAATAACTTGTAAGAACATAGCAACATTTTCTTCTACCGTCACGAACATGCTATCTTTGAGACCACACTTCTCACGCAACATAGCACAAAGATCATGAAAGTTTCTTTTAGTTAACCGTAGCTTATCATAGCAAGTTGTCTCAGACCCCTCATAAATTTGTTTCAACATATACTTCCGATATGCTATCTTTTCCTCATCATCATCCAAGCATCCAAGGTTTCTCGGAGCTCGATGAGAACTAAGATAAGCAAATGCTAGGCATGACAATTCAAAATACTTCTTTGCTAACAATATCCTCTTTCTTTTTTTTCTTCTATTCTCCTCGGTAATATAGGCAACCAACTCTTCATTATTCATGATGTAAAAATCTACAATGCATACACCATATACATGCGTGAATTATTGAGAGCCAAATAGATAATGTTCCATTGCACAAAAAGTGTATACATCATAAATAACATCATAACATGCACACATGAACTAGGACTAGACAACATACCTTGGCTAAATCCGTCTAAATTCGCAATCAAAATGGTCAATCTGCCTGCCAACCTACACATTTAAAATAAATAACAAATTAAGAAGAGTACAAATTGTATACACAAGATAAAGAAAATGAAAACAGAGAACTACATGTGCCCATGGCCAAAAAACAGAGAACTTCATGGGCCAAAAATATTTTGTGTAGGTCACAAAAAGGCATATGTTTAATGGAAACATCATATGTGCATTTAGTTTATGTTCTAGGCTCTAGTTTCTACATTGCTGCCAAAAAAATAGAGAACTACATGTGCCCATGGCCAAAAAAAACAGAGAACTACATGTGCCCATGGACTGTGATATGGTGCTTGCGATGAGCGATGGTATGTTCCTTATTACGGCTGCAGCAACGAGTACTGGTCATACGCATCGAATGGAAACAGAGCCTATAACATAATCTAATTTCTACACTGCTGCCAACAAAAACAGAGAACGCCATTCGCCAAAAATACAGAGAACGCCATTCGGGACAGCAGGCTCGCCGGGATGGACCACGGCAGCGTCGCTCCTCCTTCACCCGTCCGCCCCCCGTCGTGCACCTGCACCGGCTCACCGGAATGGAGCTGGGCGGCGTCCCTCCTTCCCCCGTCCTACTTCCACGCTCGGGCAGCATCCGGCTGGAACCACGCCCACGAGGGAGAATGGCGCCACCGTCGTGGAAGAATGGCGCCGCCGCCGTTTCCCACAACCCCCACGAGGGAGAAGGGCGCCGCCGCCGTGGAAGAAGGACGCCGCCGTGGAATCGAGAAGGCCGCCGCCGCCAGTTGCCTCCAGGTCGCGAGGGCGGAGGGCGCCACCATGGAAGGGAGAGGAGGGAGGGAGGGGAGAGGAGGGAGGGAGGGAGGGAGAGGTCTGAGGAGCCTACCAGCGCCGCCGCCGCCGGTTGCCTCCAGGTCGCGGATCGAGACGAGAGCGAGGGAGGCGAGTCGAGCGGAGTCCAGGAGACGTACGAGCTGGATGAAAAACTTTCCGAGCCTTTTCCGAGGGTGGGGGCTCGGAATCGATGTACGCAGGGCGGACGCGCGCGGGATGGAATCCTGGAATTGCCTAGGCTTTTCCAAGCCCAATTCCTTAACCCCCCAAACAATAGAATTTGGTCCCTCAATTCCAAATTGCCATTTCCAGGGTAATTTTCCTACATCCAAACGGGGGTTCTACTAATTTGGTTCTGGACTAGATTTTGCCTAAAACACTACACCCGGCCGGCCACACCAAACGTGCCGTACATACACACTCTTAGTCTCTCCCCAAGCGCCGACCCTGCCTCGACGTCGACGTGCACACGTCTGCCACCTCTGCCCCGTCGTCCTAGACCTCACCGTCGACCTCCTCCTAGGTGAGCATTGTCTCCGACCATCCCCCTCCCATTCCCCCACCGCCCCTGATCCCTCCTCTCCCATAGCTATGTATAAGGGAAATATAGGTTAATTGTTAGTTTATTCGCAAAAAGATTGATTGTTAGGTTAATTTTGTTAGTGAAAAATGTTGATGAAAATATAGATGATTTTTTCTTTAATTATATTGATAAGTGTTGATGAAATGTCGATGGAAATTTTGATACAATCATTTGGATTGGTGATAACCCACAAGTGTAGGGGATCACAACAGTTTTCTAGAGTAGTAAAACCCAAACTTATTGGTTCGACACTAGGGAAACCAAAGAATACCTATAAGACTAAGAAACTGAGTTGTCAATTCAGTCTCACCTGGATACTTACATGATACAATTTATTAGTACCAACGGTGAAATAATGGCAGCAATTGTGTGATAGTAAAAACAACAGTAAGATAACATTAGCAATAGTAACAACAGAAGTAGTTGCGGTAAACAAAAGAATTAAAAGCACCGTAGTATGAACCTGTGTTGCATGGATGGCATAGATCATATAATAGTAATAACATAGGCACATCATAATGAATAATAAATAAGTATCTAACATCAATCAAACAAAGGCATGTATCTCAAATACAATTGTACGTGCTTGCTATAAAAAATTGCACAACATCATTTGTTCAACCACCCCGTTTCAACGGGGACAATCATGGAACTTATGGTAATTATGTCTCTCCTTTCACGAAGCACTGGAACAAAGATTTAACACTCAACGGATACATGTAATTCTCAAATTATATACTTTCCCTTTGATTTCCCAATTTGTCACTTTGGAGTCTCCGGTTTCCCAGTCCCACGTCCAGTTTCCCGTCCAATGTTTCTATTTCTCCCCTCATCCACAAGAATAAACTCACCTCATCCAAAATTGGCTTTATCATGTTCTCAGATACCACACTCCTCATGACAATGCCCCATTAACCCACGGTGCCAACAAAAATTGGTCAGCTTTTCGTACTTCATTTGGTACCACTCCCTCTTCATAGCTTGAGTAATTGGGACGAATCGAATCAAAATTTCACTAACATCTAACTTAACTCGTATGTGAACAAATGAGCCCACGTACCCTGCCGGTAATTTGATTTGGACTTCAGAGATCACTCCCATGTTTTGGCACATGCCCTTGATCACAACTTCGTTCATGTAATTGTCAGGGAGTTTGAAAACTCATGCCCATACCACAATTCTGTCCAGTTTAATCGAACTAGGGTTTATATACTCATCGTATTTTTCAATCATTAATGCTTGATTCCTGAATAATCAAGGCCCCCATGCATTGTTGTATTCCAATCTGCTAGGCATCGAAATTGCAGTGTGAGCCAATTTGCCCGTATCAACCTCCACCTCATAGCTTTTGTAGGATTCCACGCTGATCGCATCTCCGCATAAAGTGCAAAGGGGCTAAAACCATTAATCGTGTGAACTTTGACAATGGCAAGCCACTTTGCTTCCAGATCTGATTTCTCTGCTTCAACCTCCCACACGTATTCATCCATCTCCCCCTACGTCACGTAGATCCAATCCATTGAGAAGATCTTCAACGTTCTCTTTGCCGAGATTATCCTGGCGAGAAGCACAGGGCTACGCCATGACGGAGACGCTCAGAAACTACCCTCTATCAAGATCCTAGGGTAGGATTGGGGGGATGGTGTCAAAATAAACTCACCGCGAGCAAGTCACCAGAGGAAACCTAAACCCTAGGTTTATCGCTAGCGGAACGTTTTTTTTTTTTGAGTTTTCACCTTCACTTTATTCATTGGAAACACTATGAGTTACAGGAACACCCGCGGGTGGAGAATCGAACCACACATGCCTACCTAAATTCAGATAAATAGATGTCCTCACAAGATTATGAGCATCCGTATTCGCCTCCCGTCGTTCGTGAACGAACTCAACATGATTCATTTGAGCTGCTCTGGCCTTTATCTCCTTGGTAATATGACCATAAGCTGTCAGACCATCACCTCGGATACTTCTAATTACGTTGATGCAGTCTGATGCCAGTCTACACCTCTGAACTAGCAGATCAGCCCCAATTGCCAAGCCCTCTCAGCATGCCAATGCCTCGAGTATTTCAGGTTCTGAAACTCCCGTCAGAACCACCACCGATGCACCGATGAAACTCCCTGTAGCACTGCGCACGACCGCACCCACAACAGCTCTGTTTGAGTTCTTGGATATCGCTGCATCTACATTGATCTTGGTCATATCCACGGGCGGTGGTATCCACGATGGGCCACGGATTGGCCTTGATCTTTCGCCTCCCGTCGCCGATGAGGGCACCTGCTGTAATTCTACCAGGAAGCGCTCAACGAAACAGTTCGTCGACAACGGGCCCTGAAAAATATTTTCATGAATTGCTTTCCGTCTCGCGTGCCACACAGCCCATAAAGTCACCAATGTTCTTGTCAGGTCCGGGTGTGGCATCCCTCTGAAAATTCCCACGAGCCACGCTCTAGCATCCTCATCTTGTTCATTCGCTAGGAATTCGGTGATGTCCTCCGGTGCCAGTGCCCATACACACCGATATTGCACTCCAACAAAGAATGCCTCCATGAATCTGCACATCCACACAGTCTGCATGTCGACCCCCCTGCCATATTCCTATGATGTAGCAAGTCTTGAGTTGGGAGAGAATGATTAGCTAGCCTCCACAGAAAAACCTTGATTTTTGAAGGTACCTGGGCTTTCCAAAGCATACTCCGTTCTCCCTCTCTTTCCTTTGTGGCTGATGAACCTGGTCTATCTTCCAACCAGTCCGTTCTTCTCTCCCGTGTATGCACTAGCATACGATATGCCGATCGCACAGTGAAGGCCCCACTTTTTTCATAGTGCCAGGCCCAAAAATCCTCCTGCCTCCTTGTGCTTAAGGGAATCCCTTCGATTACCTCCCTATCCATCGGAAGGAAAAACATCTCCAGCTTCTGCCTATCCCAGGAAGCAGATGTGCTATCAATCAATTCACTAACCAGATGAGGAGGGTCATCATGAGTACTTGGCAACGGACGCAATAATCCGTTCCTAGGAAGCCAATTATCATTCCAAATGTTCGTTGACTCTCCTGTACCTATCCTCTTGATAAGTCCTTGTTTCAAAATCTCCTTTCCCTCGTGTAAAGCTCGCCATATGCGAGATGGTGATGATCCCAAATCTGCACTCAGAAAATCCCCTTGCGGGTAGTATACTGCCGCCAAAACCCTTGCACTTAGTGTCGAAGGATCCTGTAAAATCCTCCAAGCCTGGCGAGCTAGAAGGGCTAAATTAAATAGCTCAATATCCCTGAAGCCCATACCTCCCAAGTATTTAGGTTTTGTCATTTCTTCCCATGAAATCCAACAAGTTCTCCTCCTGCCATCCTTGCTACCCCACCAGAACTTGCGCAAGACACCATTAATATGATTACACAAACCTCTCGGGAGTTTAAAACATGCCATGGAATATGTCGGTACCGCTTGAGCCACCGACTTAATTAGAACCTCCTTTCCACCAGCCGAGAGTAACATCTCCATCCAACCTTGGACTTTTTTCCACACCTGATCTTTGAGGTATTTGAATGCCCCATTAACAACTGTGCCAACATCAGTCGGCATTCCTAGGTATTTCTCACTTAAGGACACATTATGAACATTTAAAATGTCCATTATCTCCTCCCTTATAACCTGCTGGCAGCCTTTAGCAAAATGTATGGACGATTTTTGCTCATTTAGCTGCTGGCCCGATGCACTGCAATATATTTGAAGAGCACCCCTCACTTCATAAGCATCCTCCCTTCTCGCTCTTAAAAACAGCAGGCTATCATCTGCGAATAAAAGATGACTCACCACCGGAGCTGATGGAGCCACTTGTAAACCACTTAAGCTTGATGATTGAATTCTTGATTTTAACAGGCACGAAAGGCCCTCTGCTGCCAACAAAAAAAGATAAGGAGAAATGGGGTCACCCTGCCGGATGCCCCTAGAA
This sequence comes from Alopecurus myosuroides, assembly GCA_028641055.1. Classification (NCBI taxonomy): domain Eukaryota; kingdom Viridiplantae; phylum Streptophyta; class Magnoliopsida; order Poales; family Poaceae; genus Alopecurus; species Alopecurus myosuroides. The sequence continues at coordinate 164,832,632 of CM054062.1, forward strand.
GGAGTAAAATTCTCAAGATGATCTCCATTGAAAATCACTGAAAAAGATACCGATGTTACCATGCGCATCACCATAGCCACCCACTGTTGATGAAACCCCAACCTGAGCATTATAGCTTGGAGGTAGCTCCACTCAACACGGTCATAGGCCTTCCGCGTGTCCAACTTTAAAGCACAACACCTCGATTCACTAGCCCTTTTGCGTTTCATGAAATGCAAGCACTCGTAGGCTGTGATAATATTATCCGTTATCAGCCGCCCAGGAACAAAAGCTGACTGTTCTTCTGAGATGATTTCCGGCAATACCTCTTTTAGCCTGTTAGCCAAAACCTTTGATGCTATCTTGTAAATGACATTACACAAGCTTATTGGTCTAAATTGGCTTAGGTCCTCAGGGCTTGCTACCTTTGGGATGAGAACTATAAAAGTTCCATTAATAAGTTTTGGGTCTTCCTCCCCCCCTCAAAACCCTTAGCACCGCCAAGGTCACCTCTTTTCCACATATGCTCCAATGTCTTTGGAAAAAATGGGCCGGGAAACCATCCGGTCCCGGGGCTTTGGTTGGAAACATCTGGAAAAGCGCATCTTTCACCTCTTTCTCTTGAAATTGTTTCAACAACAATTCGTTCATCTCTGGTGACACTTTATTTGGGACTGTATTCAACACTGCCTCCATATTCTGTGTACCCTCCGAAGTATACAAATTCTTGTAATATCTGGTGGTCAGGCCGCCCATTTCCTTTGCATCCTCTATCACCGTCCCATCCTCATGTAACAATTTAGAAATCTTATTCTTTCTCTTCCTTTGACTGGCTCGTAAATGAAAAAACTTCGTGTTTTTATCCCCTGCTGTCAACCATTGCACTCTTTACCTTTGTTGCCACATTATCTCCTCTCTGTGACTCAATTCAACAAACCGATCGTTCGCTTTAGTCTCCTCTCGTGAAGGTCCCAACCGCATCGGGTCTGCTTGCATCCTCTCTATGTCACTTTTCAGCTGTCGCAATTCCAGCTTCACATTACCGAAAATATTTCTGTTCCACTCCGTAAGCTGTCCAGACATTGCTGTGAGCTTTCTGTGCACACCCTGCAGATCCGTGGCTTCACCCTCCGCTCTCCATGCTTGCTCGATCATCGGAGCGAAGTCGACATGCGTTTCCCACATGGTTTCGTACCTGAACCGTGGCCTACTCCTCGGCTTCAGTCTGTGCTCCCACGTGAGGAGAATAGGCCCATGATCTGATGTGGACGTTGTCAGGTTTTGGACCGTGGCCAGAGGGAAACGGTTGCACCAGTCTGCCGTGGCCAAAGCTCTGTCCAATCTCACCCTGCAAAAAGATCCTCCCGTTACTCTTTTCTCAAAAGTCCAGCTTCTACCTTCATAACCGAGGTCACGAAGTCCGCACACATCCACCGTCTCCCGGGAGCTCTCAATTTGCGCAAAACTACGCTCTTGAACAGAAGACTTTGTTCTCTCCGTGCAGAAGAGCCTAAAACATTGCAGCAACCTGCTAAAGGTGTCTCAGAGCCTGTAATGCACCCGCCCAGACTCTGTTGGGCCATCGTGTAGCCTGTAATGCACCCGCCCAGACTCTGTTGGGCCATCGTGTATAAGGCCAGAAAAGGTGAAACGACAACCAAACACGTCTTCATATCATCTATTCCCTCTGTTCCATATTAGATGACTCTCAAATAGATGCATCTAGTACTAAAATATGTCTAGATACATCTATGTGAGAATCATCTAATATGGAACAGAGGGAGTAGACTCGAGCCTCTCCTTTTATTGTATCATCAATGGTTCTTCGTAAACACGCTCTCATATCATCTGAACCTCTCCTTTTCTTGTATCAACAGTTTCGTGTTGGATACGTACAAACTTTTACATGCAGCAGAACCACAGAAGAACATGTGTTCAATTGATTGTCCGGTCATCAAGTGTACACTTCACTACATACACATAGCTCTTATCATCTTTCAATTTCCCTCAATACAAAAACGCCACGACTTGGAGAGATAGATGTTGGTAGGCTGAAGCTTGTTTGTTTAGGAGCAAATGCTTTAGTGTCCCCACTTTCGCTAATTTCAAGCCCACACATGATACAAAGATTCTCCAGCTCCAACTCCTAAGAAATGCCAATAAGCTTCAGTGGTCAGTTGTACGTTTTAGTTTTTCGGCTTCGGGAAAAAAGATGTCCAGCTGCACTTCAGTTATTCCAGCTTAAAATAAGAGTACCTCGATAATTAGGATTTCTGACAGATGTGTCAAAGGATGGTGTTGAAGTTTGTAGCCGCTGTGATTGAAGTACATTAATGCTCTAGCACGGACCTTCAGCACAAGATGCAGGAGAAACAGAAGTTGATGTCAGAACCAGGCATGTACTCCCTCCGTCCCATATTAGTTGTCGCCAAAATGGATTCCTCTAGAGTTCTAGACCTATTTTAGTGCTAGATACATCCGTTTTAACGACAACTAATATAGGACGGAGGGAGTATTATATTTGAACAAGGACATATGCGGCACTCATTTCTGTTTTATACAGAAGGAATACCTTCTAAAACTAAACCAGTAAACAAGGCAATATAGAGCACACATGTACAACATCTATTTACTGAAAAGCACATCCTGTTCTAATATGAGAAAAAGTATGAGCAAGTAACTCCTAAAAAAAGTATCACCAAGCATACCATGCACGTTTTTTTTTGCAGGCGCACAAGTTTTAACATGAAGCGCATCCAAGAATTTTCTGAGAATTTTTTCAAAATGCACAAGTATCTAAACCCTAAGCTCAAGTACTAACCATTGCATGTTCATGTGCTTTTCCCAATAACATAACAACAATCTTAAGTTATCTTTTATTACTCCCTCTGTTAACTATTATAAGATGTTTTAGATATTTCAATGTGGACCAGATAAGGACCGAAATGAGTGAACCTACACATTGAAACCGTCTAGATACATGCATTTTCGAAAAAAGCTAAAACATCTTACAATAGTGAACCGAGGGAGTAGTAAAGAGAAACTTTATATTTTAGTATTTCTCGAAGGCTGAAGAGAAGGTCATGGACCACTGCCAACAATTGCCTTCTTTATAGTAGTAAGCAATATCACCACCAAAATAACAGCAGTATCTGTATTTTTAATTTAAGTAACTATGATTTCTAAAAGCTATAAATAGAGCTGACAACAAACTTTAGGTTTTTTTCCTCAAAACCAGAAAAGAGTAGTATGTAGGCACCAAAACCACACTGATAGGGTATAACATGTCTTTAACTAAAAAAATGCTTTGCAATCTCCGGACTTACCTCATTGAGAAAAGGTTCTACCAAACACAACTGAAGATGGCTTGCTTCAGCTGCTATCATGCAAAAGAAACGCTTGAAATTTCCTAGCTCGTAGCATCTGCATAAAGGAACAAAAGATATATGCATCATTTCAGTAACTTAACGGCAAAGACATGAAATAACTTAATTACGAATGTTCAATTGGCACTTGTGAGATGTCCTAAATTATATAACGAGACTACACCTGTTGAAAAGAAAAAGAAAGCCATGAAGATTCTGAACTCGGTTATATGCACATATATGGGAGCGTGCACAAAAAAAGGTCATAGATAATGACACAAACACATGTATAATTTACCTCAATACAGTTCTAGCAAATGTCATTTCCTTTGATCGAACTACTGAAGCTGGTAACTGGCTGTACCATAAAGAGAGTGAGTCTGCCTGGAGATATGTAGGAAATTAGGCAGGGGTAAGGAAAAGTGTAGAGCATTGTCCATACGCGAATCACACAAATTAGTTTATCTGGAGAGCATAAGAATAAAAAAACATACCATTTTGGGTATCCTGCAGCCCAGATGTAGAAGCACAAAGAAGGAATAATACTCAGCCTCTCTATTGCTGTGGGAATTGTTTCTATAAAATATATGATACATATCAAACAGAGAAAGAAGACATTTCATCAGCTGTTCCGTGTTCAGGTAACACAGGGAAGATGCATCAGAATCCTGGCAAGACCTAGCAAGTCTTTGATGGGATAGAATATGAAACTTTATCTGCAGAAGTAGGCAAGTACTAGATCAGAAGTGAAGGAGAATACTCTTAAATTGCTACAGCTCAGGCAACTATATTCCTCTAGCTGGAAACGGAAATGATGCCAGGTAGCATAGCTGTGAAAGATAGCAGCATCTAATGTACCAAAAAACAACTAACTGCTAACACAAATCCAAAAACAAAATGCACGCGAAGTAATCGAATCATGGTCTGAAAAGGACCATATCTTCTCCAAAACAAATATGGAAAAGAAAGAGAATCTGAACAATCATTTGACTAATTGACTGTATCATGTACTCTATCTGATATCATTTGCATACGGATGTCTGGCTAAAAGAAGACTGACAATTTCCGCGGAAGAAAATACGGTTGCTCTACAAGCAGTGAATATCTAGCTTAAAAGCATTATGAGAAACACAAAAACTAGTTCTGCCTTACCACACCAGAGTTAGCTTCTACTATATCAATCAACGCTAATCAAGAATCATGTGTTGCATAATTGAACTGTCAAGCCAAATTACCAACAAAATTAATCATCATAAAACTGACATTGCATACAACAAGACGAAGATGTGAGAAAGGAATCGAGATTGGACTGTACCACATCCTCATATATGTGAATTGCTTGATCGTTCACCAAGTTCTGTATGCTAAGGTCTTGCCTCACAGACCTTGTTCTATCAAATATGAAATCATGAACTACCTCAAATGAGTACTCTGAAGAATTCAGTAAATGCAAAAGATAATCCATCGTTTCACGCAAGACTGGAATAGGGCGAATATCTGATGCCTGTACATTGGTAGAGGAGATAGTTCTGCAAAACTAGCAGGAAACCGAGTGTTAGAAAAGGACTGGAAATTACATACTTCTATTGGCTATTTGATTAATAATTTCTGTTAAAATATACATATAATTAACAATGTCATTCAGACAACAGAAAAAAAATGTAGATGAAGTCTGTAATAATGTATTTGGTTGCTAGATCAGCTTTTCCATGTGGCTTTCTACTGAAGAATAGATGTTTTATGATTTTCTAGCAGGTTAGACAATACGTGTCACTTGACTTTTTATTTGTTGCAGCATAGAAAACTCAAACTCGATGAACAAATATAACTAATTCTTTCAGTGTTCAAACAAAAACTTAAATTTACAGTTCTGACAGTACCACCTCAAGAGTGCATCACATGAAATTCCACAATGTTACCAACTTATCAACATTATAGGGGATGAAAGCTCTTTGTTCCCTAATGATGGCAAAGTTCTCTAAACCTCCCCTAATTGAACTACACACACTTTATTCATTTGTCTGCAAATATGACCACACATTAAAACTACAAATAACCAGCTGAAATATTAGTAATCCTATACTTCTGGCAAGCTTTTCATCTAATCGAAACAGGATTGTCTCCTGCTCTTCCATCTAATAGCTTACTAAAAACAGAAAAGGCAAGCAAAACAAAATGTGCATGTCTAACTGTGTTACAGCACAATCTCTGGAAGATTACAAATTCAGCGTTCCGTATATTCAGCAGTGATTGGACGAGAAGACTGTGGATCAGATTTAGCGCTATCATTGGTGATATGTGCAGTAATTGCTGACAACTAACATAGAGTCCACTGTTCACCTGTTACAGCACATCATTACCAACCCTGGTCTTCAAGTAAGAAAAAGGCCATACCAGGCTAACTAACACATGGGGCCAATTTAATTTAGTCTGGCAACTTGCATTGAAGGAACAATCCAAGCACATACGGACCAAAAGACCACCATAAAGCATCACCTCTGAACCAACATCATGCATAATTCAGGAGTAACCTCCACATGTATACATGGAGAATTGGAGATCTTGGACGGCTTACCTTCTTGACGGCGAGGGAAGGGGACGTGCGGCCAGGGTCGCTGCCCACCCGCTCGAACATGGCCAGATCCCGCAGCCGCTCTCTCTGTGCTCTCTCCGTCGCTGGGGCATAAGCAGTAAGAGCCATGAGCTTAAACACAACCAATTGATGAAACTAGGCTACTGATCGTGTAATTTCGTCGAACAGGTGGTGCGCGTCAGCTCCGCAAGAACCAGGTAGGTAGCTTCGCTTCGCCGAATAGGTCGCCACTGTAGGCGCAAGCTGGGAGGCTTTGGCTGAAGGGAGTTACCCGGGCACATGTCGCGGCAGGTGCCCACGATCGGCGGGGCGTCGCTGGCTGTAACGGCGGGAGTGACCGTGGCGGTGGAAGGAGGAGGATGTGTGGAGGGGCGAGCGCGGCCGCGGGCTTCATCACGGCCTCGCCATCCTCGGCCGCGGCCGTTTCCGCGCGCGAAGCTCCGGCCCCGATTGCTCGCCACGTCGCGGCGGTCCATGTTCGGCTGAGAAGGGGCTTCGCTCGCGTCGCGCGTGCGTCCGGTGGCCGCGACCTGGAGCTTCGGGGGTAGTTCGGTAATTTGTCACGGGTGGAAAGGCGACGCGGAGTGGAGTGTGTACTTGAACGTGGTCCCACATGGAAGCGAGAGCACTCACTCTTGCGCCACCGCACCTGCGTGCACGTAGCATTATTGCGCCAAAAAAAAATCTTATCGTAACAACCCACCATCCCCGACACCTTGACGCAGCACCACGTGACGGCATCTCCCCATCCGACCGTCCGTTCCTCCCACCGACGGCCGATCCAGCCTCGTACCCCGCGGCTCGGAACATATAAAAACGCTCAAGGATGTCCTCGCTCCCCACTGACATCAGGCCCCGCACCTTACTCGTGGACCCACATGTCGGCCATCATGACACGCTTGGGCCACGGGGGAAGCATCTCACGGAAAGCGAGGAGGGGACGCTCGCCGAGCATCAATGCCCTCCAAGCCGGCGGCCCCACCGTGCACGGTGCCGCTGCCATGTGGGTCCCTGTTCAGGAGGACAGCGAGAGGCATCTCTGAGGAGGCGGGCGGGCCCCGCGGAGTCAAGCGGGTATAAGCCCCGGGTCTCTCTGGATCCATCTCCCCATCGCGTCCCATTATTCGCTCGCTGCTCGCGGTGGTGTCGAGTTCGTTGCTTCATCCTCGCCTTGACACCTTGCCCACCGCTGGTAATCGCAGTCCGACCACCCTGAATCTTTTACTGCTACATAATTTAATCCAGGTGCCGGGCGCAATCCTTTTCTTAGATTTTGTGTGTGATGACGCGGATCGATTTTCATTTCTTCACCTTTGTAGACAGTAAATTTCCCCACCGTCGCTCTTCTTCCTCCTCCTCCCTCGTCTTCATCTTCTTATTGTGGTTCGATTTCTCCCCTAAATTCCTCCCTTGCCAGTCTCGTTTGTTTCTCTTTTCTCCCTCGCGATTTGTAGAACCTCCTCACCGCCGGCGGTCCGTCCGTCCGTCCACCCGAATCCTCTGGCGGAGGCGCCGCCCTCCTCCCCCATGACTGGCTTGGAGTGGAGATCCGTCCCTACTTGGATTGTTTTCTTCTCTTCTTGGTAAGGAACGCTAGTTTGATTATAGGATGGATTCATTTAACTCGTTATCAAGTGTCGCCTGAAAATCCGCAGCTATGTAAATCTGTCTCTAAACAGGGTAAAATGATCCTACTATTGTCAGCTGATTCAGAATTTTAGAAATCGTAGTCCTAGAGTATCCAGTTCAGTAGTTTGGGCTGATCTTGGAGCCGAGGATGTCCCTATCATTTTTTTTTCTTTCTTTGACCTGTCAATCTATGTTGGAACAATTGTTTAAGCAAGATAAAATGATCTACACATGGTGTAGTATTGTGACTGATCTTGGACTATTTAGAAATCCTCGAATATGCAGTTCACCTATGTGGACTGATCTTGGAACTGTGGATGTCCTTATCATTTCTTTCTTTCTTTGACTTGTCTATGTTGGAACAATTGTTTAAGGAAGGAGAAAACGATTTACACTGCACATAGTGTAGTATTGTTAAGTGTTAACTGGTGCGCAATTTGGAAATCCTCGAATATGCAGTTCACTTATTTGGACTGACCTTGGACCGTGGAGGTCAATAGTTTTCATCTTTTGAAGTCTGTGTCATATCATTGTCTGCAGAAGGGAGTCACGTTTGACATTTGTGCTGAATTTTTGGAAATTATCTCTATTTTGCAGAGCGGGGGCGGTTCCTTTTGGTTTTGTTCTGAGGCAGTACGCCTGAAGAGATGTCGGGAGGTAGGCAATCGTACTGGTGCTTCCAATGTAGACAGCGGGTCAGGCCTCGTGGCCGAGAGATGGAGTGTCCTTACTGTGATTCTGGGTTTGTGGCTGAAATGGATGATGTTGATACTCTCATGAGCCAATTTGTTGGGATGGATAGTGACTTTCATCGTGACCCAAGGTTCGGGATCATGGAGGCAATGTCTGCCGTGATGCGGCATGGAATGGGGGGCATGAATCGAGAGGTCGATGTAAGAAGAAGGCCAAGCATATTATCTGACCTGGAGATGGAATTTGGTTCAGGGCCATGGTTGCTCTTCCGTGGCCAGCTCCCCGGTCATGTCTCAGAGGACAATGGTTTCGACGTGTTTGTCAATGGACGCCGTGGTGTTGGCATGCGGAGGGCAAACATCGCAGATTACTTTGTTGGGCCTGGATTAGAGGATCTGATTGAGCAATTGACTCATAGTGATCGCAGAGGGCCGCCGCCTGCATCTCAGTCCTCGATTGATGCTATGCCTACTGTTAGGATCACTTCGAGGCATCTCACCGGTGACTCGCATTGCCCGGTCTGCAAGGACAAATTCGAGCTGGGATCAGAAGCAAGAGAGATGCCATGCAAACATCTGTACCACTCCGATTGCATACTTCCTTGGCTGGAACAACACAATTCCTGCCCTGTTTGCCGATATGAGCTGCCAACACAGGGCTCTAGTGGTGCTAGCTGCTCGCGGTCAAGGTCAACCAACCAAAATCACAGTTCAAGCAGTTCAAGTAGCAGTGGGAGAACCAGTGGGCGTCAGAGGAGAAGGAACCCATTCTCGTTCCTATGGCCTTTTCGCTCATCAAGTTCTAGCTCTAGTTCCCGTTAGATTAGTTTAGTTAGCAGGTTGGAGCTCACAATACTGTTTTACTAAAGAAAAGATGCTGATCAAATGGGTTTTATGGGTGCCATCTTATGCACTGATCTTATGCCCGGTCTGTAATGTATGGCTTGTTATGGTCACCTCTTGCAAGTATATTTCTCTATCTTGTTACAGTTTCGTAGCAGCTGATTTTGTTTGTTTTGTGTAAGTCAATATAAAGTTTTATCTGCTAGTCAGAAGTTGGTTATTTGATCGGTGCCGAATCAGTTGGTTTCTTGTTGCTGCATATTGGTAAATGTGCATCTGTTGCTAATTTTTATTCTGTTCTTTGTTGCGCCCTGACATTTGGAGGGTGACAAGTATGATTCTATATATTGAAGACGAACACTTGCCCACATACACACATAAGTAGTTTATGGTAGTACAAATTAAAATTTGACCATTTGTTTGTGCGAGGATGTATAATTGTTTGCCATTTATTAGCTGGGAGATTGAATCGGTGTTCATTGCTTTGAATCCTCTTCCCAGTATACTAGGTTCGCAAGAATGGATTGTGATTGTTCTATTATTCGGACTAACTGATCGGTTTTTTCTGTTGCGGTAAAAAAAAATGGTTTTTCTTTTCTGAAATGCTGACTGTTTGAAATCATTTGTAATGCTAATCCTCACATGTTACCCATTGTTTGGTACTTTGGTCAATGGAACATGATTGGTTATTGTAGTGGTACTATACTGTAATCGTTTGGCTGGTGGTGGCTTGGTGCCAACGGATTTGCCAAACTACTTTACCTGTAGCGTGGTTCTCGGGGTTCATGTGGATTGTCCTTGCTCCTCGGGTGAGCAGCTGCGATGTGCGATGGAACTTTGTTAACTCATGCGGTTGATGACCTCCGTACGACCGTACATGTTATCTTATCCCATAAGTGCTGTTTTGCTAGTTTTTCTTTTTCTTTCTGGTGGAGCTTATTACTAGTGGACTCTTGGGAACCATGTGCCGGCGGGTGGTGGTCAGTGGGTGGTGGGTTGTGCATTTGTTCGCGATGTAAACCTAAGCTCTGACCCCATGGGAAGACAATGGTGACGGTCTCGGTGGTAGTCTTTCCTTCCCCGTTCAGCCGGGTAGGTCATGACACATGCGATGCTGCGAAACTTTGCCTTTTGTGGCCACTTGTACAAGTTGGTAAATGAAGTGGATGAAAGCTACGCCAAACCACATATGGGGATGCTTGCAAATTATATATGCGAAATGCGTATCATTAGTTTTCCCGGTCCTATTATTTCGTTGCTCCGGAATAAGGATGGCAATTTTAACCGCGGGTACGGGTATTCGCGGGTATCCGCCCCGTATGGGCGGGGTATGGATACATTTTTTGTACCCATGGGTAGTACCCGTACCCTACCCGTCAAGTCGCGGGTAGGGCACGAGTATAATCCTATACTCATGGGTATACCCATACGCTACCCATTAGTGGGTATGCGTACAGCCGATAAGCTTGTGGGTAAAGTATTAGATCCGTGGGTACGGGTATGGGTAGAATTTTTCACCCGTTGACTATACAGGTATGGGTATGGTATTGCTCTACCCGTACCATACCCTACCTATTGCCATCCTTACTCCGGAAGCTTCCGCCAAGACAAATCTCGTGGGCGCCCTGGTTACTTCGGCTTCTCTATTTTCGCTATTTTAACTTAAAGGATTTATTTCAACCTTGTAGGGCTCCAATCTCACATGGAAGCATAGAAAGTTGTAAAACCATAATATTTCGTTGTGTATTGATCTTACCCTCGCGGGGTATATAAGGAGTGGGGCATAACCTACTTGTAGTCCAAATCTACCTCCCTCCGTGTAGGTTTCGACACCCCGTCAATCCGAGGTATCTTGATCACTGGTCGTGTGAGCCGTCATGGGCGCCCACGGTCCCGTGTTAACTCGCATCTGTTGTTTCTTGAACATGTCGCCTCGTAACAAGGGGAGTTGCATCGGGGAATGCAGCCTTTTCCCCGGGAGAAGTAACTAGGGAGAAAGGGTCCGTAGCCCGGCTGGAGGCTAGCCGGGGGCTCGCATGGGATCGAGGGGGTCGCTCGTTACCAAGCCACACATGCTCTGGCGGGAGGCCAGGTGTGCCCAGTAATCTACGAAGAGAATTTTCTAGCCTGCTACCTGATCCTTGGTGGTGAAGATTGGAGTACTTGTCCAACGGGGAGGCCCCGATGCCTCAACCATCAGGACCCGACCCGCTGCATGGACGAAAAACTGACGGTTCACCTCCACGCGGCCCACGAAGATGCACGATCGAAGACAGGTGTAAGACATGCAAGGGGGCAACTGCGGTTACCTCTTTGGTATAAAAGGAGGGTCATGTCCCATTGTAGAGAGGTTGGTTGATCACTTGTTTCAGAGAGATAAAAAGAACTAGAGAGTAGACAGGAAGCCTCTCGGGAAGAAATCATCTCACGTCGGGCCGAAAGATTCATCCTTGTAACACAGATCTACACCCTATAATACTAGATCAGACAAGCAGGACGTAGGGTTTTACATCTACGGATGGCCTAAACCTGGGTAAAAATCATCCTGTCGAGATCACCATCGCTGATTTTGCAGTCCGCGACGCAGAGGTCTCTGTCGTGGGGTTAAAACCCTAGTAGTCATCAAAAGATGACTTGTGAGTTCGTAGGTCTTGTGCGACTTGAGGGTCGTCGAGATCGAAGTAGATGCAAGTAAAACCAATGTACCCAGGTTCGGCCCCTCGATATGAGGTAAAGACCTACTGCTGCACTGTTTCTCTCTTTCTATTATCAATAGGGTGTCGATTACAATAATGATCTAGGCGAGTTGTCTGTTGAGATCTAACTTGTCCTCTACTTGGTCCCTTGGGTCCCCTTATATATACAGGTCACCCGTAGGGCCTTTTACAAGACTCCTGGTGGTATCCTATCTGGACTCGAAGTTCATACAACAAGTGTTTCCTAATTACAATGTGGTACGCGATCACACAACCTTCTAGAAGGTTCTCTAATACGTAACGACCCGCACGGGCCACTTCTTAGTTTGTCACCATGCATCATGGGTCCATGTGTCAGATATTCCCTCAACATTAGCCCCCGGGTTTAGCTTGGTAACAGCTGTCATGGTGTCTTCATGTCTTTATTCAGGGTCGCAGACGGCTCGTCCGAGGTAAACTATTTAGGAAAGGAGTCAATTCTTTAAAGGATCGTCATGGCAACTCTTGTTTTATCCAATAACTAGATAGATGTAATCTTCCCCGCTCCTCCGTAGAACACGCCACCTTCCACGGTTATATCGGATTTTCTTACTAGAGGCGCTACATAACCCCCAATATCCTTTCTTTCTAGGTCACTTCTCCCCTCCATCTTTCTTCGTCATGTCGCCGCCATCTCTTTTCCATCTTGTTTCTTATTGTTTGTGTCAATGCCTCCAAAAATCGACAAGGTGATTCACTACAACTAGGATTCCTCCTGGGTGACAGACCAACATCTAGAAAAAGCGGTGCAGCTTGGCCGCCTGCCTCCTAGGGATGTTTGCGGATGGAGGTCCCATGTGGATGAAATAGAGCCATCTCTTCAAGAGGGAGAAATAATTGTATTCCTTGAGAACGTCGAGCGTGGGTTCACACCTCCGGGATCTCACTTCTTTCGCAAGCTGATGCGCCATTTCGCGCTTCGGTACCACAATGTTGGCCCCAACTCATATCTTCATGTGAGAAATTACGAGACTCTTTGCAAAGACTAACTGGAGACGGAGCCCTTCCTGGATCTGTGGTTTTCTTACTTGACTTGCAATCATCAGCGAGAGGCGAAAGAAGCCTCCTTTCTTCAATGCAGAGCCATGTTGTTCCAACGGTGGTGTATCAAGGCTTTCCCTACTTTGAAGATACCGGGAAGATTTTATGACTAGCAGAGGAATTTCTTCTACTTTTGTGATACGGCACCTGATACGTCCAAAACGTATATCCTTTTCCGAACACTTTTCTTATTGTTTTCCTCTAAACTTGTGAGTTTTGGATACCACTAACAAAGACTAACACAGTTTTCAGCAGAATTGCCTTGGCGTCTCATTTTTGTGCAAAAAAATAAACTTTCGGGAAAATGCCCAGAAAAGACCCCATTGGTCTTAAAACACCAGAAGACTCCGGGAGCCAGAAGGGAGCCAGGAGGGGGGCCACACCACCACCCGGCGTCCCCCCTTGGCCGCGACGCCTAGTGGTGTGGGCCACCCCGGGACCCCCTCGGGCTCCCCTTTAGACTACATAACGCCTTCAACCCTAAAACAACAGGGGGTTCGTCATATTCCACAAAAACACAACAGAGCACCGCTGCCACCCCGAACCTCGATTCGGGGATCAGAAGTTCCTGTTCTGGCACCCTGCCGGGACGGGGATTCAAAGGAGATCATCGCCATCGACACCGCCACCTCTTCTCCATCAACCATCCATGATTCCCCCGTCCATGTGTGAGTAAACACCGCTATAGGTTGAGAGGGATGGAAGGGATTGGATGAGATCGATCATGTAATAATGCCAGATTGTTAGGGCATAGTGCCTAGTATCCATTCTTAGTGTTTTCTACCGTTGTTGCAACTTGTTATGCTTAATGCTTGTCACTAGGGCCCGAGTGCCATGATTTAAGATCCTAACATGTTATTGTTTCATGAGTATAATGTTGTTTCTTGATCATACTTGCAAGTTGTTTTACACATGTCATTTTCCGGAACCCGAGGCTCCAAAGTGACAGAAACTGGGACAACCGGAGGGGATGGTTGTGATGTGAGGATCAGGTGTGTTCACAGAGTGTTAAAGCTTTGCTCCGGTGCTTTATTAAAAGGAGCACCTTAATTACCAGTAGTTTCCCTAGAGGCCCCGTTGCCATGGGCTGGTAGGACAAAAGATGTTGTGCAAGTTTCTCACTGCGAGCACGTATGACTATATTGGAACACATGCCTATGGTTTTCCTACATGTTTGATGCTTTATTATTATTATATTCAATCCCCTTTTAGATTATTACATGACCTATGTTATCCATGCAACGCCCGTCCATCCATTCCCTCTATGCCTATGGTACTTCCCATACTATTGTTTTCTGCGATTGCTACTGTTGTTACTATCTGCTACTGCTGTTATTTTATTTCTACTGCTGCTATAAAACTGTTACCACTGATAAATTGTTGCGAGCAAGTCTATTTTCAGGTGCAGCTAAATTGACAACTTAGTTGTTAAGGCTAATAAATATTCTTTGGCTCCCCTTTTGTCGAACCAATAAATTTGGGTTTTACTTCCCTCAAAGACTGTTGCGATCCCTTATACTTGTGGGTCATCAAGACTATTTTCTAACGTCGTTGCCGGGGAGCATAGCTTTATTTATTTGCTCACTTGATCGTGATATGGTTTGCTGCAAGCCATTCATCATGGGAAAGACTCGTGATGGAAAAGTTCCTATATTACCATCCACTACAAGAAGAGGTACAACTCTGAACACCTATGCTGCTCTTGATTCACCGTCTGTTATGAGTAAGCTTCTTACTCCTCCACATGCTACATGTATTGTTACTTCTCCTGAGTCTGAAAATGCTTCTGATACTTTTGATGATGCTTCTACTGTGCTTGATGATACTGGTTCTCTAGGTCCTTTCCTAGATGCTACTATTTCTAGATCCAAACAAATTAAAAATGCTAAAATTTGTTTTGAAAATATCGGTACACCTGTTAATTCAACTGAGCTTATTGATGATCTTGATGAAACCTATATTGAACTGAGTGATGATTTTATTGAAGAAGCTCGTGGTACTACTGGTGAAAGTGCTCTTAAGAGTCTTCTTGCAAGACATGATGTGAAATATAAATCTTCTCTTGATGCTAAGTTTGCCCCATCTCCCATACACATTATAAATAAGGATCATGATTTCTCTTTAGATTTGTCTTATATATCTATTGTTGCGAAGGAACCTTTTTGTGGAACTGAAAGTAAAAGTGCTATGGAACACATGAATGAGCTTTCATCTTTGAGTAGTTTATTTTCTGATGATACTAAGCTGCGTACTTGTTTTGTTACCAAGATCTTCCCTTTCTCATTGAAAGATGAAGCTAAACTTTGGTTTAACAATCTGTTACCTGGGTGTATTACTGATCCTATGGATTTGGTTGATGCTTTATTTCAAAAATATTTTCCTGCTAGTGCCCAACATGCCGATGTCTAGGATATCTTTAACTTTAAGAAAATTGAAGGAGAAAAATTGCCTGAATCTTGGACAAGGTTTTGTTCTTTGATAAGAGCTAGCCCTGGATACCCATTACCTAAAAATGTGCTCTGAGATATATTTTATAATTGACCAACTGTTGAATCTAGGACATACCTAGATAGTTGTGCTGGTTGTGTTTTCAGGAAAAGAACTCGAGAAGAAGCTGAGGAATTAATGGCTAAAATAGCCAAAAATAATGATGATTGGAAAATACCTGAGCCTATGATGTCTACGCACGCTTCTATTCCTGTAGACAGTGTTAGGCCTCCAAGTGTAGAGGTTTGTAGAACATCAGCAAGTTTTCCTTAAGTGGATCACCCAAGGTTTATCGAACTCAGGGAGATAGAGGTCAAAGGTATCCCTCTCAAGCAACCCTGCAATTACGATACAAGAAGTCTCTTGTGTCCCCAACACACCTAATACAATTGTCAGTTGTATAGGTGCACTAGTTCGGCGAAGAGAGAGTAAGATACAAGTGATGTGGGTAATTATAAGTGATAATAGCAATTAGAAATAAAAATGGCAGCAAGCAAACATGTAGCAGAACTGAATGTAAATGGTGTTTCAATGCTTAGAAATAAGGCCTAGGGATCCTAATTTCACTAGTGGACACTCTCAACAATGATAAAATAATTGAATGCGTAAATATCTCTCTTCGCTACACTACTCCGAACCACTCTCCGGTCGAATAACAAACACCAATTCATTGCGTAGGGCTGCAAAAAGCACTCCTCAAAGTCGCATTCCCATGTCTAGTTAACCCCTACCTATCACTATGAGCGCCCTAGAAGGTACTAGACAAACACCACAATTTCATAGGGTCATCCAAACACAGGATATAAATAGCATGCTAAACCACACGGTGCACACAATGTCACTTTTACACCGTGATCAAAGTGTTTATGGAGATCTCATAGCAAAACCACTTGAGTAGCATAACATATGAAGAGTCACATCTACTTATTCAACTAGATTACAAAGCTCATGATCACATAAAGATCACACCATAGGAGAGAGAGATGAAACACATAGCTACCGGTAGAGCCCTCAGCCCCGGGGGAGAATTACTCCCTCCTCATCATAAGAGACAGCAACGACAATGAAGATGACGGTGGAGTCGATGGAGATGGCTCCGGGGGCACTTCCCCGTCCCGGTAGGGTGCCGGAACAGAGACTTTTGTCCCCCAAAACTTGTCGTTGGCGGCGGCGGAGATACAGATGTTTTTGGTGGAAAAGGCCGGTTGATTTAGGGTTTATGCCTCGGGGGAATAAATAGGCGAAAGGGCGATGCCGGGGGTGGCCAGGGGGGCACACCACCCCTTGGCGCAGCTAGAGGGGGAACCGCGCCCCCCCTATGGTGTGGTGGCTCCTGGGCACCCCTCCGGGTCTCTTAGGCACTCCGTGGACCCTCTGGGACTTCTAAGACTTCTAGGTTTTGAATCGTCCAATTCCGAGAATATTTCCAGAACAACTTTTATGAAACTAAAAACAGCAGAAAAGTGGAACTCGCTCTGTGGCATCTTGTCAATAGGTTAGTCCCGGGAAATCGATAAAAATGACATAAAGTGTAAGGAAACCATGTAGCATATGGCATGAAAACAACATGGAACATCAGAAATTAAGGATACATTTATGATGTATCAACATCCCCAAGCTTAGTTCCTACTCGTCCTCGAGTAGGTAAACGATAAAAACACATAATTTCTGAGGTGACATGCTACCAACATAAACTTGATCATCAATAACGTAAAAGCATAAGTAAGCTGAGATCATAGAACTTAAACACAAGCATGATAATAGAACTTTAATAATAAAGCATAGCAATCACCTTGCAACATGAGAAGTAACTCAAATAAAAGATCATGAATAACAATGCAACGAAAGATATACGTTTGTTTCAAGTATAGAGAAAACATGTCAAAGTGATATTTCGCTAGTCCTTAAGAGTGGGGCAAAACATAAATGCCAGGACACTTTCAAAGTTCATGAGGAATACTAGAAAAAATAATTAGAGAGCAAACAGTAACACATCATGAATCAATTAATAATGTTTCTGGGACAAATGCACATAAAACTCAGAATGGCAACTATGCCCTGTCAACTGTGCATGAAGTTAGAAGATGGAGACTCAACATAAAAGTTAAAGAATGGCCCTTCGCAGAGGGAAGCATGGATCACTCATGTGCTAGAGCTTTTATTTTATTAAACAGAGGTATAAAAAGCTTGACACTCGTCTGATCCATCTTACACAAACCATGGCTAACCGAATCCTCGGGTGCCTGCCAACAATCACATACCATGGAGGAGTGTCTATATTTTTAGAGAGGTGTATGTTTATGTCAACGAATGGTAAACAGAAAATACAGTACGTCACAAGCCAACTAGACTTCACAAGAGAGGCTCCCATAGAAGGACGCATCTAGGTAGAAGGTCATCCCTCTTTCTCTTTTGTTTACACAATTATGCTTTGACTGGTAAATAAGGGGCAAAAATAGTGAAGAGAATTTGTGTTATTAATTTGGGACTGGGCACCCCGCTGCCAACTCTTCTGTCATTGGATAAGAGGATGAAGACACTAGTCCAGGGTGTGAAAGTCCAATCAACAAGTGAGATAAAGATTCTCTATTTACGTCCTCATGAGCTAAAATAGGAGCACAAAACATGAGTAATTTTGAAAGTTTTAAAGGTAACACACGAGAAATTTACTTTGGAGTGGCGGTTAAATACCACATGTAGGTACGTATGGTGGACACAATGAGAAAATTTTGGTTTTCGGAGTTGGATGCACGAGTAAAACTCATACTCAGTACAGGTGGAGACTAGCAAAAGACTGGGAGCGACAAATCAAGAGAGCATAAGAGGCATAATCATGCATAGAGACATAAACATAATTAACCAAAGCATAAGTGGTACCACAAGTTCAAAAACTAAATGATCATGGAGGATATTAGTGACTGGTTCATAGTTAAAAACATGGTGTGAGCATGCGCCAAGTCAACCAAATAAAACATTCAAAGGAGAACACCACAAATTTATGCTTCAATATGACAAGAACAACTCATGATTCTTTCAATGGCACATTAAACACTCTCAGCTATTTGAGGCTAATAATGATACTAAATAACCACAAGGCTTTAGAACTAAAATAACATCTAGCATGATATGAAAAAGTCTAGCCACAGTCTATACAAGCTTCTACTTGCACTGTTAAAAATTCTACCTCAAGTAGCAGTTTCTTTTCCCAACAAGCACCATCCAAAACATGCTTTAACAAAAACTCTCTAAATGCTACAGCAAGCAAACATGAGAGGACTCACATAACACTACTAAAACTAACAGCTCTGAACAAGAGATGCAATGAAAACAATAGCTAAACAGGAAATTTGCAGCAGCTAGAAGAAAACTAAGAATACTAGCATATCATGTATTCAAACGAAAAAGCGGAGCGTGTCTCTCTCCCAAACAAAAATTCTAGGATCCAACTATATTATTTCAGCAAGGAAAACAAAATAAAACAAAGGAAAACAAAATAAAACCAAACAGACGCTCCAAGTAAACTTCATATGATGTGACCGAATAAAAATATAGTTTCACGAGAAGTGACCTGATATATAGTTGATGAACAAGGGGATACCTTGGGCATACCCAAGCTTAGATTCTTGAGTCTTCTTAAAATATTCTTGGATGAACCACGGGGGCATCCCCAAGATTTGACCTTGCACTCTTCTTGATCACATATATCACCCTCTTCTCTTGACCCTTGAAAACTCCCTTTACACCACACTCAAAGAGTAATTCGCATTAGAGGGTTAGTGCAACAATAAAAAAAATCATGGGTTCTGTATGGAACGAGTGCTATTGATACTTTTAAACATTAGCTACAGCCACTGATGTTTCGTGAAGCAAACAATACACTTGACATCGCAAAAGAGCAAATGCAAGAAAAATGGCAGAATATGTTAAAACCAGAACAGTCTGTAAAGACGAATTTTTTTGGGGAAGTTACGTTCCTGAGATCGAAAAACTTAAAGAACGAAGAAGTTGCGGAATTAGCTGAGGAATAAGAACAAGAAATTTTAGGTCATTCTGATTTTCTTGTTAATTATACGATTTTTTACGGTGGACAGCAGAAATCTGTTTCCTGCGCAGAAATCCAAAACCAAATCCATCTCTCGTCAGAAACTTTACTTGGCACAACTAAAACATGAAAGTAAAGATACAAAGGATTTTCTACAGAAGTATAAAACTCCTTGAATCAAGGAAAACAGAGAAAAACAAAGCAAAAAATGAAACCATGGGTTATCTCCCAAGAAGTGCTTTTCTTTAAAGCCTTTTCAGCAAGACATGATAATTTAAGTAGATGCTCACATAAGAATTATGAATTGAAGCAAAATAAAGCATCAAGAAGAAAATGTAAAACAAATTTAAGTCTAACCCACTTCCTATAAAAAAATAATATTGTATAAGAACAAGTCAATAAAGCACAAAGTGGCTAACATAGGAAGACAAAATAAGTGCAACTTCAAAAATTTCAACATAAAGAGGGGAAACTTGATATTGTTGAGATGCATAAAACTATGTTTCCCTCTCTCATAATAACTTTCATTAGCATCATGAATAAAATTAACAATATAACTATCACATAAAACATTCTTATCATGATCCACATGCATAAAATAATTAATACTCTCCACATAAGCATAGTCATTCTTATTAATAGTAGTGGGAGCAAATTCAACAAAATAACTATCATTACTATTCTCATCACCATAATCATCAAATATAGGAGGCATATTATAATCATAATTAACTTTCTCCTCAATGGTAGGTGGACTGAAAATATCATATTTATCATTGTAATCATCGTATATTGGAGGCAAAGTATCATCAAAGTAAATTTGTTCCTCCGTGCTTGGGGGACTAAAAAGATCATTTTCATAAAAACTAGCTTCCCCAAGCTTAGAATTTTCCATAGTATAGAAATAATGGTATCCAAATAATTAATGCTAATAACATTGCTACAAGCATGCAAATAAATCTCTCTCATATTTTTGTTATTTTCCATTAAGACTAACTAGTAAAATAAAAACAAGCAACAAGTAAAAAAAAGCCTAACTAGTGCATTAAAAACAAGAAACAAAAAGATATAATTGTAGAATCTAAAGGAAATAACTTCGAGCACTCACACACTCGTAAGAGGGTATGAATACCTTTTACCTTACCTCCCAGGCAGTGGCGCCAGAAATGAGCTTGATGTCTACGCACGCTTCTATTCCTGTAGATAGTGTTGGGCCTCCAAGTGCAGATGTTTGTAGAACAGCAGCAAGTTTCCCTTAAGTGGATCACCCAAGGTTTATCGAACTCGAGGAGATAGAGGTCAAAGGTATCTCTATCAAACAACCCAGAAATTACGATACAAGAAGTCTCTTTTGTCCCCAACACACCTAATACAATTGTCAATTCTATAGGTGCACTAGATCGGCAAAGAGAGAGTAAAATACAAGTGATATGGGTAATTATAAGTGATAATAGCAATCTGAAATAAAAATGGCAGCAAGCAAACATGTAGCAGAACTGAATGTAAACGGTGTTTCAATGCTTAGAATAAGGTCTAGGGATCCTACTTTTACTAGTGGACACTCTCAACAATGATAAAATAATTGAATGCATAAATATCTCTCTTCACTACACTACTCCGAACCACTCTCCGATCGAATAACAAACACCAATTCATTGTGTGCAAAAAGCACTCCTCAAAGTCGCATTCCCATGTCTAGTTAAACCCACGTTGTCACTATGAGCGCCCTAGAAGGTACTAGACAAACACCACAGCTTCATAGGATCATCCAACACAAGATATAAATATCATGCTCCACACAGTGCACACACTGTCATGTTTACACCGTGATCAAAGTGTTTACGGAGATCTCATAACAAAACCACTTGAGTAGCATAACAGATGAAGAGTAACATCTACTTATTCAACTAGATTACAAAGATCACGATCACATAAAGATCACACCATGGGAGAGAGAGAGATGAAACACATAGATACCGGTAGAGCCCTCAGCCCCGGGGGAGAACTACTCCCTCCTCATCATAAGAGACAGCAACAGCGATGAAGATGGCGGTGGAGTCGATGGAGATGGCTCCGGGGGCACTTCCCCGTCCCGGCAGGGTGCCGGAACAGAGATTTTTGTCCCCTGAAACTTGTCGACGGCGGCGGCGGAGCTACGGATGTTTTTGGTGGAAAAGGCCGATTGATTTAGGGTTTATGCCTCGGGGGGAATAAATAGGCGAAAGGGCGATGCCGAGGGGTGGCCAGGGGTCCAACACCTCCCCTTAGCGCAGTCAGAGGGGGAACTGCGCCCCCCTATGGTGTGGTGGCCCCGGGGCACCCCTTCGGGTCTCTTCGGGACTCCGTGGACCCTTCGAGACTTCTAAGACTTCTAGGTTTTGAATCGTCCAATTCCGAGAATATTTCCAGAACAACTTTTCTGAAACTAAAAACAGCAGAAAACAGGAACAGGCTCTGTGGCATCTTGTCAATAGGTTAGTCCTGGGAAATCGATAAAAATGATATAAAGTGTAAGGAAAACATATAGCATATGGCATGAAAACAACATGGAACATAACAAATTAAGGATATGTTTATGACGTATCAGCCTACACCTACAGCAGAGCCAACACCAATACCAACACCCAAGAAGAGAGGGATGATTGAATTAAATGATGAAGTGATGAAGGAAGCCAAGAAATCTCTTAAAGAGAGGGGTATTAAATCCAAAGATGTGAAGAATTTACCTCCTATAGAAGAATTATGTAAGCCTATTCCTCATCCATCAATTGTTGAGGTACACTCTCTCCAATACTTTGATAATATAGATATTCCTTACTCTAAACCACCTGATCAATGCTTAGATGGATTTGATAATTATGTTGTTAAGCAAGACAACTTTAATAGGAGTGTGCAAAATCACCTTATTGAAAACTCTAGAGCTATTGATAATTTGCACGGTATTATTGAGAGAACCTCTAATGATGTTAAAATGCTTTTTAAACATTTTCAAATGGTTCAAACTCAAATTCATAAACTTACTAAAGTGCAAAAAGACATGCTAGCTGATGCTTCTAGAGATAAACATGTTTGTGAAATAATTACTAGAAGTGGTGTTTCTACTCAGGACCCTTTGTATCCTGAAGGACATCCTAAAAGAATTGAACAAGATTCTCAGCAACCTAAAAACAATAGTTCGCCTTCTAAGAAAAAGAAGAAGAGACATAAAAATGTTGTAGAATATCCTGAACCTGCTAAAGATCCTAATAGTATATCTATTTCTGATGCTGAAACTGAAAGTGGTAATGACAAAAGTGATGCTTCTGATAAAGAAGAACCTATAGCTGAACCTGAAAAGCAAACTAAAAAAATACAAAGTATACTAACGAGGATTTCATTTCTAACAAACATGGTAAAAAAAGAGAGCCTTGGGTACAAAAAGCAATACCTTTTCCTAATAAGAAACACAAATCAAAGATAGAAGAACACTATAAAAAGTTTTGTGAGTGGATGAAACCTCTCCTTTTGCAAATACCTTTGACTGATGCCATTAAACTGCCTCCTTATTCTAAATATATGAAAGATATTGTCTCCAACAAAAGAAAAATTCCTAATGAGGAAATTTCCACTATGTTTGCTAATTACTCTTTCAATGTCAAGGTTCCAAAGAAGCTTGGGGATCCTGGTATTCCTACTATCCCTTGTTCTATTAAAAATAATTATGTTAGAACTGCTTTATGTGACTTGGGAGCTGGAGTTAGTGTTATGCCTTTCTCTCTTTATAAGAGACTCTCTCTTGAAAAATTGATACACACTGATATATCTTTGCAAATGGATGATAAATCTACTGCTATTCCTGTTGGTATATGTGAGAATGTTCATGTGCAAGTCGCTACTAATTGTTTGATATTAACTGATTTTGTTGTGTTGGAAATGCCTGAAGATGATAATATGTCTATTATTCTTGGGAGACCTTTTCTTAACACTGCAGGGGCTATTATTGATTGCAATCAAGGAAAAATAACTCTTAACTTTAATGATAAAGAGCATACTGTTTATTTTCCCAAGAAGATTGATAGAAGATATGGTTTAAATTCAATTGAAAATACTGAGACCATCAAGATTGGCGAATTTTATTGTCCCATTCCAATGCCACAAAAATAATATGAAATTATTATGATTGGGACTATGTCTATCAAGGTTGAGGTAACATAACTATTTAGTGATTAGCAAAGTTTTTCTTCATATGAAAATGGTTATGGTAACAAGACTTGATCACCCTTGTTAACAAAATGATTTTTAATGAAGAGGACAATGTTTTCACTATGCTTGCACCTTCCCCATTATGTTTTCACCATGTTTTATTCTGTTATCACATTGCTACTTGAGTAGAATCATGTTTTCCATCATCCATATTCATGTTTCCATCATGTTTTCAACCTGATTACTATGGTTATGCATGTTTTCACCACCCATACTTTTGTTTTCACCACTTCCACCTTTGTGTTTTTTGGATATTGTTCCATTAGAGTGTCATAGAACCTCTGTAGTTTTGGTTTTTTTTGTTTTCCACCTTTTCACTTTCGTTTTCCTGATTTTTATTAATTATTAAAATTCTAGAAATACCTCAAAAATAAAGTTTCTCGGAAAATTCCAGAAAAATTATAATAAATTTTTACGTCAAAAATGAGGCAGAGAGCCACCTTGGAGGCCCCAGGGGGACCCACCAGTCATGCACACCATGGGGTGGCACGGCCCGCCCCTGGTGGCGCCAATACATGATGTGGGGCCCCCTGGACCCCCACTAACTCTCTCCCTGCCAAAGTCTTCTCTCTCACCCACAAAACTGAAAATATTTCCTGGAACCCGTGTTCTTGTTCTTCCTCTGGATTTTCGATATCCTTCTTCAGCCCATCATTTGTGCTGAGATTTGGTGTTTTTGATCTCCGGTATGTGACTCCTCCGATGATCCAAGTAGAATTCTATTTGGTGAAGTATTTCTTGAGTATTTTGGTACTGTAGGTGACAGCTTATGTGAGTTTTCATGCTTGATTTGAGTAGAAATAATGTAGTTTTGATGTATGTTTAGCTCTCATATAAGTCCCTATGGTAGTTTCCACCTTATAGTTGCTTGAAATTAATTTTTGTGATGATTGTTGAAAAATTTCAGAGATGGATAATTATAATTTTGGAGAGATATTTAGGAGTGATGCTCCTAGAAGTACAAGGCCCTCACACTCATCCACTTTAGTGAGGCCATCGTACAATGAAGACGTTATTGCACCGAGTATTGACGATGTGGGGGGTGATGGTATCGCTAACCCATCTAGCTTTCCTTGCATTACATTTCTAAGCAGTGCTGGTCTATTAGATGATTTCGTATGCTTATTGAAAGAGTTGGTCTAACCAACTATATGGAGGATGAAGGGCCTCAGTATGCAGCTCTCACAAAATCTTTTGTTGAGAGTTCTCAATTTCGGAACACGCATTTTGGTCCCACTGTTGGCTTCAAATTATATAGTAGATCTTTTTCTTTGTCCTTGGAAGATTTTTGTGTCATTGTAGGTATCAACGCTACCGGGACAGCATGCAAGATTCAGGAGAAACCCATGTATCTTATGGGGCTTTAACGAGAAATCACCAACGATGATGGTCGCTCATCCCAGCGTGGGAAGATAAGTGAAAGTGCAATTTCGATATCTCGATGTTTTGTGTGTTTGTTAACAACATAAAGAAGTTACTAACCGTATGTGCTATTCTGTCAAAGGTTTTGGTCTTAAATCAACACACACACGGTGTCGAAGAAATGGTGAAGAAATCGAAGATCAACGGACTTTTTTTGGCCTGAAAAAGAGTTTCCAAGTGTAGTCCGGAATATTCCGGGTGATTCCGGAAGCCGGAATTATTCCGGGCCATTCCGGCCACAACGGGAAAATGTTCTGTTGCCATCCGGAATTATTCCGGACCATTCTGGAGCAGCCCGGAATCATTCCGACCACAACACGAAAATCTCTGTTGGCATCCGGATTGCTCCGGAATTATTCCGGGCCATTCCGGCCTGGTTGCAAATGGGCAGAAAAACGGCTAGTTTTAAGTGAGGGATATAAATAGGCCCTCTCTTTCTTCCCCAAGGGTCAGCTCCACCAGCATTGGAGACTCCATGGATTGATCTCACCCACCAAGCTAGATCTCCCTCCTCCTCCCCCCAAACTTGTTGAAACTTTGAGGATTGAAGGAGAAGCCTCGGATCTACATCTTCACCAACCGGTTTTCCATTTCCCCCTCATTAGCTTGAGGGATCTTGGCCTAGGGTTTCCTCTTGTGGAGAACCTAGGCTTCTTGATACTCTTGGTGACTTGTGATTGTTGGGAGCCCCCAATTAAGTTGTGGGTGTGTGCCCCAAGCTTGTTTGTAAAGGATTCGATCCACGCCTCAAAGGGGTTCAATAGTGGAAGGTGAACTAGGCCTTTGTGGCGGAGTTCATCGGAGAATAGGGTGAGGCCTTTGTGGCGTTGAGTAGGCCTTCGTGGCGAGCTCACACCCCTCCAACGAGACATACTCCCTTAACAAGGAGGAACTCGGGAATACATCGTGTCTCCGTGTGCTTCCATCGGTTACCTCGTTCCCTTACTCCTTACTTACTCGTACTTGTAGCATTTATTTTAGTACTTGTTGTATTAAGTTTTGTACTAGTTGCATTAATTGCTTGTCTTGCCATATAGGTAAATTCACCATTAGTTGCACTATCTAGAGAATTTACCTTTGTGTCAAGCCTAAACCTTGTGAAAAATTAAAATTGGTCGTAGCACCTATTCACCCCCTCTAGGTGCCCATACTTTACTTTCAATTGGTATCAGAGCCTCGGCTCTTCTATCGGGCTTAACCGCCTAAGAGTTTTAGTATGGGAGATGATTTGGACACCGAAACGTCCGTGGCTAGTGTGTCCATGGATGATCTCAATGAGTTGAGAAAGTCATTGACCTCATCCATAGATACCAAGTTTGATGATTTGCGCCAAGTCTTAGTGCAACTCCTCAAAGCCAAAGGACCGAAGGTAGCCGAATCTACTCCTCCGGAAACTAATCCGGAGGGCACCAAGAAAGGGGTAGATGGTGATCCATCTAAAATTTCTTCCGTCGAAAACTCCACTAAGACGGGTACGGAAGGAAGCGGAGAATTTCACGCCATTCCCGGAAGTTATTCTCCCGATGCTCCCGTTCCCCATCCTCATATAATCCCTAGAGGAGATCCACCTAAAATTGATGCTTTTTCTTTTCGTGAATGGCAATATTACATGGAGACTCACTTGAACTCTTCTTGTATAGATCTTTGGAGGATCAGTCGTGATGGATACAAGCCATTTGATCCCAAGAACTTAACAAGAAGAGAAGCCATAGATTGCCAACTCAACTACACCGCTTTGTCCATTCTTCAACAAGCCGTGGGTCCTAACCACATGCCGCTTCTTCAACAATATTCCACCGCCAAGGAAACATGGGACGCTCTTGTCGTCATGTTTGTGGGCAATGAGAGCATGCAAAGGAACAGATATGATGCCTTTACCAATGAGGCCGAAGGGTTCTATATGCATGATGGAGAGGATCATGTGGACATGTACCGGAGACTCAGGACTCTTGCCACCGCCTTCTCAAATGTTGGTGCCAAGTACATTGATGATGCATGGATCAAGAGGAAGTACATTATTGCCATAATGCCATTTGAGGGCGCGGACATGAAGAGCATTCAAGGAAGACATGATTTCGCTTACATGACCTCAACTCAAGTCATGCAAGAAATGTGCTCGTACAAAATGGAAACCAAGAATGCTCTTGAAAACCGTGCTAGGGACATTGGAATGCACCAAGGAGAATCCGTTCCTTTGAAGGCCAAGGTTGTGTCAAGAGAGGTTGAGTATGAAGAAGAAGGAGAAGAGGCGTTGCCTCCCTTGAAGGAACAAGACTATGATCCCGTTCTAAAGGATCTCATTGCTCTCACCGTGTGAAAGTTTTGGGGAAATCCTCCAAAGGTCAAGAGATTTGTTGAGGAGAAGACAAGGTCTCGCTATGGCAATGATGGGGCTCAAAAAGTGAGGTCTTGCTTCAATTGTCAATATAAGCACCATTTCATTGCGGAGTGTCCCTACGAGAATAGAGAGCTCCATAGTGGCAAGCTCATTCGCAAGGACAAGTCCAAGGTTGAGTACAAGAAACCTCATTTCAAGAAGAAGCCATTCAACAAGAAGTCTCCCACCAAGTTTGTGCTCTTGACTCAAGAGGAGTATGATTCCGGGAGTGATGAAGAAGAAGAAACCACAAGTGAAGTGGCCGCTCTTGCTATTGCTTCTATTCCATCATCTTCATCTCTCTTTGAATCCCCCAATGACGATATTCCTCAACGAAATGCCAAGTGCTTCATGGCTAAGGCCATCGAGGTATCACCTTCTTCCAACTCTAAGACCCCTAGCGAACTAGAACATCTTGCTAGTCTTAGAATAGAAGAGGAGAGGGTCTCCTTGGAACTTTTTATGTCTAACATGCAAGGGGAGACCAAGAAGTACGTTGAGTATCTCATGAGTTAATTGGGAGAGGCCCAAGATTCTCTTGAGAAGAAAGGTGAGGTTGAAAGAAGGGGTGTGGATGAAATTGCATCCCTCTCTATGACTCTTGAGGAAGAGCATGATGGTAGAGTTTCTCTTGAGGATGAAATTGAATCTATTGAATTAACTCATAATGAACTTGTCTCTAACATCACTAAGGAATGTGATCTTGCTATTGCTAAATATAAAAAGGCTAAAAAGGATAAGGTCAAGTTTGGGGTTGGTCATGGTAAACTAACCGAGGAGTTTGAAAAGCTAACCGAGGCTCACAAAGCTTTGGAAAGCCAACACTCTTCCCTCAAAGAGTTGCATGAACAAGTTCAAACTCAACTTAATCAACCTAACAATCCTAGCACCTCTACTTATTCTTGTGATCATGCAAATATTATTGAGTAAAATGCTAGGTTGAAGGATGAGCTAGCAAGGCTCAATGGCAAAGGCCCTCAAGTTGAGAAGGTTGTGACTCCACCCCCCAAGTGGTTGCCCCTAGCTCTAATGTGGTCATTGCTATACCACAATTGAGTGCTCCAAGGCAACAAGTGGGCAAGCAAGGCCTAGGCTATGTTGCCAAGAAGAAGAACAAGAAGAAGAAAAACAAGAATAAGACCAACAATGGTGCCTCAGGTGGTATTGTCATTAGGGACAACACTACTCCTAGCACACCCGCTCAAGCAAACCATATTGCCTCGAGTAGTAGTGTCATGAGGGACAACACTACTCGTAGCACCTCCGCAGGAACTAACAATCCACACCATTTCTTATATGTTGATTATTATGGTGATGTGCAAGCTAAATATGTTGGTCCTATTGAGGGTTTCATTGACTATACTATTTGGGTTCTAAAGACCCTTGTTGCTAACATGAAGGGACCCTCCTCGGGTCCTAACTCTAGTCAATGATCTCTTGCAGGACTATGCTTCCGGTGGGACTAAATGGATAATTGATAGTGGATGCATTAGTCATATGACCGGAAGCAAAGAACTTGTGAAGGAGTTGCGCCCAAATGACATACAAGCAACCGTCACTTATGGAGACTCGTCCTCGTCTAAGGTATCCGGATTCGGCAAGGTTGTGGTCGCTCCCGATATCACTATCGTGAACGTCATGCTTGCCGAATCCCTTGGTTACAATTTACTTTTCGTCCGCTCTCTTGGAAAGATGGGTTTTTTCGTCTTTTTTTATGTTGATATTGTGGTCCTTTTGAGGAGCAAGACTCTTGATGTTGCTTACGTGGGACATGTTGAAAATGAGTTGTTTGTGGTGGACTTTTCTAAGTCTACCAACACTCAAGCAATGTGTCTTTTCGGAAAGGCGGACTTGGGATGGTTGTGGCATCGCCGCCTATCCCATGTCAACATGAGAACTTTGCAAAGTCTTCACAAAGGTGGCCTTATTGTCGGACTAAAAGAAAATATTTCCTTTGCAAAGGATCACGTTTGTAGGTCGTGTGTTGAAGGAAAGATGCATGACAAGGTGCACAAGGCCAAGACTATTATTTCATCAAAGAGAATCTTGGAGCTTCTCCATGTTGATCTCTTTGGTGCCGTGCCCGAGGCAAGTCTTGGTGGCAAGAAGTGTTGCTTGGTGATTGTCGATGATTATTCAAGATACACTTGGTTTATTTCTTCAAGTGCAAGAGTGAAACTCAACAAACCATCATCGACTTCTCCAACGAAGTGCAACGTCAACACAATGTACAAACCATGGCTATTAGGAATGATAATGGTTCGGAGTTCAAGAACTACACTTTGAATGAATTCCTTAGTGAAGAAGGCATTTGTCATCAATACTCCGCCACTTACACTCCTCAACAAAACGGTGTTGCCGAAAGGAAGAATCGCACCCTCTTGGATATGGCAAGGACCATGTTGGCGGAGTACTCTTCTCCCCAATATTTATGGGCTGAGGCCATATCCACCGCATGCCATTCCTCCAACCGCCTCTACATCCGCAAAGGCTTGGACAAGACTCCATATGATATCCTCACCGGCAACAAGCCCAACGTCTCCTACTTCTGTGTATTCGGTTGTAAGTGCTTTTATTTGATCAAGGGTGTTAGGTTGTCTAAATTTCAATCCAAAACTATTGAGGGTATATTTGTTGGTTACGGTGCCGAATCCCACACTTGCTGAGTCTTTGACAAAGCCTCACAGATTGTCATAGAATCTTGTAGTGTGGCTTTTGAGGAAAATGATGGCTCCCAAGTGGCGCAATTTCATGTTTCTAATGTAGATGTTGAAATAACTCAAGAAGACATAGGAAGGATGGGTGTGGGATTTTTCCGCCCCATTGAGGGACACCTTATGGCGACTCGAGAAGGACTATGCTCTACTCAAGTGGAGCCCTCCTCTACAATAGAAGAACAAGCCAAGGAGCTAAGTGTTACACCTAACCAAGAACATTTTCAAGACCCTCCTCTCATTGACCAAGACACTACGCAAGTCGTACCCACTCCTACTACTAATGCGAGTCAAGGTCAAGGCCAAGATCCATCATCCTATTCATCCTCTCCTCAAGTTGAAGCAAGTGTTGAAGATATTGTTGTTGATGATGATGATGATGATGATCAAGGCCAAGTTGGTCAAGATGGGGACCCAAATGATCAAGATGATCAAGTGATCCCTCCGCGCAATAATGCGGAGATCAAAGCCCGTCGCGTCAAAAGGATAAGAAGAGCTTTGAAGCAAATTGATGCCCAAGACAAAAAGGTCTTGGAGGATATTCAAGCTAGAAGATCCACAAGAAGGCAATTGGCACATTTTAGTGAGCATCAAGCTCATATCTCTATGGTGGAGCCTAAGAAAGTGGTTGAAGCTCTTGAGGACTCCGATTGGGTTGAAGCTATGCATGATGAGCTCAATAACTTTGAGCGCAACAAAGTTTGGAGATTGGTTGAGAAGCCCAAAGATTGCCACAATGTTATTGGAACTAAGTGGATTTTCAAGAACAAGCAAGATGAGCATGGCACTGTCATAAGGAACAAGGCAAGATTGGTTGCTCAAGGTTACACTCAAGTTGAAGGCATTTACTATGATGAAACCTACGCACCCGGGGCTCGCCTTGAGTCCATCCGTATCCTCCTTGATTATGCATCTTCTCATAATTTCAAATTGCAGCAAATGGATGTGAAAAGTGCTTTCTTGAATGGCCCACTAAAAGAGGAGGTATATGTTAAGCAACCTCCGGGGTTTGAGAATCTCAACTTTCCTAACCACGTTTACAAACTTGACAAGGCTCTCTATGGTCTCAAACAAGCACCTCATGCTTGGTATGAGCACCTTAGGGAGTTGTTAGATGATCGTGGTTTCGAAGTTGGGAAGATTGACCCCACTCACTTCACCAATAGAGTAAAGGTAGAGCTTTTCATATGCCAACTATATGTGGACGATATCATCTTTGGCTCAACTAACCAAGCTTTCAATAATGAGTTCTCTAATCTTATGACTGAGAGGTTCGAGATGTCTATGATGGGTGAGCTTAAATTATTCCTTGGCTTTGAGATCAAGCAATTTGCTCGTGGGACTTTCATTTCTCAATCCAAGTATACCCAAGATATGATCAATAGGTTTAATTTCCAAGATGCTAAGATCAAGACATATCCTACGCAAGTCAAGTGCCACCTATCTCGTAATCCGAAGGGTAAAGATGTGGATCAAAAGTTGTATTGTTCTATGATTGGTTCTTTGCTCTATCTTTGTGCATCTAGGCCCGATATCGTTTTGAGTGTAGGTGTGTATGCAAGGTATCAAGCGGATCCTAAGGATAGCCACTTGGTGGCGGTCCATAGGATATTTCGTTATTTGGTTCATACCTCAAGAGTTGGTTTGTGGTACCCAAAGGGGCACAATTTTCTCTCAAGGGCTACACGGATTTCGATTGGGCGGGTGATCAAGATGATAGGAAGTCCACTTCCGGGGCTTGCCAATTTCTTGGCAGGTCCTTGGTGAGTTGGTCTTCCAAGAAGCAAAATTGCATATCTCTCTCCACCGCTGAAGCCGAGTATGTAGCCGCCGCAAGTGCTTGCACTCAATTGCTTTGGATGAGGCAAACTCTCAAGGAATATGGAGTTCATTTGGACAAGGTGCCTCTTTTGTGTGACAATGAAAGTGCCATCAAGATTGCATACAATCACGTGCAACATACAAGAACCAAGCACATTGAGATCCGCCACCATTTCATCCGAGACCATGTGGCAAGAGGGGATATTGCACTATCTTATGTGCCCACCAAGGACAATCTTGCGGATATTTTCATGAAGCCACTTGATGATGCAAGATTCTTGTTCTTGAGGAATGAGCTAAATGTCATTGATTCTAGGAGTTTGACTTTAAGATCTTGCACACACCCCTATAGATGAAACGTGTTAGAGTTTAGGTGTAGGCATGGACATAGGGGGAGTGTTATCCTAACACATTGGGTTCTCCCTCCCCACATTATGCCCAAAGAAAAAATTCATTGTTATCTCTCTTTTTCTAATGTTGAATTGTGAACTTCGATGTTGAATAATGGCAATGCCCTCCGAGATATATCTTCGCGGTTGCATACCATGAACTATTACATGGTGGCTTAGGCCACCAACCTCTTCTCCTCTGAAGAGTTGGTTCTTAGTTGGATATCTTTTTGGTTATTTTGTTATCCTTCCGAATACTACTTCTCGTTGCTATTTCGATCTTATTTGCATCTTCCCCGAGAAGTAAGACTAGGAAATCTAACCCCTTTGTGTTTTTGCTCTATTTTGTCCCTCCTTTTTTTATCTATGCATATGCCTTACTCCACACAAAGTCACATCATTCCTAGCCATTCAAAACTGTCATTTCTGGAATAGGTTGGAATTTTTCTGGTCTGCCCCGGAATTTTTCCGGCTGAACCCGGAATAATTCCGGTAGCCGGAATTTTTCCGGGCTATTCCGGACGTGCCAGTTTTCCTTATAAATAGACCCGCACGCACGGGGGGCAGTTTCTTTCCATTTTTTCCTCTCCTCCCGTGCCCTAGCCACCAAAACTCGCTGAGTTCGTCCCCGTTTCCCTTAGGGGGGATTGTTTGATCCCTGCTTTGGACAAGGACTCCCCCATGGAAGGTATTGTGATTGGCATCTCATCTTTTTCGTTTTGGTTGGTTGTTTTTGGTTCTAGATGAAATCTCACCTAGGGTTTGATCTAGATCTGAGTTCTACCAACTTGTTCTTCATGCTAATCCCTACCTAGATGCCATGGTTTCGTAGATCTAGTCTAATCACTTACCAATCTAGACTTAGATCCAATATCATATCTTGTGTCACTCCCACGATTTCCAGCACTTAGATCTACTCTAGGATCATCTCAGTGGTACCTCTAAATGTTTGGTACAATTGTTAAGTCAAGTTTTCGAGTTTTGGGGCATTTTCTTGAGTCAGATCGAGGAGCATGGAATAATTCCGGACGGTTCCGACCCAGTCGGAATAATTCCGGGCCTCCGGAATTTTTCCGGATGCTGCCTGAATTTCGAGAACTTGCACTGTATCAAACCTTTTTTAGTCCCTTTGTTCCCGTTTGGCATATGCACTTATCTTTTGCTATTCCTATGTCCTCTATTCACAGGTCCTGGCGCTCGCACTGGTTTGAAGAGGAAGTCCTCTGCTGAGAGGGGTGCTCGCCCTACAAGGGGTCGCACTGCCGGTTCTCATGGAGGGCATTGTGTTGATGATCAGACTGAGAGGGTGCCCGAAGGAGATCTGAAGGCATGCACTATCCCTCAGTGGAAGCACCTCAAGAGAAAGAACCCGTACCGCTTTGTTGAGGCCACTTGTGAGGATCCTCGCTTCTGGACCAACCTTCAGCTCAAGTGTTGGGAGGACTTCTATTCTGCTCAGAAACCACTTGTCTGTGAGCAGAATCAACTTGACATGGACTTCTATCATAGGCACAAAAATGGTGATCTCCGTCATGTGCATGCTTGCGTGTTGAAGCTGGGATTGATACCTCTTCTGGATATTGAGTGTGAGTACTGCCCAGAGTTGGTTGCTCACTTCTACTGCACTCTCCATGGCACGGGTGATGCCTCACATACTATGACTTGGATGTGTGGGGAGCAGAAGATCTCGAGCAACTTGGGTGAGTTTGCTGAGGCTCTAGGATACAGGTGGACTGCCACGTATGCTAATCATGGTTTCAAAATTCATGACAACCCTGAGTATGACAACTCTAGCTTGGAATTCTGATGTCCTCCTGATGCTCAGGGCAAGACTAGGCCCTTCAACTCCAACATGTACCCCTACTATAACCTGATGTCCAAGATCTTCCGTGTCACCATTGTGATCAAGGCTGGTGACTACTCTGCTATTAGGGCCTTCATGGTGAACCTCATGTTCCTCACCAGGCCTCAGAACCAGATGAAGATTGATGTGATGGACTTTGTGTACCGTGAGATTTGCATTGGGGTCATGGAGAAGAGGAATCCCTCTTTTGGCCCACTGATTCAGAGGTTCATTAATGCCAAAGTGGGTATTGACATCATGGATAACTATACAGTGGTAAAGGGCAAGAAGATGGTTCCTTCTCTATTCGCGGTGTGGAGATTCCGGAGTACTCTAGGGCCAAGTCCAAATCACCCATGGCCACTCCTTCTGTGTAACATCCCTATTTTGCTAACAAAGGGTAGTGGTGTTGTGTTCATGGCATAGCATGCATGTAAAATTTAAATCAAATTTGAATTTGAAATTAATAAGATTTGACCAAAAGCCACTTAAAGTGGCCACCCAAAATTTGTGTGAAAAACATTTTCAATTTGGGAAAAAAAAATATGGTTTTGTTGGAAATTTTGTAAGGAATCC
Source organism: Alopecurus myosuroides (assembly GCA_028641055.1). Taxonomy (NCBI): domain Eukaryota; kingdom Viridiplantae; phylum Streptophyta; class Magnoliopsida; order Poales; family Poaceae; genus Alopecurus; species Alopecurus myosuroides. Next base: position 164,867,422 of record CM054062.1, read on the forward strand.
AAAACATATTTTTGGAAAATTTGCTATTTGCAAAATGGCCCTTGAAACGCCTTTTTCAGTGTTGTTTTTAAAGAAAGGGACCTCTTTGCAAAAACCAAGAGCTTCTGGGGGTTTTCGCGAAATGTGTTTTGTCTTCTTCTTCCTTGGACAGCAGGCAAGCAGCTGCATGCCGCGCTGCCGTCGTCGATGGCCACCTCATGCTTGGTCGTTCCGTCGAGAGGATAGGACCGCGAGGAAGCCCTCCCAGCTCTCTCTCTCCCTCACCCTCGAGCTCACTCTCTCTGCCTCTCCTCCCAAAAAGAAACCCAAACCCTACCCTACTGCCCTCCGGCCGCCGCCTTGCGCCGCCGTCTCCGGCCATCCCCGGATGATTGGAAGACACCAGGTTCTGCGCCTAGTGCTCCTCTACCTCCCCACAGTGTATCGCTTGCAGGGACATCCGGGGAAAGCCGAATCGGCCCCCTCTTCCCCAACTCCGGCGCGGCCGCCGTGGGCGATTCCGGCGCCACCGCGGGTTCCCCGGCCTCCCCGACCTCTCCAAGATGTTCCCGGTGAGCTTCTTCACCTTCCAGTGCTGCCCCCTTTCTCCCTCTTCCTCCCTACATCGCGGCCGCCGTGCGCCATTTCCGGCCACCACGGGAGGTGCTCGTCGGAGTTCCTCCGGCGACCCTTTGGTGAAATCTCCGCCACCCACGCGTTCAGCATGTCCTCCTCCGCGCCGTGATGCCCTTCGATTGGAAATTCGCGCGTGGAATCGATCGATCGCATGTTCAACGGAGGAGAGCTCGTCCGAGTGATGTCACTGTGACGTCACTATGACGTCACAATCCTGTTTTATTTGTTTTCCAGAAAATGATTAAATTACAGAAAAATGATAAAAATTGATAATTGTATAACTGTTAAAATATTAATCAGAAAAATAAAATAAAAATATGGTAATGTTCATAAAAGTAAACTCCATCTGTTATGTCATTTTAACACATGTTTGACAAAGTTCAAAAATGAGCATTTATTTAATGTTATTTAAATCATTTAAAATAAAGAAAATAATATTTTATTCAATAAAATCAGAAAATTAAAAGTTATATACCAAATTGTTCAAAATGACAAGTGCAATCCATTTATGGTGTTTTCAAACCCATATGAGCAACTAAAATGGTACACTTTCATAATTGTCTGAAGTGCCCCTCCGGGGTCTATTTCGGGCTAAATTCAGTAAAAATGCTTAAATTGTCATATGAATCCTAGCAACCCATCAAACATGTTTAGGGCTTTATTTCAGTGCATTAACTTGCTCATGCATACATATTGCGCATTGCATCGATGCCATGTTTGATTGTTGTTTCTCTTTCGGTGTTTTGCTTCGGATCGGTAGAACATGACTCCGAAGAGAAGATCGACAGCGGCATGACGAATACTTGATCCTAACCGACAAGTCAAGCACTTATTCTTGAAGACTTTCTCTGGTTTTCTTGAATCAAGGCAAGCATAACCTCTTATCTGCCCATATATGATTTCGAAAGACTTTTCATTCTCGTACAATGCATTCGATTCAAATGTATCTTGTGTCAGTAGTTAGAGTTGTCCTATATCATGCATAGCCTAAACATCCTGATCCACTACTCCTAGAAGCTATAGGTTTGTTTGTGTGCATCGCCAAAGCCTAAAATATGATGTGCTTAGTAATACATGCATGTTATCTCTGCTCTATCCGGTTGATGAATCAGAGTTAGGAAATAATCTAGTATGGCAGGAAGTAGTGGTAAGTTAAGATATATTTGATTAACATGATTTAAAGGTGTGGATGACGAGACCACAGAGGGTATGTGGTGGTTGTCTTGTTCATGCCCCTAGGAGCGAGTTCTCGTCTTCGAGCCAAGACCGAGCGTGCATCCACACAGGGCTTAGATTCCCCTCGGTCTCAACTTGCCTAGTTTGTTCCATGAGTTGCCTAGTTCGGGCTTTCCATTTAGATTTGCGGGGATGTTAAAAACGTTTACAAAATTAGGACGTGGCGGTGTAACAGCCTGTGGCGAGACAGTAGTTGAAGCACCGATCACAACGATAGAGACCCGACAGGAGATGGCCACTCCCTATTGGCGGTCCATCTCTACTCGGAGCGACTCATGGAATAGGCGAAGCAAGGGAAAGGTAGTGGTCAACCTCCATCTGCCGGCACTTCCCTGAATAGTGTTAATGATCTGGCATTAAGAGTTGGTTGGTACGTGTGGTTAAAGTTGTACTGTTGGGGGGTTACCCCCGAGTAGGGTAAAGGCAAGTGCTAAGGGCAAGATCAGGAAAGACGTTTGGCAGAGTAGCTGGCTACCCGGTACTCGCTACCCGGTCGACTGCTATTCGGCCGTACACAATGTTGGCCAAGAGAAAGAATCAAGGAAGTTATTCTCCTCCGAGTAGAGGAAGTGGTCTGAGTAGAAATGGTGGTTTCCTACTCGGGCCAGAAGTCAAAGGAGCCGTTCTGACACACGATCCCGCGTATCCTGGGTCCGTACAGGAGCACTGTTCATCTGCAGAGCGCGTGCTTATCCGCGCCAGGGTGTCAGCAGGGCGTTGCAGGTTAGGGGGGCCTACCCTGTGACGGTGGCAGTGATAACAGATCAGCTTCTTGGTTTTGCACAACGACTTTCCACACCAGACAAACCAGGAAGCCAAAGGTGTCAGCGGGAAGCTGGAAGTGTGCAGTGTGCACACTATGTCGACATCTGTTTGTACTTTTCCCCCCTTGGCTGTATCCGGCTGGGCACCAGTATATAAGGTGCCCTGCCTCCTCCTGTGTGAGGGTCGCGTCTTTAGAGAGAACACCTAGCTTACCCGTTGCATTGAGAGAAGGGTGGCTATTCGGCTGTAGGCCAAACTGTACTGTGGCTACTCGGTGAGACACAAATAAAAAGAGAGAAAGGCAGGAGTAGGGGTTTTACCTCGACACGAGGGCCCTGAACCTGGGTAGATCTTGTTGTTTGCAGTGATTGATTCATCCCACACGCGGCTACTCGCTGCGTGATCCCTCCCCGAGCACCTCCAGCGTCCATCGTCCCCACATCTTTAGCCATCCTATGGCATCTGCCGTGACACCACCACGACAGTTGGCGCCCACCGTGGGGCAACCAGCGGCGCTGGCTGGAGTTCACGTTCGGACGGGATCCATTTCTGCTACTGGGAAGCGCGTGGTCTGTGGCCTTGTCCACAGATTCGGCTCCTTCGACTTCGTCATCGACAACGCCGGCGATTTCGGCGGCAGGGCCATGCCAGAGGGCGGCTCGGTGCTCTCCTTCGGCTCGCACCTCGTCTAATCGACCGCGAGTACCCCGAGCAGGTGCATGTCGCGGAAGATCCCCCTGCTATCATCGCTGCCCGCGGAAAGCCAACTGGCTGTTCTGCGGACCGCGTGGAGGTGATGATGACCGGTCCTGCTGCTGATGCCGGGAAGGGCGCGGCTGCGGCCGCGGGAGTCATCGAGGATCTTGATGGCGCGAGTGCTGGTGGGAGGACGCACAAGCCCTACGACGCGCCTCACAACATCCCGGGCTACATCCCTCCTTCCACGACATCGACGATACCGGCATCCGCCGTGCGAGTAGGCATGCCGCCTCCCACCAAGCTCGAGCTCATGACCATGAGGGCGCAGCTCGACCGGCAGCGCCAGGAGCTGCTCACCAAGCAGGCGGAGCTGGAAAAGGTTAGGCTTGAGCTGAACCTGGACCAGAACGAGTACAACAGAGCTCACGGCTTTACGCCGGTAGTGAGGAGGCCTTCCAAGGCAGGCGCTACGCGCCGCAACCTAGGCACCGAGATGGCAGCAGTTGGAGAAACTGCTGGCCAAGCTGCTAGCCAAAACACCGCCACCACCAGACCCAAGTACAGCACCCCCGCCAAAACCCTTAGAGCTGCTGAGGCTGTAGCTGCTGAGTTGCCGCATCTCGCTGGCGACGCGCGCGTGAGGCAGCAGGAAAGGCTCAATGAGCTAGTGCTAGAGGCTGCTAGGAAAAACGAGGAGTTCCGGAAAGCCAACCCGGGTGCTGGAGCTTCTCAGGTGGTGCATTCGCATGCGGCTAGATCTAACGATCAGGCCTCATCATCGCATCCCAGCCGTGAGAGGGACCGGAGTGGGCACTCTGGCAGATACAGGCAGATGCAGGTGTACGACCCAGCTGTCGCCGCGAAACAGCACGCGGTGCCGCGACAGTCCGGTCAAAAACACAACACTGCAGGAGCAGGCTATCAAGCCCATAAAGCTCAAAGCCAGGCGCGAGATGGAGATCGCCCAGGCCCTTCTCGGCATCAGGTTGCTCAGCCTACTCGGCAGAGACCGCAGCCGCGTGCAGTCGCACCAGCCGCCAACCCGGTGGAGCAACCTGCAGTCGTGCAGGTGGACAGATATGATGATGGCTACTCGGCTATGGGGTTGGCTGGCTATGATATCCTGGATCGCGTGGGTGAGCGTGTGCTGGAGCCCAGTGATGCCAGGCACAAGCTGGACCGGATCAGCCTATCCGCGCAACTCGAGAGCAAGGGGCCGCCTGGCCTAGAATGCTTTGGCCCACGCATCATGACAGAGCCATCTGTGAAGCAGTTCCAGCTTGCTAGAGGGACCAAGTGCTATGACGGCAGCACCAAGCCAGAAGACTGGCTCAATGACTATGTCACAGTCGTGCACATTGCAGGCGGCAACCGGAGATGGGCCGTGCGGTACATCCCGCAGATGCTAGAAGGACCAGCAAGAACTTGGCTCAACAACCTGCCCAAGCACAGCATCAACTGCTGGCTTGACTTCGCGGAGGCCTTTGTCAGCAACTTCACCAGCACCTACCGGAGGCCGAATAGGCCGCAGCAGCTATCCGCTTGCAGGCAGCGGGAAGAGGAGACGGACCGAGAGTATCTTACTCGGTGGAGTACTCTGAGGAACACCTGTGAAGGTGTGAACGAGGCCCAGGCCATCACTTGGTTTGCGCAGGGTTGCAGGCATGGCAGCATGTTGTGGCAAAGGCTGCAGAGAGAGATGCCGAGTACTCTCGCTGCGACCATCCGAATTGCGGATCAGTACGCACTCGGCGACCCAACTCAGTCTCTTCTTGATGCTGCTGAGCCGAGAAGGAACTACAACAACAACAGTAACAAGCGCAATGAGTTCCGCAACAAGCGCAGAGGTGACCGGATTGATACCCGGTATGATCCTGAGGAGGTGAATGCTGTAGCTACCAGAGCTGGGAGTAGCCAGAGGCCAAAAACTGCTGGAGCCCAGTACGGGCAGAACCAGAATCAGGGCCAAGGCAACAAGAAGCCATACAACGCTTCCCAGCAGGGTAGCGGCAACTCGGGTCCGGCACCGAACTTTGTCTTCAAGGACATGAAGGATGGCCCATGCAGCTTCCACACTCGGCATCCCGCTAGACCCGCCAACCACACTACTCGGCAGTGCAGTTGGTGGGAAGAGATCAAGAATGAGGGCCTGCCTCCTCCTCCTCCTCTGCCAGCTGCGAATGCCGCTGTGCAGCCTGCTCGCGCACCCGCTGCTCGGCCTCCAGCTTTCCCGAGAAGAGAGAATGTGAACCAGGTGGCTTTAGGAGCCAACCGATACTTCAGCAACGATGGCTACCACAACAACAACAACAACTACTACTACTACTACACCCGCAACAACAACAGAGGCAACAACAACAACAACAACAACAACCAAGGTAACAACAACAACGGCAACAATGGTGGTGGAGACCGCAACCGGAACCAAGAGCATCACGAGAGCTATATGATTTTCACCTCTGAGCCCGTCGACAAGCAGTCTCAGCACAGGCATGCCATGGAAGTCAATGCTGTGATCCCCGCTGTTCCTCACTACATGCACTGGTGCAACCAAGAGATCACGTGGTCCAGAGCGGATCATCCTAAGGTGATGCCCAACCCGGGTAGCTACGCCTTGGTGCTTGATCCCACCTTCTTGGGTCCTCAGAAGAACGTGAAGTTCAGCAAGGTACTAATCGACAACGGCAGCAGCATCAACATTGTGTACAAAGACACACTTGAGAAGCTCGGACTGGCCGAGAACATGCTACTACCCAGCAAGACCACTTTCCACGGCATTGTGCTGGGAGTTTCTTGCAATCCGATTGGCCGAGTATGGATAGACGTGCTATTCGGTACCAGGGAGAACTGCCGCACAGAGAGCCTGCAGTTCGAGGTAGTTGATCACCAGAGCCCCTATCACGCCCTACTCGGCAGGCCTGCTCTGAGCAAGTTCATGGCCTCTACTCATACTGCATATCTTAAGATGAAGATCCCTGGTCCCAATGGTGTGATCACCATATCTAGTGATTACAAGAAGTTTATGGAGTGTGCCTCTGCTGGTTCTCAGTTGGCGGAGTCTATGGTGATCGATATCGAGAAGAACAAGATGTACGAGGTGGTGGCTATGGCGCAGTGCGCGCAAGATGGTGCGCATGGCATGCCGAGTTCCCAGCACGGGACGGCGTTCCAGGCATCTCAGGAGACGAAGAAGATCCAGGTCGACCCAGAGTTCCCCGACCGTGTTGCCATCATTGGCTCAGGGTTGGGGGAGAAATAGGAAAGCGAGCTCATCCACTTCCTCCGTGAGAATCGGGACGTGTTCGCCTGGTCGAATGAGGATCTACCAGGTGTCCCGAGGGAGTTGGTTGAGCACTCGCTACATGTGCGTCCTGACGTCAAACCAGTGAAGCAGGCTATGCGCCGCTTCGGAGATGAGAGAAGGAAGGCCATCGGTGATCAGATCACCAAGCTGCTGATAAGCAATTTCATCATGGAGGTGCTGCATCCGGATTGGCTAGCCAACCCGGTCATGGTTGAGAAGAAGAAGGAGGATCCCAAGGCCGCTACCGCATGGCGCATGTGCGTCGACTACACCGACTTGAACAAGGCCTGCCCCAAGGATCCCTTTCCGCTACCCCGCATCGATCAGGTGATCGATTCCACTGCTGGTTGTGAGCTGTTGTCTTTCATAGATGCCTACTCTGTTTTTCACCAGATAGCTCTCAACCCTGCTGATCAAATAAAGACTGCCTTCATTACCCCGTACGGGGCTTATTGCTATCGTGTCATGTGTTTTGGGTTGCGGAATGCGGGTGCCACTTATCAGAGATGCATGCAGAAATGCTTGCATGATCAACTCGGCAAAAATGTGCAGGTGTACGTAGATGACATTGTCATCAAAACGAATAAAACACATACTCTGCTTAGTGACCTTGAGGAAACTTTTGCTAACTTGCGCAAGTATAAGATGAAGCTGAACCCGAGTAAATGCACCTTTGGCGTCCCGGCTGGCAAGCTACTCGGCTTCTTAGTATCCAGTCGGAGCATTGAGGCCAATCCTTCAAAGATAAAAGCTATTGAGAGCATGTCTTTGCCGAGATCCCTGAAGGATGTGCAAAAATTCACTGGTTGCTTGGCATCTCTGAGCCGTTTCTTGGGCAGAATGGGCGAGAAGGCCCTGCCTCTGTATCAGTTGATGAAGAAAAGCGACAAGTTCGTCTGGACACCGCAAGCTGATGTGGCATTCAAAGAGCTGAAGGCAATGCTGGGTAGCGCTCCCATCTTGGCTAGTTTGCTACCCAAGGAGCCAATGCTGCTATACATTGCTGCTACCAATCGAGTGGTAAGCGTGGTGATTGTGGTGGAGCGAGAAGAGGAAGGCAAAAGTGTGCAGCGGCCAGTATATTATCTCAGTGAGGTGTTGTCCAGCTCCAAACAGAACTACCCGCACTACCAGAAGATGACTTACGGCGTGTACCTAGGCGCCAAGAAGCTAAAGCACTATTTCCAAGAACATCCCATCACCGTGGTGAGTTCAGCTCCCATCTCGGATATCATGGGCAACAAGGAAGCGAGTGGCAGAGTAGCCAAGTGGGCAATCGAGCTGGCCACGTACGCTCCCGCGTATGCGAGAAGAGAAGCCATCAAGTCTTAGATTCTGGCGGAATTTCTTGTGGATTGGGCTGACGTGCAGTATGAGCCTCCCACTCCGGTATCCAACTACTGGAAGATGCACTTTGATGGCTCCAAAATGAAGGAAGGCCTTGGCGCTGGCGTAGTGCTTACGTCACCCAAGCGAGATCAACTCAAATATGTGCTGCAAATCCACTTCAAGGCATCCAACAATGTAGCAGAGTACGAGGCTGTGGTGCATGGCTTGAAGGTAGCCAAGGAAGTGGGTGTGCAGCGCATCATATGCTATGGCGACTCGGATCTGGTTGTGCAGCAGGTTTCTGGCACTTGGGATGCTCTGGATGCCAACAGCGTCATACCGCTTCCTGGTCCAAACCATGACGGGATTCTTTGAAGGCTGCGAGTTCCAACACATCCACCGAGCAGAGAATGAGGCAGCTGATGAGCTGTCCAAGTTGGGGTCTTCTCGGCAGTACATCCCGGCTGGGATTGCCTTGGAGCATTTGAGAAAGCCATCCATCAAGCCATCCCCCAACTCAGAGTCCATTTTCGTTCCTTCTCTGCCTAATGAAGAAGCAGTTCCAATGGAGATTGACTGGGAAGGTGCAAAAGAGGACCCGGGGACTGCAGTCTCCATCCCGGGGACTGGCGCCTGCAACCCGGGGACTGCCCCTCCTTACTCGGGGACTGCCGCTCCTTACTCGGGGACTGCCCCTCTCAGCTCGGGGACTGTCGCATTCCTTGAAGAAGTCCTTGCAAACCATTCAGGGTTGCAGAGAGTCAACCCCAGCTCAGAAAAAGATGCAGTAGTGGCCGTTCCGATGGAAGTGGACGAACCAGTGTTTCCCGCACGGGAGACACCAAGTTGGGCTATGCCCATATTATCCTTTCTAAAGGACGGCACCCTGCCAGATGACAAGGTTACCGCAAGGAAAATTCAGAGAAGATCCAAGGGATACACTATCTTCAGAGAAGTGCTACATAAAAGAAGTCCCACTGGCGTGTTGCAACGCTGTGTGGAGCCGGAAGAAGGAGAAGAAATTCTGGTGGAAATACATCAAGGAGAATGCGGGCATCACGCCTCTTCTCGGGCTCTAGTCAAGAAGGCTTTTCGGCATGGCTTCTTCTGGCTCACTTCTTTGCAGCAAGCTGAAGATATCGTGAGGAAGTGCAACGGCTGCCAGAGATTCGCAAGTAAGATCCACATGCCTGCTTCCGAGTTGAAAACCATTCCCATTACTTGGCCATTTGCTGTTTGGTGTCTGGATATGGTTGGTCCCTTCAAGCCGGCTAGAGGCAACATGACTCACATCTTGGTCATGGTTGATAAGTTCACCAAGTGGATTGAAGTGAAGCCTATTCGGAAATGTGATGGAGCCACTGCTGTGAGCTTCCTGAAGGATGTGATCCTGAGATACGGCTACCCGCACAGCATCATCACGGATAACGGCACGAATTTTTCTGAGGGTGCCATGGTGAGATTCTGCAGAGATAAGCACATCCGACTAGATGTCGCGTCTGTCGTGCATCCCGCCTCCAATGGGCAGGTGGAAAGAGCAAATGGCATGGTGCTTGCAGGCATAAAGCCAAGGCTGATTGAGCCGCTGCTGAAAACACCAGGGTGTTGGTTAGACGAGTTGCCAGCGGTGTTGTGGAGTCTAAGGACTACCCCTAACCGGTCAACCGGCTACACACCATTCTTCTTGGTTTACGGGGCTGAGGCCGTGTTACCAATTGACCTAGAGCATGACTCCCCCCGAGTAACCCTCTACACTGAGGCGGAGGCGAGAGAAGCTCGAGAAGATGACGTTGACCTGCTAGAAGAAGCAAGAGAGCTTACTCTGTCACGTTCAGCTGTTTACCAGCAAAACTTGAGGCGTTATCATAGCCGGAAAGTGAACCCGAGGGTTTTCCGAGAAGGAGACATGGTCCTTAGGCTCGTGCAGCGCACAACCGGGATGCACAAGCTATCCCCTCCGTGGGAAGGGCCTTTCATTGTGAGCAAGGCTCTACACAATGACGCGTACTACCTTGTAGATGCGCAACCATCACAGAAGAACAGGCCGGATAAAGCTGGGGAGGAATCTAAACGCCCCTGGAATGTAGCTCTACTCCGTCGCTTTCATTCATGAGCATAAGTGTGTATGTACTCTCTTATCCAAGTTAAACTCCTACTCTGCAGTCTGAAATTGAACTCGGGGACTGCCCTCGTCCAAAACTGTTCCTTGTGTTTACTCTGCTTTACTTTGTCTATTCGGTTGAACCACTCATAATTTCAAAAGCATACAAAGTAGTGTGTTTAAACTCACCGGACACTCTGCGACTCTGCTGCTGTCCGCAACCCGGCTTCATGGCAAGCCAGAGAACAAGCCAACGAGTCAATGAACACATGAAAAATTGCAAAGGAAAGGAAAAGTGTGGCAACCGAGTAGAGTGCTTTTTTGCTGTTTTTTTCTTTCCGGCTAAGTGGTGGGTAGCATTACTATGACTGTTTCTAAGTGGCTAAGTATTTGAAACTCCAACTTTGAACTCTTGTGACTCGAATACCAAAAAAGCAACAAGTTGCAGGTAAGAGCTGAGATAAAAAGGAAGAGTGGATGAAAAATGCAACTCGGGGACTCGCATGATAACGCAACCCTGCATCGAGCCAAAGTTGCTCAAATTACTAAGTATAAAGTATCAAAACGGAATAAAAACTGAGTAGCAACGGGGAAGATAACTGTTTAATACATATGCACCCGGCATCCCGGGGATCTGATAAAAGCTTTAAAGCATGAGTGTTTCAGGAGGTAACTAGTTCGAGGTAGCGGTGTTCTCCAAGTTGGCATTGGTGGCGTCCGCTTCGGGGTTGGCAGCAGCTTGATCTGAGGTGGCGGTGGCCACCGAGATGGGGTCTGTAGCGGATGTAGAGGCATTGGACTGAGTGCGGGGTAGCGCCGCGTCGCCGAGTGCCGCACCAGAAGATGAGCCCAGCTCGGGAGCCGCACCCTGGGTGGCGTCCTGGCTCTTGTTTTCCTCGTCGCTACCCGCGGCAGCCTTGCCCTTCCCCTTCTCGGCACCGGTGTCTTCAAAGCATCCCAAGTCTTCGGACTCGGTGTCCTCGTCGTCATCCTCATCCTCACCCTCGCTTTCCGCCTCGGTGTCAGGCTCGGTGAGGCCGTCGATGAAGACCGCGGTATCCGCGTAGGAGGCGATCTCGTACGCGACTGCCTGGCGACGAGTCACGCACTCGGGATCTTTCTCCCACTTCGAGTCCCGGCGCATCTCGAGGATGGTATTAAGATTTAGATTTTCATACCAACTGCAAATGAAGAGGAGCAGCATGTCGACGCCTGCTTGAGCTCCAGATGCACGCCATTTCTTCAACTCGGCTTTGACACCGTTGAGCTTCTCGGTGAGTGTGCGGATGGTCCTCGGCACAGGGTCCTGGGGCCAGAACAAAGCATGAAGCTTGAAGGCGGTGGACGCCAAATCGGTGCCCAAGCCCCTAAGACGCTGGACCTGTCTCTGCATGTTCGTGAAACTATCCTCAATCGAAGACTTGGTGTCCGTGGGCAGTCCCTTCTCAGTTCGAATTTCTTGTGCCTTAGACAGGGCAGGCTTGCAAGACGAGCAGAGGTCGGGGAAGATTTCTGAAAATGCTATCAGAAAGGATTAGAAACGGAGGCAGAGAAGAGATGCAAATCAAGCCACAGAGAAGAAGAAGGAAACAGGAAGGCGCAGAGAAGCGAGAACTTACTGTTCAGATCGCAGAGTAGCGATTGCAGCTTCCTCCTCCATGCCTCCTCATCAGCAACGTGCTTCTCTTCAACCTTGCGGAACTCAGACAGCTGGTTCATGAGGTCCACGTTGCTCTTCTTCAGCACCTCGTTTTCCAACTCGAGGGCCCTCTCCTTGGCCTTAGCCGCCGCTTTGATTTGGTCCTTCTCGGCGGCCTGGTCTATGGCGTCCTGGAGGGCAGCCCTCAATTGGACTTGCAGCGGTTCCAACTCGGTGACATGCTTATCCTTGAGCTTCGTGGCTTGGCTTTCCAGCTGCTGCTTCACCTCTGCAGGCTTCAGGCAATCAAGATGCTCCTCGCGGAACTTCTTGTACTCTTCTGCGGACAGAAACAACACGATAAGCAGAGTAGCCAAGAGAAAGGAGAGAAACAACTGAGAAGACGACAACTCACCTTCAAGCTCCTTGATCTTGCTTTCAGCAGAAGCAACAAAGACATGGCAATGTTTGTGCTCCTCTGCCATCGCCTGAAATTTGCCTGCAGAGTAGAAGGAGTTAGAGCAAAAAGCAAATACGGCGTAAACACAAAACGCGTTAACCGAATAGCTAGAAGCTTACTCTCGAGATCCGACAGTTGGAGGGCGCGATCCAGGGCAGCTTGCTCCGTCTCAACATCAGTTTTGCGTTCTGCTTCCAGGGCCTCAAGGCGCCTCTTGGCGATGTAGTGATTCCAGAGCAGCCGCCGGTAAAGGGTTGTCCGCTTCAAGAGGCTATTCTTATCGTGCTTATGCTACTATTATCATGCTTGCTATTATCTCTATTAATATCTATGCATGTTGTATGAACTTGTTTAGACGGCTTGGTGTCTAAAACATAGGGGGGAGCAAAGCCTATGAAGTGTGTGCCTCACAACACACATCGAGGAAGACCTCCATCTATTATTTGGACACCATTTCTTTAGTTCATATTGATTATCCCCATGAAATCTTTATGTTGTCATCAAACACCAAAAAGGGGGAGATTGAAAGTGCAATTTCGACATCTCGGTGTTTTGTGTGTTTGTTAACAACATAAAGAAGTTACTAACCGTATGTGCTATTCTGTCAAAGGTTTTGGTCTTAAATCAGCACACATACGGTGTCGAAGAAATGGTGAAGAAATCGAAGATCAACGGACTTTTTCTGGCCTGAAAAAGAGTTTCCAAGTGTAGTCCGGAATATTCCGGGTGATTCCGGAAGCCGGAATTATTCCGGGCCATTCCGGCCACAACGGGAAAATGTTCTGTTGCCATCCGGAATTATTCCGGACCATTCCGGAGCAGCTCGGAATCATTCCGACCACAACGCGAAAATCTCTGTTGGCATCCGGATTGCTCCGGAATTATTCCGGGATTCGGAATTATTCCGGGCCATTCCGGCCTGGTCGCAAATGGGCAGAAAAAACGCTAGTTTTAAGTGAGGGATATAAATAGGCCCTCTCTTTATTCCCCAAGGGTCAGCTCCACGAGCATTGAAGACTCCATTGATTGAGCTCACACACCAAGCTAGATCTCCCTCCTCCTCCACCCAAACTTGTTGAAACTTTGAGGATTGAAGGAGAAGCCCCGGATCTACATCTTCACCAACCGGTTTTCCATTTCCCCCTCATTAGCTTGAGGGATCTTGGCCTAGGGTTTCCTCTTGTGGAGAACATAGGCTTCTTTCTACTCTTGGTGACTTGTGATTGTTGGGAGCCCCCAATTAAGTTGTGGGTGTGTGCCCCAAGCTTGTTTGTAAAGGATTCGATCCCCGCCTCAAAGGGGTTCAATAGTGGAAGGTGAACTAGGCCTTTGTGGCGGAGTTCATCGGAGAATAGGGTGAGGCCTTTGTGGCATTGAGTAGGCCTTCGTGGCGAGCTCACACCCCTCCAACAAGACGTACTCCCTTAACAAGGAGGAACTCGGGAATACATCGTGTCTCCATGTGCTTCCATCGGTTACCTCCTTCCCTTACTCCTTACTTACTCGTACTTGTAGCATTTATTGTAGTACTTGTTGTATTAAGTATTGTACTAGTTGCATTAATTGCTTGTCTTGCCATATAAGTAAATTCACCATTAGTTGCACTATCTAGAGAATTTACCTTTGTGTCAAGCCTAAACCTTGTGAAAAAATAAAATTGGTCGTAGCACCTATTCACCCCCCTCTAGGTGGCCATACTTTACTTTCAATAAGGAACATTCAACTTCCTGCTCTTAGATATTTTACTTACTATATTGCTACTAGTATCCTTGGTAGGGAGAACACTAGCAACATTTCTGGTTACCACCTTGCTTTCATTGATGCTGCGCTGAACCGTAGCACGAAGTATAACCTTGGTGCACTTGTTGCACGCCGCCTTGCTGCTAAGGGGCCTATTTTGGGGGGAATTATTGCTACACGTATAGCAACTGCTTTAGAATTTTCTATTGCTCCTGATGATGAATTGATTGCTCCCTATAGACTCAACCTTTGTTCCATGAAGTCCCATCAGTTTGTCACTGCTAACTCTACTGCTGAACGTTTAGTATATAGAGTGTTATATATAGATGGAGAGAAGTGAAAAGTTACTTTGCCGCAACCTGTTTTGTTTAAGATTGACAGGTCACCATGGTCGCTCTCTAAGGAGGAGGTAGACGAGCATCTGAGCACTACGTGGTTTTACCGACAACAGGAGAGGCGAGACGCGCCTCCCGAGGACCACAACACGCAGTACAACGGCGCATCCTCGAGCACATAGCAGGAGGAGGGTTCCTCCTCAGCATACTACGGGGGCGCCACCTCATGGTCCCCTTGGTGATTGATCTCCACTTAGGACAAAACCTAAGATTGGGGGGAGGTATACCGACATCACACTCATTTATATATCATGTTCAGTAGGTTCTTTGTATATCCATATTTTCGTTTCCTTCGTTTGTTTTTGTTTTATTTCGCTTCTTTCGTTTCTCTTTGTTTTATTGTTTTGTTCTTGTTTTCCAAAACAAAAAAGACCAAAAATATTTATGTTGTTTCTCTCTATTAGCTCCTTTAGTTTCTTTAGTTAGTTTGTTTTCTTTTCTCGCTTTGGTTTAGTATTCAAAAATCCAAAAATATTTTGCTTTGTTTGTTTCTTTCTGTTCTTGTTTTAAATCGAAAACCCAAAAATATTTGTTGTTCTTCTTTGGTCTTGCAGAATTTGTTGCAGAGTTCACCGGACTTCCGTGTCTCCATTGGAGCTTAATTATCATTCTATATTATTCAATCCACAAGTGAAGATCAGTAATGACGATTTACGATAATCCTAGTTGTGGTGAGAGGCCGGTATGAACGTTATTTGTTTTATTTTTGTACATATACTCATTGTGCGAACATGCTTAGTCCCTTCATGTAAAGTGTATATTATTTAACTAATGCTTGGTAGTTCGTGCTCTCACGTGTTAGTTCCAACTTATTAATATAAGATAGCATGCCGTATGAATGTTTGCTTGCATTGTTTTATTCATAGAAGGGTATGACATTGTGGTATCTCCCTCTCATTGTTTTTCTTGGATCGACTTGGCACATGCTCACGCATGCTATGACTGAAAAAAAAGTCAATTAAGCCTCGATGATTTATTTTGCCTCAGAGTATTTGTATCATTTTTATGCCCTGTTAATTTTTTTTGTCGCAAGCATGATTATGACAGTTGTTGCTCTCTTGATTGTCGCTCCCCGTCTATTGCTAGCCTCCACTTGTACTGAGTATGAGCTCTACTCGTGCATCCAACTCCCCAAAACCAAAGTTTGCCAAATTTTTCCACCATACCTACCTATATGTGGTATTTAACTGTCATTCTAAGTAAATTTCTCGTGTGCTACCTTTAAAACATGCTAAAAATTATTCCTGTTTTGTGCCCCTATTTTAGCTCATGAGGATGTAAATAGAGAATCTTTATCTCACTTGTTGATTGGATTTCACACCCTGGACTAGTGGCTTCATCCGCTTATCCAATGATAGAAGAGCCGGCAGCGGGGTGCCCAGCCCCTAATTAATAACACAGATTCTATTCACTCTTTTTGCCCCTGATTTATCAGTCAAAGCACAATTGTGTAAACAAAAGAGAAAGAGGGATGACCTTCTACCCAGATGCGTCCTTCTATGGGAGCCGTTCTTGTGAAGTCTAGTTGGCTTGTGACGTACTGTATTGTCTGTTTACCATTCGTTGACATAAGCATTCACCTCTCTCAAAATTGTTTTCAGTACCTCTGTTTAATAAAATAAAAAGCTCTAGCACATGAGTTAATCCCTGCTTTCCTCTGTGAAGGGCCTTTCTTTAATTTTTTATGTTGAGTTTTCACCTTCTTGCTTTATGCACCTTCTTGAGAGCATGGCTGTTATTTCTTAGTGTAAGGTGCTTGTCCCAAAACACGGTTGATAGTGGTATAAATTTGATGCTTGTATCTTTGATATATATATATATATATATATATATATATATATATATATATATATATATATATATATTTCTAGTCCTCATTTGAACTTCAGAGGTGCCCTGGCATTTATGTTTTGCTCCACTATTAAGGGCAAGCGAGTACACTTTATCATACCCTATTATGAGCATTGCAATCTTGTAGATTGAAGTACTTCATGTTGTCTATTATTAGTTTGTTGGCATCTTTTCATGGTTTGCATAACTGCTGGGTGACTTTTATTTTCCATATATCTTCTTATGAATTGCCTCATCACTTGGTTATGTAGTGAGTATATTTACATCATATGAAATAAATGTGTTTGTAAAAGTCTTTTATAGCACTCAGTTGTCACTGAATTGCTTAAGGACAAGCAATAAGCTAAGCTTGGGGGAGTTGATATGTCCAAAACGTATCTCCTTTTCCGAACACTTTTCTCATTGTTTTCATCTAAACTTGTGAGTTTTGGATACCACTTACACGGACTAATGCTATTTTCAGCAGAATTGCCTTGGTGTCTCGTTTTTGTGCAGAAAAATCAACTTTCGGGAAAATGCCCACAAAAGACCCCATTGGTCTTAAAACACCAGAAGACTCTGTGAGCCAGAAGGGGGCTAGGAGAGGGGCTAGGAGGGGGCTACACCACCCCCCTGTCTCCCTCCTTAGTCGCGCCGCCTGGTGGTGTGGGCCACCCCAGGACCCCCTCAGACTCCCCTTTCGACTACATAACGCCTTCAACCCTAAAACAATAGGGGGTTTGTCATATTCCACAAAAACACAACAGAGCGCCGCCGCCACCCTGAACCTCGATTCAGGGATCAGAAGTTCCTATTCTGGCGCCCTACCGGGACGGGGATTCGAAGGAGATCATCACCACTCGACACCGCCACCTCTTCTCCATCAACCATCCATGATTCCCCCGTCCATGTGTGAGTAAACACCGCTGTAGGCTAAGAGGGATGGAAGGGATTGGATGAGATCGATCATTTAATAATGCCAGATTGTTAGGGCATAGTGCCTAGTATCCATTGTTAGTGTTTTCTACCGTTGTTGCAACTTGTTATGCCTAATGCTTGTCACTAGGTCCCGAGTGCCATGATTTCAGATCTAAACATGTTACCGTTTCATGAGTATAATGTTGTTTATTGATCATATCTGTAAGTTGTTTTACACATGCCATTGTCCGGAACCCGTGGCCCCAAAGTGACAGAAGGTGGGACAACCGCAGGGGATGGTTGTGATGTGAGGATCACGTGTGTTCAGGGAGTGTTAATGCTTTGCTCCGGTGCTTTATTAAAAGGATCACCTTAATTACCAGTAGTTTCCCTAGAGGCCCCGCTGCCACGGGCTGGTAGGAAAAAACATGTTGTGCAAGTTTCTCATTGCGAGCATGTATGACTATATTGGAACACATGTCTCTGGTTTTCCTACATGTATGATGCTTTATTATTATCTGCAATGCACGTGTTAGATTATTACATGACCTATGTTATCCATGCAACGCTGATGGCTAGGTTGAGACTCCAAGTGCAGAGTGTGTAGCTAGTGGCAAGCCTTCTTCCCCACAAGGGTGACTCGAGGGTTTATATCGAACTCTTGGGGAGCCAGTATTTCAGCAGTTGTCTTCCGAGCTTCCTCCAGGATCCTGCAAACAAGTAGAGAATTTTGTGCCCTCAACCTCACCAAGTGGTTGTCAAGCACAAGGTGTGAGACTTCTAAATTGCAATGCAAAACTGAAAGTAAATGTGCAATAATTAAATCTACTACTAAATGCAAATGAGAAAATAAATATGCAATGGATTGTTTTTGTATTTTTGTGATGCAAGTGGTGATGGAGATAATGTAAATTCGAATTGGAGATGCAAGTAAAGTAAAGTGCAAGTAAAGTAAATTGCAGCAAAGTAACTAGAGTGTTTTCTTATATTTAAAATAGGACCGGGGTTCATGGTTTCACACTTGCATTCTCTCAAATAAAGTGGTAGACGGTGGACATAAAGAATTACATGTGAGATTACAATAACATGTTTAACATTGAGTACTTTCATATGGGCATCACGTCCTAGCATAGAGATCTCTACGGTCATATTGATCCCTCTTATACTCCACCAAGATGCGAAATAAATCATAACACCTCGATAATTAAGGAAAAACCAGAGTATAGCTTTAAGCAATGTGACATGAAGTTGAAGTAAGAACTTGCTAGATCTAGTCATGGAGATTGATTAGTGTCACTTCAAATCCCCGGTAACAAGGTACTCCTTTTTATCCCTAGTGAGGTAACTAAGAAAGGTTTAACAAAACCTAAGTGGATCGCTGAACTTCTGTCACTTTCACAGCACTAGCCACCCCCCGTTACTCCAACTAATGCACCCATCACCCCACACACGCTCTCAAGAACTAGATTGATCAAAGCTAGCAAATAAGAACGGGGTACATAAGATACATCTACTCAAATAACTCAAGAGAAACAATTGCAATCTCAGATTCAATAACTCATAGAAAAGATCCACCACATAGGAATTACAACGGTGCCCATAATCATGTGAGGCAGCTCATACGGATCTAATTAGTGAAGTACATAGAGAGAGAGATACAAGTGCTACTTCCACAAACCCATAGCCCTGGGGTGGACTACTCCCTCTTCATGGAGATGTCGATGGAGATGACGTTGGAGGGGTAGGAGATCACATCGGCGGCGCCCCGCCGGAGTTTCCCCCTCCAATCTGGAACTTCTAGTCTCTGTTTCGGTGTTTCGGTGTTTCGGCAGCGCTCCCCTCCGTAAGGGTACGGGGGACCCTTTTTATTGTCGGTTTTAGGTCAAGACGGAGTCGGTAAGTCGAAGATGGAAGGAATTGGGGCCACAGGGGCCAAAAGGGGGCCTCTCACGCGGCCAAGGAATCTGGCCGCGTGGAGGGTCCTCTTTTGGGCCTTCTTGCCCAATTATCATGGATCCTTCGCCCGCAAGTCTTCTCCTTCCAAGAAAATGACCCCCGCAGATTTTCAGGTGATTTCGCGGAAGTTTGCCCCCTGAAACGTCAAAAATATAGAAAACGGGGTTTCTGACAGGCAGGGTTAATTCCATAAAAGTTGGGGGACTTTGTAATTTAACCCCAAAATACTATAAAACATTGAATTATACCCTTATATGATGCAATATGTAATAGAAAACCATGTGAAAATATGCAAAATTCATCTATGCATTTTACATGCATCAAACGCCCGTCCATCCATTCCCTCTATGCCTACGGTACTTCCCATACTGTTGTTTTCTGCGATTGCTACTGTTGTTACTATTTTGCTACTATTGTTATTTTATTTCTATTGCTGCTATAAAACTATTACCACTGATAAATTGTTGCGAGCAAGTCTACTTTCAGGTACAGCTGAATTGACAACTCAGTTGTTAAGGCTAATAAATATTCTTTGGCTCCCCTTGTGTCGAATTAATAAATTTGGGTTTTACTTCCCTCGAAGACTGTTGTGACCCCTATACTTGTGGGTCATCAGCTCCCGAAGGCGAGACTAGGATGCTTCCTTGGTCTGCAGGTCGCTTTGTGGAGAACTACAGTCTAGGGAGCCAGCCTTCGCCGGCTTCTCGCACTCATGTAGTCACGCTGGGCGTTCGGGGTTTTCTGAATTTTTGGGTCGGGAGATTCGGGAAAAACTTAATTTGGGATCCAGGATTTGACACCGAAAATTTCTTTAAAAAATAGCTTCCCGAAACTTCGGGTTCGGGCTCGGGTAATCCTGGCTTTCCTGAAGTGAACAAAAAGAAATAACTTTATATCAATGTTACATCAACAATTCGGCACCATCAGTTCGACAACAAATAGGCCATAAATAATTTTCGCAGCAAAGGGGAACATCAACCGAACGATGGGGATGGAGGCGTCGGGTCGGGGAAGATGGAGATGGCACTTTCTAAGATTCGTATCGGAAGAGATGGAGGATTAGGAGAATTCGTCGTCTCCGTCAGGTCGGGGAAGATGCACTCGCGACGCGGCGACATGTTGTTGCTGACGGTGGCATCACTGTGCGCTGGGTCTAGGGCCTGGTGCAAATGGGGGCGCCGGCCGCTGGTGGAGTGGGGGCTGGCAAAGTGGCGGACGCCTCGAAGGTGTCGGTGCAGGCTAGCAAATGGCGGCCGCGGTTTCGCGTAGCCGTGCCAGCTCTGTGGAACAGGAGCTGGCGGATGGTGGGCGGTGGCTGGGGAAGAAAATACTAGGGAAGCACTCTTTGCTAGGGGCCTAGGGCAACTGGGCAAGTAGTCAGGAGTGTCCCAACACTAAGACTTGGCCCGTTTGGGCTGAAAATGATTGGCGCTTCGCCCCAGGGCCTCAGGACTTTCAATTTTTTTCGGGAAATTTGGGATATTCGGGTGTCAGCATTGTAATTCCGAATTACCCTAAATAATTTTGGGTTTTCAGAATATCTACCCGAAAAAGTGATCGGGATTCTCGGGTTCGGTTTATTCGCGATCGGGTTCGGGTTATTCGGGTATCATGTTTGGGAATCGAGAAATATGTCCGGCGTGATCATGTAGCGAAGCGGAGGAAAAAGGCTGAAGTTCTCATACGCAAAGGTCTGCATGGCCTCAATCTGATAAAGAGACTAGAAACTAGAGGACTAAATTTTTTGGGTTTTTGATAAAGATAAAAAACTAAACAAAATAAATTAAGCAAGAACAAAACAAAAGAAAGAAAGTGGAAGTGTGAGACTCCCCTTGCCGGAAGCTAGAAATCCTCGGCAAAGGTGCCATAAAAAGTGGCGTTGATGAGGGACTTCGTACTTCTGATGACTTCGAAATCCCCGGCAACGGCGCGGGAAAAAGTACTTGATGATGACGTGATCACACGCTCATTGGGAGACCCCAATAGGAAGGTATGATGTAGTCTAGAGTAAGTTTTCCCCTAGTAAAGAACCAGAGTTATCGAACCAGTAGGAGTACGTAGTCATGAAGAAGGTTTCTTTATCAACGGGGCCAGAAAGTACTGGTGTGTAGTTGATGGGAGCGTGGAACCTGCACACAAACACAAACTCTCGCTAGCCCCAACTTTCTGGAAGGTTGTCCATCTTCCGGTCTTGCTGAAAACAGTATAATTAAATGTATAGAGTCTTGGAAAACAATAAAAGTAAAAACAGTACAACAAGGAAAAATTATGAAAGTGCATAAAAGAAGGTTTGCAATATGAGTAAATTAGGACCGGATGCCATAGGTTCACTAGTGGTGTCTCTCCAAAGAAAACAAACATTCTGGGTGAACAAATTACAACTGGACAATTGACAAATCATGAACGTATAACAATACTATTATGAAGAGATAAAGTTCACGGGTTCTAACATTGTAGGCATTACGTCAAGACATATGAACGGCTATCCAGCATGCATCCATATCTAAAAGTCCACCTCAAGAAAGTTATCCAGCAAATCCCTTGGTATTAAGTTGAAGCAACAAAGTGATTGCTATGTATGCAATAGACAAATGCATTAAGATCAATACGTAATGTAAGTAGAGGTTCTCATTCGTAGACAAGAGCACTGTTGTTTTCTACCTAGTGGCAATAGAACCCCTCCCCCGCACGTTTCTGTTACTCGAGCGCAGGTAACAAGGAGGCATGAACCCACTATCTAGCATCTAAACCCTCTCTTGGAGGTGAAAACAACTACGTGGCCAACGTAATCATAAATACTAGAGAGCATTGCAAGACAAGATTAAAACTCTCTAAAAGTATGAGTGAAGCATCTCAGATTGAAATGAACAAAATAATCATAATCTCATGGTTCATCAGATCCGAGCAAACACAACATGCACAATTACATAACGGTGGTCTCAATCATGTGAGACAGCTCACGAGACTCTAAACATGGAAGCATAGGGGAGAGAACAACCATCTAGCTACTGCTATGAACCCGTAGTCCCGAGATGAACTACTCACGCATCTGTCCGCAGGCGATCATGGCGATGTAGAGGCCTCCGGTGATGATCCTGCTCTCCGGCAGGGCGCCGGAGCAGGACACCAAAAGCCCTAGATTGGACTTTCGAGGTTACGGCATCTCTCTATATGTTTCATGGAAAATAACTCTGTCCCCGATGGTTTTAAGGTTTAAGGCAATTTATAAGCAAAGGGGGACGTGAGGCGGTGTTTGGGGAACACAGGGGCCCACTAGGCGCGGCCTAGGGGGCGCGCCTAGCACCCGCCCGGTGGCCCCCTGGCTCCCCTCTGTCTCTCCTTTGGATATTGTCTTTGTTCCGGGTAAAAATTGATCTCCGTGGATTTTCAGCCCTTTCCGAGAATATTTGCTTAAGAACTTTTCTGAAATAGAAAAACAACAGAAAACAGCTGACCTGGGGCATCTTGTTAATAGGTTAGTCTGTGAAAACATCTGGAAAATGAAAGAAATATGTGGAAAACAAAAGGTAATGGGTAGAAAAAACATGGAGCATCAAAAATTATAGATACGTTTGCAACGTATCACGTACGAGCAGTACTACCGTTGGAAGCCCGATACTACTAGAGTAGTACCGTGATGGTGTCGGACGGGTACCGCTTGAGGTATCAGAATATAACAAGAGAGCACTTGGAGATCGTGGCACCCCTAGAATAGTACTACCGGAATGGTACCGCTACCTGGGTTGAGGTTGGGAAGTGCATCTCCCACACAGGAAGCAGTACTAGCGGGGCCTCAGCGATACTACCGTAGTGGTACCGAAAAGCTACCGCATAGGTATCGAAAAATAACTACAAGGTTATGGAAATGCCGGTAACGTGCAGCAGTACCCTGATACGTCTCCAACGTATCTATAATTTCTGATGTTCCATGATGATATTATGCCAATTTCTACATGTTTTCTCCCTTATTTATAGCATTTTTACACGTTTTCCGGGACTAACCTATTAACAAGATGCCAAGTGCCATTTCCCTGTTTTCTGCTGTTTTTATTTCAGAAAAGTTGTTCTGGAAATATTCTCGGCATTGGACCCCACAAATCCCGAAGTTCCTATTTTCCCCGGAAGCATCCACAAGACCGAAGAGGAGTCAAAGACGGGCACCAGGGGGCCCTCATCATAGCCAGGTGCGCCCCCCTTGGCCGCGCCTGGGGGTGGTGAGGCCACCCTGGTGGCCCACTGACGCAGCCCTTTCGCCTATTTATTCCCCTCCGAAGGAAAATCCTAGGCACCTGATCAAAAATCCCCGAAAAGTTCCACAGCCGCCATCATCGTCAACCCTAGATCAGGGGGGTTCTAAAGCTGTCTCCCGGCACCCTGCCGGAGAGGAGATCATCACCGGAGGCCTCTTCATCACCATGCCTGCCTTCGGAGTGATGCATGAGTAGTTCATCCTTGGACTACGGGTCCATAGCAATAGCTAGATGGTTGTATTCTCCTCCTATGACTCAATGTTTAGATCTCGTGAGCTGCCTAACATGATCGAGATTGTTCTTATGTAATTCTATGTGATGTAATTGCTGGGATCCGATGAATATTGAACTTATACCAAGTTGATTATAGTATTTACTGCATATGTTATTTGTGATCTTGCATGCTTTCCGTTGCTAGTGGTTGCTCTGGCCAAGTAGTTGCTAGTGACTCCAAGAGGGAGTATTTATGCTCGATAGTTGGGTTCATGCCTCCTTTTCGCCTGTGCTCGAGTGACAAAAATGTGACGAGGAGGATGAGATGTTGCCACTAGGGAGAAAACAGCGGTGTGAGTGCCCATGTGCACAATCATTGCTTACATTACACACATTGCTTAATGCGATTATCTGTTGCTTGCAACTTAATACCTAAGGGGATTCAGATGATAACCTGAGGGTGGATTATTAGTCATAGATGCAGTTAGATTACGGTCTATGTATATTGTTGTAATGCCCGCACTAAATATCATAGTAGTCATCATGTCATGAATGTGCACTACGGTGCAACCTCTATTTGTCAATTGCCCAGCTGTAATTTGTTCACCCAACATGTTATATTTTATGGAGAGACACCACTAGTGAACCTATGAACCCCGGTCCATTTTCTTACACGGTTAAACAAACCACTACAATTCCCTGCTTTCTTTACTTACTGCAAGCATACACTATTTTCCACACTATACGTGTAATCTTTGTTTTCAGCAAGACCGGTGAGATCGACAACCTCACTGTACCATTGGGACAAAGTATTTTGGTTGTGTTGTGTGCAGGTTCCGCGTTGTTTCTGACACCGGTGAGGCGCCATCACCACCGTTAGTGGCATCAAACTTCCGAAGATCCTCTTTCCCCTACTGGATTGATAACCTTGGTTCTTAACCGAGGGAAATTCTTACCGCTGCACTCATCACACCCTCCTCTTGGGGTTCACAACACACCATCCATAGCAAAGGATTTCTCACGCCTCAAGGCACCATTAAGGTGAAGCAACATACCCCTGGAGTAGTACCGCCACCACCCACAGAGCGGTACTACCGATGGTCTAGCGGTACAACCGCTATTTCAATAAAGAGCAGAATTCCATGAGATTCTAGGACCTTTCTCTTTCCATTAGAACAAGTGCTGAGAATGCTATTTTGACTAGGGACCATAAATACTTCAAGCACAAGATTAGACCACTAATTGCGTTGTAATCAACACTAAAACACTTTTATGAAGCGAGATGCTCTTTCACCTAGCCAATCACATCTCATGTGACTATCGTTCATCTTTCGATGTATGTGCACCGAGCTCATGACTATCATGCCAGAACATCAAGACAACCAACTACTGATCCTATATGTATGGTATTGACCCTTGGATACAAGTGATCAATCCATACCCTTCCGCCAATAATAAGGACACGTTGAACCTTGTATACAAGTGATGAATGTGAACTCAAACCAGTTTGACGGTGCACAGTTTGGAAGAGAATGGACACCTTGATATTTTTAACGTGAGGAATCACCCTAATAATCATGACTACCGCGCAAAAAAAATAGTGCATAAAACGATTAACCATCATAGTCAAATATTGATGTAGTATAGTACTCTTCGTCTTCTAGGCTTAGGACTCCTTCTTTGCTCCATGGATCATCCTCGACGTTTACAAGATCTAATCACCATCTTCATGTCCTTCTCCTATCTCTAAGATACTAAATGAAAATGCCATTTTGGGTTTTGCTCTGACCTAAGCAATTGCATTGTTTGCCCTAATGATGGCCTTTTTTTATCTTATTCGTTTTCTGATATCAAAAAACAAGATCAAATTGATTTCTTACGCGGAATGGAGAATATACAGACGCGTAGGCCAAAGATAGCACTCACATGATTTCCAATCATCATGCTTTAATTGACTTGTAAGTCTAAATAAATACAATGGATAACATTTCATACAACACTTGAATGAGAACGGACTATACCACATCACAACACATGCTCTGCAAAACAAGTTAGACGGATCTAATGTTTGAATTTGCAATTTTTACGTAGTTGTAGGTTGTCGGAGTAAATCTTCATTACCTACGAACAACATCAAGCATGATTGTTCATGTTACTAGATTGAATTTGCGGCATGATTGAAACACGGATATTACAAAAACTTCTAGAGCCTCAATCTAAACATATTCATAACCATGACCCCCCTTGTGGATGAGATCCATATGCCTCGTCCATTATGTCGTTAACGAGTCCAACTATAGAAATACCCAAAGCTACTGAATCACTTCTTCAAACTAAACGATATATGCTAAGGGAAACTCGAATGACTTAGAATTGCCAGAAGTTTGTACAAAATCTCACTATGTCGTTTAAATCAAAATGACATAACTTATTGGGAAGCAATCGTAAACAATCTTAATATTAGAGAGCTTTCTAATATACTTGCAAAAACTTATGCAATGCCCGCACATACCAATGCTCTATATCGTACATGTACCTACGCACAGAACACTCTGATACCACTATTGGGTCACGTGCAAGAATTCAAAATTTTCCGTCTTACGCAACACACACGATCTACTATGAAGGTACAAACAAATATAGATCTCATCGTTACCAACACAGAGATGTGGAGAGTGTGTTGATGACGATGTCGATGAATCCTGATGAAGAGTTCCAATTCTAGGCCTAGCAATAGAATTATTGTCGTCTCCCCATATCCAGCCTTCTGGATCCAGCAGAGTGAGGGTCTTACGTGTTACCCCTCTGAAAGTTCACAAACGTACATCTGTCAAAGTCCTACAACGCTTCGTTGTCCAGAACTAGAAACTATATGCGCAAAATGAGGTGGAGAGATCCCAAATCATGGAGAAGATAGAGATTATATCTTGTCAACAGGGAGAGGATACCTCTAAACCCCGCAGGGAGACCTGTCTTAAGAAATTGTGTCTCCAATTGAAGGAGGGGTGGGTATATATAGTGGGAGGAGAGCGGTACCTGCCTTGGGGGAGGGGGAGGGGCTAGGTCGGCTTGGCGAGGACCAAACCTAGCCGCACCATTCGCTCCTCTCCGATTCGGATTGGACTCCCCAATTGGGGAGTCCTTTACCTTTACACTTGTCCTTTCCTTTTTTTCTTTTTCTCCATTTTGGCAATTCTTTATTTTACCAAAATACAAACAAGGAAGTTTCTCGGGGAGATGCTACACCTTTATTAGTGTCCCTTTGGGCCCACATGGCAACCACCCAATAGTTGGGTGCAGTTCTGGGGCATTTTAACCCCCCTCCGGCAACCTCCTTATCGGTTTTTCTTCGAAAACTTCTAGAACCCTGTATACCCTTTGGATAAAATCATCGACTCTATCCACTGATTTCAGAAACACTTTCTAATATCTCGAGACATTTCATGCCTGCTCATAAAATCTCTCTGAATATAATTCTATCACTCCGGAACTATCTGGGTGATACACGCTCTCTTCTCTGAACCATCCAATTTGAACAACTAACTTTGACACCTTAAGAGTGTGAACCCCTACAGGGTCAATACCAAGTAGATATGATCAGAAAAATCTTTTCCTAATCAATAATCAACATCAGCACCATGGATGTCCATGTTGATTGCTACAAGTTATATGAAGGAACTCTGCCGAACCTGTTGGTTATCAAGTATGTTCACATTACTTCACGATACCAATCAATACCTTGACGCAAGATGAATGACATTAGCATGTTTAAAATCTTTAATCACCACTTCACATTGTGCTCATTATCCAGTATGATGCCATTTACTCGTTCTCGTGTTATAGTATCCCCATGACTTACATCATGCCTTTGTCTGCATAGATTTGTTAATGGGTACTATCACACTGAGTGGATCTTGTATGTAACTCTCTATTATCTAGAGGTGTAATTCACTGTCTTGAACTATCACAGTGAAATGAACACCTTCGAGAATACATAGTAATAGCCTTTTTGATTATCTGGTTTACTATGTGATACTTGGATACATGAAAACAATCTTTCCAGAATACACCACTGTATATTCTCATGGTCAAAGGAAGCAAACAAGTTAACCATATTATGATGATACTATTTATAGAAATGCTAAACCCAGATCTCATAGCATATCAACTACCTAGGTTTACCCACCACAATGTTTAAACAACAATGTGCTCCCATTAATATTGACATAGAAAATGTCCATGACCATGAAAACATGGTCATCTAATATTAACGATTTTTTCTAAGAGACATGAAAAATGGCTAGAATGGTGTTTTTATGTTTCTACACGGGCATATGGGTTTTCATGTGAATCTCACGTTCATTTTCTATAGCAATTATAGCATAAAAACATAATACATTGATCATGAAACACATGCATTTTATTGTCTCTTGGGCATACATCCAACACAAGTTACCACAAGATTCCAAAGAGCCGAGAAAACAAAAACCATCTAGGGCACTCCAAGTACCCGAGAGGAACAAGCTCTATGACACTCCAAACATCCAAGAGAAACAAGCTTCTAAACTTCAACTTCCACGTATCACCATGGAGTACTCAAACCGATTTAATGGCAAGAACACAAGAAGTTCTCAAATTCTCCACTCAAATCCCACCAAACAAAAAAAATTATATGGGGGGGGGAGAAGAGAGGAAGAACATATATGAACTCAACAAATGAATCCCTAAGATCTAGGTCCAAATAGTTTCCCCTCACTAAGAGGAGATATTTATTGGTGGAAATATATATATCTAGATCTACTCACTCTTTTACCTTCAAATAGAGGCGAGAATCATGGAGGAATAGAGAGAAAGAAAATCTTTAGAGGTCAACAATGGAGGGAAAACCGTGCTCGAGAGTTGGGGAAACTTTGGGGAAGAAGGTACCAAGAAATCTTCCCGTTATGCACATGACAACTTAGACCGAAGAATCTATCCTTGAGGGCCGGAGACTCCGGAGTTGGCATTTGCGTGTTATGCCACTTGGCCCATATAAAAATATTCAGACCGGAGACTTCAGTCCGGAGATTTTTGGGTGACGCTAGAGTCTCCAGTGTGAAATAGACCGGAGACTCCAACCTACACAAAACCGCGGAAACACCAACACGAGAAACGCGATATTTTCCGCATACGAAATACGTTTTTGATGATCTTGGACTCGTTGGAATCACCACAACAAACTAGACAAGGGAAGATAAAATCAAATTATTAAAGGCTTTACCTATCTATAAAAGAACAACGAGTAAAACTTCCAACATAAAAAACACAATAATTTTTCATACAAAGTCCGTTTTGACGGACTTGAGATTGTCATGAAGATCACGATAAGAACAAAAATCCTTAATATAAAAAAATACAAATAATAACTGAGAAAATATTCCAAGTATGCAAATGTTTGAGATCTCTCTGAATGATACGACCAAGTTGATAATTTGAGAGCCCCCTTGATAGAATGGTTATCTAGCCTATAACATGGTCTCCCAACTCCGCCATGAGACCGATAAAATATAAAACCTATCAAGGCCATACCTTTGCCTTGAGAATTACACTTGAGCTAGATGATGAAGATCTTGACGACTCAAACTGGAACACCTTTCTTGACTGCGCTCCGCTCAGTGAAGACTTGTGAATTGCTTCCTCATAAACCATTATGGAAAAACATCTTTTAGAGACGTCTTCACTTGACCGTTATCACCAATGGGGTGACAAGTTACAATCATCTGATATCTTCCAAATACTCATATTTGGCTTGCACTTCTGAATTTTGATGACGACCACAACTTGACGTCATCCACCATGGGATATATGAAATATTCCTTTTGATGCAAGACCATGGAAGGGTACCTAACCCCACATAGATATACCACACACACACACACACACACACACATATCATGGGTTAATTCACAGATATATATGGACAATTGCTTACCATACCACGAGATCACTTGATCTCACAAGCTATATGTTCTAGATTTGTATGTTGATCAACTTGAATCAACTCATTGCACTTTGCCTTGATCAACCATGTATCTTTAATTTTTTTTCTTCATTATGATGATGTATTGAAGGTAAACATGAATATTCACACAATATACTTCTTCAGGAGCAATATGCTCAACTCTCTCATGACCAAACTATGGATATTCACATGAATAACATCTTGGTCATCACTTGATCATCTTGAATCTAACACATAGAGTCCAAGCATTGCCTATGGACAAACTCTACAAGTATAACTCGATGCAAACATTAGTATATAGATATTTTTATTAATTTCTAAAACCACAAATGGGTGCACCGTGCTCTTTCAAGATGTGGCTATGAGAGGCTTTCCCTTATTGTCTTATGGGAATCAATCTACAAGTTTTCACAAAGCGAAGCGCAATAAATAAATATGATTCTACTTGAGTTGATTAAGATCGTCATCATCTAGTTCAAGTGGAATGTTCAAGGTAAAGGTATGACCTTGATAGTGTTTCCATTTTACCGGTCTAATGATGTTATTTGGGAGACTGGGTTGTAGGATAGATAACCGTTCTGTCATGGCCCTCGAATGAGTAACTTGACCATATTGTTTATAGAGAGCTAAAATCCTTTGCATACTTATCATACACATTCTTGGTTCTTCTTTGTAATTTATCATGTAAAGTTTTGGTTCTTGTCGTGTTCTTCATGTCAAGGCCAAGTTCATCAAAAATGGATTTCGTATGGGAAATTTGTTGGTTTTTTTATGTTGAAGGTTTTGTTGGTTCCTCTCTTATAGAGAGGTACAACTTTCCCCATTTGGTTTTAAATTTCATTATTGTACAATGATGTTTACTTTAATGACCATTGAGATCTCATCATTTCGAATCCAACGAGCCAAAGATCATCGAAAACGGAGTTCGGATGCAAAAGATATAAACGTTTTCGTAACCATGTTTCCGCAGGTTTACAGGGGGCAGTAGTTCCGCCCTACTACCGGGAACCGTCGTTTTCGTACTTATATGAATTTTTTTAACCTGCTATTACCCCCTTAAAGTCTGCTGGTACCGGCCCGACACGAATATGGGCATACCTGCTTGATTTTCGGGGAACCTATTTAAGGGGCCTTCTTCCCCCAATGGTTTCCCAACCTTTAGACAAATTTTGCAACTCCATTGTTGACCTCCACAAGCTTGTTTATCTCAATCCCTCCAATGATTCTTGCTTCAACTTGAGGGAAAATATAGAGGAGATCTAGATCTACTACTCCACCAATCAATCCCTCCTCTCTGTGAGGGGAACCTATTGGATCTAGACCTTGGGATTCATTTGTTGTTTTCCTTGTTATTCCTACCATCTCCCTCCGTACCATTTGCTGCTTTTGTGGAATTTGAGAGTGAAGGACTTTGACCACTTTGTGTGTTCTTGCCATTGCATCAGGTGCATTGGTTTGAGTTCCTCACGGGATTTGCGAAAGAGAAGTTCGTGATCTTGTTACTCTTGGGTGCATTGTGCACCCTAGACGGTCAGTGCTTGGAGTTTCCACCTTGTTACAATAAGCTTTAAAATGTTGTTGGGAACCTCCAATTAAGTTTTGGAGAAGTGCCCCAAACTTGTGTAAAGATTTGGTCAACGCCTTCAAGTCGACCTCATAGTGGAAACATGCATCTCCATTATCAGAGAAGCTCAAGGAGAATAAGGTGAGGAAAACTGTGTGTTGGAGTGTATTGGTGACTTCGCACCTCTCCAACGAAGACGTATTTATCTTGGGAAGGAACTTCGAGAATCACATCGGTGTCTCCTTGTGTTTCGATTATTTCTATACATGAGCTCGTTATTTATGCATTTACCTTTGTGATAAACATCATGCTTGAAGTCATCTATCTTGCTATCACGTAGTCGTATCTCTTACTTAGCATAAGTTGTTGGTGCACATGAGTGAACCTAATTTGTTTAGGTTTTATGCTTGATAAATGAAACACTATTTTTATTACGCATTTATTCAACACTAAACTGTAATTATTTTAAAGCGCATATTCACCCCCTCTCTAGGTGGCATGCTTATAATTTTAGAAACACACCGCTGCATTTCCCCCGTCCGCCGCCAGGTTATATTCTCCGGCGAGCAATTTCATGAGGACGATGCCGGTCGAGAAGGAGGAGGAGCGCCTACATAGGATCTGCACGGTGTCCGCGTCCAACCGTGTTCGTCGTCAAGGGCAGGGATCTAGGGTTCCACCGTCGGCAGAGGAGGAGGACGGCTTCGAGATGCCACCATTTCCGCAGGGGAAGGACGTCGTCTCCTTGGGGAACCGCAGGGGCTCCAACGGCTGTAGCCTCGCCAAGCTCGTCCATGACGTCCTACCAGCGTTTAAGAGCATTGATGATGTCGAGGAAGATCTCTACATCGCCGGAATCTCCCTCAACGCCAGCACTCAAGGTGTTGCGGACTGGCTCCAAATGGCGGCGAACGAGTATGAGCTCGCCTGGGCTATGCGAAAGATGGTGGAGCACAAGATCCTCGGCATCGGACAATAGAACAGTTCAATTTTGTAGTTTAATTTTAGTTCTTTGTTTAGTTTCTTAGTTGAACTTTGTGGTGTTGAATTGTGTTTTAAATATTAGCTACAATATGTAGTATCTGTTCTGTCTGATCCCGTATGTGAATTTTCCGGATTCCCTCATAGTTGTTTTCTGGTATGAGGTTTTAGAGGATTTGTTAGAGTTGCTCTTAGAGCAACCCTAACATATACGCTAAAATGGCGTACCGGATAACAAATTTAGGGGGATTCCGAAAAACATTTTTCGGGATGGAACTCAGTAGCTCAGAACATATAGACTAAAGTCATACCCGAAATTTGAACCTTGTTTGCCTGAGAAATTTAACAAGTTTCACATCAACAACTAGAATTGGAATCAAACAAGAATTGAAATTAAACCTAAATCTACTCATGGATGTCGAGGATTTCGCGTTCCACCATCTTTCGCAGTGCCCAAGCGAGCTCGTACTCGTCATCCGCGCCTAGAGCCGGTCTGCAGCACCTGTGCCAGCGTCGAAGGCGATGCCGACAATGTAGAGCTCGTCCTCGGCGTCATCCGTGTGGTTGAACGACGGCATGATGTGCTCGAAGATCTCGTCGGAGCTGCAGCCGTCAGAGCCCCTGCGGTTCCCCAGGGTGACGACGATCTCCCCATGCGGCAACGACGAGAGCTCGTACTCGTCGTCCCCCTCCATCGCCGGCGATGGAACCCTACATCCCTGCCGGAGACGGCGGGTGCGGTTGGACACGACCACCACTCGGATCTGGCGCAGGTGCTCCTCTGTCATGCCCAACATCTTCGCGGTGAAATTGCTGGCTGGAGAACATTTCCTAGCGGCAGCGGGGAATAAATGCAGTAGCGCGTATCGTGGGTGTGTACCCTGAACGCGCCGCCATTTACATTAGGGCAGCGAAAGGGGATATAGAGTCACCGATAATTTGTTTTAGGACGGCCCAATATCGGGATTTGTTCAACCATAAAAACGAACCAGCCCGCATATCGGCCGGAATTAGCCTATATGCTAGGGTTTATACATTTCGGTCGCTAGTTCTCTCCCTGTTTCGATGATAACCCACACACACAGCCACACCATCTCATCGCCTTTCTGCTGCTGGGCCGGCCCACCACGCGGAGCTCTTGAGCGCCGCTCCCCTATTTGACGCTATTGCCCTCAAATTGGGGAATTTGGGTCAGCGTCAGCGGAGCGTGTCTGAGGCTGCGCACGAAACGGTCGGGCGGCGGAATGGACGCGACGGTGGACGAGCTGAGTGCGGCGTACAAGGAGTTCGTGGCGGCCGCGGTGGCCGTGATGGAAGCGCGCGAGGTGTCGGGCGGCCACAAGACGGCGGTCACGGATGCGGCGCTCGAAGCCTTCAAGCAGCGCTGGGAGCTCTTCCGCGTCGCCTGCGACCACGCCGAGGAGCTCGTCGAGTCCATCCGCCAGCGCATCGGCTCCGAGTGCCTTGTTGACGAAGCAACTGGATCTTCCTCTTCCACCTCCGCGCCTGCCAGCGCTGCTCTGGCTGCTCCCGGCATCAAGCCCATCAGCGCCGTCCGCCTCGAGCAGATGAGCAAGGCCGTCCGCTGGCTCGTCATCGAGCTCCAGCACGGTGCCGGAGGGCCCTCCGCTGCGGGCCCTGGCGGTGGCGGTGGCGCAACCCTGGCTGCCGGCGCAGGAGGGCAGCATGTGAACGGCGGGGTCGACTCTCGCTTCCCCGAGGATGGCACCCAGTAGGTACACTGTTGCTTACACCAAGTAGTATCAGTACCTTCCTTCAAAAAGGAAATAAGGAACTTGTGATCCATATTAGCTGGTTTGTAAAGGTGTGAAATTTGGGGGGAAATCACCAAATTCTAGGCATTGTGGCTGGTAGTTCTAGTGTTACCTTGGCTGGCCGGATTGTATCCCTGTATTTGTTTTGATTCTTGATATAGTTTGTCCTACATTGTTAGTGGGTTAGCCCTCCTATTGTTTGGAGCCTAATTGTGCTAATCGCTGCCCTTAAGTTTAGTTTCTCTTCATCACACTGACATAATGTCCTGACAATGTACCAAATCAAATCAAATGACCCAGAAAATAATGCACGATGTCGCAGCCAACAAGATTATTGGCCTATATAAACGCTACTAACATAGGACTATGATTCTATGATTTTGGCTAATTCTGACCTTCTTGATTCTTATTAGTCTTGCCTATGACATGTCCCATTGCTTTCCAAGACTTCCAATTTTGTAATGAATTGTATGTGCTTTTTCTATTGAGATACAATTAGAGCCACAGTGTGCAATGCGCATAATAATTGACTCCCGCCTGACTTTTGGCAAATATAGTAAACAGATTGGTTGGTGGTTATTGGCGGTTTCATTCCCATTAGTGTTCTCTATGTAACACTTGCACCTTGATACTGGGACTTTTTTACTAGATTATGTGTCATTATTGTCTAATCAGTTGATTTTTCTTAGCATTTGTTGGTATATTCAGCATTGACGCTATTCTAGTTGTTCGACTACTGTAAAGCAAGGTCACTCTTGAGCATCTACACTGTGATGTACGCATTAGCAGAAAAGCTATAAATAGCGATTAGTTATAGTACTAAAAGCCTTAGTGTGGCAGTTTCTGTTTGCAATTTGGCTATTAAATAAACTAGATGTCACTTTAGGAAATGAAGCTGTTATCCCAACATGATCTATACCTTCTATATGCGGTTTTGCTATTATGAAACCTATACATGGTAATAATTGTTAGGTGTGGGTACATGATCCCTAATTGTTAATATGGGTTCGTTCGTCAAAAAAAGTTGATATTGGGGGGTGGGGGGGGGGGGGGGGGGGGGAGGGGGCAGCGTTTTGGCTCCCGGGTTTTAAACAAATTTTGGGAAGTTAAAAAAAAGTTCGCGCGTAGATTTAACATCCGCTATGTTTCAAACGGCGTTTCACAGAAATTAGATATTTTTTGTGGCCTACATAAAAAAGACAAAATTTGATGCTACAATAAGACTTTTCACGAGACATTTTTTTTGTATTTTCTATATAAGGACTGTGCAAGAAATTTTACTTTGAATTTTTTCGCCATTTCAAAATTCGGTTCTTGAATACCGGGTGCATATGCACCCAGTTGCCAAAATGAATTTATGTGATATTGGTCTATTTTCTATCGGTATGTGCTATGTGTGGTATCATTTTGTATAGGTAACCGGGTCAATTGTTATAACTCTGTATCCATTGTGGTGTTATCTGTAGATGCAACAGTATGAAAATTGATCTAATAGCATGTGATACGTGTTCCTTCGAGTAAATGTAACCATTATCCCGAGTTCCCAACATGACCAAGACTCTAGCAGCTCAATGAACTTATAGTCCCAACACATACTATTATGACATTATATGTGCTGCATTGTTCAGCTTTAGGCCCTACACACTCTGGTATGCCATGTGGCCAGTTATCTGTTGGTGGTGTTGGAAACACATGTAAGATTTCCTGGAACCGCAGTAAGACATGATCAATTTCACATTTTTCCTTGTGTGTATGCGAGTGATATTTAGGGCTCGATGCATTATATTTTCCCTAACATAAATCATAAATGTATAGGTGTTTATTACTAGTATAGATAAACTGCACGGATGTATATGTCTGTAAGCACTAAGCTTTGAATAATGGTGACCACCCAATTACCAAACTCTAATATATTCTCATGAATCTCATCCTGCCTGGCCAATTGCCTACTACTTTTTATAATGCACGTGTGTTTCCTTTTTTTCACTTGACTGCTTTGCTGTGCTTATCCGTAGCAGGTGATGGTTGTGCTTTGCTTGAAAAGCCTGGAGATAAACTTTGCATTAAAAGATATCGTGCACAAGTCAACAACCAATTAGAAAATCAACTTTAAATGCATATATACATTTTTCATTCCTTCCAAGTTCAGTGGCTACTTCAGATTTTCCCAATCATAAGTATATAGTGTTGATGCTGTTAGTAGACCAGTCGTGTCTGTGTATGAACCTCCAAGATTGGCAGCATTTGTACCCGTAATCCTCTGAAGTAAGAATCATACCTGATGTTTTGCGATGTAGAGATCTGAGAGAAGTACCATATATCCCGTCATTAATATATTCTGCTCTGCATGGACTGATAAATTCTGTTCTTGTTTCTGAATCACTCTATCGCACTGTGTAGTGTAGAAGTTTATAGTTGTCAAGAATGTTTTTTTTTTCCTCTCTAATTGCATGAATGACTTTGTTTCCTTAAGTTTACAACTTCAGTATCGCTTCGGTAGCACATTTCAACTTCAGGCTCTGATGTTGTAATGTGTTCTAAACCCATGGTCTGTAATAACTCTGTAGTCTGACTATGCTTCGTTAATGAAGTTGGGGGCCAGCCCCTTTGATAAAAAAAGGGCATCACTTGTTATTCATGCATAGTAATTGCAGTAATCTACAAGATTAAGCACACAGGTGTCAGCTAGGTGTCAGCTGTATCCAGGTTCCATAGCTTCTTTAAAGATGATTTGCTGTTTGCCCGCTTACGTCGTCTTATTGTACTTGCTCTTATGGTTTATATATAGTATAAGTCATGCCATGAATGTGTGTATATTACAGTTGCCATGGTATTTTTTTTGTTCTGTTTAAGAAACAAATAGAAGACTAACAAGATACCAGCGTTAGTGCAACTCAATGTGACTGCTGCCGAAGATTTGCCAAAACATAGCTACCATTTAAGACTTGCCTGTATCACCAGTTTGATTGTGGTTTTGTTACCATCATTTGTATGAGGTGTTGTAAGTCATGTCAGGAATACATGTGAATATTTTAAATGCCATAATGAATTGTATCTTGTGCCTGCATCACTAATTTGGTTTATTTTACTTCTATTGCGACTATAGGTAGAAACCCAAAAACGAATGCAGCATAACATTTTTTTTTGTGATTGGAAAACCATTTTGAGCCTATTTTGGCGAGATCCATATGCAATTTCCACACTCAGTCAATGTGACTACTGCCGAGTATTGCCAAATCCCTCGGCGGTGGATTCAGGCCCATTCGTCGGTTCAGGTTTGATTTAGCTTGGCTCAAATTGGAACTGTTCGAGGAGGCGATCCAGGAGGGCTGGAAATGTTTTTTTTAGAGGGTATGCAATTGCATACCTGATTTTTTATAAAAGAAGAAGAGTTTGAATTACAATTAAAGCGACAACAAAAATTGCAAACAACTCAGCTGTCACAACACACACTCACCCACAAATCTAGGCGATTACTCTCTAAAGATGACTCCTACTCTAGCTCCCGGTGCTATCCAGAGCTTCAAGTACTCAAAGATTCTCGCAGCTAACTGGGCTTCACTCCTGATCTGGTTGTTGTTCCCAAACACTCTAGCATTGCGTTGTTTCCAAATACTCCAGCATACAAGTGTTACACATGAGTCGAAAGCCTTCCGTTGCTTGTCACTGAACCTATCCCGCACCGTCAGCCACCAATTCTCCAATGTATCCGGCCTTCCGTTGCTTGTCACTGAACCTATCCCGCACCGTCAGCCACCAATTCTCCAATGTATCCGGACAGGTAGGTAGCGGAATAAGCGCAAGCATCTGCTGGGAACAGATCCACCAATCCTGTCTCACATAGACGCAATGCATCAAGAGATGATCAGTTGTCTCGATTTCCTGCAAACAAAGCTGGCAAGCATCCGGTTGCTCCTGCAGACCATGCCTCACTCTCTTGTCCGAAGTCCAAATCTTGTGTTGCAGTGCTAGCCACATGAAAAAATTGCATTTTGCCGGAGCCCAATACTTCCAAATTCCATTGGCCAGCTGAACTCATCCTCCCTCGCGTCCTCCCAGTGCCTCCTCTGGATGACCAACCATAGGTCGACGCATTGCGCAGCCATTCTCAAATCGAAGGGGGCTTCACATCTTATTCGTTGATCTTGCGTTAACTGCGTCCCGTAGGAGGGGGCGATGTCAGCTACCGCCATCCATCCAGCCATCTATCTGTCCAGAATAGGGTCTTCTTCCCATTCCCCACTCTGATACGAACCAGAGGGCTGAAATGTGGTGACCCAGCACACCACTTCATGTGTAGTGCGCAAGTCGATGACATAATAATCACAGAAGGACTTATCCGTGAATATTACATCCCTCAGAGTAGTACAACAGAAACATAGCAGGTCCAGGCAAAACTATAGGATACAAACTTCATTACAAAATCTCGAGAATCTCTTTGAAGAATCAAATAAGATCTCATACAAATGAAAACGTCAGAAGAAGCAATTCGAAGATCCAAGCTGGAGAATGACTCTAGCTCAGAACCAAATCTACTACGGCTGATGTCAGCCCTAATGTATGGCTTGTAACAGCTAAGTACACGAATGGTCTTCACCTACACCTTGATAGCTTCTCCTCCACCAGCGTTGTTGATGACGATGCTTTACTGGCTAAGTAGTATAAGACTCCACCTAGCTTCAAGAGGTAAAGATGGCTTCACGATGACGACCTCCATAGGATTCAACTCTAAGCAGGGGTCAAATGGGAACGAATGAGTAACGAGCGTTACTCAGCAAGTTCATGATATATAGAAGGTAGTTTGATGCACTAACTACAGCTTTGGACTCGAAAGAGTCATAAGCTAATGCAAGGTTTTGTAAATCCTTCTTCAAAAGGTTGCTTTTACTTCTGAAAACTATGCCCGCCAGACCATCATAGGACTAGAACTTCATGGAGTTGCCTTTCCTGTAGCGTTCACAGCTCCTTCCCGGAACAGGGGGTAACATGCCACATCTTTTTACACTCTGCAGAGGTGCGTTACTTTACCCATGGGCGACCAAGACCATGTTGCACAACCAGGATCGAGATCCTATCCACTCCCATTCAGGTGTGGGGCCTGGTTGTTGGTCCAAGCCGAACCGTGCTTCTCCGCACAACGCATGCCCACCCATTTCCACCAGCAAGTTGAACGCCTGATTCCACCCCTCACGATGGAGATCTACGCGCCTCTGGCAGACACTCATAGACCCCAGAGTCCGTGGGACGTAAGGTCTCCCACCCATATGCATGTAGTCCCTCAAGACGTACATCGTACGTCTCTGGCAGTCCGTTGACATGCGAACGAGAAAAGATCACAGCTGACTTACTCCCCCCATAGAAGACCCATGGTCAACGCGGTATTTACGGCGCACCGAGTTCTCACGGCATTTGTGATTAATTCCTAGGTAATACTTTCCCATGCAGATGAAACCTTCCTTTGACCTATTCATCTTACCATGGTTCCATCCGCCCACCAAACAGAACACTACCACTCGGGTAGTCATTCAATTAGTCATATTATTATAAAAATAGGATCATGCATTCTTTTGAGACTAGGTGGTAATACGATAGAGTTTTTGCAATTAGTTTGTTATGAAGTACTGCAAAGGATATGAGCAAGTGATGAACTTGCCTGAGATTGAAATAACCATAAT
This sequence comes from Alopecurus myosuroides, assembly GCA_028641055.1. Lineage (NCBI taxonomy): Eukaryota > Viridiplantae > Streptophyta > Magnoliopsida > Poales > Poaceae > Alopecurus > Alopecurus myosuroides. The sequence goes on from CM054062.1 coordinate 164,906,868, forward strand.
AAACAATGTCTTCGGGTTTCGAGGGTCGCGTAGACAATTCCGACATCTGAAAGATAGCAAAGTAGTCCCGGTAAGGACTATAGAAAACACTAGCAAGATATACATGCATAGTAATGATATGCATCTTGAATTACCCTGGAAAACACCCCAGCTTACAAGTGTAAGCCACGTTTGATATGATATCTTAATCACACAGGTTTTAGGTGAAATGTTTCATTACTTGTGGTGATGTGGTTATTAGTTCTTTTAGACTTACATGTGTTTCATTTTTACTTAGCACATAATTGTTACCATGTTTAGACATAGGTTTTTATTACTTGGTTAGATAACATGACACAACACATGAAAAATAACTATTGAAAAGATAACAGACACATTTTATTTTATGTTCAATAGTATAGAGCTAATGACATCAAGTTTATTTGAAAATGATGAATTAATACAACTAACTCTATCATCACATACTTGTTCATGACTTGTGATGATAGGTTTAGTAGGTGTGAAAACATGAGAGTTTTATTATTAAGGAAAATAATGTTTATGGTAATTGTTGCTTGATGTTCTTTTCTCTAGTTGCCACTAGTCGTTTTCACCTTTTGTCAATTGCAAGTAATATCATCTCTTGGATTCCACCTTCAACTATCTTCTCCTGGTGGTGAAAACAACGAGTGTTTCAAGCAAAGATTTTATTTAGATGATTATAAAAGTATGTGAGTTTGTTTTATGACATCCATTAGCCTTAAGCATATAAGAAGAATATGTGAACAAGTTTGCAAGACTTGTCCCAAATTACTTTTCATATCCGGATGGCATAGATTTACTAGGTTATTCAACCTTCTGTTTATTTGTGTATGACACTCAATTGTTTGTGTATACAAAAGTGCTCTATTAACAAGGTTGCAAGACTTGTTACCAAACTACTTCTATATAACACTAACATTGGATTATCATCCTGTTTCAAGAGGGTTAATAAGATTAGATCAAGATATAAGAGTTTCCAAGTACTCTTATGATAGATTGGAATAACACTTCTAGAACACTCTAAATAATCTTCTTGAAGATCTTATGGTGGTAGTTCCTCTTTTCTTGTGGGTGCTTCTCTTGCAGAATGACTTTGAGAAGATTGAAAACAAGATATAATGGTCTAACCTAAATAACAAGATCTAGATTATGGGTTACTTCATGCTTTTATTATCCTTCCATACATTTCTTGTTTTGCTCCCCATAAGATAGATACTTGTCTCATACATGATTGGTTTCATTTAGCTTTCAATCTAATTCCTCTAATAGAGGTTATAACTTGTTATTATTCATTACTTGTATCTAGAGATACTTTAGTTGATGAATGTTGATTTGAATAGAGATGTGAAATGCTTATGGAATGATGACTTAATAATAAGATGATCAAATGGTTCATTGATGTGTTGAGCTTGCATATGCTCACTTTTATAAGATGTTTGAAACAATGAACATGTGAAGCTTATAGGGTTTTAATGACTTATGTCATAGTTGTTATTTGTTTTCTCTGGTGTCATGATTTTACTTTATATTCTTCTCTTGTTACTTTATCATTCATAATTAACATATATAGGTTTGTAAATATCATATGCAATGATCAAGGTTTAGCAGTAGTTTAGGAAGATCTATTTCTTCATTCAGGTACTTCTTTAATAGTTGATGAGATATGTACATATTCGATAAATGTGTTAATACAATTATTATATCATTTCCCACTTGTGGGTTTTGAGTTAACACTTGTTTGTATCAATTGTGTTCTATTGAACTTTTGTATTTACTTGTAATGGTTTACTTAATGGTTATGAAATGATTTATAAATATGTTATGTGGATTGATTGATAACTCAAGTAGTTCATGTTTTAGAGAGTCTAATATACTTATTGATGGGATTATTCCATCAAGCTCTACTAACTTGTGGAGGTGTGATTATTAGTTATGAGATTTGGATACTCACCCTTGTTTGGGTTCTAGATACCTAGTGAATTATCCCAAGTCACTTACAGACTTGAGGTTATGCTTGTATAGAGTTTTTGTTGGTCAAAACCAATTATGGTTTGTGTAACCAGATGATTTGGTTTTGTAGAGATGTTATGTTATAAAGATCACTCCAAATGTACTCCTGACCAGATGCTCTAAACCTATTTCATCATGTCAAGTGAAACATTGGTCACTTTGCTTCGTTTAAACTTTCGTGCCAAAATTTCCCGTACTTTTAGATGCATGCTTTGCAAATGCACATATTATATTTAGATCCTTATAACCTCCCAACACTAGGATGTTACATGAAAATGTCAGGACACGTTCACGAACCCCTTCACCCGCCTGAATGAACTCTTCCGGAACGCAGCGGCGTACCTACAGAGGTGGGGGCAACGCTCGATCGGTGACATCAAGCTCAAGATTGTCGTGTCCAACTTGGTGATCCATAGGTTCGAGGCAGCGCAGGACCGTTGCTCCCTTTCCCCGGAGGAATCTTGGCTACGTAGAACTCTTAAGAAGCTGTTGCTCCACCTCTCCTCGGTGGAACGGACGATTGCGAGGCAGCGCTGGCTTAAGGATGGGGATGCTAATTCCCGGCTGTTCCACGTTGTGGCCAACGGGAGGAGATTGAGAAGTTTCATCCCTGCCATTCGGGATGGGAACTTGCTACTTACGGAGCAACGTCAAAAAGAAGAGGCTTTCTTTGCCTGTTTTAAGGACTTGATCGGATCCATCCGCAACGGAGGAAGAGGTGTGGAGTGTTATTAAGGAGTTGCCACTATCCCACTTATGATATTATGCTCCGCATCTATCGAGAGACCATCAACCCAAAGGCGGGGAACATTGATGAGATCCAAGGCTTGCTCAAGACCTCATGCTTCTTACTCATGAGAAGCGGCTTTCCGGTCTGACACAGAAGCTAGATGTGCTCGATTATCTGTGGAATGAGTTGTGGCATGTCATTATACAAAGGAAGAATGCTTGCTTTGGTCCTTTCATAAGGAAGATCATCTTGGATGTGTGGGAGAACAAGTTCCTGGAAGATCCTCTTGATGATGCTAATTGGATCCCACATACGGAGAAAAGGCTTCTCATCAAGGACCACACCGAGCCTATTGTGCATCCCACTCCTGCTGCTCGCAAAGGCAAGGCCAAGCCACGAGTCATCATTGATGTTGAAGACGAAGACGAGGAAGTTGGTCCCTCTCGTCCTCCTCCTTCTGACAGTGCCTTCAGGTGGATGGCAAGGGATCTCAAGAAAGTGTTCCGAGTGAACAAGAAGGTCGAGCAGCACTAATGGGAACTTCACTATTACAAGGAGCTTAAGCACCGCAAGGCAGCAAAGGCAGAGAGACAGCTTCGTCGTGATGGTGGAGAATCTGTGGAGTCCCCGGTGCAGGATAGCATCACCAACTGGGACAAGTAGGAAGCCAAGGATTCCAAGGGGAAGATCATCGAGTGGTCTGATGAGGAACCAGGAGAAGAGGTCACCAGCTCTCGCCGTCGCGCCCGTCCTCCTAGCATGGCTAACTCCTCCGAGTGATCATCAGGACGTTAGCATCGGTCTCCTCCCTCTTTTGGTATCTTGATGCCAAAGGGGGGAGATATCTACTTAGGAGCGGGCATTTGCATGGGTTCTCTCTCAAGCGTTTTTCAATTTGCATCTTCCGTCTTGCTTGAGAGAGTTGGCTATTTGGAAACTTAGTTTTTTTAATTATTGTGCGTTGTGAACCCCGTTATGCATTATGTGAGCTTGTGAACTTAGTACCTTAATTCTATCACTTGTTGTGTGCTCACTATTATATATGTGTTTAGCTATCTATATTTTTTAATTCTCTCAACATGAAGCGAGGATATCTCTAGGGGGAGCTCCGTCCATGGTGTGTGTGTGTTATAGTTATGCAAATAGGGATGTTGTCATCAATTACCAAAAAGGGGGAGAATGAAAGATCATCTTCCGTTTTGATAATTAATGACAACATAACTATTGGACTAATGTCTATTTGAGAGTACTTGCAGGTCCTATTTGATATATATGAAAATTCCCACGTTCATCTAGGATACAATCTCAATGGGTTACAAAAATGTTTCGAATGGAAAGAGCTCGAAGAAACAAAGCTGGAGTGCCATTTTTGCAAGCAGCGGAGGCTCCGGTGAAACCACCAAAACCTCCGCCCCATGCATTTCCCAGCTCTTCCAGGCGCTGGCCTCCGGTGGTGGATTCGGTGTAGCCTCCGCTGAAAACACCTTCGGTTGCATAAGAGCGGAGGCTGCAGTGGAGCCTCCGCTGAACATCCAGTGGGCGGAGCCTCCGGTGAAACCACCGGAGCCATCGCTGGCTCCACTACCCCATTGTGGGGCTAGCCTCTGGTGGCGCCTCGTGTGTGGCCTCCGCTAAAAACACCTTCGGGTGCATAATAGCGGAGGCTGTAGCGTAGCCTCCGGTGGATCTCCAGTGGGCGGAACCTCCGCCAACGCCACCGGAACCTTCGCCCTGAAGATTCCAAATTGGAGCAAACGATCTGCGCGTGCGAGCGTAAGTGAAGACCACCGGAGCCTCCGGTGCTGCGTGGACTGCACAACGGCCACATTGGGGAAGGGGTATTTAAAGCCTTCCCCTACCTTATAAATGCTAAGCTTTTCCCACTCTCTCTCCTAGCCATTAATGAAAGCTTCAACCTCCTAGAGATACTTTAGTTGATGAATGTTGATTTGAATAGAGATGTGAAATGCTTATGGAATGATGACTTAATAATAAGATGATCAAATGGTTCATTGATGTGTTGAGCTTGCATATGCTCACTTGTATAAGATGTTTGAAACAATGAACATGTGAAGCTTATAGGGTTTTAATGACTTATGTCATAGTTGTTATTTGTTTTCTCTGGTGTCATGATTTTACTTTATATTCTTCTCTTTGTTACTTTATCATTCATAATTAACATATATAGGTTTGTAAATATCATATGCAATGATCAAGGTTTAGCAGTAGTTTAGGAAGATCTATTTCTTCATTCAGGTACTTCTTTAATAGTTGATGAGATATGTACATATTCGATAAATGTGTTAATACAATTATTATATCATTTCCCACTTGTGGGTTTTGAGTTAACACTTGTTTGTATCAATTGTGTTCTATTGAACTTTTGTATTTACTTGTAATGGTTTACTTAATGGTTATGAAATGATTTATAAATATGTTATGTGGATTGATTGATAACTCAAGTAGTTCATGTTTTAGAGAGTCTAATATACTTATTGATGGGATTATTCCATCAAGCTCTACTAACTTGTGGAGGTGTGATTATTAGTTATGAGATTTGGATACTCACCCTTGTTTGGGTTCTAGATACCTAGTGAATTATCCCAAGTCACTTACAGACTTGAGGTTATGCTTGTATAGAGTTTTTGTTGGTCAAAACCAATTATGGTTTGTGTAACCAGATGATTTGGTTTTGTAGAGATGTTATGTTATAAAGATCACTCCAAATGTACTCCTGACCAGATGCTCTAAACCTATTTCATCATGTCAAGTGAAACATTGGTCACTTTGCTTCGTTTAAACTTTCGTGCCAAAATTTCCCGTACTTTTAGATGCATGCTTTGCAAATGCACATATTATATTTAGATCCTTATAACCTCCCAACACTAGGATGTTACATGAAAATGTCAGGACACGTTCACGAACCCCTTCACCCGCCTGAATGAACTCTTCCGGAACGCAGCGGCGTACCTACAGAGGTGGGGGCAACGCTCGATCGGTGACATAAAGCTCAAGATTGTCGTGTCCAACTTGGTGATCCATAGGTTCGAGGCGGCGCAGGACCGTTGCTCCCTTTCCCCGGAGGAATCTTGGCTACGTAGAACTCTTAAGAAGCTGTTGCTCCACCTCTCCTCGGTGGAACGGACGATCGCGAGGCAGCGCTGGCTTAAGGATGGGGATGCTAATTCCCGGCTGTTCCACGCTGTGGCCAACGGGAGGAGATTGAGAAGTTTCATCCCTGCCATTCGGGATGGGAACTTGCTACTTACGGAGCAACGTCAAAAAGAAGAGGCTTTCTTTGCCTGTTTTAAGGACTTGATCGGATCCATCCGCAACGGAGGAAGAGGTGTGGAGTGTTATTAAGGAGTTGCCACTATCCCACTTATGATATTATGCTTCGCATCTATCGAGAGACCATCAACCCAAAGGCGGGGAACATTGATGAGATCCAAGGCTTGCTCAAGACCTCATGCTTCTTACTCATGAGAAGCGGCTTTCCGGTCTGACACAGAAGCTAGATGTGCTCGATTATCTGTGGAATGAGTTGTGGCATGTCATTATACAAAGGAAGAATGCTTGCTTTGGTCCTTTCATAATGAAGATAATCTTGGATGTGTGGGAGAACAAGTTCCTGGAAGATCCTCTTGATGATGCTAATTGGATCCCACATACGGAGAAAAGGCTTCTCATCAAGGACCACACCGAGCCTATTGTGCATCCCACTCCTACTGCTCGCAAAGGCAAGGCCAAGACACGAGTCATCATTGATGTTGAAGACGAAGACGAGGAAGTTGGTACCTCTCGTCCTCCTCCTTCTGACAGTGCCTTCAGGTGGATGGCAAGGGATCTCAAGAAAGTGTTCCGAGTGAACAAGAAGGTCGAGCAGCACAAATGGGAACTTCACTATTACAAGGAGCTTAAGCACCGCAAGGCAGCAAAGGCAGAGAGACAACTTCGTCGTGATGGTGGAGAATCTGTGGAGTCCCCGGTGCAGGATAGCATCACCAACTGGGACAAGTAGGAAGCCAAGGATTCCAAGGGGAAGATCATCGAGTGGTCTGATGAGGAACCAGGAGAAGAGGTCACCAGCTCTCACCGTCGCGCCCGTCCTCCTAGCATGGCTAACTCCTCCGAGTGATCATCAGGACGTTAGCATCGGTCTCCTCCCTCTTTTGGTATCTTGATGCCAAAGGGGGGAGATATCTACTTAGGAGCGGGCATTTGCATGGGTTCTCTCTCAAGCGTTTTTCAATTTGCATCTTTCGTCTTGCTTGAGAGAGTTGGCTATTTGGAAACTTAGTTTTTTTAATTATTGTGCGTTGTGAACCCCGTTATGCATTATGTGAGCTTGTGAACTTAGTACCTTAATTCTATCACTTTTTGTGTGCTCACTATTATATATGTGTTTAGCTATCTATATTTTTTAATTCTCTCAACATGAAGCGAGGATATCTCTAGGGGGAGCTCCGTCCATGGTGTGTGTGTGTGTTATAGTTATGCAAATAGGGATGTTGTCATCAATTACCAAAAAGGGGGAGAATGAAAGATCATCTTCCGTTTTGATAATTAATGACAACATAACTATTGGACTAATGTCTATTTGAGAGTACTTGCAGGTCCTATTTGATATATATGAAAATGCCCACGTTCATCTAGGATACAATCTCAATGGGTTACAAAAATGTTTCGAATGGAAAGAGCTCGAAGAAACAAAGCTGGAGTGCCATTTTTGCAAGCAGCGGAGGCTCCGGTGAAACCACCAGAACCTCCGCCCCATGCATTTCCCAGCTCTTCCAGGCGCTGGCCTCCGGTGGTGGATCCGGTGTAGCCTCCGCTAAAAACACCTTCGGTTGCATAAGAGCGGAGGCTGCAGCGGAGCCTCCGCTGAACATCCAGTGGGCGGAGCCTCCGGTGAAACCACCGGAGCCATCGCTGGCTCCACTACCCCATTGTGGGGCTAGCCTCTGGTGGCGCCTCTTGTGTGGCCTCCGCTAAAAACACCTTCGGGTGCATAATAGCGGAGGCTGCAGCGTAGCCTCCGGTGGACCTCCAGTGGGCGGAACCTCCGCCAACGCCACCGGAACCTTCGCCCTGAAGATTCCAAATTGGAGCAAACGATCTGCGCGTGCGAGCGTAAGTGAAGACCACCGGAGCCTCCGGTGCTGCGTGGACTGCACAACGGCCACATTGGGGAAGGGGTATTTAAAGCCTTCCCCTACCTTATAAATGCTAAGCTTTTCCCACTCTCTCTCCTAGCCATTAATGAAAGCTTCAACCTCCTAGATCTCCCTCTCCAATCACCCAAACACTCCGAAACTTTGTGGAGAGCTAGGGGAGACCTAGATCCGTGATTCCACCAAAGGAATTTCAAATCCATCGATCACATCCTAGTAGATCTAGAATCCTACTTGGGGCCTAGAAACCTTAATAGATCTTGTGCTTGTAGCTTCCACCTTGTTGCAAGAAGCTTAGGATTGCTTGAGAGCCTCCATCCATCTTATGGAGTGAACTCAAGCTCGTGTAAAGGTTTGGTAAACACCTTCAAGACGACCTCATAGTGGAAACGAGAATCTCCCTCACCAGAGAAGCTCAAAGAGAATAAGGTGTGCACAACCGTGCTATTGAGGATCTCCTATGTGGCTCCCCACCTCTCCAACGTAGACGTACTTCTCTTGAGAAGGAACTACGGGAAACATATCCTTGTTTACACTTGTGGTTTATCTTGTTGTCTTTCGTTTTACTTCCGTTGCGTATCTTATCTTGTATCACTTAGGTTGCTCACCTAGTTTCACATCTAGAGAACCTTATCTTATCTTGCTTAGCCCTAATTAAAAGGAAAAGAAGAAAAATTGGTGGTCAACCTATTCACCCCCCCTCTAGTTGACCATAGTGTACTTTCAATTGGTATCAGAGCCTCGGCTCTTGCTAAGGGCTTAACCGCCTAAGAGTATAATGGTCAATGAAAATGAGCCTGACGGTTCTAGTGAGGAAATCGCCAAAATGGCCGACACTATAACTAACCTACAAGAAACGGTTGGAACCATCCAAACCGAATTGTCCAAGGTTAGCTCTAGTGTTGGTTCGGAGGTTTCTAGCATAAAGAAGATGTTGGAGGCCATGATGGTGAAAACCAAGGAGCCTGAGGAACCACCTCCCACCGCTGATGATGTTAGCTCAGATGATGAGTCCATTCCGGACATCACCGAAATGGAAGCTAACATTGTTTTAGCCAAGGCGAAAGCCAAGTCAAAAGCCGATAAGAAGGCTAAGAGCGGTGGGAGCTCCAAAGTCTCCAAGTCTCAATCGGCTAATGGTTCGGGGTCTAACTCAAAAGTTCCACCACCTCCCAATTATGACTCTATCCATCCCATTGCCACAATGCCACACATGGTTAACGTTGGAGTTCCTCCCATACTTAACATTAATGAATTTTCTTCTTGGAAGTTCGATATGGAGTCTCATATTTCAGAATCTTGCACCGCTTTGTGGAGAAGTATACTCCATGGATTTCATCCTCATGATGCAAGAAACTTGACTCCAAGAGAAGACGTTGAATTTCAACTCAACAAGACCGCTCTTGTCACTATCCAAAAGGCTCTCCCAAGAGAACATCTTGAACACATCCGCGGCATCAAGACCGCCAAGGAGGCTTGGGATAAACTTGACACCTTGTTCCAAGGCAATGCTAGCATCCAATCATCCAAGTATGATGTTGTTATAGACAAGTCCGAGAACTTTGTTATGCTTGAAATGAAAGTCCCGACGAGCTATATAGAAGAGTTGTCACCCTTGGCAATCAATTGAGGGACTTTGGAAAAGAGGAAATCTCGGATGAGTGGATCAAGAGGAAGTTTGTCAAGGCCATAACTCCTTTCGAGAAGAACCGCTCCACTAGCATTCGAACAAGATCGGACTACAAATCCCTCAACTCCATTGGTGTTCTTAGTGAGTTCATAGCCATATCCCTATCTCACAAGAGCGCGGATGATGCTCTCGCTCGCTCAAGAGGAGTTGGAAAGTCTCCAAACCTCGCCTTGAAGTCTAAGGCGGTTGCTCGGATAGAAGAAGTGGATGAGGATGATGAGGATGATGAGGACTATGAAGACACATACAAGGGTGCTCATAAGTGCATCGCTCTTGCCATGCATGGTTATTGGAAGAGATGGGAGGCTCACAAGGCCGGTGCTCCTAGACCTTCAAGAAACAAGATCTATAATAAGAAGGGGGAGCGGCCAAGGACATGCTTCAATTGTGGAAGTGCAAATCACTTCGTCAAGGAGTGTCCTTTTGAGCCAAGAAAACAGAATGAAGGGAAGCTTGTTCGCAAGGACAAGAACAAAGCTCCACAAAACAAGAATCTTGCTAGAAGAGTTCCAAGGGATCTATATGTTCAAGAAGGCCCCACATTGGAAACATACTACTCCGAAGATGAAGGAGAAGATGAAGTTGCAGGTGTGGCCCATGTCGCCATAGCTATGACTTCCTCTTCATCGGTCTCTCTATTTGAATCCCCCAATGAGAAGGCATTGAGCCGACCTACATGTCCCATGGCAAAAGCCACCGCGGTAATATCTTCCACCTCCAAGTCTATTGCTACTAGTTCTCCCTCATTATTGTATTGTGTTGAAAACATTGTTGATGATGAGGAGGCCAAGAATCTAGGCTCTTGGTTATGTAGTCTTGAAGGTGAAACCAAAGAAAAGGTAAAGGCCCTTTTGAGGCAACTTGATGATGCTAACTCTCTCATAGATGAGAAGGAGGAAATCATCATGACTTTGGAAAGCCATGGTGGTGGCCATGAGAACAATGACAATGAGCTTGTAGAAGCTCTTGAGAAAGAGAGATCCATGAGGGCCTCTCTTGAAGAGAGACTATCTAGTCTAGAGGAGACTTATGACATTAGTGTTTCCAAACTTAGGAAAGATAACGAAAAATATCTTGCTTTACTTAAAATCTTTGAAGAAGAGGAGTTGAAGATAGGAATAGCTCATGAGGAACTTCTTGAGCGTCATGAAAAACTAGAAAAGGAGTTCACGTCTCTTAAAGAAATTTATGACAAACTCACCAAGTCCCGAAATAAGCTTCTAGCTCAACAATCTAATAAGCAAGTGATATCTTCTTCTAATAGCATTTTTATAATCCCTACCTCTTGCACTACGACTAACATTGTAGGAAGAGAGAAAATTCTCAATGATGTCATAAGCTCTCAAGGATCCAAGAAAGGGAAGGAAGAACTTGGCTTTGTTGCCAAGTCAAAGAAGAAATCCAAGAATGTCACCTCCTCCTCTCAAAATGTTGTCTTTGTGAAAGAGGGAGAGGTGACCAAGGAGATTTTGGGAATATGCCCTAGAGGAAATCATGTATGATGTAATTGCCAATGTATTCATAAATTTATTAAGTCGTCCTTGTTTTGAACATCTGATATATGTCATTGAATATGTGATTCGATTGTGGAACTATGTATTCATGTTGTTCATGCTAAATTGTACTTGGTCATTAAGGTTGTGCTGGACACACACCCTAGACTAATGTGAGTGTTGGCTGATGACTCGGTTCCACTTGTCATGGGCATGGCGATGCCATTCCAACGTTCACAGACTTGGCTAAAGAGTTTAGCAAGTCGGACTGACCCATATTGAGATGCAACGTGTAAGTCGTCATTTTCATGTCTCAATCAATGTAATCCTTAGACCTGAGGTTGTCGCACAATCCGAGTTGTGGATCACCGACTTAGGTTCTGTCAAATGTTGTTCCGTGACAAGACAGTTATAAAGGCAGAGTTCGGGTCGAATGAGAAGCAAGCTGCATGATGTGGATAATCAAGATGGGATTTTGCCCCTCCGACTGGAGAGATATTCTCTGGGCCATCTCGAGTGATATGATTCCGTAAGCATGGCCATGCGTGACTCGGTTAAGTGTTAACTGGGTGTATTGACTAAAAGTTAGTCAGATGAATCATATATCATGGACCAAGAAGAGAGTTGAGCTATTTAAGGGATGACGATAATTCTTCTATAGTTCGACAAGGTATATCGTGAGGCAAAGGGACTCAGATGAAAGTCACACTGAAAGGTATGTCGTCATGACTCTATGGAACTTGGGAGTCGGCACGTTCTGCTAGGAGCCGCTACCGATTGATCAATTGGGAGTCGGACTCCAATCGTGTCCAAGTCGCCATGAGCCTACAGGGTCGCACACTTAAGAGTGACAGCAAGTATATTGGTCGGGTTGGACCCGAACCAGAAATGGACTGAATTAGTGAGTTGCACTCACAGAGGGAATGGGCCACAAGCATTGTGAAGCCCATTACCACTCGCTATATAAAGAGGGGCGTAGGTTGCCCAGCGGGCACGTTATTCCACTCCCATGTGTTGGGAACCCTAGCCCCACTCAGTCCAGCCGTCGCACCGGACCTAGCAGTCCACCGTCGGAGCTCCTCCTCGCACGTGTGGATACCGGCAGAGGTGATGTACGATCAGCACTTCGACGATCGCGGGATTGGATCGGCTGGATCGAATCGTGGGACTACACTGCATCGACGTGCTTCATCGATAATCCGAACCTGCGCGTCTAGTGGTAATCCTCGTGGCCTTCTACCTCGGCTAGATCTTGGAACTACCGTGTAGAAAAGTTTTGTTTATCTCTACGCGTTCCAATAGGAGAAGAAGACCAACGCCATTGTGGGTGGTGATACCTCTAGGGGGAGCATTACTCACAATGATTTCGCCGGAAAATATAACCCATCTTATGTCCTTACGAAATCTAGAGATGGTCATATTTATGCTAAATACGCTGGTACTTCTTATGGTGACGATTATCATTGGACTATTTGGGTTCCTAAGACCCTTGTTACTAACAAAAGAGAACCCATTGAAGGATGGGTACCTAAATCAAGAAATTGATCTCTTGTAGGGAAGTGCTTCCGGGTCGGGTAGATGGGCGGTGGATAGTGGTGCATCCCAACACATGACCGGAAGCAATGATGCAATTAGTAATGTTGAACCTCTATTACCTCATCTCAATTGCGTCACTATTGGTGACAAGTCCGAGCTTAAGGTATTGGGACGAGGCAAGGTGGCTATCTCAAATGATTTATCAATTGAGAATCTTCTCCTTTGTGACGCCCCGAGATCGGGCACTATGCAGATTTCAGCATTCCCGCCAAATCCGCGTAATAAGCGATTCCAGGTTGCCATTTATGATAACATTACAATAGTTCACGAATAATCCACAATTACAACAGCATCAGAAAGATACAAGATGACTCAACGAGCCAGGGATACAACTGATACATTACAAAGATCCAACATAACAGCGGAAGAAACAAACGTCCGTCTACGGACAAGATCCAAATTGGACTAAGAGTCCTGAAGATAACCGAAGGCGTCCAATCCCTGCCCAGGCCAAGCCGGAGGGATTCCCAAGCTAACGTCGTCAGACTTCAAACCTGTTGACTGCAAGTTGGAATTTGCAGCCACGAAAGAGATTCGTGGGTCAGTACGGTTAAGTACTGGCAAGGGGGACAAAGCCCATACTCACAAGAATACCGGCGTAGCCAATCATCACAAGATACAAATACTTTAGGATCAACAGAAAGGAAGGGGTTATGGCAAATAAGCGACAGCAGGCTGCACTAACCAACTACAGAGATTCTATTACTTCCAACTATCAGAAAGGAGATAAGATCGAGGGATAGTAACCAACTGAAAGATAACTTCAAACAAACCCATCCTGGATCTCGCCCCTTATCCGAAGAAGCAATCCGAGGATAACTCATACCGTGGTATTAAAGATGAGTCAAGTTTGTTGTGTGAATAACCTATTACTAGTCAAGTTATTAATCATTGGGTGAAACATGATTGATCATTATGTTGAAGTTGTCCTGAGTACTTGTAAGCCAGTACTTTCACCAAGTAATCCATAACCGCGGAAAACACGGCTTCTCGAGAAGATTTACCCTGCAGGGGTGCACCATAGTAACCACACTCATGAATATCCCGCCAGATGGAATGCCTCCCACCAAGCGGGGCACTCAACACAATCCAACCCTTCTTCGCATCAAGCCCAAAGAACCTTGGGCGCACGGCTAATCGAGCCCAGAAGAAAATGGACCCTCATAGCACTCTAAGAACGTGTCCCCCTATATGCCGACTACGAAAGTTCCACCCGGGTACCAAGGGCTCGCAAGATCATGCATGCAGCAAATGGAAAACCCGAACTAAATGAGGCGATTTGGACGAGATGCGAATCGGGTCAAACTGAGGGGGAGCCCATACTCCCCAAATGCGGGTAGTGCGCTCATCATGGATCGGTAGACAAGACCCTTTTCCTATTAGGGTCGACACTAGCGGGCCTCAAAACCTCAAAGGGCCTCCCGCCGGTGCCTTATCATCAAATTATTAGTATTATTACCATTAGCAATTAACAGGTTTGATTGATTCACATCGAGCCCCCAGAACATAATTAAGTAATAACAAAAAGTAACGGGTAACAGACTCGAGCAAAACAACCTAAGCAAGATAGTAAGACACAGGCTCAAGCAAAGGTTATAGGAGTGGAGGTGAGGCAATATCAGGGTTAAAGGATTCATGTGATAGGTTCGTAACAGAAACAACTACTACTAAGGCTAGCAGAAAAGAATCAACGGAAAGAATCGGTAACAAGTGATGAAAGGCAGCCATATGGCATGCAAGTGAGTATACTTGCCTGAGATCCCGCAAGGTAGCAGAACTTGTCGTTGCTCACATCATCTCAACGTCCTATCCGAGAAGAAGCAACGAACCTCGAACAAACACCGGGATGCAACAATTACTACTACGGCAAAAGATCCAGCATGAACAAGGTATGGATGCATGACATGTTTAATAGATGCACCAAAGTAGGCTAGTGGATAAGATACACAAGTTTAAATGGATTCCATATGCAAAGATTGCATATGGCAAACCCATGCCTTATAGTTGAATTAATTGTTCTAACACTAAGCATCATGTGTAAGTGGGTTAGAATGATGCATGCATGATGAAGAACAAGAAGATAACAATATTAAATGCAAGTGGAAGGATGGTTAACAAGTTTAGAAAACATTTATCAAGTTTGGAAATTATTGTTACTTAATGGTGTTAAGCAAGTAGTGGTTGTTATCATCAAGTTAAGTTGGTCAAACCAAACAACAAAGTTGATATTTGAAAAGGTTATAAAATTTTAGTTGGATTACATGTTTCACATGTTGAAATTGGACTTTGGATTAATTATTTATGAATTAAACAATATTAAACAATTTTTAATTGAATTAAACAAGATTTAAATTGTTTAGGCAATTTAAATTATTCAAAACAGAAAACAAAATTTATATTTGAATAGAACATTCAAAAAGGTGTGAAAAACATATTTTATTTGCCCTATTTGGAATTAGTATGAATTAGTTATGAATTATTACAAATTGCATTTGAATTATTCAAATTTGAATTTTAAATGTTTTTGGAAAAGTCAAAACAGTGCACAAATGGAATAATTGGAAAGGTTATAAAATTTGGAGCAATAAACATACAAAGTTTTTAGTTGTTGGATTTATAGATTTGAAGTTATTGATTTTTGAAGTTTTATTGCTTATTCTGCTATTTTAAGAAGAAATAGGAATTTAAACAGATTCGTTTGAAAACTTTTTTATACTCGCAGGAAGCCACACACACAGACACTGCCAGGGGGGGCCCCGTGGGCTCACTGTGTCTGCGTGGCACAGAGAGAGGCTGACAGGGGGCCCTCCCTGTCAGCGAAACGGCAAAAAGTGTGGGGATTAACCCGCGAGGCCAGGCCTCGAACTCTCGATCGTTCGCTAGAGTGTGCATGCGCTGAACCAGTGGAGCTACTCGCGTTTCGTTGTCAGGTACAGAAACGCGGACGGTATAAGGTTCAGAACGGAGCCTAACTGAACCTGACGACCAAATCCTTCCGTGAACTGAACCTGACAGAGGATCAACGATCGCCGGCGACGTGTTCTCGCAGGCAACGCTGCCGCTCAGCTGTGGTGACAAACGAACGTGTGCTGGTGCTGATTCGACCTGTGCAGAACAGGAGAGGGAGGAGGGAGCGGCTGCTCACCAGCGGAAAGTAGTCGAGCAGAGGCTCGACGGAGGGCGTGGTCGACGCCGGCGGCAGAAGTGGAGATGGCGGCGCGGCTGTAGATGACCTCCGGGCACGCGGTGGTGTCCAAAGGTTCGGTGGCGACGCGGCGGCTCGATCCTCGAGGCTGGCGAGGAAGATGGGGCACGGAGGTGGACGTGGCCACGGAATCTTCAGACGGCGGCTCTCCGGTGGCAGTGCAGCTGCCGGAGTTGACGAGGACGGCGCCGTGGAATCGGGAAATCTACGGGGCTGCTGGAGGGTGCAAAAGAGAGAGGATCAAACGACGGGTTGATTCCCGGGCTTAGGTGGTTGAGAGAGACATCGCGGCGGCGGGGCGCACCGGATATTCAGAGGAGACGCCGGCGAGGTGGCAGAGAGTTTCAGAGAACGGAGGTCGACGGGAGAGAGAGAGAACAGCGGCGGAAGAGAGGGGAGGTAGGGAGTAGGGCTAGGTTTTAGGGTTGCTGCGGGGCTAGGGGTCCTTATAGGTCCTAGGACGAAGGATCGGCCGTCGGAATCATTCTCTGTCGCCGTGGCGCCATGAGATTGTCGCCGTACAGAAAAGGGGGACGACGGGGGTGGCTGACGAAGGGGTACCGGGCCACTGGGCCGCTGGGGTAAGGAAGAGGTGGGTCTGGGCCGGGCGGTAGATAGGTTAGGTGCGCTGCGTTTTCTTTTATTATTTTGTTCTGCTTTATTTTTTTTTGCTGAAAACAAGATGGGATGAATTTGATAAGGTTTTGGATTTTAAAAATCCTGAGAAAATTCAGGGGACCATGTTAGCTCAAAAGCTAACAGTTTGCAAAAGGATTTTTGAAAATTTCAAACTTTTACATTGCTGTTTGGATTTGAATCCAAATTGATGAAATTGTCAATATTAATTAATATTAGAAAAACAAGCCTTTTCAATAGGGTTACCCCTAAGTTTTTTAAAAATGATTTAAATGGTACAAAGGTGTGGTGAACTTTATGGGTTCAAAAAGGTACTGATTTTGAGAATATATTTGAATTTGAAAATGATTTGGAGTTAATTGCTTGAATTAATGCCTTGATTAAACCATCAATTTAATGAGTGATTTGATTTGAATTTTGGAAGTAGTCATTAGGGTTTTAACAAGAGGGTGAAAAATTAACAAGCAATTGGATTAAACAATTTTCAAACTATTGAAGAACAAAGAGTGGTTTAGTTTGCAATTTTGAATTTGGAAATTTTTGAGCAAGGGTGAAAGTTTAAATTGTTTTGGAAATTTTCAGTTGTGATGCCAACATGGTGCAATGCAATGTGATGCATATGATGCAAGAAAACAAACAGGTAACACCCCAGGTGTTACATCCTTGTTGAGTCCCTTGGATATAACTTGATGTCCGTTCTTCAACTTGCAAATTGTGGCTTTACCTATTTATTTAATAAAGAGAATGTGATTGTCACTTGGGAAACAACTCTTAAAGTAGCCTTCGTTGGGTTTGTCGAGAACGACATGTATGTAGTGGACTTCTCTAAAGGAGACATGTGTGCCACGACATGCCTAATGGCTAAAGTTGATGTGGGGTGGATTTGGCATCGCCGGTTAGCCCACACCAATATGAGAATGTTGCATGACCTTCAAAGTGGCAATCATGTTCTAGGACTAACCAAAGCTAATGTTGCATGACCTTCAAAGTGGCAATCATGTTCTAGGACTAACCAAGGCTAAGTTTGCTAAAGATTATGTGTGTAGTTATTGCACCTTTGGAAAACAACATGGAGAACTTCACCCAACCAAGACTAATATCTCCACCACAAGAATTCTCGAGCTCATTCACTTTGATCTCTTTGGTCCACCATCTTATGATAGTCTCGGATGAAAGAAGTATTGCTTGGTGATTGTGGATGATTATTCAAGATATTGTTGGGTGTATTTCTTAAAGAGGAAGAGTGAGACTCAGAAGAGAGTCATCGAGTTTATCACTCTAGTGGAGCTCCAACACAATGCTTCCATATTGGCCATCCGGAGTGATAATGGCTCGGAGTTCAAGAATTATACCGTTGAGGGTTTTCTTAGTGAAGAGGGCATTGCTCATCGATTCTCCACTCCCTATACCCCTCAACAAAATGGTGTTGCGAAAAGGAAGAACCGTACTTTGATGGATGCGTCTAGGACAATGATTGCAGAGTTATCTTCTCCTTATAACTTTTGGGTCGAAGCCGTCTCCACCGCTTGTCATGCTACCAACCGGTTATATCTCCGCAAGATCTTGAACAAGACTCCCTATGATATTCTCACGGGTAAGAAACCGGACGTATCTTACTTCAAGGTCTTCGATTGCAAGTGCTTCATTCGCAAGAAAGGTAAACGTTTGTCAAAATTTGAGACCAAATCTTATGAGGGTATTTTTGTTGGCTATGCCACAAACGCTCACGCCTATAGAGTCTACAACAGGTCCACCGGACAAATTGAAGAAGCTATAGACATGGTGTTTGATGAGGATAACGGCTCCCAAGGGGGCGTATAGATCATGGTGTTGTAGGAGATGCAATTCCTCCCATCGTCATAAGAAGAATGGGGATTGGTGAAATAATCCCTATTGAGGGTTACCGGATGACGGAGGGAGAAGGACTATGCCCCACTCAAGTGGATCAATTGACTACACCCATTGATACATAAGCTACCCAACAAAATGCACCAAGCCCTCAAGCTAATGATCAAGGTCAAGAAAGTAATCAAGGCCAAGATAATTATCAAAGCCCATCTTCTCATCAAAGTCATGATCAAAGTCCGACCATTGTTGAGATAGCCCAACCTAGTGGTGATCCTTCGCCCACCTATGATCAAGGCCAAGATGAAGATGGACATGTCTCCGATGAAGAAGGTGATTCTCAAGCAATATCCAAAGAATCTTTGGAGGAGATACTAGCTCGTAGAGCAAAGAGAAGGCTAGAGAATCTTGAACGAGTGGGTCACACGGAGGGCAAGATACTTGGGCAACTTCGTGGAAGTGTTGCCACTAGGAAGCAATTGGAGTATTTTAGCAAGGCTCATGCTTTTGTCTCTTTCATTGAACCCAAGAAGGTTTATGAAGCTCTCAAAGATCAAGATTGTCTTGAAGCCATGCATGATAAACTCAATAACTTCGAGCACAACAAAGTGTGGAAGTTAGTTCCAAGACCCAAGGATTGCAAGAATGTTATTGGCACCAAATGGGTATTCAAGAACAAGCAAGACACAGATGGTATTGTCGTTCGCAACAAGGCAATATTGGTGGCTCAAGGGTTTTCTCAAGTCGAAGGTGTTGATTTCGGTGAAACCTTTGCCCCTGTAGATCGTCTTGAATCCATTCGCATCTTACTTGCTTATGCATGTCATCATAATTTTAAGTTGCAACAAATGAATGTTAAGAGTGCTTCCCTAAATGGTCCCATTAGTGAGTTAGTATATGTTAAGCAACCTCCGGGTTTCGAGGATCCCAACCACCCTGATTATGTCTATAAACTCGATAAGACACTCTATGGACTTAAACAAGCTCCACGTGCGTGGTACGAGCACCTTAAAGAGTTCCTAGTGGATCGTGGGTTTAATGTTGGTTTAATCGATCCCACCCTCTTTACCAAGACGGTTGGAGGTGACTTATTCATATGCCAACTCTATGTGGATGACATCATTTTTGGGTCTACTAACACTTTGTTCAATGAGGAGTTTTGCAAGCTTATGACCGATAGATTTGAGATGTCTATGATGGGAGAATTGGAGTTTTTTCTTGGCTTTGAAGTGAATCATTATCATGAAGGAACTTTCATCAAACAAGCCAAATATACTCAAGACATGCTCAAGAGATTCAATATGCATGATGCCAAGCCTATGAAGACTCCCATGTCCACAACCACTGACTTGGAACCCAACCCCAACGGTAAAGAGGTAGATCAAAAGGTATACCGCTCCATGATTGGCTCTTTGCTCTAACTTTGTGCATCTAGACCGGATATCATGTATAGTGTAGGTAAATGTGCAAGGTTTCAAGACTCTCGGAGGCAAAGTCATTTGGAAGCGGTGAAACGAATATTTCGATATTTGGTTCATACCCCAAATTTTGGTCTTTGGTATCCCAAGGGTTCAATTTTTCAGCTCTTTGGGTATTCGGATGCGGATTATGCAAGAGAGAAGACGGATAGAAATTCCACATCCGGGGGTTGCCAATTCCTTGGCCGTTCCTTAGTATGTTGGTCTTCAAAGAAGAAAAACTGCATTGCTCTCTCCACCACCGAGGCCGAGTATATCTCTGTGGCAAGTTGTTGTGCCCAATTTCTTTGGATGAGGCAAACCTTGAAGGATTATGGTATTCATTTTGACAAGGTGCACCTCCTTTGTGACAATGAGAGTGCTATCAAGATCGCCTACAACCCCGTTCTTCACCCCAAGACGAAGCACATTGAGATCCGTCATCATTTTATTCGGGATCATGTTGAGAAGGGTGATATTGATCTCTCATGTGTGTTCACCAAGGATCAACTTGCCGATATCTTCACGAAGGCCCTTGATGAACCAAGATTTCGAGTTTTGAGGAATGAACTAAATGTCTTCGATTCATCCAACTTCACTTGAAACCTTGCATATGTACTTTCATTTTGGGTGTTATTAGGTTTGGATGTAGGCATGGACATAGGGGGGGCGTAACTCAACTCATGAGTATACACTCTTCTTATTATGCAAAAAATCAATTCATCATTGCATATCTAGTGAATTTGTGACTTATTGTGCTTAATTGTGAGTAGTACTCTTGGACCCAAGATACATCTTCGCGGTGCGAAAGTACACACTCAAACATGGTGGCTTCGGCCACCGACCTCCTCCTCTCGGAGTTGTTTTATTTTGGCTCTTTCACGCACATACTATTCCCCCTTGACAACTTGTGTGGGTTCGGTCTTTATTTCGTTGCATCTTGCGAACCCACATCAAGTAATGTCTCTCGTATGACAGTTACAATCTTCCAACCTAAGCCTCCTTTGCCCAAAAGACTATTTCTATCGGAATGCTCTCGTTTTTCTGATCTCGGTGTGCTCAGACTGGGTCTAGCGGAGGCTCCGGTGAAACCACCGGAGGCTCCGCTGCGCCTGTCGACCGGAGCCCACCGGTACCTCCGCTGGTGCGAAATTCGCCCAGCGGATTTGTACTGCACAGCGCTTCGTGGACAGGGGCGGAACCTCCGGTGAAACCATCGTAGGCTCCGCCCGCTGCGGTTCTGCGGGATAAGACCTAGGGCGAGCGGGGTCAACAAGATCTAAGATCTTATTTCCCCCCACTCGCCCTCCCTCTTCCTCCTCCAAACCGCCGCCGCCTCCTACGTCTCCGCCGCCGGGAAGAGTGCTCCACCGCCGGGAGGCCCTCCTCCTTGTCTTGGACCTCTCTGGGGTCTTCTTCCTCCCTCACCTTCCACCATGGATGCGGGTATGTATGCTCTCTCTCTCTCCCATCTAGTTGATGGATGGGGAAGCATTAGGAGCCACATGTTCTTCACATCTAGATGCGTGGATTTAGGTTTTGGAGTAGGAAATCACGAGTACGAACCCTAGAGACCTAGATAGTGAGTATTAGGTATGAATCACTTTGGTTCTTAGGGTGGATTTGATCATGTGCCCTACCCCCTTGTTATTCATCCCTAATATTCCTCATATCTTTGTTTCTCGGATTCGTGCGTCATATGAACTTGAGCATTACCTCGTCTTCATGCTTTTCTTGCTATATCTCTTTCATAGATGCCTCCGGTTCCAAGGGAAAGGGCACACGCACCAAGAGCGTGGCTAGTCGCAAGGCTCCAAGAGTTGATGAAATCGAGGATACATTGGATCCATCTCATCCCAAGCGCAAGCCAAGATTCCCGATTCCCGAGAAGACTTGGCCTCGCAAGGAGAAATCAGCCTCTCAAGTGTCTGAGGGAGTGTTTTTGGCGACTCGTCGCGAGAACCCATATATTGTTGAACGCAACCGCTTGATGCCACAGTTCTGGGGTAAGGATCCACGATTCCACACCGTGTTTCAAGACCAAATTTATCATGAGATTTTGATGAGGAAGTCCAAGGAAAATGTTGCACCTCAACATGCTATCAATTTTGGTCATATGGAGAGGAAGCCCGAGTACTTTGGAGAAGCACTAGAGATTGTTGATGCATTTGGCCTTGCTCCCATTATGCAAGTTCAACAAGATTATGATGAGGGATTGGTTTGTGAGTTCTTGGCCACGATGCACCTCGCCAATGAAACAGAGCGTCATCTTATCTGATTGACCAAGGGACAGAAGCTCACTATCAAGTGGTCCGAGGTTGGAGTCCTTCTTTGCGGCTACCCGGATCATGGACCCTTTGTCGGTGGCCCGGAGTTTGACAATGGTTGGTTCCGTGTTCATGCTCCCAATGCTCAATCACTCACCAAGGATCAACTCACTCCTCTTTATCACTGGAAGAAGTTCGCTGTTGGATTTGTCAAGGGCCTCTATCCCACTTACGATATTATGCTCCGCACATATCGAGAGACCATCAATCCAAAGGCGTTGAACATTGATGCGATCCAAGGCTTCCTCAAGAACCTCATGCTTCTTACTCATGAGAAGCGGCTTTCCGGTCTGACACAAAAGCTTGATGTGCTCGATTATCTGTGGAATGAGTTGTGGCATGTCATTATACAAAGGAAGAATGCTTGCTTTGGGCCTTTCATAATTAATATCATCTTGAATGTGTGGGAGAACAAGTTACCGGAAGATCCTCTTGATGATGCTAATTGGATCCCACATACGGAGAAAAGGCTTCTCATCAAGGACCACACCGAGCCTATTGTGCATCCCACTCCAGCTGATCGCAAAGGCAAGGCCAAGCCACAAGTCATCATTGATGAGGAAGACGAAGACGAGGAAGTTGGTCCCTCTCGTCCTCCTCCTTCTGACAGTGCCTTCAAGTGGATGGCAAGGGCTCTCAAGAAAGTGTTCCGAGTGAACAAGAAGGTCGAGCAGCACCAATGGGAACTTCACTATGACAAGGAACTTAAACACCGCAAGGAAGCAAAGGCAGAGAGACAGCTTCGTCGTGATGGTGGAGAATCTGTGGAGTCCCCGGTGCAGGATAGCATCACCAACTAGGAAAAGTGGCAAGCCAAGGATTCCAAGGGGAAGATCATCGAGTGGTCTGATGAGGAACCAGGAGAAGAGGTCACCAGCTCTCGCCGTCGCGCCCTTCCTCCTAGAATGGATAACTCCTCCGAGTGATCATCGGGACGTTAGCATCAGTCTCCTACCTCTTTTGGTATCTTGATGCCAAAGGGGGAGAGATATCTACTTAGGAGCGGGCATTTGCATGGGTTCTCTCTCAAGCGTTTTTTCGATTTGCATCTTTCGTCTTGCTTGAGAGAGTTGGCTATTTGGAAACTTAGTTTGTTTAATTATTGTGCGTTGTGAACCTCGTTATGCATTATGTGAGCTTGTGAACTTAGTACCTTAATTATATCACTTGTTGTGTGCTCACTATTATATATGAGTTTAGCTATCTATATTGTTTAATTATCTCAACATGAAGGGAGCATAGCTCTAGGGGAGCTCCGTCCATGTTGTGTGTGTTATAGTTATGCAAATAGGGATGTTGTCATCAATTACCAAACAGGGAGAGAATGAAAGATCATCTTCCGTTTTGATAATTAATGACAACATAACTATTGGACTAATATCTATTTGAGAGTACTTGCAGGTCCTATTTGATATATATGAAAATGCCAAGGTTCATTTAGGATACAATCCCAATGGGTTACAAAAATGTTTCGAATGGAAAGAGCTCGAAGAAACAAAGCTGGAGTGCCATTTTTGCAAGCAGCGGAGGCTCCGGTGAAACCACCGGAACCTCCGCCCCATGCATTTCCCAGCTCTTCCAGGCGCTGGCCTCCGGTGGTGGATCCGGTATAGCCTGCGCTAAAAACACCTTCGGGTGCATATGAGCGGAGGCTGCAGCGGAGCCTCCGGTGAACATCCGGTGAGCGGAGCCTCCGGTGAAACCACCGGAGCCTCCGCTGACTCCACTACCCCATTGTGGGGCTAGCCTCCGGTGTGGCCTCCGCTAAAAACACCTTCGGGTGCATAAGATCGGAGGCTACAGCGGAGCCTCCGGTGGACCTCCGGAGGGCGGAACCTCCTCCAACGCCACCGGAACCCCCGCCCTGAAGATTCTAGATTGGAGCAAACGAGCTGCGCGTGTGCTCGTAAGTGAAGACCACCGGAGCCTCCGGTGCTGCGTGGACTGCACAATGGCCACATTGGGGAAGGGGTATTTAAAGCCTTCCCCTACCTTATAAATGCTAAGCTTTTCCCACTCTCTCTCCTAGCCATTAATGAAAGCTTCAACCTCTGAGATCTCCCTCTCCAACCACCCAAACACTCCGAAACTTTGTGGAGAGCTAGAGGAGACCTAGATCCGTGATTCCACCAAAGGAATTTCAAATTCATCCACCACATCCTAGTAGATCTAGAATCCTACTTGAGGCCTAGAAACCTTAGTAGATCTTGTGTTTGTAGCTTCCACCTTGTTGCTAGAAGTTTCGGATTGCTTGAGAGCCTCCATCCATCTTGTGGAGTGACCTCAAGCTCGTGTAAAGGTTTGGTCAACGCCTTCAAGACGACCTCATAGTGGAAACGAGAATCGCCCTCACCGGAGAAGCTCAAGGAGAATAAGGTGTGCACAACCGTGCTATTGAGGAGCGCCTAGGTGGCTCCCCACCTCTCCAACGTAGACGTACTTCTCTTGAGAAAGAACTATGGGAAACATATCCTTGTCTCTTTGTTTACACGTGTGGCTTATCTTGTTGCCTTTCGTTTTACTTCCGTTGCGTATCTTATCTTGTATCACTTAGGTTTCTCACCTAGTTGCACATCTAGAGAACCTTATCTTATCTTGATTAGCCCTAATTAAAAGGAAAAGAAGAAAAATTGGTAGTCAACCTATTCACCCCCCCCCCCCCTCTAGTTGACCATAGTGCACTTTCAGTGGTGATGAGGGAATGCCTTGAACTGTTCGGCCGGGTGTCGGGGCTGCGCGTGAACTACTCCAAAACGTCAGCCACGCTCACCAGGTCTGAGGCGGCTGATGATGCTTGGGTGGCAGCTCTTTTGAACTGCAACATTAAGAGTTTTCCTATCCCATACCTCGGGCTAAGCCTGGCTC
The DNA here is from genome assembly GCA_028641055.1 of Alopecurus myosuroides. Classification (NCBI taxonomy): domain Eukaryota; kingdom Viridiplantae; phylum Streptophyta; class Magnoliopsida; order Poales; family Poaceae; genus Alopecurus; species Alopecurus myosuroides. The sequence continues at coordinate 164,931,917 of CM054062.1, forward strand.
TTTTCCTTTGACTCGTGCGGAGTGGTAGCCAGCGCTAGATAAGTTTAGGGACTGCATACCCGCTTGGCAGAGGGGTTTGATCGCGATAGAAGGCCATCTAACCTTGATCAAATCGGTAATCTCCGCAAGGCTAATTCATCACTTGATTGTGGCGGAGGCCCCTGCCTGGATGCTCGAGGAAATGAATGGGTGGCTCAGGGCTTTCTTTTGGGCTGGGAAGGAGAAGGTACATGGTGGGAAATGTCTTGTCTCCTGGGACAACATTTGCAAACCACCGTGCTTTGGAGGCCTAGGTGTCAAAGATCTTAAGCTGCAGGGGTTGGCACTTAGGACCCGCTCGGAGTGGTTGCGTCGTGTGGATTCTAGACGGCCTTGGTAGGGCCTTCCAATGCTCAAGGACCCGATGGTGGAGGAGGTGTTCCATAGTACAGATTTTTGTTGGGAATTGCAACAACATCCTCTTTTGGAAAGATAGACGGTTAGGTGGTGAGGCCATCTCGACGATCGCGCCTCTTCTCTGGAAGGCTGTCCCGGCACGCATTCGCAACCGTCGTATGGTGCATGAGGCCCTAACGCAGAATAGGTGGGTGGACGAGATCTCCAGGATTCCACAGAGCAATGTGTGTCGATTTGGCTACGCATCTACACCACGGCACGGCTCTCGGTGGAGGAGGATAGATTTCGGTGGCCGTGGACTCTCGATGGGTCATACTCAGCAAGGTCCACGTAGAACATGTTGCTGCATGGGCACACCATTTCGGAGACCGCTGATGCTATTTGGAGCAATGGGGCTACGGGGAAAACGAAGATTTTTGTTTGGCTTGCACTGCAATACCGCCTATGGACCTCCGATCGACGCTTCAGACATGGACTCCAATCGAGGTCCACGGCTTGCTTTGTTTGTCTTTAGGAGGAGGACACAGTAGATCATATCCTATGCCAGTGTGTTCATGCTCGCCAAGTTTGGCACCTGGGCCTCCGTGAGCTGGGCATTCAACCTCCGACACAGGTCTGCAGACTCAAAGATTGGTGGCTTCGGGAGAGAGACAGGTTCTCGGTAGAGACTAGACTGAATTTCGACGCCCTAACCATTCTAACTTGTTGGAGCTTGTGGAAGAACATGAATGTGTGGGTGTTTGGCAACGCTGCAAGACGGTTTCAGGTGGCTCAACGGGCGGACGCAATTAAAGAGGAGTTCTAGCGTTGGCGTGTAGCTAGGAGAGGATTTTCATGTGTGTTTGTATTGAGAGTATGAGATTAGGAGAGCTTTCGGTGTGGTGTTCGATCGTCGCTTGCTGTGCAGACGGTCATTGCTTGTATATTTGTTCTGCCTTCTATAAAAGTTGGGTACGCCTAGGCGTACCATCTAAAAAAACATAGCATTGTCCGTCCTGAACTTGACATGAATTACCTGATGTAAGTGTCATCTTTTGGACAACATACACTGACAACGAATAAAGAGTACTTACCGGTAATAAGATTGAACTAAGTATAGCGATACCGGAGTTCAAGTCTCGGGTAAGTAAAATACCTTGAGACAAAGGGAATGGAATACAGATTGATTCAATCCACGACTTAGTGGTTCACACGATAAGGAACTTCGTGTATAATTTGGGAGCGCTCATGTGTCTCTAGATCCTGCTATTCGTTATTGGCCGGTATGGTTCCGGTGCATGTCTCATTATATCAAACCCGTAGGGTCACACGCTTAACAGAGCGGCATTCTTGTAGAACGTGCTTGTGACTAGATTAAATGAGAGAAGAATTTTCCAAAATTTATTCTGGGTGATCTGACTCTAAGAGTGTCCGGAATAATTTAGTGTGATATATGGAATGTTCTAGAAGAGTCTATAATATTGTGAAATATTTCGAACCTTCACTAGTAGAAAAAAGGCCTTCCATACGCCCCCATCAGTCCCCAAACGTCGCGCACCGTGACTAATGAGTCTTTAGTCCCGGGTCGGGAGGAGACCCGGGACAGAAGGTCATACGTCGCGGGTTGGGAAGCGCGTTGAGGCGCGTGGAGGGCATTAATTCCGGTTGACCTGGCCGCCCGGGACTATTGGTCCTTTAGTCCCGGTTGGCGTGGCCAACCGGGACTAAAGATCAAACTTCTCGCCTCCCGCGCAGCGGTTTTTATTTCGCGAGCGAGGCAGAAGGGCGCCATTCCACAGCGCGCGTCTCGGAGTCTCTGTTTCTGTTCCTCTCTTCTCTGTACTGTGTCTTCCTCCTCATCTCTTCGATCGATCTTCACCAAGCACACACCATGGCTGAAGTTTGGGAAGAATACAATGGTCCCACACCATGCGGCAAGGTTCTCGACGTGTGCTACACCAACAGTTGTGAGAGGCTGCCCGGTGCTCTTGGTTATTTGACCGATCTCTATGACGCCTCTCCCGATGAACACCGGTTCTTCAGGCTTGATCTGGAGTATACGGCGAATCAGAGGGATGTTGCCGTCATCCAGATTGCCTTCAAGGAGTCCGTGTTGATCTTCCAATGGTCAAGGTAACGCACACGTACAATCTTGCATCTTCGATTTTTTTGTTGCATGTGAAGAATACATGTGTTGCAACATATCTAACACGTATCAATTTTTTGTTGTTGCAGTAGTTCAAAGTATTGTCCGGCCCTTGTTGATTTTCTTGTCAACAGGGGGTTTGACTTTTGCAGCGTTGACATCACGCAAGACCGTCCGAAGTTGATGCGCTTGGGTATTATGATACCTGAAGATCACTACATTGATCTTCAGAATCTTATCCAGTTGAAGGGGCCAAAGACCGGGATGGCTGTCATGGCAACTGCCTTGATCCACGAGGGCTACGAAAGGATGAAGTCTGATTTCCCCTCGAAGAATCACCGTTATTGGGAGAAGACCCCACTGGACTTGACGAACGTCAAGTATGCAGCCATAGATGCATATGTCTCCTACGAGTTGTTCCGCATCTACTCGGCGGAGCCATAGATGTATGCATGTAATGGGTTATCTTAGTATATATATGTAATGGATATCTTTTGTTATGTAAATGTTCCGTATTGTGAGACTTATGTAATGGATATCTTTTGTTATCACTTGTCTTTTGTTATCACTTGTCTTTTGTTGTTCATAAAACTATGTGTGAGACTTATTTTATTTGTGATTTAGTTATCACTTGTCTTTTGTTGTTCATAAAACTATTTTTTGTTTAATATAGTTTTAAATGACTTGGATATTATTTCTATATTAATTCCTAGCTATACTATTTCTATATTATGTCAAACACACGTTTCAAAACAAGCAAAAACAAAAACACATCAAGAAAACAAAACAGAAAACTACAGATTCTATATATCTGTTAACAAAAAATTAGTATTATTGTTCTTCATTTTTTGATATATTATTTGTATTATTAAGATTTTAAAATGAATTAGTATTATTGTTCTTCATTTTTTGATATATTATTTGTATTATTAAGATTTTAAAATGAATTAGTATTATTGTTCTTCATTTTTTGATATATTATTTATATTATTAAGATTTTAAAATGAATTAGTATTATTGTTCTTAATTTTTTTGATATATTATTTGTATTATTAAGATTTTAAAATGAATTAGTATTATTGTTCTTCATTTTTTGATATATTATTTGTATTATTAAGATTTTAAAATGAATTAGTATTATTTTTCTTCATTTTTTGATATATTATTTGTATTATTAAGATTTTAAAATGAATTAGTATTATTGTTCTTCATTTTTTGATATATTATTTGTATTATTAAGATTTTAAAATGAATTAGTATTATTGTTCTTAATTTTTTTGATATATTATTTGTATTATTAAGATTTTAAAATGAATTAGTATTATTGTTCTTAATTTTTTGATATATTATTTGTATTATTAAGATTTTAAAATGAATTAGTATTATTTTTCTTCATTTTTTGATATATTATTTGTATTATTAAGATTTTAAAATGAATTAGTATTATTGTTCTTCATTTTTTGATATATTATTTGTATTATTAAGATTTTAAAATGAATTAGTATTATTGTTCTTAATTTTTTGATATATTATTTGTATTATTAAGATTTTAAAATGAATTAGTATTATTGTTCTTCATTTTTTGATATATTATTTGTATTATTAAGATTTTAAAATGAATTAGTTCTATTTTTCTTAATTTTTTGATATATTATTTGTATTTTTAGAAATAATACAAATTAAAAGTTAAAGTTTATTTATTTATTCAAAATAATTAATTACATCATTACTTTTGTTTATTAAAAGATTTATTTGAAATTCAGACAATAAAGAAATGTGGCATCGAGTCTCATGTTAATAGGATTGATATGATACTAGTATCACATACATGCGTGCGAAACACTTGGATGCGGGACGGGATGGAACTCGGAAGTTAAGCGTGCTAGTGCTAGAGTAGTGGGAGGATGGGTGACCGAGCGGGAAGTTTGACCATGAGTAAGTAATTTGACTAGAGATAATTGTAGTTAGACACTAAGCAAATAATACAAATTCTGGAGAGAAAAATGAGTGAAAAAAAGGGAGTGAAAAAAAGGTGCGAAAAATAATTAGAAACCAAATGAATTAAAAAAATATGAAATAAATCTAGTCCCGGTTCATGTGACCAACCGGGACTAAATGTCCTCCGCCTCCCGGCTCCGCCACCCGCCCACGTGGACGGGCCTTTAGTCCCGGTTCGCAGTCGGCGCGACTATAGAGTGGGGTCTTTAGTCGCGCATTGCTAGTCCCGGTTGCTGGGTCGGGACTACAGGCTCTGGCGAACCGGGACTACAGCCCTATTTTCTACCAGTGCTTATGGAAAGCTCTCAAAGAGTCCGGAGGCAGCCATATGTGGCATGCCACGGGACATGTGGCATGATCCACGACATGTGTTGCGTTGTGAGTCAATGCACTTGACAAATTACCGCACCTAACGTGTGTTGGGCGCCGTAGTTACCTTGGCGCTATATTTACCCCTTGGCGTAGTGAAGAGTTTACGGCCACGAACAGTGGGTGGTTGTTCATTCATCGGATCTGCACAACTGAAGAGTTTACGGCCACAAACACCCATACTTCCGTAGAAGTGCTTCCGAGATCTCTACCTCTCTTGGATTGGATAGCGATCAAGAGAACATCCTGGAGACCTCATCTACTCCAATCTCGTTTCCGTGGCGTGTAGGTACTTTAGCATCGCGGCGGAGACCTCATCTACTCCAATCTCGTTTCCATGGGAGCATCACGGCATGCATGGAGACGCTACTTCCGGAACGCGTGAATACCTCGTAGGTGCAATCTGAATAGGATTCGGAGTCTCTCACTGCCAAGCTCTAGTAAATATCTGAGTGAGTAAGTTGATCGTGGAGCTGTTGTGAGTAGGAGCCGGCAGGTAGTCGGCTTCATCTGGAGACGGAGCACAGCTCAGTCTCTGAGCTTGGAGGTATCGCCTAGCTACGGGAATCGGCAAGACTACAGTTGTCTTCCGCTGCATTGACAGCCGTCAAGGGTAACACTCTGCCTAACAGTCTAGCTAGGATAAAGTTATCCCGATGAAAATTCATTCATCAGATCAGAATCAAAATTTCAGACCGAAATGGAAACATGCACAACTAAGACGTCACTGCTAAAGAAAATGGAAAACATGCACAACTAAGGCGTCACAGCTAAAGAAAATGGTACTATGAACTTTGCAAGCAGAATCACGTTTGAGATAAACTTATCAGGGAGGCAAACATGACAAACTTATCCAAGCACATGGTTTGCAGACAACGGTCGAGCTGCAAATGGCTAAAAAGACAAAATGTCCCAACTAGGAAAAAAGGTTGCCAGCCTCTAAGTGGTCACCTCCATAATGGCAGTGACAATATCTCCATTGGCAGCCTTGAGAGCCCTGACAGCCTTGGCTCTCGAGACAGCCGCCTGCGTCATAACCAACTCGATGTCCTTTGGCTCGACTCCCTCCTCGTCGACAACCTCGTTGTCTTCATGCCCCACGCACGATGCCTCAGGAGTTGAGAGCATTTGGCTCAGGTCAGGAGCCTTGAACTGTTCAGCAGCCTGGCTCTGCAGCTGGGAGCTGAGGTCCTCAATCTTGGCCTCGCCGAAAATAACATATGTTTCTGAATTCGGGCTCTTGAAGACATCTGGCTTCGAGATGACAAACAGTATCTGGAAAGAGTCGTGTTAGTCGACCAACAAAGATAAACAGACCAAGCCACGTATGCAATTGCAATAACTCACATTCTTGCTTTTCTTCACAGTGACACGGCTTACGCCAGTGATGGATTTCATGCCAAGCTTCAGCATTGCTTTGCGGCTCTTCTTCTCACTTCTGCTTTGTTTTGATTTGCCGCTGGCATCACCATCTTGTCCTGGAAAGTATGATCAATAAGACTAACACTGATCAGATGTTGCAGGAGTTACAGAAAGCAATTGGATAGTTTCTAGAGAACAGAAACCGGCAAGTCAAGAAAACATCCAACAATAGTTTCTAGAATACACCTCCTAGCACATTTTGTCTGCCCTAAGAAGAGGCTAGTAATTCCATTTCCTTGCATAGGCAAGCCATGCTTGTAAAACATAATTTCAATGCCCAATATAACCTCTAAGGCTCAAACAGCAAAATGATCAAAAGATTAGAATTACTTAGTGCCTGTAACGCATCTGTCAAATCCTACAAAGGTATCTATCCCAGCCTTGCCGCAGAGGGCTACAGACTGAAATCACGTGCTTAAACGTTAGTAAACAAAAACTTATGCACGTGAACCTTTGTCAATAAATATATACATCAGAAGCAGCTAAACCAGCACAGGACATCTTTCGATATCTTTCAAGCACAGTACAAATATTATATTCAACTTCAATCAAATTGACAATGAGGATTGTAATAATTTTACAATATTTAAAAACCCAGGTGATCAAACCTACCAACTTTCATCACAGTTGCAAAGAGAACAGCCCAATGAATTTCAGTGAAAGGAGAGCCTTGGTACTTTAAGATTAGACAAGCAGTAAACATGCATTCATAAAAAACAAAATAAAAACAAGCAAAGGGCAAGGACAATCCAACCATCATTAAGAAACTAACTGAATCTCATCTTGCGGTTATTTTCACATATCCGCATCAGGATTCTTAACTAATACAGGCTTAAGGAAATTGGATACAGGAGATCAGTCAGAACAGTGAGTTACCCTCCACATCATCGTTGTCATCATCCTCGTCGTCGTCATCCTCGTCGTCCTCATCATCCTCAACTACGACCTGCTCTGCCTGCTTACATCATTAGCAAAAGAAGCAGTTCAGATGTTTATTGAACATCGATGTCACGAACGGTACTGTCGAATTAATACTTTATTGGATTTAATTAACAAGCTGAAGGGCGAAAGCAATAATCTTCCATTATCAGACTAGAATCATCGCAATCTACAACATCGCATGGACCTAGAACTAGCGAAAACAGGAATTTCGTAGAATATTTTATCACCTCTGACATCTTTGCCTCGATCTCCTCTTGCTCGATCTGGGCGAGGAGCTCTTCGGCAGTCTGGGCCGTCATCGCGGTGCTTCTGGTGGTCGAGGGAGAGCGCAGGGGAGAAAGGAAGAGGTGGCGGCGGCTGGCAAAAACCCTAGGGCGAGTTCTCGTTGGGAGGCGGAAATAGACTTCACGCTTTATTTATTCCGGTGGGATCTCACCCGTCCGGATATCGAGGATATCCGGCCCGCTGGGTATGGAGCCTATTTTCTGCGTGAACTCGCCCTAGGGTTTTTGCACGGATCGTTTTAAAAATTACAGTATATTCAAAACCTGAAGTTGCGATATAACTGATAATTTTTTTAAACGAATAAGCACAATTCAATTAATCATAGATATATTTTAAATTGTTAATATGAATAATTTGATAATTTAAGAAATGGATGATGTGTTGCATGTGATGATTAATAAATATGAGTGGAGATGACATGAACAATTGATTGGCTAAGAGAATGAATGATGTGGGTAGATTGCATGTTGAGATAGAAAAACCATTAATGCACGTTAGTGGATTTTCCTTTATAAGAAGTATAGATAGATTTCATACCACACAAACAACACCAAGAATAATTCACTTGTGTGGACCAACTCCATCAATTGATACGTGACATCTATGATAGTTTAGATTTAAAAATAGACATCGAAATTTCGTTTTTCCTCTCTTCTACCAGCGTGTCAATTGATTGAGTTGGTGCACACCAGTGAATTTGTAGACCGGGTCCTTTAAATTATTTTCCGATATCCGGCATCGGAAGGAAAAACAACACATAGCCGGAGCCCAAAAGTGGACCTAAACAAAATTTTATCCGGCACCCACACAACGGGTCTCCAAAATTGGGAGCAGACTCGGTGCTTCCGACAACGCGTGGATAACGCCTCTAACGGGAAAGGTCTGCATGTCATAAACACAAAGCGGTATAGGCAGGAGGTCATTTTGCAACCATCGGCGCATTCTCCACTTAATAGCAAAACGCGTGCTTCGTCAGTTCCTCGCGCGACACAAAGTGGACGCGACGGCTGGCCGACTGCAACACGCGTCGCATTTACGCCGACAACATCATGTATCCCCAGTCCACGCGTTGGCGCCAAGTCTTCCCACACTTGACATTAATGTCGGCACCGGCCCTCGGTCTCCTCAGCGAGTGATATAAGACGACTACCTCCCCCCTCGACATCATGCATCTCGCCTCTCTCTCCCATTCACAAGCCCATTGATGCGTGTGAACACACGTTCGTTGGAAGACACCAAGAGGAAGGTATGAAGAGTGCAACAACAAGTTTTCCCTCAGAAAGAAACCAAGGTTGAATCGACCATTAGGAGGAAGGAGTAACTTCAGAAGGTTGATGCAGCTGAGATGGCAGGGCACACTACCGGTTCAGTAGCAACGTGGAACCTACACAACACAATCAAATCACTTTGCCCCCAACTAAGCAGTGAGGTTGTCAATCTCACCGGTTTTGCTGAACACAAAGAGATTAAACGTATGGTGTGGGAAACAGTATGAGGACAGTACGAAAGCAGTAGAAGCAGTGTGAAAACAGTGGAAGAAGTGTGAAAGGAGTGGAAACAGTGTGTGTATTATCAGTATGAATTCCCCTCCTGTCAGGGTGCCGGGGAGAGCTTCAGAACCCTCCCGATCTCGGGATGACGATGACGGCGGCCTCGGGTGTTTCTCAGGAAAAAGTGGTATACCTTTAGGGTTCACATATCGGGGGGATTATATAGGCGAAGAGCGATGGCGGTGGACGCCCGAGGGGCCCACACCACCCCCAGGCGCGGCCAGGGGCGCGGCGCCCTATGGTGTGGCCCCTCTCCGGGCCTCTTCGGGACTCCGTGGAACCTTCGGGAATTTTAAGACTTCCGGGCTTCGAATTTTCCAATTCCACGAATATTTCCAGAACAACTTTTCTGAAACTAAAAACAGCAGAAAACAGGGAACTGGCTCTGTGGCATCTTGTCAATAGGTTAGTCCCGGAAATCGATAAAAATGACATAAAGTGTATAGCAAACATGTAGGAAATGACATGAAAACAACATGAAACATCAGAAATTAAGGATACGTTCATGACGTATCAACATCCCCAAACTTAGTTCCTACTCGTCATCGAGTAGGTAAACGATAAAAACACATAAATTCTGAGGTGACATGCTACCAACATAAACTTGATCATCAATATTATAAAAGCATATGTAAGCTGAGATCATAGTACTTTAAACACAAGCATGATAAATAAAATTTTAACAATAAATCATATCAATCACTTTGCATCATGAGAAGTAACACAAATAAAAGATCATGAATAATAATTCACTGAAAGATATACGTTTGTTTCAAGCATGGAGATAACATGGCAAAGTGATATTTCGCTTGTCCTTAAGAGTGGGGAAAAACATAAATGCCAGGACACCTTCAAAGTTCATGAGGAAGACTAGAACAAATAATTAGAGAACAAACAATAACACATCATGAATCAATTAATAATGTTTCTGGGACAAATGCACATTAAACTCAAAATGAAAACCATGCTCTCTCAACTATGCATAAAGATATAAGATAGAGACTCAACATAAAAGTAAAAGAAAGACCCTTCGCAGAGGGAAGCAGGGATCAACTCATGTGCTAGAGCTTTTTATTTTATTAAACAGAGGTATAAAATGTTTGACACTCCTCCCAACCATCTTACAAAAACCATGGCTAACCGAATCCTCGGGTTCCTGCCAACAATCACATACCGTGGAGGACTGTCTATTTTTAGAGAGGTGTATGCTTATGTCAACGAATGGTAAACAGAAAATACAGTACGTCACAAGCCAACTAGACTTCACGAGAGAGGCTCCCATAGAAGTACGCATCTGGGTAGAAGGTCATCCCTCTTTCTCATTTGTCTATATAATGATGCTTTGACTGATAAATCAGGGGCAAAAATAGTGAAGAGAATTTGTTTGTATTAATTTGGAGCTGGACACCCCGCTGCCAGCTCTTCTATCAATTGGACAAGCGAATGAAGTCAGTAGTCCAGGGTGTGAAAGTCCAATCAACAAGTGAGATATAGATTCTCTATTTACGTCCTCGTGAGCTAAAACAGGAGGACAAAACAGGAGTAATTTTGAACGTTTTAAAGGTAACACATGAACAATTTACTTTGGAGTGGCGGTTAAATACCACATGTAGGTAGGTATGGTGGACAAATTTGGCAAACTTTGGTTTTTGGGAGTTGGATGCACGAGTAGAGCTCATACTCAGTACAAGTAGAGGCTAGCAAAAGACTGTGAGCGACAAATTAAGAGAGCAATAATGGCCATAATCATGCATAGCGACAAAAACATCATTAATCAAAGCATAAGTGGTACTACAAGTTCAAAAACTAAATGATCATAGAGGCTATAAGTGCCTGATTCGTAGTCATAAACATGGTGTGAGAATGCGCCAAGTCAACCAAATAAAATATTCAAAGGAGAACACCACAAATTTATGCTTCAAAATGACAAGAACAACTCATGATTCTTTCAATGGCACATTAAACACTCTCAGCTATTTGAGACAAATAATGCAACTAAATAACCACTAGGCTTTAGAATTAAATTAACATCTAGAGTGATATGAAAAATTCTAGCCACAGTATATACCAGCTTTTATTTGCATCGTTATAAATTCTACTACATGCAGCAGTTTCTTTTCCCAGCAAGCACCATAAAAAATATGTTTTAACAAAAAATATCTAAATGATACATCAAGCAAACATGAGGGTACTCACATAACACTACTAAAACTAACATATCTAAATAAGAGATGCAATGAAAACACGAGCTAAACAGGAATTTTGCAGCAGCTAGAAGAAAAACTAAGAATACGAGCATAACGAGTATTCAAATGAAAAAGCGGAGCGTGTCTCTCTCCAACACAAAGAATGGTAGGTTCCAACTATATTATTGCAGCAAGGAAAACAAAAGAAAAACAAACAGACGCTCCAAGTAAACTTCATATGATGTGACCGAATAAAAATATAGTTTCACTAGAAGTGACCTGATAAATTGTCGATGAAGAAGGAGATGTCTTGGGCATCCCCAAGCTTAGATGCTTGAGTCTTCTTAAAATATTTGGTATGAAACAACGGGCATCCCCAAGCTTGGACATTGCACTCTTCTTGATCACATTATATCACCCTCTTCTCTTGACCCTTGAAAACTTCCTTCATACCACACTCAAACAGTAATTCGCATTAAAGGGTTAGTGCAACAATAAAAAATCCATTATATTGATACTTTTAAACATTAGCTACATCCACTGATGTTTCGTGAAGCAAAGAAATCTATTTGACATCGTAAGAGCAAATGCAAGAAAAATGGCAGAATCTGCCAAAACCAGAACAATCTGTAAAGAAGAATTTTTTCGGGGCACTTACGTTGCTCAAATTGAAAAAATTAAATAAAGAAAAGGTTGTGGAATTAGATGAGGAATAAGCACAAAAAATTCAGGTAATTTTGATCTTTCTGTGAATTATGCGATTTTTTACGGTGGACAACAGAAATCTGTTTCCTGCGCAGAAATCCAAAACCAACTCCAATTCTCGTCAGAAATTTTACTTGGCACAACTAAAACATGAAAAATAAAGATACAAAGGAGTGATATATGAGTATAAAACCCCTTGACTCAAAGAAAACAGAGAAACACAAAGCAAAAAAAACCATAGGTTATCTCTCAAGAAGTGTTTTTCTTTAACGCGTTTTAGCTAGGACCAGAAAAGTGGAATCAAGTGTTTTCAAGTGAAGAAGCATCCAAATTGTAATTTGTTCAAATAATAGAATGAAAAGGTAACTTAATTCTCTTTCTAGGAAAGTGTTCCATCCCTTTCTTGAGTGGGAATTGAAATTTAATATTCCCTTCTTTCATATCTATAACAGCACCAACAGTTCTAAGAAAAGGTCTTCCCAAAACAATTGGAAAAGAAGCATTGCATTCAATATTCATAATCAATAAGACGAATATCTAAATAACAGTGCTCCAAAGGTGGAAAATCAAGAATATCATAAAGTTTCTTAGGCATAACAGAGATACTAGCACCAAGATCACATGGAGCATTGCAATCAAAATCATTCACTTTCATTTTAATAATGGGTTCCCAACCATCATCTAGCTTCTTAGGGATAGAGGCTTCACATCTTAATTCATCCTCTCTAATTTGCATGAGAGCATTTGTAATATGTTTTGTGAAAGCCATGTTAATAGTACTAGCATTAGGTCAACTAGCAAGGTTTTGTAGGAACTTAATCACTTCAGTTATGTTGCAATCATCAAAGTCAAGATCATTTTTATCAAAGGTAATGGGACCATTGTCTCCCATGTTTCTAAAAATTTCAACACTTTTATCAAGAATATTTTTAGCAGTTGAAAGAGCATGGTTCACTATGGACTAATGGTTGCATTGAGCTATACTTGTAGAGTTTGTCCATAGTCAATGCTTGATGTCCATGTGTTGGATTCAAGATGATAAAGTGGTGACCAAGGTGTTATTCATGTGAATATCCCAACTTTGGTCATGAGAGAGTTGAGCATATTGCAAGTATGTCTTGAAGAAGAATATTGTGTGAACATTCATCTTTACCTTCAAGACATCATTATTATGAAGAGAGAAGAAAATATACAAGGTTGGTCAAGGAAAAGTGCTAAGAGATGGTTAATATTGATCAACTCACAAAGCAAGAAGATGTACCATGTGGGATCATGGTATAGTAAGTAATTGTTCATATAGCTTTGTGTTCTAACCCATTATATGTGTGTGTGGTATATCTATGTGGGGTTAGGTATCTTTCCATGGGCTTGCATCAAAAGAAAGATTTCATATAGTCCATGGTGGATGACGTCAAGTTTTGGTCATCATCAAGTTTGTGAAGTGCAAGTTCAAGGGGAGCATATCGAAGAGATCACATTATTGAAGCTTGCCACTCTTTTTGAGATAATGTCCAAGTGAATATGTACTTAAAAGGTCCTCTCCCATAGTGGCGTATGGGGGACCAATCTATGTGTCTTCACCGAGCAAAGCGAAATCAAGAAAGGTGTTCTATATTGAGGAGGTCAAGATCTTCATCATCTAGCTCAAGTGTAATGCTCAAGGAAAAATTATTATCTTGAAAGGTTTTCCTTTCTACCGGTCTCATAGCATTAGGAGGGAGACCGGGTTATAGGATAGATAACCGTACTATCAAGAGGGGCTCTCATATTACCAACTTTATCGTATCATTCGGAGAGAGATCAAACCTTTGCATACTTGGCATCATCTTTCTCGGTTCTTATTTTTGTTTTCTTCATGTGTGGTTTTAGATCTTGTCATTTGCTTCAATACAATCTCAAGTTCATCAAAAATAGGTTTCGCATAAAAAACTTATTACGTTTTTTATATTGGAGATTTTTACCGATTGTTCCTTTATAGAGAGGTCAAACCTTTCATCATTTGGTTTTATCCTCCGATTATATACTATGATGTTCTTTCAATTTCAACGAGCCCATGATCATCAAAAACGGAGTCCGGATGCAAAAGATATCACGCTTTTAGTGAAGGAGATTTTCTGGAATATGGTAGGCCGGCCTTAGGCCGGGTTGAGGCTCCCTATGTCGGGCGGTTCTGTTAGGTGGCCGGCATGGCTGGCTTGGGAGGCCGGCGACGCGCAGAATGCCCCCAACAGGCTGATTTTGGGGGCCTATAGGGGGGTCTTCTTCCCCAATGGTTCCCCACCTTTTAGGCAAGTTTTTTCCCATCATTGTTGACCTTTTGGAGTTTGCTTTCTCTCTATTATTCCATGATTCTTGCCTCCAATTAGAGGAAAAGAGAGAGAAGATCTAGATCTATCTTTCCACCAATCCATCTCTCTTCTTAGTGAGGGGAAACCTTTGGGATTTAGATCTTGTCACTAGTAGGAAATAGGCTATAGCCACCACTTTACCGCTGGCGAACACACATATACGTTTGCCAGCGCTATTACCGCTGGACAACACGAATCCTTGTCGCCAGCGCTACCTATGTTACCGCTGGCGAACATGCCATTTTGTTCGCCAGCGGTAACGGTGGGCGGGAGGGTGCGTGCAGCCATAAGTACCGCTGGCGAAGAGGGGTGCTGGTTCGCCAGCGCTATGTAACTTAGTGCTGGCGAATAGGGGGGCTGGTTCGCCGGCGGTATTATTACCGTTGGGCAACATATAGGTTCGCCAGCGCTAAGTATACCGTTGTCCAACCACTATTTTGGTTCGCGAGCGGTAAATTTTGGATTTTTTTCGCTCCACACCCCCTCCCCCCGAGTGGACCGCCTTTTTAGTTTTGTAAAATCTAAACGAAAATGATAAAATGTTCAAAAAATAAAATCCTTTGATCTGTGGGTAGGTTGTAGTGTCTAGTTGGTATAGAAATTTTGAAATATGAATTTTGACCTTTTATGCAAAATTCAAAAATAAAACGTAAAAGGACCATAATTTTTGCATACGACGCCGAAAAAACGCGTTTAATATATCAAAAAAGTCGTGAGCAAATTTCCAATCCGACCTCACCAGGGTTTACCCGGCCAGGTTTTCACAGAATCGGCAAATTCAAAAAGGGAAAAAATTATTTGAGATAGACAAATTTTTCCTACAAAATCAAATTAATAAAAAAAATCGAAAATTGAAAATCAAAATTCAAAAAATAAAATAAAAGAAAAGATGGTAAAGATGTCATATTTGGATTCCTCGTATTTTTCTGATCAATTTAGACATATCATTTGTCGAATTTGTAATTACAAATTTGTAGATATGGTCCAATAGTTAAGAGGATTGATAATACTATACTTACAAGAAAGAATGAGGTGTTTCTAGGTCGCTCATAGGGATTGAACTAAGGAATTAAGCGTGCTGGTGCTAGAGTAGTGGAAGGATGGGTGACCGAGCGGGAAGTGGACAATTAAAATTGAAACAAAGCAAAAAAAAGGAAAAAAAAACAATTCTACACTGCGATTATAGGTTCCCCAATTCAAATGTTTTAAAATTTTGAAAAAAAAATATGCGAAGAAATTTATTTTTAAATTTTAAATATTTCAAACTTACCGCTGGCGAATGAAATAAGGTGTTCACCAGCGGCAACTCCATAGCGCTGGCGAACAGGATTGGTTCGCCAGCGGTAACTCCATAGCGCTGGCGAACATGACTGGTTCGCCAGCGGTAACTCGCTACCCCTGTCGAGTTTTGCGATGGCGAACACCTGTTCGTCAGCGGTAGCAAAATCTTGTTCATCATTGGTAAGCCTTTTCCTACTAGTGTGTGGACTCATTTGTTGAGTTCTTCCTTGTTCTTCATCTCTTCTCCCCTCATATCATTTGTTGCTTTGGTGGGATTGGAGAGTGAAGGATTTGAGCACTTCTTGTGTTCTTGCCATTGCATAGGTTGCATCGGTTTGAGTTCTCTACGAGGATTCGTTCGAGTGAAAGGTTGTGAATCTTGTTACTCTTGGGTTCTTGGAGTTCCCTTGAGCTTGTCCTCTTGGGTACTTCGAGTGTCCTAGACGGTTGTTGTCGTCTCGGAGTTTTGGTGGCTCCGGACCTTGTTGTCCCGGAGTTTTGGTGGATCGGGACGTTGTTGCTATCTCGGAGTT
This sequence comes from Alopecurus myosuroides, assembly GCA_028641055.1. NCBI lineage: Eukaryota > Viridiplantae > Streptophyta > Magnoliopsida > Poales > Poaceae > Alopecurus > Alopecurus myosuroides. The sequence goes on from CM054062.1 coordinate 164,948,057, forward strand.
TTGGTGGCTGGCGAGATATTGTTGGGAGTCTCCAATTGAGTTGTGAAGATGGCCCCAACCTTGTACAGGATCGGTGACCGCCCTCAAAGGTTCCTTAGTGGATCGTGGCACTCCGCATTGGTGGAGGCACGAGGAGAATAAGGTGAGCCATTGGGCGATTGGAGTCATTGTGACTCCACACCTCTCCAACAGAGATTAGCTCCCATTGGGAAGTGAACTTCGAGATAAACCATCGTCTCCACGTGTCTCGATTATTTCTATACCTGATCTCTTTACATATGCAACTTACTTTGTGATAGCCATCGAGTTTGAAGTAATATATCTTGCTATCACATAGTTTCTTGAATTGTTTATAATAAGTTGTTGGTGCACATAGATGAACCTAGTTTGTTTAGGTTTTGTCTTTATAAATTAAACGCTAGTTTTATTCCGCATTTATTCAAGCCTTAATCGTAATTATTTTTAAACGCCTATTCACTCCCCCTCTAGGCGACATATGTGTCCTTTCAGTTAGTATCAAAGTCGGGTCTCTCTTCATAGGGTTTCACAACCTAGAGAGTAAAGATATCGGCTAGAAGATTTGTGCATAATGACACTTTTATATTCGATGGCACAAATTATGATACTTGGAAAATTAATATGCTTAATATTTTTAAGGACATGGGTCCAAATATAGAGAAAATTGTACATATGGGGTTTTCTTCTCCAAAGTGCCTTGATTTCTCTTTAGAGGATGAGAAAAACTTATATCTCAAAACTCAAGCTACTAATGTGTTTTTCAAATATTTGAGCATTGTATTTCTTGAGTCAATTAGGCCATCTTGGAAAGCTCACGAGATATGGACCAAGCTTCAAGATAAATATGATGTGTCCAAAAATTGTGGGAATGATTATTCTCCCTCCATCTCCAGGCGTGATGAGTTCTCAACTTCTTCTACTTCACCAAAATATGGCAAGCCACAACATAATGATATGATGAGTAGTGACAAAAATTGCAATCTTGATAGTAAGCTTATTGTTGATGATTCTTCACCTCTATCTTATTGCAATACTTTGTCTGTGGACTCAAACACATCTAGCAACCAAAATGATTTACATGCTTGTTTTTATAGTCCATGCATATCATGTAGAAAATCCTTGACTAAATGTTATGATGATATGCTTGATACATCTTGTTTCTATAGTAAAGATGGTTTTATTTCCTCTAGTCCTTGTGTTACTAACCATGTAGAAGAAACTCAACATTCCATGGAACAAGATGTGGATTTAAGTGGTGCTTCAAGTAATGTTTCATCATCATCTACCATATCTCACTTATGCCCTATGTCTAAAGGTTCAAAGATAGCTTCTACTTTGAACACCAATGTATCTAGTGATGATGATGATGATTATGATGGTGATAATGATGATGATGATGATGACGACGATAATGACAACGATTCGTTAATGGAGAAAGGTAAAATGATTCATAATATCCTTTATGAGGATAAAGATTCTTGTTCCAATTTCCTAGAAATCATTAGAGCATTTGATAGGCGTAATATCGCCATTAAGGATTTGGAAGCATGCATTGACGCGTATTATAGCCGCGAGCATGATTATTCCAATGAAATTGAAAAACTAGAGGAAGCTCTTGTAGAAGAACAAAACACCAATGAATCTCTTGAAGAGACTTTTACTCTAGAGTTATCAAAAGTAAAGGACTATCATGATAGAAATATTGAGGTGGTTAATTGTCTTAAAACTAAAAAAATGATTAGCTAAAAGTTGCACATGTTCAACTTAAAGCTTCATATTCAAAAGAGCTTGCCAAGTTGCCTTCTTCTATTGCTATTAATAATAATGCTTATGCTACTAACTCTATTTCTTGTTATTCATCTACATTGAAGGAGAATGTTGAGCTAAGGGCTCAACTTGAGTTGCTAACTAACAATTATGGGAAATTGGAAGAAAGTCATGAAAATCTCTCAAGCTCTCATGAGGATCTTTTAGTCTCACGTGATAAGCTAAAGTTAGCTCATGAGTATATTGTTACCAAGGTGATATCCTGTGAGCCTCATGTGGACATTATAACAAAATCTACTCAAAATTCTATTTTTCCTTGTGTTAGTCCTAGTAATTCATCCACTCATAGTATCATTGCATCTTGTGATGAATTTTTTTCGTGCCTTATTGCTCTAACAATTAAGCATCTACTTCCTCTATTACTTGTGTTGCTACTAATCATGTAGACGAAATAAAAGACCTCAAGACCCAAGTCACTTCTTTGAAGAAAGACTTGGAAAAGCGTCATGGGAAGTCCACACTTGACAACATGTTGAGTGTGCGAAGATTTCCCAATGAAAAGAGTGGACTTGGATTCAACTCCAATAATAAAAAGAAGTCCAATATCAAGAATAAGCATACCATCAACAAGAAAAAGGGCCGAGAACAAGTGAAGAGTTCGGACAAGATTGTTTGCTTCAAGTGCAAGGTTGAAGGGAACCATGTTAGATCTTGCCCTTTAAATAAGAAACATCTTAGTGAGAATCAACACGGGAAACGACCACAAGTTCAATCTCACGGTAAACCTCAAGTTGAGAAGTCAACTAAGAAGAAAGGAGGAAGCCAATGTTGCTACTTATGCCGTGAAAAGGGCCACTTTGCTTCTTTATGCACTCATGGTACCTTATCCAACCCTATCATTATTTATGATGTTTATTCCCTTCGGAAGGATAAGGTTGGAAATATGTTTGCCAAATATGTTGGCACTCAAATTGGTGTCAAGAAAAGAACCATTTGGGTTGCCAAGCCTATCGTGACCAACCTCTTAGGACCCAACTTGGTTGGGGACCAACAAGCTAAAACTTGATCAATAAGTGTTGTTGGAGGGCATTGGTGATTTGGCTATCTTATGAAGAATTAAGGAATCTTCATCAATTATATTTACTCAAGCCAAGTCATTTTTATCATCATATATCTATCTCATATCCAATGTGTCTTCTTGCGGCAACTTTTATTTAAATTATATACATTGAAAGTTGCTTGCCCCTTGCATGTTTTAGTTTTGTATCTAGCATGTGTTTGTATATGATGTGCTTACTAATTACCTATCTTGAGTAATCTAGTATGTGTTTGTTGGTTTGCACTCAATGTACTTGTTTGTTTTGTGTTGAGACTTTATTGCAATTTATGTTTAATTTAGTTGCCTCTTCTGAGAGATTAATGATCTATCTCATTTCGGGAGAGTGATGTGCTTTGCCACCTCACAATCCTAAAATATGTGTACATGAGGTATATCACTTATTATTAATGTGACAAGATTATATAGTCTCCATGTGGTATTTCATTCTCATGAGAAATTCAAATTTTACAATATTCATTAATTATCTCTTATTGGATTTTACTTGCCTCTTGTTGAAAAGAAATGGATTATCACATTATGAGGGAGTAATTAGCTATGTTCATATTACGATCCTAGAAAATGTGAACATGTGAGGTAATGCCACTTAGAATTGATATGTTAAATTATCTTGTTATTACGTGGCATGATTATCTCAAACAAGTTCCATATTTGCTTAAATGAGTTTTTGTATCTCATATTTTGGTTTCTTGAATTTGAGAGAGTTTCTTCGTACGGTGTTCCTTAAATGTGCACTAGTATGTATTATTTGGGAAACCGATTGCTTCAAGATATATTAAGCATTGCTTTACATGATCATTTGATTAGTTGAAGCCACCAAGAATCTCTATGTAAGAATGGTAATTAACTCATATCCTTTTCCATATGCTTTTGTGTTGTGAACATGATCATGAATATTTTTGCAATATACCACCGAAAAGTAACACCATACCCTCCTTGTCCTTGGACAAGTGACAATCATATTTGTGGTAAAAGTTATTGATCATATTTACATTGCGCTTTTCTTCCATTTGTATTATCAACGAGAAATTGTTTTTTATGAACTCTCATTGTCTTCCTTTCCTCTTGAAGATCTATGTGTTATAATCAAATAAAATTCTAGTGTAATGGTTGTAAGAAAAGCGAGGATACCTTTATAGTGCATTTTGTATTCAAATGCAAACATCTAGATAATGCACAATTCATGGGAGAGCTATCTTACTTCCTTTAGAACACGATAGTTTCAATTGGATCTTCTTGCCACTTAATGAATGTTTCTAATGTATGAGTATGGATAGTGATGATCCCATTTGTGTGCAAAATCCAAAAATCATGCATAAATCATGGGGGAGCTCTCATAGATTCTTTCGAACACTAGTTATCGTCAATTGATATTAGATCTTTCTAAATTGGTATTTTAAATCACTATATTGTGTGTTTGTGGAAGGAAAAACTTTTCTTTTTTGGTACTTTGTGGCATCATAAAAAGTGTAGAGGGGTTGATTATCTCATTCCTTGTTCTGCGTTCTATCGTTTTGAATGAGATAAGTCTTTGAGCATATTTTATATAGTCATCTTCTATGCTCATTTTTTTTTCTTTGATGCCCTAAATTGGTATTCATTGGAGTTTGATATCTCACTCATACATATTTGCTTCAATTGACATATCTTGGAACTTGACATGGTTCATTTTATGTCTATTGGGATCTCAATATTTTAATCCCTGATGCATTTTTTTGGTATCCCCCAAATGATAAGTATTTCCTTTGGTATTTTATTTTCACATGGTATATTTTCTAATTGGTATCTTAGCAATCATGAGTTGATTTTGCTTGGTTCCAATTGGTATCTCCTTTCATGTGTTGACATGGATCTTTGATATAATTTGGACAACCTTTATGTTGTGTCATACCTTTGTGTGCATATCTTGGTTTACTAAGTGTTTTGTCCAGATTACATCACTTTTGGTTCTTGAAAGTGATTGCATGTATAATTACTAATGTATATGTTATGGCACGTTTATCTTTCTTGATCCAATATTTATATAGAATAATATCCATCAATCCTAAATTGGCTAAGATGTTCATGAAATTAAATTTCATATCTATATGCCCATATTCATGTGGATTGTGTCCTATATATTGTAGTTTGTCTAACTACTTTGGACTCAATGAGTTTGGGGACCATTTTTTTACTTAAATATGTTTTAGGTACATTTGAGATGAGTTGGTAGCTTGCCTCATTCACGAAGAAGGTGTTATCACTACATGATTATTGGAGTCAAGCTATGATGATGGATGAATTCTTATCTAGTACAACATCACCAATGCTACCTCGGTAACAAGTATCTACCTCATGCATATACTCTAAAATTTTGACCTTTTGTAGGTTGTATCATGGCATGAAACATATTTACTCCTTGTGATACTTGGTGATTTTATCAAAACGTCCCAACTATCTCTTTTCCCCTTATTGATGTTGTGATGTCTTTGATGTGTTTTTTGGAAGGTCATTCATATCCTTTAAGATAAAAGTTAAAGCTATGTCCTATGCTTTCAAGCAAAGATCTTAGTGTCGTATTTATGTCTTCAAATTGGATACCTCGATCTTTCTCTGTGTAACTATATTGTATGTACATGTTTCTTTATGGATGTACTCATGATTGTGGTACATTTAGAAACTTATACACATGATAAGAATTACATATATTATTGGGATCCTAATGGTTCGGTGTCCATCCTTTTATTCTTATTTCCTTTTTTGTGACTCCGAAAAGAATTTGCCTTATGAGTGCTTGCCATAATTTCAAAAACCTATTTTGCACTCACATTTATTGAAGATTTTCTACCCTCGTGCTTTCTTTGGCGAGCATGCTAGTTTCTTGCCATGATGGTTTCATAAACCTTGCTTCTTTATTTACAACTTGTTAATCTTGTGGTCCTAACTATTTTCAATTGGTTTGAAAAACTTTTCTTGTGTGTGGAAAAACACTCTTGGCTATATGCCTATCATTATATTCAGAATATGATGATTCTTAAATCGTCATCATGTTATTAGTCTTTTCTCATGCCCTGTCTTGTCTCACACACATATATGATTGGTTGAGCCTCCTCTTAAATCACATCCTTTTATTGGTAACTTCTCTTATGGCTCAACCACCTCTTGCTCCAACTGATATGCCATGTTTTCTTTTATGCTCACTTGCACTTTCTTTGAGTTTTGAACAACATTAGGGGAGTTATGATTCCATTTTGTGCACTTTGCATTCAAAACGCAATATTTCTAAATCATGCACAAATATTGGGGAGCTCCTCTATTTTCTTTAAAAACACTCATTTTCTCAAACCATAATATACCTTGTTCATTTGGTTTGTTGGATCTTTTTTATTGCTTGCTTCTCTTTAGGAGAAGATTAGAGATTTGTATACCATCTTATTTGTAATCTTTGGATCCTTAGTATAGTTTGATTTCCTCCCATTATTCATCATCGGATAAGTCTATTTGATTTCACTAATATTATGAGAATTGCACATCCTACGGAGGAACCTTACTATATTTTCCATCTAAAAATTCGATGATCCCATTTTGGAAATGGATGCCAACGGGGGAGAAAGTTTAGAGGGTTTAAGGTAATTTGGTTTTATTATTTGGTTTTGTTCTTAAGCATTTGCTTTTCATGCTCATGCATCCTTGCTTGTTTATTTGCATGGTTGCTCAAATTCATTATATGAACCCTCGTAAAAGAGATTGTCATCAATTACGAAAATGGAGGAGATTGAAAGAGCATGGTGCATCCATGTTTGGTTTTGGTAATTGATGAAAATCACTATAAAGTAATGGTTGAATTGAGCTATACTTGTAGAGTTTGTCCATAGTCAATGCTTGATGTCCATGTGTTGGATTCAAGATGATCAAGTGGTGACCAAGGTGCTATTCATGTGAATATCCCAAGTTTGGTCATGAGAGAGTTGAACATATTGCAAGTATGTCTTGAAAAAGAATATTGTGTGAACATTCATCTTTACCTTCAAGACATCATTATTATGAAGAGAGAAGAAAAGATACAAGGTTGATCAAGGCAAAGTGCTAAACGATGGTTAATATTGATCAACTCACAAAGCAAGAAGATGTACCATGTGGGATCATGGTATGGTAAGTAATTGTTCATATAACTTTGTGTTCTAACCCCATATGTGTGTGTGGTATATCTATGTGGGGTTAGATGTCTTTCCATGGGTTTGCATCAAAAGGAAGATTTCATATAGTCCATGGTGGATGACGTCAAGTTGTGATCGTCATCAAGTTTGTGCAGTGCAAGTTCAAGGGGAGGATATCGAAGAGATCACATTCTTGAAGCTTGCCACTCTTTTTGAGATAATGTCCAAGTGAATCTCTATCTCTACTACTTAAAAGAAACATTTTGTTCCGTCTTCTCCTAGCAGCGATGCGTCGTCCGTTCGTCCAACTCCCCTTCGCTGATTTTTTCCCCCAAGCATTGACAGCTAACATTAATTGGATGGCATTTAAATTACCCAAAAATCTGGCTCCTGCATCAGAAGGTCCACATCGAGTCAACCAAGACACCACTTCCTTCCCTAATTAGAAGGTCTTGCCCTCCAGGACCGCACCGCCCCCTACTCCACAACTACGTCGTCTCTCATCTAGATCGCCATTGCCGTTTACACTTCTATGATGGCGCTGACATCCCAGGACCACCCTCCAAGATGGCGTCACATCTTCAGTACCAGCGGCCGCTCTGCGCTTTCCTCTTCTCCGCAGTGGGCGTAGCAGCAGCCCGGCGTCCCTCTCATCTCTCTTTTCCGACATGTAGACGCAGTGAGATCGGGGCCGATGTTCTTCCGGGATGGACGGCCGGAGGAATGATGTCAGAGGTCGTCGCCATGGCGGTAGCGCAGGTACCTCTTCGTTGCGCCAGTGCTGTTCGCCATTGACGAACTGCCTGTAGGACCATGCTGACTAAGCCGAATTCATCCAGGGAGCATGGCCGCCTCCGACGTATTGCCTCCAGGGTGCACTACCATCTGCTAGGAACCCGGCGCTGATGTACCTGCGCCTGATGATTGTATTTAGTGTGCGTTAGAAGCTCAAAACATCAGATTTTGTTTGCCCGTTTGTCGAGGACTGCATTTTTTGTTTTAGTGCATTCTAGGCTTTGTTAACTGATATTATGTAGGCACATATTAGCAAATCAATGGTCATCTGATATTGTTTGCTAATTTTGGAACAAGATACGATTACCTCATGCAAACATTGTGTAGTGCATCCAATATGCACATTTGGGTTTGCTTTAATACATAATTTAACTACAATGTTATTCAATTAAATGAAGAAGACATGATGCTTGATTTTATAGAAATGTACTCTCATTCCCTCTCAAGTAGTTGTAGTCACGTTTCATTGAGAAAAGAAGCACGGTTTTATTTCTCACTAAAATCATTCACTCTCAATTAGCTGTAGTTGATCACTAATGTGGCATATGGTAATTTACCGAAATATTTTATCAGCATACAAAGTTCACTACGTAGTTACTCCCATGTCTTTGGTGGTAGAATGATCGTATTTTTATCAGATTAAATCAGTTCTGGTCATCGGTTGGGATTAATTTGGTTGGCGTGACAGGTAATCCGGGAAAAATCGTGTCAGATTAGGAGCAACTGTTGCATGTGTCACGACCAGTGGTTAATACGTGGCCGTCGTGGATTTGTTCTATCGACGTATCGAGTGGTATTGGGTACTGTGTATGACAGTGGGTCCATTATCGAGTTGTATACAGACTGGCCGAGTGGTGCCGTGCCCGGGAAGTCTATTTAGAGTGTAGCAAGGAGAGGGAGAAAGGGGAAGATGAACGAAGACTTGCAAAACTCTAAATCCTGAACCCCTGTAATTGCTTCCGTCCCTCCTGATTCCCACTAATTCCCTCCCAAATCCCCCTACTGATGTGTCTTCTCTTTGAGTTCGCTACAAATTGGTACCAAGAGCCAGGCATTTCCGCTGCGGGAAATTGCGAATCGAGGCAAATTTCATGAGAATTTTTTTCTCCTAATCGTTTGGGTGCAATCAGTCCCTGATTTGCGCAAAGTTTCCTTCGGGAACACCCGCGGTTGGTCGAATTTTGCCTGATTCAATTCACAATCACACTGGCTCCTCGAGGCACACATAATCAGATCGAGGAGAATCTCACTCGTACCATGGGCGACCTCGCGTCCCAGAACGCGGGCTTGGAGGCGCTCCTCAAGCAGGTCTTGGACCGCATGACCTCCATGGACATCAACGTCGACGGCCTCCAGGAGCAGCTTGCCACAAGCGCCAAGCGTACCGATCTGCTGGAGGAACGGCTGGAGAGCATGGCTTCGCCAACTCATGTGGCGGGAAAGGCGACGGTGCAAGACGGGGACGATCTCAAAAGGTCGACGGTGCTGAATGGACCGTCGCCACGTCATCCGGCGTCCGCACGTGAAGCCGCGCTGGCACGCTCATCTGCGATCGGCTTGGGCTTAGGGTCAACTGACCACGGCGACACACATCTACGCCGGGGTGATGCTCCAGGTGTCCTTGGGGCCGTGTAGCATTCCCCGGGAGCAGATACATCTGAGAATCTACGCGGTTCCTTTTGGGTTCATCCCAATTCTGCCATGGGTGCGCGTGAGGATCAGTATGAGCGTTCTGATCGCGGTCGATCTGGTACACATTACAGTCCTAAGATTGAGTTCCCTAAATTTGATAGGGAAAATCCTAAGCTGTGGCAACAAGAGTGTGAAACATCTTTTGAGTTGTATCATGTGATGCCTGCCTTGCGCACCCGCTACGCCTCACTGAATTTCAAAGGAACGGAAGCTTTGTGGTTACGCAATGTAGAAGCTAAAGGGAAATTAGATGATTGGGGAGAGATGTGTCGATTAGTGCATGAAAATTTTGGCAAAAATAAGTATATGCAATACCGTAGATAGTTGCGTCAGTTAAAACAAACGGGTTCAGTTTTAGAATATGTAGAACAATTTGAGAAACTGCGACATCAGTTGTTGTTGTACAATCTAGCTTTAGATGAGAGTTTCTTTGTTGATGAATTTATAGAAGGGCTACAACCAGAATTATGTACTGCGATTCGATTACATCTTCCTAAGGATCTAGATACTGCTAGTCTCTTGGCATTGTTGCAGGAAGAAGAACAGGAGATGATGCCACGGTCACATTCCAGGGAGCATTCTAAATCATATAATCGCTCTGATCGCAGTGGCAAAGACAACAAATCTGCTACCAAGCATGAAGAGAACAAGAAACATGAATCTAGTAAATGGGAGGAGAAATTGGACAGTCTTAAAGCATACCGCGGGTCCAAGGGTCAGTGCTTTACATGTGGGGAGAAGTGGAGCAAGACACATAAATGTCCAGATCAAGTGCCTCTTCATGTGATATAGGAATTGATGGATATTTTACCAGGCGCTGGATATTTTGGCCAGGACAGTAGTGACGGTGAATCGGACTCCGATGAACTGATGTTGTTAGTGTTAGTGTTTAGAAGGAACGGTCGTACCCGTTAGGGCCGCCGGCTACGTGTTATATGGCACAGGAAAAGCCCCTGTGGTGGCAATACAAGGTGAGTACGTATTGGGGTAGGATACTATCCTATACCCAATCCGTACAGAGTACAATAAGTCTAATACCCCCCTTAATCGAAACCTGGGAGAGGTTGAGATTACGTTTAAACTCATCTAATTTCTTTACACATAAAGGCTTTGTGAAACCATCTGCAATCTGATCTTTGCTTGATATAAACCTGACATCAAGTTGCTTGCTAGCAACCCGTTCTCGAACAAAGCAAAAATCAATCTCAATATGTTTGGTGCGAGCATGGAAAACTGGATTTGCAGAAAGATACGTAGCACCAAGATTATCACACCATAAGCATGGTTTCTCTTTTAGAGAAACACCAAGCTCTCGAACTAATGCTTCAACCCAAATCAATTCAGCAGTAGCATTTGCTAAGGACTTGTATTCAGCTTCTGTACTGGACCTTGACACAGTAGGCTGTTTTCTGGCACTCCAAGAAACAAGATTAGGACCAAAAAAGATAGCAAATCCACCTGTAGAGCGTCTATCATCCAGATCACCTGCCCAGTCAGCATCTGAATAGGCACTAAGGAGAGTAGAACTAGACTGCTGAAAAGTAAGGCCAACTTTTATTGTACCTTGAATATACCTCAGAATGCGTTTTACTGCAGTCCAATGTGCAGTAGTAGGAGCATGAAGATACTGACAAACCTTATTAACTGAGAAAGAAAGATCTGGTCTAGTCAAAGTTAAACACCGTAAACCTCCAACAATGCTCCTATAATGTGTAATATCCTCAGATCCAAGAGGAGATCCATCTGTCAATCTGAGTGATTCAGTAATGGAAAGGGGTGTTGGACACGGTGTACACGAGCTCATACCAACACGAGCCAATAAGTCTGTAGCATATTTTTCCTGACTTAAGATCAATCCACTAGACTGTTTCTGAACCTCAATGCCTAAAAAATAATGACGATCACCAAGATCCTTGAGAGCAAAATCTGAGCTCAAATGATGTAGGAGAGCTGAAATAGATGAGTCAGAAGAACTACTGACAATAATATCATCAACATAGATTAACAGAAACATAGTGAGTCCTGACTTGTTGTAAAGAAACAAGGATGTATCAGGTTTTGATGGAATAAAACCAAGAGTGTGCAATTTAGAGCTTAAACGAGAGTACCATGCTCGAGGAGCCTGTTTCAAACCATATAGAGCTTTATCAAGTCTGCAAACATAATCTGGAGTAGCGGAAGACTGGAAACCTGGTGGTTGTTTCATATATACCTCCTCTTCCAGAACACCATGTAAGAACGCGTTCTTCACATCTAGCTGTCGTAAACTCCAACCTCGAGAAACTGAGATAGAAAGAACAATTCTGATAGTAGCAGCCTTGACAACTGGACTGAAAGTATCCTCATAGTCAATACCATATCTCTGTTTGAAACCTTTAGCAACAAGACGTGCTTTATATCTATCCACAGTGCCATCAGCATGTTTCTTGACACGATAAACCCACTTGCAATCAATAATGTTCTTGTGAGCAGAAGGTGGTACCAAGTGCCAAGTATTATTACGAATGAGTGCATCATATTCTTCATTCATTGTCTGTTTCCATTTTGAATCATTAAGGGCTTACCGCAAATTCTTTGGTTCCCCTGTGGATGTTAACAAGCCATATTTAACGAGATTACCGCTGTAAATATTTGTTTTCTTACCATAGGGAACAGTGCTATCTGTAGATAATTTAGGCTTGCGGATTCCATGTTGTAAGCGTGTACGTGGAACTTTGACAGGAGGAGAAGGATCCTCGGAAACCGTGTCCGCAGAAAAACCAATAGAAGCATCCTCGGAATCCGTTCCTGCAGAAAACCCAGCAGAACCAGAACCAGCACTGCTGCTGTCCGCATCATTGGAAATCAGGTGGTCATCATTAGCTGCGGGCTCATCATTGGCAATCATGTGGTCATTATTAGTTGTAGGCGCATCATGACTGGTTGCATGCTCATCATTGCGCCCTGTCCCGTCAGCAGCAGCAATAGGACGCGCAGTCCTGTCATCCGTCCCAGCCGGCGAGAGAGACGACGACAGGTGGCGGTTTCTGTCGGGTGCGGAGCCAGGAGCCGACCGCACGGGCGACGAGAAGGGAGGCGGGTCGGGGCGGTCGGGTGAGGGAGCGCAGCTGCTGTCAGCTGGAGACGCCGACGCAGAAACCCGAGGTGAATCCCGCTCGGGATCGGTGCTGTCCTCCTCGGGATCGGTGCTGTCCCCCTCTGTCCTTTGTGCATCATTATGAGCATGATTTGATGTGCTATTTGAGGCAGTGTCATCGGAATTTGCAGCAGATACTTCCGATGAACTTGATGAGCTATGATCAACAGCAGCCTGGGGAGTAATGTTAGCAGGAACAAGATGCAAATAATGATCATTAGTATGCACACCCCTATCCTAACATGGAGTAGATGAATCATGTTGAGAGATGAGTAGAATTTCATCACGTAAGCGTCTACCCGCGTTGGGATTAAGGGATGCAAAAGGAAAGATGTTTTCATCAAATACAACATCTCGAGAGATATAAACACGGCCCGTGGCGACATCAAGGCATTTTACTCCTTTATGACGCGGACTGTACCCAAGAAAAACACATTGTTTGGACCGAAAAGAAAGTTTGTGTTTGTTATATGGACGAAGATTGGGCCAACAAGCACAACCAAAAATGCGAAGAGACTCATACTTTGGTGTAACTTGTAGTAATTTTTCCGTGGGAGTGGCAAAGTTTAGGACTTTTGTAGGAAGCATATTGATAAGAAAAGTGGCTGTAATGAAAGCATCATCCCAATATTTAAGAGGCATTGAGGCATTGGCAAGGAGAGCAAGGCCTACTTCAACAATGTGACGGTGTTTGCGTTCAGCAGAACCGTTTTGTTGATGAGCATGAGGACATGAGACATGATGAACAATGCCTACACGTTGAAAGAAACTATTCAATTTCTCATATTCACCACCCCAATCAGTTTGCATGGTGAGAATTTTACGACCAAACTGTCTTTCAACATATTGTTGGAAATCAAGAAACACTTGATAAACCTCAGACCGTTTTTTGAGCAAATAAATCCAAGTAAATTTGCTAAAATCATCAATGAAGCTTACATAATATGCATGTTTGCTGATAGAAAGAGGAGCTGGACCCCATACATCAGAGAATATTTGTTCCAAAGAAATAGTAGAAACACTACTTGATACAGGATAGGGTAGCTGATGACTCTTTGCTCGCTGGCATGGATCACATATGTAAGGATTTATTTCTGGGGAATGTAAAAGTTTATGCTTCCTAAGAATTTGCTGAACAATAAACGAAGATGGATGACCTAAACGACGATGCCACGTAGAGGATGAAGGCTGAGTGGTGACCAGTGCATGCTTGGGATCCGAAACTGGAACAAGAGGATAGAGACCACCATGACAGGGACCTCTAAAGATGATGTGGTGCGTTTCCTGATCCTTAATCAAGAAAAAGAAAGGGTGAATTTCCATATAACAATTATTGTCAAGACTGAGTTTAGCAGAAAGTAAACTCATGGATGCATCAGGAACATGTAAAATATCACGAAGGTGTAGAGAACTAGCAGGGGTGTGCAAAACAGAATGACCAATATTAGAAATGTCCATACCTTGTCCACTAGCATTATTAACTTGATCACCCCCCCTTATATGGTTCATGATCATTAAGCTTATTGAGTTGTCCCGTGACATGATTTGTGGCACCAGTGTCTACATACCAATTAGTATCAACTCCATACGCACCTTTTGTCTTCTTGGGTGGTTTGTCCTCATCATCATCATCACCATAACGCCACCAACATTCATCCGCAGGATGTCCCTCCTTCTTGCAGATTTGACAGAACACACCATCTTGCCATGGAGAGGCACGACGATCTTTACGGGGCTGTTTTTGACGATTAGGATTGGGACGTGGGCGTTGTTGTTGATGCGGAGGTTGTGGGGGAGGGGGAGGTCGGTGTTGTGGAGGCATATATGGTGGTTGATACGGTGGAGCATAGGGAGCTGGAGGTGGATACGGTGAGGCATACGGGGGCATATATGGTGCGGGCTGGTATGGAGATGCATAGGGAGTCGGGGGCATATGGGGCTACTGCATATGGGGCTGAAGGAAAGGAGCCGACGGCATGTATGCAGGGGCCGAGTATGGCTGCTGCAGCGAGTACGGCTGCTGCGGTGGAGCCGAGAACTGCTGCGGATATGGCTGCTGTGGTGGAGCCGAGTACTGCTGCGGGGGCTGCTGGTATGCCTGTTGAGGAGGCATATATGTCCGGTTTACTCCACCGGAGGGAAACCGAGGGACTGCATTGACCGAAGACATGAACGAACCACTGGCCGAGCCGGAGCCAATGCTTGCAGTGGAGAGCATGGCGTCACGACTTCCGTACGAAAGAAGCTGAGAGCACATGTCGTTGAGGGATGTAGATGGAACCACCTTAAGAGCAGCAATGAAACCATTGTAAGAACTGTCAAGACCATTCATGATATAGTCCTTTAGTTCATCCTCATCAACTATTTTCCCGGCAGTAGCAAGCTCGGAGGCATAGCCTTTCATCTTGGTGATATACTGTTGAGCTGTCATGTCCTGTTTTTTTGTATTGGTGAGAGCGCCACGAAGATTAGAGACTCGAGATTTTGACTGGGAGGAAAACAGGTTATGGATGGCACTCCAAACCTCAGCTGCGTGAACCAGACCATAGACATGCGAGAGAATATCCTCAGACAATGAATTCACAATGTAGCTAACAACGAGCTGATCACGGGTGATCCAAGCATCGTAGTCGGGATTCGGAACCTGGATTTTCTTCTGGGTGTCATCCTCTTTCTCAATGAACTCAGGAGGGGCCGGATCCGTGCCCTCAAGGAGACGCATAACACGCGCCCCGTGCAACGGTTGTAGCTGGCGGCGGCGGCGGAGAGAGCTCCGAGGCGGCGGCTAGATGGGTGGAAGGGAGGGGCCTGATACCATGTTAATGTTTAGAAGGAACGGTCGTACCCGTTAGGGCCGCCGGCTACGTGTTATATGGCACAGGAAAAGCCCCTGTGGTGGCAATACAAGGTGAGTACGTATTGGGGTAGGATACTATCCTATACCCAATCCGTACAGAGTACAATAAGTCTAATAGTTAGCAGTTGTCGCACCACCTACAGATTCACCAGTTGCAGGTAGCAAACTCCACTGTACAATTCGTCTGACTGGCCTGGTTGGTAAACACTATATTCTGATACTTGTCGATTCGGGCAGCGTCTCCTCCTTCATCAGTACAGGTCTGGCAAATAAATTGCAGTGTGCCACTAAGACAATGAAACCTGTCAAGTTCACTGTCGCCAACGGCTCGCCTATGTATTGTGATTCATGTGTTCCAGATTTCGAGTGGGCTATTCAAGGGACTACATTTCAGCACACAGTTAACATTCTTCCATTGGGCTGTTATGACATGATTTTGGGCAAGGACTGGCTGGATCAGCACAGTCCCATGTGGATACACTAGAAGCGCCAGGTGATGCCTTTTACCCACAAAGGTTGCCGTATTACACTGCACAGTGTTTCAACATCCAAGCCATCATGTAGCAAAGTCTCAGTTAAGAAATTACAAGGCCTTATCAAGAGGGGTGCTCTCACACACTGTGCAAGTTTCTGTTGGGCAGTGCGATGGCATTTGGTCCTTGGATGATACAGGCGCTACACCAGCAACAAACACACCTTTGCCACCTCTAATAGCCAATCTGGTGGAAGAATTTGGCCATCTATTCAAGGAACCATCAGGTTTACCTCCTCGCCGCGCTCAAGATCATCAAATTCCTCTGATTTCTGGCGCACAACCGGTCAAGACTCGACCTTATCGCTATATACCCCAACAGAAGGACGAAATGGAGCATCAGGTCTACGATATGTTGTGCAGTGGCATTATTCAGAGAAGTTATAGTCCTTTTGCCTCCCCGGTGTTGTTCGTGCGCAAAAAGGATGGCCAATGGAGGTTTTGTGTCGATACCGCCAATTAAATGAGTTAACGATAAAAATCAACCATCCACTGCGAGTAATTGACGAACTCTTGGATGAATTGTCGGGTGCGAAAGTTTTCACCAAGCTCGACTTGCGTTCTGGATATCACCAAATACGCATTTCAGGAGGCGATGAATACAAGACGGCCTTTCATACACATCAAGGCTTGTATGAATTTTTGGTCATGCCATTCGGTCTCACTTCGCCCCAGCTACAATCCAGAGTACAATGAACCAGATTCTTGCACCACTCTTGCGAAAAAGTGTTCTTGTGTTCATAGATGACATACTCGTGTACAGTTCGTCTCTGGAACTGCATGCTCAACACCTAAAGGAAGTGTTTCAATTGTTACATGACAATCAGTTGTTCATCAAACGCAGCAAGTGCTCCTTTCTTTGACAGAACTTGAATATTTGAGACATATCATTGGACAAGAAGGGGTAGCTACATATAAATCCAAGATTGTGGCGGTGCAGCAATGGCCTACACCCACCAATGTCAAAAGCCTGCATGGTTTTCTCGGACTCCCGGCTACTACCGCAAGTATGTCCAGCATTACGGTATTTTGGCCCAACCATTAACCCAATTGCTCAAGAAAGGTGTCATGTTTCTGTGGGGACCAGCCCAGAAGGAAGCCTTTCAGTTACTGAAAACTGCTATGACATCAGCCCCCGTTCTGGCACTACCCAATTTTCAGTTGCCTTTTGCCTTGGAGACAGATGCATCCAACACTAGTATTGGCGTTGTACTGCTTCAAGCAAATCATCCAGTGGCTTATTTGAGAATTTCCCTTAGTCCATGCAATCAAACACTCTCTGCCTACGAGAAAGAATGTCTCGCTATTCTGCTAGCAATTGAGAAATGGCGCCCATATCTCTAGCACCGTGAATTTGAAATTCGCACAGATCATCAGAGTTTGCTGCACCTAGCTGATCAACGCCTTCATACACCGCTTCAACACAAAGCATTTGTGAAACTCATGGGGCTTCAGTTTAAACTAGTGTACAAGAAGGACAGCACGAACGCCGTCGCTGATGGTTTATCTCGTCAGTATCATGACTTTCACGCCATCACCGCGTCGTCAGCTAAACCAGCTTGGCTAGAAAATTTGTAGAAAGGCTACAAGGATGATCCTCACGCTCGGGCACTGCTTACTGAACTCAGCATCACACCGACAAACGACAAAGGTTTCTCACTGCGGGATGGGTTATTCGGTACAAATCTTGTGTGTGGGTCGACAACAATGTTCTCGCTCAGCAACACATTCTGCAAGGCTTACACAGTAGTGGCATGGGAGGCCACTCTGGCGTGTTGGCGACGTACCAGCGGGTTAAGCAATACTTTGCTTGGCCTAAACTCAAAGAGACGGTACAACAGTTCGTGTCCAGTTGTTCCATTTGTCAACAAGCAAAGACAGAACATATACGCACTCCGGGCCTACTGCAACCTTTGCCGGTTCCTACCGAGGCATGGCTAGTCATTTGCATGGATTTCATCAAAGGTTTGCCGCTTTCCAACAATTGCAATGTCATATTGGTGGTTATAGATAAGTTTTCAAAGTAGTGCCATTTCATTCCTCTCCGGCATCCCTTCACGGCTTTTAAAATGGCTCAAGAATTCATGAACCAGGTGTACCGCTTGCATGGAATGCAAGGTATGATAATCTCTGACAAAGATCGTATCTTTACAAGTAGGCTGTGGCAAGAGCTCTTCCGTCTAGCTGAGACCACATTGCATATGAGCTCGGCATACCACCTGCAAACGGATGGTTAATCTGAGCGGTTGAATCAGTGCTTGGAGGGATTCTTACGGTGCATGGTGCATTCTTGTCCCAAGAAATGGGCTTCCTGGTTGCCTCTCGCGGAATATTGGTACAACACTTCATATCATTCAGCTCTTGGTCGCACTCCATTTGAAGTTCTTTATGGCTATCCGCCACGGGCACTTGGTATTACAGTTCAGGATTGTGCCTCAGCTGAATTGGACTCTTGGCTCAAGGAGCGTGCTACGATGACTGATCTGATTCGCCAACAATTTCTCAGAGCGCAACAGCGTATGAAAGCATAGGCCGATAAAACACGCAGCGAACGTATGTTCCAGGTGGGAGACATGGTGTACTTGAAGCTCTAGCCGTACATACAACAATCAGTTGCTGCTCGCGGGAATCACAAATTGGCATTCTGTTTCTTTGGCCCATACAAGATTTTGCAGCGTATCGGGGAGGTGGCGTACAAATTGGAACTGCCTTCATCCAGTCAAGTGCACCCTGTTGTGCATGTGTCGCAATTAAAGCGCCATGTTCCTCCGAACATTCCTGTGAGTTCATCTCTTGTATCTCTGGCTTCTGTTACCAACAGTGTTGTTGAGCCGGTTCAGATTATGGAGCGCGCGTTCATTTCCCATGGTGGAGCCACGGCTGCGTGTGTCCGTATTCGCTGGAAAGGGCTTCCGCCGGAGTTGACAACCTGGGAGGTTGCCGCGGATCACTGTCGCCGCTACCCCAACGCACCTGCTTGGGGACAAGAAGTTCTTCAAGGGAAGGGGACTATCACGACCAGTGGTTAATACGTGGCCGTCGTGGATTGGTTCTATCGACGTATCGAGTGGTATTGGGTACTGTGTATGATAGTGGGTCCATTATCGAGTTGTATACAGACTGGCCGAGTGGTGCCGTGCCCGGGGAGTCTATTTAGAGTGTAGCAAGGAGAGGGAGAAAGGGGAAGATGAACGAAGACTTGTAAAACTCTAAATCCTGGACCCCTGTAATTGCTTCTGTCCCTCCCGATTCCCAGTATTTCCCTCCCGAATCCCCCTACTGTTGTGCCTTCTGCTTGAGTTCGTTACAGCATGTCGATTCTCTGTAGTACTCTACTAAATTTATCTCTTCCATAGAAAAAAATCTCTTCCGCCTCATTATTTTTCAAACCAGAAGTTCTTCCTCCAACTCCTTTGCTCAGACTCCTGTTACTCTGAGTGTGAAGATGATGACAAATTGATAAGCTGTAGATGGTCCATATTTAAAATCACAATACTGTTGCGATAAAAGTTTTCTTACAAGAAATTTCGTTGTCCACTCCCGCACACTGGCTCGAGCCCTGCTCCACAACCTCGAGTAGTCAAGTACCTCCCCTTCTCCTTTGCACTGATCCCAAATTGACATGCACAGTATCACCGCTATAATTAATTTAGCGATAAGGCAATCTTTTCATATCGTGGGGATTCAGATATTTTCGGAAGCATCAAGCCCTATAATTCAAAGATTTGAAAATGATGATATTTTTTTTGCACAGGTCTATAAATTGGTGGTGATCCTTCTACATGCTGAAGAGGATGACCCTGAAGAAGAACTTCTAGAATAAGAACATGATCAGGAGGTATCTCAGGTTAAAACAGAGTCATAAATGGACCAAGCATATCAAGAAGCAGTGTTCATGCTTGCAGAGATCAAGAGGCTCAGTGAGCATAATTCAGAGCTGCAGAAGGTGATCGAGGAGAACAAGCCAGCTCTCAAGGCGGAGCTCGTCGCCAAGGATGAGGAGAGGTAGGTCATGAGGTAGCTCGCTTCATCAATCGACATGATAAAGCCAGAGAATTACACCTTGCACGGGTGCATCAAGAGCTCGAAGGAGCGCACTGCCGCGCTCTTGTCCCGTGCCTTCGATCTCAAGAAGCTGACCAAGGATCTGCGTATGAAGATAAGCATGACTGGGCAAATGTTATTTGTGAGTGAATCTTAATAGACGAAATATTTTTTTATTAATTCAATGCTAGTTGAATCAATGTTATTACATGTAAATTTGAAAATATTGATATTTTTCATTTTTTTTGATGATATATGATCGCGACGTGGATATCTCTTGCCATTTTGAAGTCATTGTGTACTTGTTAGTTTGACTCGGCGTTCTCTCATGTCATACCGCTGTTTGATCTCTATTGTCATTTTGTCTGCGCTTGGTTGATGTTCTATAGCCAGTCCAATTAGAGGGCCGGTAATTTGGGATTGAGGATTTTATTGTACTGGTCAGGTTGGTAAAAATGGGGTGCCAGTAATTAGTTATAGTTCGTGCATATGGACTAATGCCATGTATACTTGATTGGACTTGGAGCTGATACTGGTTACATGCCTAACAATAGCATGGCTGATGTAGTAAACTAAAGCAATGAAGAGGAGGACATAGAGCATAAACCAAAGAAAGTTTGGACTGCTCGCTGAAGTAAATACCACAATTCCTTCAATGATTAGTTTTGGTCTCTCATCTGTTGTAGTGGTGCTTAGAATTATCCCTTTTATTCCCTTTATCTAATACTGAAACTGCGTTTTACCTCCAGACTCTTGCAGAAGAAGTACACTTCATTTGTGAAGGATGATTCACAACGAACACATCAGTCTGAAGAAGGAAAATTCTTGAAAAAATCTATCTACACTGGGAATGAATGAAGAGCCATGTGAGCAAGAACACAAATTCAGATTCCATGAACTCAAACTATATATATTTTGTGACAAACATTGTGTCTCTTTGCCTGCAGTATAATGTTTTGTAACAATTTGAGTTCCTCTTTACCTACAGGAAGAGGAGGGCGCTCATTGCCAAGTATCATGACAGTTCAGAACCTCGTAAGCATGATCCGGTTGGGTTTGATGAAGTTATAATGAACTCCAATCTCAACTTGTCAAGTTATTGGGATAAATGAAACTCTCCAGCCAGTGATGATAACATAGTAACCACATGGCAAGACTGAGTAGCCTTAAGTATCAATGCTTTCTTTTTACGTCAATTATAGCTCCAACATATGAAAACAAATTGTTGTAGGTTTAGATATACGTGTCTTTTGCTCACGTTATCAATTTCATCATATGAGTTAGTTATCTAGAATATTTTATTTTTATTTTTCAGTATTAGCAATACTGGTTGTCCTTGTAATATCTACAATGGCGATTTAAAGATTGTTTTGCAAAGAATGTAGTCATCACGACTTGTGTCTTGATCTTCAGTACTGGAATTCTCCATGGAATAAAAGATATTCAATAAATATCAACCTCTAGCAACGCACGTGAATAGATGTACGATGATATTTTTATGATGTAGAAAAAGTAGTGAGCATACCTTTAATCAGAAAGCACATTACTAAATAAAATTATGCCTTTGCTCAGAACATGACAATGATGTTTGATGTGCTCAAGAATTCTAAAGTTACATACCCGTTGCAACGCACGGGAAATTAGCTAGTATGTACTTAAAAGAGCTTCTCCCATAGTGGCGTATGAGGGAGCAATCTATGTGTCTTCACCGAGCAAAGCGAAATCAAGAAAGGTGTTCTATCTTGAGGAGGTCAAGATCTTCATCATCTAGCTCAAGTGTAATGCTCAAGGAAAAGGTATGATCTTGATAGGTTTTCCTTTCTACCGGTCTCATAGCATTAGGAGGGAGACCGGTTATAGGATAGATAACCATACTATCAAGAGGGGCTCTCATATTACCAACTTGATCGTATCATTCGGAGAGAGCTCAAACCTTTGCATACTTGGCATCATCTTTCTTGGTTCTTATTTTTGTTTTCTCCATGTGTGGTTTTAGATCTTGTCATGTGCTTCAATACAATCTCAAGTTCATCAAAAACAGGGTTCGCATAAAAAACTTATTGCGTTTTTGATATTGGAGGTTTTACCGATTGTTCCTTTATAGAGAGGTCAAACCTTTCATAATTTTATTTTATCCTCCAATAATGTACTATGATGTTTCTCTACATAATATTTTAGTGCTCTTTCTTGCGACTTCAACGAGGCGAAGATCATAAAAAACGGAGTCCGGATGCAAAAGATATCGCGTTTTTTAGCGAAGGAGATTTTCTGGAATCTGGGAGGCCGGCCTTAGGCCGGGTGGTTCTGTTAGGTGGCCGGCCTGGAGGCCGGCGACGGGCAGAATTCCCCTAACGGGCTGATTTTGGGGGCCTATATAAGGGGTCTTCTTCCCCAATGGTTCCCCACCTTTTAGGCAAGTTTTTTCCCACCACTGTTGACCTTTTGGAGATTGCTTTTTCTCTATTTTTCCATGATTTTTGCCTCCAATTAGAGGGAAAAAGAGAGGAGATCTAGATCTATCTTTCCACCAATCCATCTCTCCTCTTAGCGAGGGGAAGCCTGTGAGATCTAGATCTTGTGCATTTATTTGTTTAGTTCTTCCTTGTTCTTCATCTCTTTTCCCCCATATCATTTGTTGCTTTGGTGGGATTTGAGAGTGGATGATTTGAGCACTTCTTGTGTTCTTGCTATTACATAGGTTGCATCGGTTTGAGTTCTCTATGAGGATTCGTTCGAGTGAAACGTTGATAAGCTTGTTACTCTTGGGTTATTGGAGTGCCCTTGAGCTTGTCCTCTTGGGTACTTGGAGTGCCCTAGACGGTTGTTGTTGTCTCGGAGTTTTGGTGCCTCCGGACCTTGTTGTCCCGGAGTTTTGGTGGCTCGGGACGTTGTTGCTATCTCGGAGTTTTGGTGGCTCGCGGGATATTTTTGGGAGCCTCCAATTGAGTTGCGGAGATTTCCCCAACCTTGTACAGGCTCGGTGACCGCCCTCAAAGGTCCCATAGTGGATCGTGGCACTCCGCATTGGTGGAGGCACGAGGAGAATAAGGTGAGCCATTGGACGCTTGGAGTCATTGTGAATCCACACCTCTCCAATGGAGATTAGCTTCCATTGGGAAGTGAACTTCGCGATAAATCATCGTCTCCACGTGTCTCGGTTATTTCTATACCTAATCTCTTTACTTATGCAATTTACTTTGTGATAGTCATCGAGCTTGAAGTAACATATCTTGCTATCACATAGTTGCTTGAATTGTTTAGCATAAGTTGTTGGTGCACATAGATGAATCTAGTTTTTTTAGGTTTTGGCTTGATAAATTAAACGCTAGTTTTATTCCGCATTTATTCAAGCCTTAATCGTAATTATTTTTAAACGCCTATACGCTCCCTCTAGGCGACATCTGTGTCCTTTCAGCAGTTTCAGACAGTTTTGCATTTTTAATAGCAGAAGTATGAATGTTGCCAACACCAATTACTTTATCATTGATAGTAGAAGGTTTACTAGCATGAGAAGCTTCAGTTTTACTAGTGGTGGTAATGGTGCAAACATTAGCTATATTATTATTTCTAGCTATTTCATCTTCTCTTTTCCATCTATCATGCAATTCAACTAACATTCTAATATTGTCATCAATTCGAATTTGGATGGCATTCAGAGTTTTGATTTCTTTAACATCGGGAGGCATAACATTTAGTTTCAGAAAATCAACATCAAGAGCAAGGCTATCAACTTTAGAAGTAAGAACATCAATTTTGCCAAACTTTTCCTTAAAAGATTTATTAAAAGCAGTTTGTGTACTAATAAAATTCTTGAGCATGTTTTCAAGATCAGAGGGTACACTTTTATTTCTGTTGTAGGAATTACCATAAGAATTACCATAAGAATTACTATTATTGGGAGGGTATGGCCTATAATTGTTGCTACCAAAATTATTCCTATAAGCATTGGTATTGAAATTATTAATTTTAATGAAGTTCACATCAACATGCTCTTCTTGAGCAACCAAAGAGGCTAAAGGAACATTGTTTGGATCAATAGGAGCATGACCATTCAGAAGCATAGACATAATAGCATCAAGTCTATCGCTCAAACAGGAGGTTTCTTCAACAAAATTTACCTTCTTACCAGTTGTAGCTCTCTCAGTGTGCCATTCCGAATAATCTACCATCATATTATCAAGAAGCTTTGTTGTTGCCCCCAAGGTAATGGACATAAAGGTTCCTCCAGAAGCTGAATCCAGAACTTTTCTTGAAGAAAATTCAGTCCTGCATAAAAAGTTTGGATAATCATCCAAGTAGTCAGTCCACGAGTGGGACAATTCTTTACCAAAGATTTCATTCTTTCCCAAGCTTTAGGAACATGCTCATTATCAAGTTGCTTAAAATTCATAATGCTACTTCTTAAAGATATAATCTTAGCAGGAGGATAATATTTTCCAATGAAAGCATCTTTACAGTTAGTCCAAGAATCAATACTATTTCTAGGCAAAGATAGCGACCATTCTTTAGCTCTTCCTCTCAAAGAGAAAGGAAACAATTTCAGTTTAAAAATATCTCCATCTACATCTTTATATTTTTTGCATCTCACATAGTTCAAAAAAATTATCAAGATGGGCAGCAACACCATCAGTACTAACACCAGAAAATTGCTCTCTCATAACAAGGTTCAACAGGGTAGGCTTAATCTCATAAAGATCAACAATAGGAGAAGGCGGAGCAATAGGTGTGCTAATGAAATCATTGTTGTTGGTGCTAATAAAGTTATACAACTTAGTGTTCTCAGGAGTAGTCATTTTAACAAGACTAAAAACAGGAATAAAACTATAGCTAGAATAAGAACTATTTTTTTGTATGTATTTGATAAAGAGAATCAAACAAGACAATATAAAATAAACTAAGCAAAACAAAAACAAAGTAAAGAGATTGGAGGTGAGAGACTCCCCTTGCAAAAATTCTCTTCCTCCCCGGCAACGGCACCAGAAAATGTGCTTGATGCCTGTGAACACACGTTCGTTTGGAGACCCCAAGAGGAAGGTACGAAGAGTGCATCAGTAAGTTTTCCCTCAGAAGAAAACCAAGGTTGAATCGGCCAGTAGGAGGAAGGAGTAACTTCAGAAGGTTGATGCAGCTGAGATGGCAGTGCGCACTACCGATTCAGCAGCAATGTGGAACCTACACAACACAATCAAATCACTTTGCCCCAACGAACCAGTGAGGTTGTCAATCTCACCGGTTTTGCTGAACACAAAGAGGTTAAACGTATGGTATGGGAAACAACACGAGAACAGTATGAAAGCAGTAGCAGCAGTGTGAAAACAGTGGAAACAGTGTGTGTATTATGAGTATGAGAAAATGGACCGGCTCCACAGTTCACTAGTGGTGTCTCTACATAGAAGATAAATAATATGTGTGGTGAACAAATTACAGCTGGACAATTGACAGAAAGGAAGGTTGCACCGTAGTGCATATGCAAGACATAAAGATTACTATGTGATTCATGCTATTTCAAGATCAGAGGGTACACTTTTATTAAAATGGACCGGGTCCACATTGCACTAGTGGTGTCTCTACATAGAAGATAAATAATATGTGTGGTGAACAAATTACAGCTGGACAATTGACAGAAAGGAAGGTTGCACCGTAGTGCATATGCAAGACATAGAGATTACTATGTGATTCATGTGGGCATTACAACAAGATACATAGACCGTCATCCAACTGCATCTATGACTAATAATCCACCCTCCGAATAGCATCCAAAAAACGTTGGGTATTAAGTTGCAAGCAACAGATAATCGCATTAAGCAAAAGTGTGTAATATAAACAATGTAAACATGTAGGAAATGGCTTTGTGGAAGAAAACAGGGAACTGGCTCTGTGGCATCTTGTCAACAGGTTAGTCTAGAAAATCGATAAAAATGACATAAAGTGTATAACAAACATGTAGGAAATAACATGAAAACAACATGGAACATCAGAAATTAAGGATACGTTTATGACATATCACCCATCCACGCACACCATCGATGCCATGGATGTCAACAAGTCGTGACTACCATGGCTAGAGGCCAACGAGTATGCCAAGTTCGGCATCCTCGCTCCAGCAAGCCTGCCAAGAGGCTTCGGGATGAGCTTCGGCAGGGTGCTCGTGGTGAGAATCCCCAAAGACGGGTGGACATGGAGTGCGTTACACTGACATGGACTAATGGCCGACGTTCTTCAACGAGGAGGAGGAGGCGGCACTCAAGAGCTTCAGTAGCGAGTATCCACCGCTTGACAACAACGTTGTTGAGCGGGCATTGTTCTAGTCAATACCCAGTCGCACCTTCGAAAACGTCATCGAGGCATCACAGGCAGAGGAGGCGGCAGAACAATCTGCACAAGATGCCATCGAGGCGGGAGCACGGGCAGAGGAGGCGGCGGAACAAGCTGCGCGGGATGCCCTTGAGGCCAGCCTCGTCGATCCCTCACTCAACAAGGCGCCGCCAAAAAAGAGTAGGTCCCATATTTAGTTTAGTTTTCAATGTAATAGGTTTAAATCCCGTATTTGTCCTTATGTATCCCAAAAATATGAATAAAATTGACATTTTGCTATTATTTCTTCATTTGGATTGCAATCTCTAGTTTTTTTTAATATCGTTTTGATTTGGGGACGCCGCTGAGGGCAGTGACCCCATTGTGCCGAACACTGATACATCCAAAACGTATCTACTTTCCCGAACATTTTTGCTATTGTTTTATCTCTAGTTTGGATGGAACTAACACGGACTAACGTTCTTTCAGCAGAATTGCCCTGGTGTCTTATTTTTGTGCAGAAAGTCAACTTTCAGGAAAATCGCCAAAAACTGTCGCAAACTTCCTATTTTTTTAGAAGATCCACAGAGCCAGAAGGGGAGTCGGAGGTGGCACACCAGGCCACCACGCCACACCCCGGCGCGGCAGGGGAAGGGACCGTGCCCTCCTGTGGCATGGTCGCCTTAGTGCCCCCCCCCGACGCCACAGGAGGGTTCGTCATATTCCACAGAAACACACCCGAGCGCCGCCGCCTCCTCGAAACTCAATTCGGGGATCAGAAGTTCCTGTTCTGACACCCTGCCAGGACGGAAATTCAGAGGAGATCATCGCCACCGTCTTCCCCGCCACCTCTCTATCAACCATCGATGATTCCCCCATCCATGTGTGAGTAACCCCCGATGTAGGCTGAGAGGGATGGTAGGGATTGGATGAGATCGTTCATGTAATAATTGTTGCAACTTGTTAGTGCTATCTATAGTTGTTGCAACTTGTTGTGCTTAATGCTTGTCACTAGGGCCCGAGTGCCATGATCTCAGATTTGAAATGTTATTGTGTCATTAAGATAATTGTGCTTTAGATCATACCTGCAAGTTGTATACACATGCCATTGTCCGGAACCCGAGGCCCCAAAGTGATAACAATTGGGATAACCGGAGGGGAAGGCTGTGATGTGAAGATTACGTGTGTTCATGAAGTGTTAATGTTTTGCTCCGGTACTTTATTAAAAGGAGTACCTTAATTGTCAGTCGTTTCCCTTGAGGCCCCGCTGCAACGGGCTGGCAGGACAAAAGATGTTGTGCAAGTTTCTCATTGAGAGCACGTACGACTATGTACGGAACACATGACTATGTTTATTTTAGTACTTGAATGCTTTATCATTGTTTATATGCAAGTGCCCTGTGTTATGACTATTATATGAACTATCTCATCCATGCAACACCCGTACACCTGTTCTTCTGCCTACATTATTTTAATCCTACTGTTACTTCACTACCGCTACTGTTATATCACTGTTGCTACTGATAAATTGTGCCAAGTAAGTTTACTTTCAGGAGCAGCTGAACTGACAATTCATCTGTTAAGGAATATATTTATTCTTTGACTCCCCTTGTGTCGAATCAATAAATTTGGTTTTTACTTCCCTCGAAGACTGTTGCGATCCCCTATACTTGTGGGTTGTCAAGACTATTTTCTGGCGCTGTTGCCAGGGAGCATAGATTTTTTTGTAAGCTCATCTGAAGGTAATACTATTCGCTGCAATTTATTTATCATGGGGAAGGCTCATGATAAGAAGGTAGCTATCTTGCCATCCACTACAAGAAAAGGTACAACTCTGAGTACCTCTCCTGCTCTTGATTCACCGTATGTTATTAATCAACTTGTTACATCGCCACCTGAGTCTGCTTCACGTGTGACTACTGCTGAATCTGAGAATACTCCTGATGATTTTGATGATGCTTCTACCGTGTTTAATGAGAGTGGTTCGTTAGGTCATTTTCTAGATGCTACAATTGCTAGGTCTAGACAATCCGAATATGCTGAAATGCCTAACGAAAATATTATTACACCTGTTGATTCACCTGAGTCTAGAGAGCGTCCTAGCGATGATCTCGATGATGAGGATGAATATGTTGCAATTGATGATGAATTTATTTAAGATTGCATGAAACATGATTCTTTTAAAAATGTTGATGAGATAAGGGACTTTATTGAAAAACATGCTGTTAGTTATAAGCTTTCTCCTGATCCTAAATTTGCTACATCACCTATAAACATAAGGGATAAAGATTATGATTTTTCTGTTGATTTGTCTCTTATATTTGTTATGGAGAGCGAACCTTTTAGAGATGCTAAAAATGAAAGTGTTGTGGAACATATGAACAAGCTTTCTACTCTAAGTAGTTTGTTTTCTGATGATATTAAAAAGCGCAGTTAATTTTTTACCAAAATATTTCCGTTCTCATTGAAAGATGATGCTAAAACTTGGTTTAATAATTTATCTCCTAGTTCTATTAGAAGACCTCAAGGCTTGATTGAACTTTTCTTCCAGAAATACTATCCTGCTAGTGCTCAACATGCTCCTTTGCAAAGAATTTTTAACTTTGAGCAATTAAAGGAAGAAAACATACCTGAATCTTGGACAAGGTTTCGCTATTTAATTAGGATTCGGCTTGGGCATCAACTAGCTAAAAATGAACTTCTTGATATATTTTATAATGTACTAACTATTGAATCTAGGACCTACCTAGATAGTTGTGTTGGTTGTGTTTTTTCAGGAAATGAACTCCGGATGAAGCTGAGGAATTAATAGCCAAAATAAGTCAAAACCATGAAGATTGGACTATGCCGGAACCTACTCCAGTTCCCACACTGAGGAACAGAGGGGTTATTGAACTAAATGATGAAGGAATGAGAGAAGCTAAAAGGTCTCTTAAAGAGAGAGGTATTAAATCTGGAGATGTGAAAAATCTACCTCCAATAGAAGAATTATGCAAACCATTTCCTCAACCTTCTGCAATTGAGGTAAACTCTCTCCAATATTTCAATGCTAGTTATATTACTTATGGTAAGCCTCCTTATCAATGCTTAGATGAACCTGATAATTTTATTGCTAAGAAAGAGAATTTTAATATGATAGTGCAAAATCAACTACTAGAAAATTCTTGTAGCATTAGTAAATTGCATAATGTTTTAGAAAGAACCGTGAATGATATTAAGGGCCTTGTTAAAAATTTCAATATGGTTCAAACTCAAATGGAGCAAATTACTAAGGTACAAAAAGATCTACTAGCTATTAAAAAAATGATGATAAACATGCTTTTGGTATGGAACTAGAGGTGGTGCTTCTACTCAAGCCCCCTTATATCCTGAATGACATGCTAAAAGAATTGAACAAGACTCTCAGTTAACTAAATAATCTGTTAGTATTTCTAAAAAAAAGAAGGAGAAACATAAAAATGATGTAGAGTCTTCTGAAACTGCTAAGGATAAACAACTTGTTAATGATCCTAATAGTATATCTGTGTCTCATGCTGAAACTGAAGATGGTAATGTACATGCAAATAACAATGATAATAACATTGCCAATGATAAGGAAGTAATTGAAGAAGATTCTCATGATGATATTGAAAACAAGAAATACACTAAAGAAGATTTTAATGCTAAGAAACATGGTAAAGAAAGAGAACCTTGGGTGCAAAAATCAATGCCTTTTCCCGATGCAAAAATGACAGCCTTCAAGTAATGTAATCGTAAGTGTGCATTAGTCTTGGATAGAAAGGTGCACTAGCATAGGTCTACCCACATAACACTTACCAAAACGATAAAGATTAATCAACGGTGTGCGATGAAAAGAACTAGACGAAACCTCCTATGTGTCCTCGGGAACGTTTTAGCCTTTATAAGAAGTACTACCGGCTTGTCCTTTGTGCTAAAAAGGATTGGGCCACTTGCAACAACTATTTACCTTTATTGTTATTTACTTGTTATCGCTTTATTACTATGAAAAAAAATCCCTAAACAATTGTTCTCTAGTGTTTACAGTGAAACCTTGCTCGAAACTATTTATCAATACCTTCTGCTCCTCGTTGGGTTCAACACTCTTATTTATCGAAAAAGCTACGATCGATCCCCTACACTTGTGGGCCATCAAGACTATTTTCTGGCGCCGTTGTCGGGGAGTGTATCGCTATTGTAGGTGGAATTTGTAAGGAAACCTTTTACTGTAAGTGATGTTTTTATTACTGTTTGTTTATTTTGCTGAATCATCGAATCCTTTACTGATGGCTATATGTTTGGGAATGACTCCTCCACCACTCATGTGGTAGAGAGAAGTTCCTCATCTACTGAAATTGTCCCTTTTGAAATACCTATTGGAATTGTTGATCGTGTTATGGATAACCGTTATGCCGGTGACGGAACTATCCATCCCAGTGAGCACTTGCTTTATATTAAAGAATTGTGTGAGTTGTTTAAGATTGAAAGTGTGCCAAGAGATTTAATCATGAGGAAATTATTTTCTATATCACAGTAAGAAAGAGCATGGAAATGTTATAGGTTATTGGATGATTCACATTTGTTGAATGAAGGAGCTTACATCTCTCTTTTATTTCAAATTTTATCTTCTTCATGATATACATCAAGATAAAAAAATTATTTATAATTTTTGGCCCTGTGATGGAGAAAGTATTTCCCAATCTTGGGGTAGGATAAAAACATTAATTCTAAAATGCCCCAATCATAAGCTTCCCGGGAAGATTATTATTAATAAGTTTTATGCAAGGCTTTCACGTCATGACAAGGACCTTCTTGATGCCTCTTCTAATGGTTCCTTCACGAATAAGAAGATTGATGCTAAATGGGATCTTATTGAAATAATTCGATGTAATACTGAAGATTGGGAGATGGACAAAGGTAAAGAGCCAGTTATAAACTATGAATATGATTGCAGTAAGTCTTTTGCTGAAACTGAAAATTTTAACATGCTTAGTGTTAAATATGGGATCGATTCTCAAGTAATTGTTGAACTTTGCAAGAACTTTGCCTATCATGTTAGTATTCCTAAATTGAAGTGGGACAAGTATCGTGAACCTTATAAGGATAATATTAAAGAGAAACATTTCTCTAGTGTTGAAATACTTGTTAACACCGTTGATCTTGTTTTACCTATTTTTTGCTTAGAGAAACCGTCGTTTCCAGTTAGAGTAAAGGAACATTCTTTTGCAAATGATATTGTGAATCAAAGTTGTAAGAAAGTTATTGAACCTAAATATCAAATAATTGTGGAACCTACGGTTGCAATGGTTAAAGATCTTGTTGCTGAAAATATTGATGGTTGTGATATATATTTCTGTGAGGTTGCCTCTAACCTAGTGGCACCTAATAAGCATCATAGACCTGTTGTTGACACGTCTGTTGTTTTTGTCAAAATAGGTGATCATAATTATTATGGACTTTGCGATTTGGAATCAAGTGCAAGTGCCATGCCTTTTCCCTCTATCAAGAAATAAGGAATGAAATTTCTCTGTGTGAGGTTGAAGACATTGATGTTACTATTCAGCTTGCCAACAGAAAGACTGTTTCACCAGTGGGTATTGTAAGAGATGTTGAAGTTCTATATGGCTAGGTAAAATACTCCGCTGAACTTTTAATACTTGGTTCAGTTGAAGATAAAGCTTGTCCTATTATATTTGGTAGACCTTTGATTAATACCTGTGGTGCTATTATAGATTGTAAGAAAGAGAAAGTGTCCGTCAAATTTGGTGATGAACATTATGAATTTAATTTTTAGTAAGATTGCTAGACAATGTCGTGGTAAAGAGTTACCTAATGAAGATCTAGCTATTGAAATAATTGCTTCTATTGCTATTCCACCTAACGATCCTTTGCAGCAATTCATGGAAGAACATGAGAATGACATATATATGCAGGAAAGGAATGAATTGGAGGATATTTTTCTCGATCAGTCTGCTATTATCAAACACAATTTTCCTGTGGAATATTTAGGGTCAGCTTTACCACCTAAAGGAGACCCAGTGTTTGATCTTAAAATTCTTCCTGACACACTTAAATATGCTTATTTAGATGAAAAGAAAATATATCATGTTATTGTCAATGCTAACCTTTCAAAGTATGAAGAAGAACGGTTATTGGAAACACTCCGGAAACACCGCAAAACTATTGGTTATACTTTGGATGATCGTAAAGGCATTAGTCCCGTTCTATGTCAGCATTCAATTAATCTTGAGCCTGATGCCAAACCTGGAGGTTCTCATTTCATTCATGGTGCTTTTAGAAAAACCCTTGCTAAATATGATGTTAATCATAGAATTGCTTCACCTTATCATCCTCAAACTATTGGCCAAGTAGAACTATAAAATAGGGAGATCAAATTAATTTTTCAAAAGACTGTTAACAAATCTAGGAAGAATTGGTCTTAGAAACTCAATGATGCTTTGTGGCCTTATAGAACTGCTTATAAAAATCCCATGGACATGTATCCTTATAAAATAATTTATGTAAAAGCTTGTCATTTACCCCTTGAGCTAGAACACAAAGCTTATTGGGCTCTTAGATAACTTAATTGTGATTTCAAATTAGCTGGTGAGAAAAGATTGTTAGACATGAGTTCTTTCGATGAGTGGAGAAGTGAAGCTTATAAAAAATGCCAAGTTGTTTAAATAAAAAGTTAAAATATGGCATGATAAAATGATTCTCAAAAGAGAATTTAACATAGGTGATAAAAGTACTATTGTATAGGTCTCGTCTCAGATTTTTTGCAGGAAAATTACTCTCTAAATGGGAAGGACCTTTTATTCTGGAAGAAGTTTATCGGTCTGGTGCGATCAAGATTAATAATTTCCAAGGCACTAATCCACAAGTTGTGAATGGCCAAAGACTCAAGCATTATTTATCTGGTGATCCATAGAACATGGAAGCTGATATTGTTTGGGTACTCACTCCGGAAGATCATATTAGAGCCTTTGCCTTGGAAATTTGATGAGGAAGAAGAAGCCGAAGAAGCATCGTCAAAGAATCAAGCTTAATTATTATGGGTAACATGCACTCCCTTGGCTTGTTACAAGCTTAGGGGAGTTGCCCCGGTTGAAAGTGCACTATGGTCAACTAGAGGGGGGGGGGTGAATAGGTTGACTACCAATTTTTGTTTTCTTTTCCTTTTAGTGGGGCTTAGCAAGATAAAGTAAGGTTCTCTAGATGTGCAACTAGGTGAGCAACCTATGTGAACAAAACGATATGCGCAACGGAAGTAAAGCGTAAGGTAGTAAAGCAAACAACAAGTGAAAACAAGGAGACAAGGATATGATTCACCGTAGTTCCTTCTCAAAGAGAAGTACGTCTACGTTGGAGAGGTGGGGAGCCACCTAGGCGCTCCTCAATAGCACGGTTGTGCACACCTTGTTCTCCTTGAGCTTCTCCGGTGAGGGAGATGCTCGTTTCCACTATGAGGTCGACTTGAAGGCGTTGACCAAACCTTTACAAGGACTTGAGGTCACTCCACAAGATGGATGAAGGCTCTCAAGCAATCCGTAGCTTCTTGCAACAAGGTGGAAACTACAAGCACGAGATCTACTAAGGTTTCTAGGCCTCAAGTAGGATTCTAGATCTACTAGGTTGTGGTGGATGGATTTGAGATTCCTTTGGTGGAAGTGTGGATCTAGGTCTCCTCTAGCTCTCCACCAAGTTTGGGAGTGTTTGGGTGGACGGAGTGGGAGATCTAGGTGGTTGAAGCTTTCATTAATGGCTAGGAGAGAGAATGGGAAAAGCTTGGCATTTAAGAGGTAGGGGAAGGGGTATTTATACCCCTTGCATTTAAGTGACCGTTTGCAGTCCAGGGCACCGGAGGCTCCGGTGGTCTTCAGCCTGCTCCACAGTTGCGCAGCGCAACAGCTAGTTTGCGCTGGAATGCTGAGCGGAGGCTCCGGTGGGACCTGCGGAGGTTCCGCCCACCGGAAGCTCACCGGAGGCTCCGGTGGAACATCCGCTCTGCCCAAACAGAAAGGCAGTTAAGCGGAGCATCCACCGGACCCCCCACCGGAGCCCAGTTACCCTAGGAAAGGGAAGGCACCGGAGGTCCACCGGAGGTTCCGGTGGAACATCCGCTCTGCTCAAACAGAAGGGCATTTGCGCGGAGCTTCCACCGGAACCCCACCGGATCCCTTTTTGCGTGCAGCTCGTGTGTTGGAGGGTGGCGGAGCCTCCGGTGGAAATGGCGGAGGTTCCGCCCACCGGAACTCCACCAGAGCTTCCGCTCCTGGTTCCGCTCATTTGCTCCAGAGCGGGGTTTTGGCGGAGCTCCCACCGGACCCCCACCGGATCCTGGGCGGAGCCTCCGGTGGAAACACCGGAGCCTCCGCTCCTGCATATTTCACTTTCCTGGATTCGTTTCTCCTTGCACTTTTCATATAAACTAATCATTTGCCCCATAGAATAAGTGAACCTGTTTAAACCTGGGCATTTCCATCTATTGAACAAACATTAGATCAAATAGTTGTGTTATCATATAATTACCAAAACGGACGATGATCTTTCATTCTCCCCCTTTTTGGTAATTGATGACAACATAACTATTTATATGATTATAACACAATATGAACGGAGCTCCCCCTAAAGGTATGCTCCTTTCATATTGAGAGCATTTAGGCATGATATATAAGAATGACACGACAACAATATCACAGTACACACATATAACACATAAATAACATCAAACGAGGTTCACATAACATAATATGACATACGAGGTTCACGATAGATAAGCCGAAGTTCCAAATGATCCGATAAGAAACCAAACTCCCTCAAGCGAAATGAAAGATGCAAAATGAAGAAGCTTGAGGGAGACCCATTCAAATGCCCGTTCCTAATATAAATCTCTCCCCCTTTGGCATCAAGATACCAAAAAGAGAGAGACCAAGATGCAAACGTCCCAAATCACTCGGAGGAGGAGGAAGAGGCTTCCGGAGCCGGGGAGGGATCACGGCGGTGAGAGCTAGTGGCTTCATTTCCTTCTTCCTCGGACCACTCAATAAGCTTGCCCTTGGAGTCCTTTGCTTGCCAATCATCCCAATTGGTGATACTATCAAGAACCGGGGATTCAATGGAGAGGCCTTCCTCACGGAGACGTTGACGAGAAGCTTGAGCTTTGTGGCGGTTCTTGAGTTCCTTATCATAGTGTTCTTCCCATTGATGTTGCTCTATTTTCTTGTTCAACCGAAACACTTTCTTGAGAGCTCTTGCCATCCATTTGAAGGCATTGCTATAGGGAGGAGGTTGAGATGGACCCTCGTCTTCTTCCTCATCAACAATGATGCGAGGCCTAGCCTTGTGCTTGCGGATGGCGGGAGTGGGATGCACAACGGGTTCGGTGTGATCTTTCATGAGAAGCCTCTTTTCCGTGTGAGAGATCCAATGTGCATCATCAAGAGGTTCATTTGGAAACTTCTTATTCCATACGTCAAGGATGATCTTCATGATGAATGGCCCAAAACAAGCATTCTTCCGGTTGACAATGGCATACCACAACTCATTCCAAATATAATCCAACACATCAAGCTTGCGTGGAGTGTCATCCATCCGGTGTTGGTGAGTAAGGAGCATAAGGTTCTTCAAGAATCCTTGAATCTCATCCACATTGCCCGCCTTTGGGTTGATGGTCTCGCGATAGATGCGCAACATGATGTCATATGTGGGATAGAGGCCCTTCACAAACCCAACGGCGTATTTCTTCCAATGATAGAGAGGAGTAAGTCCATCCTTGGGAAGTGAGGAGGTGTTAATGATATGAACTTGGAACCATCCGTTGGCAAACTCTTCTCCCTCAGCAAATGGACCAAAATCTGGGTAGCCACCAAGAATGATGCCAACATCTTTCCATGTTATGTCAAGCTGTCTATCCTTAGTCATCCAAATCATATTACGCTCGGTCTCATTGGAGAGATGAACCGTGGCAAGAAACTGACAAACAAGCTCTTCGTCGAAATCTTGTTGAAGAGTAATAATGGGACCAAGACCAAACTTGTGAATGAGCTCAAGAGCCTTGCCAAAGTACTTGTGATTCCTTTCCATGTGCCCAATACTAATGGCGTGTTGAGGGACGACATTTTCCTTTGGCTTCCTCATCAAAATCTCACTATAAATCTGCCCTTGGAAGACGGTGTGAAAGCGTGGATCCTTACCCCGGAATTGGGGCATCAAACGATCACGGGCAACCACATATGGATTCGCATGCCTTTCCTTCAAGAACATAGCCTCGGACATCTTGGAGGCGGTTGGTGTGGTGTTCCTCCTTGGCAAAGTCTTCTCGGGAGCCGGGAAGCGCTTGCGCTTGCCTTGAGAGCTGTCTAGTTCGGCTTGAATCTCATCCACGGGTTGAGGCTTGCGGCGGCCGGTGGTCTTGTACCGTTGCCCTTTTCCCTTGGAACCGGAAGCATCTAAGAGAGAAAGCAAGAAGATCATGAACACAGAGTAATGCTCGAGTTGGTAAGGCACGCACAAAACCAAGAAACCTAGATACACGGGGTGTTAGGGTTGAATAATCTAGGGTTAGGGCAAAACTCCCAACAACCGCAACGATTCAAGCCTAACAAGCCTTACCTAGGTTACTAGGGTTTGTACTTGAGAAATCCCACTCCTAAAACTCCAAATCCACGAATCTAGAGGCAAAGCACATGAACTCCTATGCATCCCATCCATCAACTAGATGAGAGAGAGAGAGCACGTACCCGCGGCATCCATGGTGAAAAAGGAGGGAGGGAAGGTTCCCGGAGCGTCCCAAGGCGAGGAGATGGCCTTCCCGCGGTGGAGCGCTCGAATCAGGCGGCGAAAATCTTGGGGCGGCGGCGGTTCTTGAGGAGGAAGATGGGGGCGGGTGGGGAAAAGTGAAAGTGAATCTCACTTACCCCCGCACGCCCAGCTCTTATCCTCAGAAATTTTCCGCCGGCGAAGCCTCCGGTGGTTTCACCGGAGCCTCCGCTCCCACCAGCGGAACCTCCGGTGGTTCGCACCGGAGCCTCCGCTCCCTGTCCCAAAACAGTTAAGTTTTGGCCCGCTGAGCCACTGTGGGTCAGCGGAGCATCCGGTGGTGTTCCGGTGGACAGGACCAGCGGAGCCTCCGGTGGATTCACCGGAGCCTCTGCCCTTGGCAGCGGAGCCTCCGGTGGATGCACCGGAGCCTCCGCTCAACCAAATTTTCGCGCGCCAAGATTAGAAAAACACGAGCATTTCGATGGAAGCAATGGTTTGGGCAAAGGAGGCTTGGGTTGGAAAAACGTCACTGATATACAAGAGACATTACTCGAAGGGGTCCGCAAGAAGCAACAAAAAGATAGAAGACCGAACCCGCACGAGTTGACAAGACGGAGATATGATAGGCGTGAAAGATCCAAAGCACACACAATGGTCGGTGGCCGAGGCCACCATGTTTGAGTGTGTAACTTGGCACCGCGAAGATATATCTTGGGTCCAAAATTACTACTCACAATTAAGCACAATAAGTCACAAATGACTAGATATGCAATGACGATTTATTTTTCGCATAATAGGAGGAGTGCATATTCATGAATTGAGTAGTGCTCCCCCTATGTCCATGCCTACATCTAAGCCTAATAGCATGCATAATGAGGGTAGATATGCAAGGTTTCAAGTGAAGTTGGAGGAATCTATGACATTTAGTTCATTCCTCAAAGCTCGAAATCTTGGTTCATCAAGGGCCTTCGTGAAGATATCGGCAAGTTGATCCGTTGTGGAGACATATGAGAGATCAATATCACCTTTCTCAACATGATCCCGAATGAAATGATGACGGATCTCAATGTGCTTCGTCTTGGAATGAAGAACCGGGTTGTAGGCGATCTTGATAGCACTCTCATTGTCACAAAGAAGAGGCACCTTGTCAAAATGAATACCATAATCCTTCAAGGTTTGCCTCATCCATAGCAATTGGGCACAACAACTTGCCGCGGAGATATACTCGGCCTCAGTGGTGGAGAGAGCAATGCAATTTTGATTCTTAGAAGACCAACATACCAAGGAGCGGCCAAGGAATTGACAACCCCCGGATGTGGACTTCCTATCCGTCTTCTCTCCCGCATAATCCGCATCCGAGTATCCAATGAGCTGAAAGCTTGAACCCTTGGGGTACCAAAGACCGAAGTTTGGGGTATGAACTAGATATCGAAAGATCCGTTTCACAACTTCCAAATGACTTTGCCTTGGGGAGGCTTGAAACCTTGCACATTTACCTACGCTATACATGATATCGGGTCTAGATGCACAAAGGTAGAGCAAAGAGCCAATCATGGAGCGGTATACCTTTTGATCTACCTCTTTACCGTTGGGGTCGGGTTTCAAGTCGGTGGTAGTGGACATAGGAGTCTTCATAGGTTTGGCATCATTCATATTAAACCTCTTGAGCATGTCTTGAGTGTATTTGGCTTGTTTGATGAAAGTCCCTTCATAATATTGATTTACTTCAAAGCCAAGGAAGAATTCCAACTCTCCCATCATAGACATCTCAAACCTATCGGTCATAAGCTTGCAAAACTCCTCATTGAACAAGGTGTTAGTAGACCCAAAAATGATGTCATCCACATAGAGTTGGCATATGAACAAGTCACCTCCAACCGTCTTGGTAAAGAGGGTGGGATCGATTAAACCAACATTAAACCCGCGATCTACTAGAAACTCTTTAAGGTGCTCATAACACGCACGTGGAGCTTGTTTAAGTCCATAGAGCGCCTTATCAAGTTTATAGACATGATCGGGGTGGTTGGGATCCTCGAAACCCGGAGGTTGCTTTACATATGCTAACTCATTAATGGGACCATTAAGGAAAGCACTTTTGACATCCATTTGTTGTAACTTGAAGTTATGATGAGATGCATAAGCAAGTAAGATACGAATGGATTCAAGGCGAGCTACGGGGGCAAAAGTTTCACCGAAATCGATACCTTCGACTTGAGAAAAACCTTGGGCCATCAATCTTGCCTTGTTGCGAATGACAATGCCATCTTTGTCTTGCTTGTTCTTGAACGCCCATTTGGTGCCAATGACATTTTTGCAATCCTTGGGTCTTGGCACTAATTTCCACACTTTGTTGCGCTCGAAGTTATTGAGTTCACCATGCATGGCTTCAAGCCAATCTTGATCTTCGAGAGCTTCATATACCTTCTTGGGTTCAATGAAGGAGACAAAATCATGATCCTTGCTAAAATCCGCCAATTGCCTTCTAGTGACCACTCTTCCACGAACTTGTCCAAGAATCATGTCCTCCGTATGACCCGCTCGTTCAAGATTCTCTAGCCTTCTCTTTGCTCTACGAGCTAGTATCTCCTCCAAAGATTCCTTGGATATTTATTGAGAATCACCTTCTTCATCGGAGACATGTCCATCTTCATTTCGTCCTTGATCAAAGATGGGCGATGAATCACCACTAGGTTGAGCATTCTCAACAATAATAGAATCTTGATCATGATTTAGATGTGTTGCTTGGCCTTGTTCATTAGCTTGGCCTTGATAGTTAGCTTGAGGGCTTGGTGCATCTTGTTGGATAGCTTGATCATCAATGGGTGTAGTCAATGGCTCCACTTGAGTGGGGCATAGTCCTTCTCCCTCCGTCATCCGGTAACCCTCAATGGGAATTATTTCACCAATCCCCATTCTTCTTATGACGATGGGAGGAATTGCATCTCCTACAACACCATGATCTATACGCCCCCCTTGGGAGCCGTTGTCCTCATCAAACACTACGTCTATAGCTTCTTCAACTTGCCCGGTGGACTTGTTGTAGACTCTATAGGCGTGAGCATTCGTGGCATAGCCAACAAAGATACCCTCATAAGATCTAGTCTCAAATTTTGACAACCGTTTTCCTTTCTTGCGAATGAAGCACTTGCAACCGAAGACCTTGAAATAAGATACATCCGGTTTCTTGCCCTTGAGAATCTCATAGGGAGTCTTCTTCAAGATCTTGCGAAGATAGAGCCGATTGGTAGCATGACAAGCGGTGGAGACGGCTTCGGCCCAAAAGTTATAAGGAGAAGAGAACTCCGCAATCATAGTCCTAGCCGCATCCATCAAAGTCCGGTTCTTTCTCTCTGCAACACCATTTTGTTGAGGGGTATAGGGAGTGGAATATTGATGAGAAATGCCTTCTTCACTAAGAAAACCCTCAACGGTGTAGTTCTTGAACTCCGAGCCATTATCACTCCGAATGGCCAAGATGGTAGCATTGTGTTGGCGCTCCACTAGAGTGATGAACTCGATGAATCTATTTTGAGTCTCACTTTTCCTCTTGAAGAAATACACCCAACAATATCTTGAATAATCATCCACAATCACCAAGCAATACTTCTTT
The DNA here is from genome assembly GCA_028641055.1 of Alopecurus myosuroides. Taxonomy (NCBI): domain Eukaryota; kingdom Viridiplantae; phylum Streptophyta; class Magnoliopsida; order Poales; family Poaceae; genus Alopecurus; species Alopecurus myosuroides. The sequence continues at coordinate 164,988,816 of CM054062.1, forward strand.
CCTCCGAGGCTATCATAAGATAGTGGGCCAAAGAGATCTAAGTGAATGAGCTCGAGAATTCTTGTGGTGGAGATGGTTGTCTTGGTTGGGTGTTGTTCTCCATGTTGCTTCCCAAAGGTACAAGAGCTACACACACGATCTTTAGCAAACTTAGCTTTGGTTAGTCCTAGAACGTGATTGCCACTTTGGAGGTCATGTAACATTCTCATATTGGTGTGGGCTAGTCGGCGATGCCAAAGCCATCCCACATCAACTTTAGCCATTAGGCATGTCGCGGCACACGTGTCTTCTTTAGAGAAGTCCACTACATACATGCCGTTCTCGACAAACCCAACAAAGGCTACTTTAAGAGAAGTCTCCCAAGTGACAATCACACTCTCTTTATTAAAGAACGAGGTAAAACCACAATTTGCAAGTTGAAGAACGTACATCAAGTTATAGCCAAGGGACTCAACAAGGAGAACATTCTCAATTGATAAATCATTTGAGATAGCTACCTTGCCTCGTCCCAATACCTTAAGCTCGGACTTGTCACCAATTGTAACGCAATTGAGATGTGGTAGAGGAGGTTCAATATTACTTATTGCGTCATGGCTTCCGGTCATGTGTTGGGATGCACCACTATCCACTGTCCATCTATGTGCTCCGGAAGCGTTTCCCTACAAGAGATCAATTTCTTGATTTAGGTACCCATCCTTCAATGGGTCCTCTTTTGTTAGTCACAAGGGTCTTAGGAACCCAAATAGTCCAATGATAATCATCACCATAAGAAGTACCAACGTATTTAGCATAAACATGTCCATCTCTAGATTTCATAAGAACATAAGATGGGTTATATTTTCCGGCAAAATCATTATGAGTGATGCTCCCCCTAGAGGTATCACCACCCATAATGGCGTTGGTCTCCTTTTCTTTGGGCACCTCACCCTCTTTCACATAGATAACATTATTGGAGGGAGAGGTGACACTCTTGGATTTCTTCTTTGACTTGGAAACAAAGCCAAGTCCCTCTTTTCCTTTCTTGGCACTGACGAAGGCATGGATCCTGGGCCCTACGAATAAGGACACCCCCTCTCACACCTTCTAACCAAGGCCCGACAGGAAGCGCCCTTGGAGTACTCTAGAAGGCCCATGAAAAGCCCACCCGCATCAACTTGCGGGCTAAGTTAGGGATTGTAACCGACTCAAGCTAGGGTTTGTATCCTCTCCGGGTTGGACTCGAGACCTGGCTATCTATATAAAGCCAGGAGAGCCACAAAGGAGAGGACCAAGTATTACCGCACGACCACAAAAGCCTTGAAACTCGAGATCTACTCTCGATTCGAGCACCTGTAATCGATCTAATCGTCTAATACAGATCAGCAGAAGGCAGGAGTAAGGGTTTTACCTCTTCGAGGGCCCCGAACCTGGGTAAATATCGCCTCCCTGTCAAGCCGACGATTCCACCAGCGCCTATGACATCTCCTAGTCGAAACCCGATAGGGTCACCTGAGGGATTTGCGGAGCCAGAGCTTCGACAATTGGCGCCGACCGTGGGGACCGCGGGCGCTGGATCACCGGCATCTTCGGCTTCATCAACATCCAACTCCCGTTGGAAACCATCGACTACGGCTCCGAACAATCCTGTACGGATCGGATCCGTCATAGTCACGCCTCACTCGCCGGAATCACGCCCGGTATTCGAGGATCTGGAGAAGAGCGTCACCTTGACGTTCGGAAGCTTTAACTTCATGGCAAACCGAGACGGGATCCTCCACTTCTCGGATGAATCTGAACCCGAATCTGGAGCCGTCAACTCGCGCTTCCTTATGGAGAAAAGCGGCGAGTCCATCCGCTTCAACACGATCGACTACCACGCACTTTCGACAGAGGAACCCTCTCGGGTGCGAAGAACCTCCCGATCTACGCCTAGGACGCACGGGCCACAACTGGCCCAAGTCTGCATGGCAGGATCGGAACAGCCCTCGGAAACTGAATATAGCGCAACCGAGCGCGATCTAATCGGCGTCTCGCGGGAAGCCTGGAAAAGAGCAAAGGAATCCATGCGAAAGAGTCAGCCACCCGCAGCAGGTGCTACGCAGGAAGACCTAACCGCCTACCACTATCACCTAGTGAGAGCGGCCTCAAACATCAAGGACGCCCGAGCAGATCTAGCCCGTCGCAGGAGAGCGGCGGATGAGTCAAGCCTACGTCGAGCCGAGCTGTCCCTTGCCCCTTCGGTCGGTACCCGACCCGTGGGAAAAGGACCCGCAGCATCAACAAGGGACCACGAATCCATGGCTGGGACCCACAGGTCTACCACATCTTCTTTCATGAGGGTTGACGACGACGGGAACGTCTACCCGCAAACTCCAGCCGCCGCAATTCTAGCCGCGGCCACCTACATGCAGATGAACCAACCAACGGACAGCGATCCTCGGGTGGAACAATACAAGCACATCCGCAAAGGTCTAGGGCTGGCTGCCGCGAGGCTCGCCTCCCACGATCGCAAGGAACAACTGGAGAAGGCGCGACAAGAGAAGGACAAAGACAAAGACGCGCCCCGCAGGCATAGGAGCTCCTCTCCAAGAAAGGATAAATCGCCACGTCGTGGCCGAGGAAAAGAAGCCCGGCGCCGCGGCGACAGCCGAAGCAGCAGCGAAGACAGCCCGAGAGACAAAGATTCGCGGCATCACAGCAGCCGCTCGAGAAAAAGAAGCAAAGAACCAAGAAAAGATAGCGACCGCGACCGGTCCGGGTACGACGCGCGATCCGATCTCGCCCAGAAGAAAGTGGATAAAGCGAGGGCTTCACGGTATCGCGAACGCTCCTCATCCGGGTCTTCGGACGACGAAACCTGCGGAGCACTTTGCTTTGCTCGCAGTATTCGCGAAGCGCCTCTACCCAAGAGATTCAAGCTCAGCTCGGAGGTGACAAAATACGATGGCTCACTTGAGCCCTCCCAGTGGTTAAGCGACTACCTCACGGCAGTAAAATGCCAACGTGGTAACAAGAACACGGCCATGCAATACCTCAATTTGCACCTGGCCGGAGCGGCCCGCAGCTGGCTGGAAAGAAGACCACGATCTTGCTATGCATCATGGGACGACCTGCATCGCGATTTCTGCAAAAACTTCCAGTCGACCTATAAAAGGCCAGCTACAATCGAAGAACTACGGGCTTGCAAACAGAAAAGTGGCGAATCCACGCGAGAATACATCCAACGGTGGAACACACTCAGGAACACCGCAGGGACAATCTCTGAAGAAGTGGCGATTGAGGCCTTCGCCAAAGGAGCAAGAAGAACCGCGTTTCGAGAAGAACTCGGCAGAGCTGCGCCCAAAACCATAGGGGAGCTCATGGTTATAGCCGAAAAATGGGCCAACGGAGAAGACGCGGTACGCAACGAAAGAACATCATCGCCCACACATGACGAAGACCGTCATGGGCGAAGAAAAAGAAGAAAATACTACGACCACGACGATAGAGAAGAACTAGTGGCGGCAGAGTTCACGCGAAGTCGCGACTCCGGTCGTCGTGGAAGTCGCGAATGGAGGCCAAAGGAAGAAGAAAAATCACCCGAGGAAGACCTCGATGGATACTGCTCGCTACATCTGTTCACAGACAAGCGCACGGGCAAGACTAAGGCAACACACCTTCTCAAGGATTGCCGAAAGTTCATCGGAATCTCGGACGCGCTAGCCAAGAAAAGATTCGCTTCCACCCAAAACTATCCACCGCTACCAGGAGGCGGACAACAATTCCAGCCATCCTCACCATGAAGGAGCCCACCAATCTACGCGGAGTCCAGCAGCTCGCAGGGCGATTGGCCGCCCTAAGCAGGTTCATCGCGCGATTGGGAGAGCAAGCGTTGCCATTCTACAAACTACTGAAGAAGACGGACAAATTCGAGTGGACCCCCGAAGCTAAGCAAGCATTCGCAGACTTGAAGCGGTCGTTGCAAAGCAGGCGCATCCTCGCAACACCACAAGAAAGGGAGCCACTTTTTCTCTATTTAGCCGCTACAAACCAGGTCATCAGCACTGCAATCGTAGTCGAACGACCTGAAGATGGCAAGGCATACGGAGTCCAGCGCCCAATATATTACATCAGCGAAGTGCTCTCGCCGTGCAAGCAGCGATATCCTCATTACCAGAAGCTTGCGTATGGAGTTGTCCTCACAGCCCGAAAACTCAAACACTACTTCCAGGAACACGCCATTACAGTGGTTAACGATGCGTCACTCGGGACAATCATGAACAACCCTATGGCATCCGGAAGAATAGCGAAGTGGAGCATCGAGTTGGGTGCCTGGGATATCACCTACGCAGGACGCAATGCAGTCAAATCTCAGGTTCTCGTGGAATTCATCAGCGAATGGACAGAGCTACAAACACCCGGACCACCCGAGTACACAAGCAATTGGATCATGTATTTTGACGGGTCCAAAAGAAACGAAGGGGCAGGAGCTGGAATCGTTCTTATCTCGCCTCGTGGAGACAAACTGCAATATGTCCTGCGACTAGACTTTCCACCTGACGACCCAGCATCGAACAACGACGCGGAATATGAAGCACTGTTGCACGGAATGAAGATGGCGATTGCTTGTGGAGCTACCCGGTTGATGATTTATGGCGATTCCAACCTCATAGTGCAACAAACAATGAAAGAATGCGACGCCGTTGCTGAAAACATGATCGCGTACCGCGACATGTACAATATACTCGAAGGAAGCTTCAAAGGATGCGAGTTGAAACATATCGCAAGATCTAGCAACGAAGAGGCGGATAGACTGGCAAACATGGGTTCCACGAATACACCCATACCGCCAGGAATATACTTCGAACGGATGGTCAAGCGATCGGTCAAATTGAAGAAAGCTGCAGAAACACCGGCAGCGCCAGAAACGGAGGTCAGCCCGCAGGTCGCGCTTATCGAGCTTATTCATAATATATCACGACAGGTTTTTCTGGTCGAGCCAGTCTGGACGCAGAAATATCTCGACTACCTGCTCAATAAACAGCTCCCAGCCGATCCGCGCGAGGCTCGACAGTTAATCAGGCGTAGCAAATCCTTTCGGGTAATCAACGGAGAATTGTACAAGCAAAGCATCTCGGGAATCCTTCAGCGGTGCATCGCACCCGAAGACGGCAAAGAGCTACTCCGGGATATACACCAGGGTGACTGCGGACATCATGCTAGCTGGAGAGCAATACTGGGCAAAGCCTTTCGAGCAGGGTTCTACTGGCTAACGGCAGCCAACGATGCAAAAAACCTGGTCGACAGATGTGGCGCTTGCCAGCGATTTTCACCCAAGCCGCACGCGCCCGCTACAGAGTTGCACATGATACCCATCGCCTGGCCCTTTGCCCAATGGGGGCTTGACATGGTTGGCCCACTGCGCAAATCTACTCCAGGAGGGTACACACATTTGCTGGTCGCGGTCGACAAATTTACCAAATGGATCGAGGCTATGCCAGTGACCTCGGGTAGCGCCCAATGCGCAATTAAGTTCCTCGATTCCATAATATGCAGATTCGGGGTGCCACATGACATCATTACAGACAATGGTACGAACTTCACTGCAAAGGAAACTCAACAGTTCTGCGAAGAGAAAGGAATTAATCTGAAGTTTGCTTCGGTCGCCCATCCGCAAACAAACGGTCAAGTTGAAAGATCCAACGGCTTAGTTTCAGCTGGGATCAAAAAGAGATTGCTCGATCGGCTGCATCCCGCTGCAGGTCATTGGGCAGAGGAGTTGCCTTCCGTACTTTGGAGCCTCCGCACAACCCCCAATCGATCAACGCAATACACACCATTTTTCATGGTATATGGGGCAGAAGCCGTCCTCCCCGAAGAGGTTCGATTCAGCGCCCCACGAGTTGTAGCCTACAGTGAAGAAACATCCAACAAAGCACTTGCAGAAGATATGGACGCGCTCGACGAAATTCGGGACATTGCACTCGCAAGATCTGCAGTCTACCAACAATCACTGCGCAATTATCACAGTCGCCGCATACGCCACAGATCATTCGTGGTTGGCGATTTGGTGTTGCGGTTGAAACAAAAAGAAGGGCACAAGCTCGAGCCACCTTGGGAAGGACCCTTCATCGTACACGAAGTAATCACAGGAGGAGCCTATCGACTGAAGAATCCAGACACTGGAGGCATCTATTCCAATCCATGGAATATCGCGCAACTGCGCAAATTCTACCCCTAGGTTTATTTATTTTGCAACAATAAGGCTATACTAGCCAATTTTGTAGCTCGAACACATGACTTCTCAGTCATAGCAATAAATACATGATTATCTCATCATATTTACTCGACAGCTTCCAAGGTTACAGGTTCACACCCCATAAAATACACGGGGGCTACACCTAAAACTAAGCATCACAGAAAATAATTATCAAGTACAAGGTTGCACACCTTACTACAGTTTTTACAAACTACAGACAAGCTTACAGGATATTCACATCCGATAAAGTCAGTCGAAACGCTGAGCATTCCTAGCCGCTAAGATCCTATCTACCTCTTCGGATGTCATTCGGATAATCTTCTCGGCCGCAGGACGAACAGCATCATAGTACGGCGCAATATCTTCGATTGCATAATCCGGAAGCCGGGCTACGGAGTTCAAGTCTATCTCAGGATGCCATATTCGGACAAACGAGAGAGCCACAACCGCGCCGCATGCCATCTGATTGTGAACGCACGCGCGAACCTCTCCTTCCCGTCCGAATAACCTGAGAAGATAGCTCCAGTCTTCGGGGCCCCTCTCAAGTGGATAAAAAGCAGCATTCACCGCAACCAGGACCTCATGGAAAGAACTCATGAGAACTTTCGCCTGGCGGACTCGAAACTTCAAGATAGCCATCACAAACCCTCGACTGCGATCGGACCAGAAATTACTCGCATGAGGCTTTGTGCTGTTAGCTTCTTGATGAATGTGGTTTTCTACCCACTGCTTTTCTTCCCTGTCATCTGGTTTCACAACTAAGAAGCAAACGCACTTAGTAAGCTAAGAAACACAGAGGAGGAAAATAGCATGGGGGCTACACTACTCACATAGTAACTCCTTTGCAATCGAAGACAGTTCGTCAATCAGAAATTGCTCGCGCTCAGCCGCCAATTTCTGCTTGGATATCGCCACGTCAGCTACCCCGCGCAGCACTTTCAGCCTACGCTCACCCTCCTGAACCTTATCACGGAGGCCAGCGAGAGTGCCCACAGCAGCTACAAGTGGATTTGCTGGACTACCACGTCCACTTGAAGATTCAGCAGCAGACGCAATTGCCTGGAAGAAGTACAAGGAAAGAAGTGAGAAGCCCTACTCGAGTTGTTTCCAGTCGCACATCTGACTAATCGCTCGGGGGCTACTCCCATCGGGAGGCAAAGTATAGACGACAAGGATAAATTTTAAATGCAAAGCGCTTCGATTAAAAGACCAGCAAAGGTACGGGAATATATCCCAAAATTCATTACATCCAAGCAGCAGAAACAAAAGGAAAACAAAAGTCTACGAAGCCGCGTTGGTACTGCCACTAGCAGCGGTCGACCCTCCCTTCTTCCGAGCAAACATCTCAGATAATTTCCGAGCAAGAACAGTGGCTTGCTCAGAAAAACGAGATAGCCGTACCTTCTTGCCCGTGGAAGGGTCGACCGGCATGGACGAATAGGCCTCCTCCAGACCTTCGACTCCGTTCGCCAGAGCGAATTGAATCGCAGTCTTTGCGCCAGCTTCTGATTGAGCAACCGCAAAGGCCTCCAGGAGATCGCCTTCCGAGAAGACCTTCGACAACTCGCTCAGCGCAGGCGCAGGAGTACCGCTGGCGACAAGACGGCCATGCACTCGTGCCAACGCTTTGGAAGCATTATCAATCAGGGAAAATATTCCCTCAGAATGCCTCCTGAGCTGCGCGAGAGTGTCGGTCAGCACGTCCACCCGCTGAATCCCAGGAATCTCCAGAGGAACATTCAGAAGATCTACAGACAGAGAAAATAATGCTTAGCAAAAATCAGCAGAATGAAAAGTTCAAAAACCCAAGATACTTACCCGCAAAGCGCTTGGCGAGAGGACGAAGGAACGCGACAGCGTCGTTGTCAGCCTTACTGCCGGCCTCCTGCAAATCCTTCACGGTCTTCCGCGACTCCGCAAGCTTCGTATGGAGTTCCTCCGATTGCTTGCGGGAAGCATCCAGCTCTTGCCGGGTAGTCGCCAGTTCAGCTTCCCGAGCAGTTACCTGCTCTGAAAGTTTGGTCTTTTCAGACTCTGCGAATTCGGCTCGAGCTGCAAAGGGGATATTAATCAGAAATCAAGAATGGATGATACACGAAAGCCAAGAAGATAACGAAATTTACCTCTAAGAAGGTCGCCTTCAGATTTGAGTCGGTTAACTTCTGATCGAAGCGACTCGCAATCTGTTTCGGCCAGAACGACGCGACGACCGATCGCCGTAAGGGAATCGACGAGCGACTGCGAAAGCATGAAGATAAAGAGTTAGAAGAAAAGAGGTTTGAGCCTGTACCCGATTATTTACAATCGACTACAGCCTCGGGGGCTACTCCCATCGGGAGCACTGCCGTGCACCCGAAGAAGACAAAATATAGAAGAAGAACAGAAAGAGGTTTTGAGCCTGTACCCGATTATTTACAATCGACTACAGCCTCGGGGGCTACTCCCATCGGGAGCACTGTCGTGCACCCGATAAAATTTGTTTGAGAAAGCCAAAGAGATAGAAGTTTACCTGTCCGGAGGCGCGGGAGAGGGGATCCGCCGAGCTGTCCGTCGCCTCCTTCGAGATCGAGGTTCTAGCAGCGAAGCTGGGGACATCCCGCTCCGCAGTCGCAGCATCAGGCGCTGCCCTGGGAGAGTTCTGGACAGTACCCGCAGTAGGAGTCTCACCCGCGTCCTTCGCTTTGTTCCTCTTTTCGGGAGGAACAGTCGCGGCGAATCTACGCGGGCTGATTGCCTGCAGACTGCAGTAAAGAACAAAGAAACGTCAGCACTGACAAACAGAGTTCAATCGAATTAAAATATGGGAAAGAACTTACTCGTCATCCTCGTCGTCTTCATCCAAGTCATCCGCATTCCAGGCGTTTGTGAATGGAGCCTGAGGAGGAAGAGATTGAAGCGGAGTCGCAGAAATTGGAGTTGGGCCAGGTGACGCCTCCAAAGACTTGTCCTTGGAGGTAACTTCGTCTTCGTTCACCCGACGGCGCTTTGGTGGGACGCCACTCGAGTCTTCGACATCATCTGAGGAGTCATGCTCAGAACTCGAGGAAGCGTTGGCCACGCTGGTGTCAACCGCGCCGTCCTGGTGGCTTGACTGAAGACACGAGGCATCTTCGCCAACAACGGGCGGGTAGCAATTTGCTACAGCTAGGCTCTACAAGGATAAGAAGACGATAAAGATCTTATCGACTACAAAAATTCTAAAAATAAAAGCAAGTTAAAGACAGAAGACTAACCGCAGCAGGAGGAGGGTTTGAAGCAGAATAAGCCTCGACTGAGCAATCAGGGAATTGCTCCCCGGCCTTCAGTCGAGTGATGGCCGCGATCTTTTTCTCGAATTCTACATTCGAAAGTTCTTCACGGCTCACTCGGCTGGGATCTTCTGCGCCTTGGTACTCCCACATAGCGGAAGGCCTCTGCTGCAAAGGCTGAATCCTGCGCTTCAAGAAGAGGCTTGCCAGATGAAGTCCATTGAGCACTACTCCCGAGGCTTGATCTCGAAGAGCCCCTACTCTTTCGAGTAGAGGTTTGACTGTCTGAACTTCTTCGGCTGACATCTTGTGGCTCCAAGATTTGCGCCTCGCCAGAACTGCGAATGGGTGAAATTCTACAAGCCCACTCGAGTTGTTGTCGGCGACGTAGAACCACTTCTTCCGCCAGCCTTGGGCGGAGTCGATGAAGTGCATATTGAAGTAGGCATTCTCCTGGCGCGCTTGGATCCCGAAGCCACCCGTGCGAAGTGGCTCACCGGGCTCGGACTCCACCCGCGATCTCTCGCGGAAGATCCGGATCTTGAACAGCGCCTTCCAGAGCGCCCAGTGCGGGCGAATGCCAAGATAGCATTCGCACAGCGCGATGAAGCACGAGATGTGCTGCACCGCGTTCGGGGGAAGGTCATGGAGCTGTATGCCGTATGCACACAGCAGCCCGATGAAGAAAGGGTGAAGAGGGAAGGAGAGACCTCGAGTCACGTGGTCCACGAAGACCACGCGCTCGTTCGAGTGAGGGTTTGGTACCTCTTCCCTCTTCCCCAGACGGACACGCTTCTCCGCCTCCGCCGGCAGCAGACCCTCCCGTTGCATCTCCTTGATGCTCTTGGCGGTGGTGTTGGGGGTGCGCCAGTCGCCGGCGCGAGAGGCGAGTGGCGCAGAAGGCTCGCCAGACGCGGAGGTTCCAACGCCGCGTTTCTTTCCACCGGCCATTGTTCGCAGCAAGAGCTTGAGCGCAGGGAAGGCAAAGACGAGCGCAAGGTGGAAGACGAAGATTGAGAGCGGGGAAAATTTCACTGCGGCGCTATCACCCTTATTTATATACGGGGTAAAGCAATCTCAGCCGTACGATACGCAACGTGGCACCTATCACGGCTGCCACGCGTAAGGATGAAACGAAGCGGCGGCGTACGCTGTTTCGTGCCACGATCTTAGCAAAAGATCGTGCGCATTTACTGCGCATTTCGCGTAAAAAACGGGAGCGACGTCTCGTTTCCCGGTCAAAAAGCTGACAAGGTGGGCCAATTTCTGCTGCCACTTCGTCACGTCCCATCGGGAGAAGAGGAGCACGCCTTGACGTCATGGCGTTCGTCATTCCGAAAGGAAATTTTTTGCGAATGGAATTTCAAACGCGAAATTATCTTCGCACGAATATCAATTCCTTCGGATAGAACACAATCTTCCATGAAAAAATTCATGAATCAAAGCCTCTTCGAACAAGAGAAACATGCCTTATACACGAAAACTCTTTCGTACAGGCACAATTTTCCAAAACATGAAAACTCTTTCATACGGAACTAACATTTCCAACACGAAACTTTTTCGTACGGAACTCATACCAATCTAATCGGGTAGAAAGAACCCACCTTATGCGTGATATTTACACATCACAAGAACCTGGATTGTACAGCCGACTAGGCACATCCGGATGCCATATTCTTCGAATATGAAGGTAAGACCCAAAAAGATCTTTCTTTTGGGCCTGGAATCGCACTCGAAAGCTGCGTCCTCCGGCATAGTTCCGTGTCAACAACACGAAGAAAAATCCTAGCGGACGCGCCGGGTACCCTCTTAGGTTAAGTTCGACTCGATAAGTCCACAACGGCCCAGTCGTAACGATCACCTCATCGGGTTCGAGTCGGAGGTCTCGAATCTGTGTAGGCCAGGAGTGTTTTTGCCCTAGTCGCAATTAATTGGCCCTGATCTCTCGGGAGAGCCAAGCCACTGCGCCACATCCTTCTGCTAATATAGCCGCAAAACTGGCACCAATGCTGCTCGATACTCGAGTATTTTTTTCGTGAAACAGGGAACACACCCTTCGTAGGCAACAACTGTCGAGCTGAACTTCTAAAATGAGATCAAAGGAAAGGTCTGACCGTCTACCCGACTGAAAATAAATCCCAGTCGAGCATACGCCCGGGGGCTACTGACGAAGGCATGGATCCTGGGCCCTACGAATAAGGACACCCCCTCTCACACCTTCTAACCAAGGCCCGACAGGAAGCGCCCTTGGAGTACTCTAGAAGGCCCATGAAAAGCCCACCCGCATCAACTTGCGGGCTAAGTTAGGGATTGTAACCGACTCAAGCTAGGGTTTGTATCCTCTCCGGGTTGGACTCGAGACCTGGCTATCTATATAAAGCCAGGAGAGCCACAAAGGAGAGGACCAAGTATTACCGCACGACCACAAAAGCCTTGAAACTCGAGATCTACTCTCGATTCGAGCACCTGTAATCGATCTAATCGTCTAATACAGATCAGCAGAAGGCAGGAGTAAGGGTTTTACCTCTTCGAGGGCCCCGAACCTGGGTAAATATCGCCTCCCTGTCAAGCCGACGATTCCACCAGCGCCTATGACATCTCCTAGTCGAAACCCGATAGGGTCACCTGAGGGATTTGCGGAGCCAGAGCTTCGACAGGCACCTTGAGAGCTTATTGCATCATTGAGAATTCTTTCCTTCCCTACAATGTTATGTAACACCTGGGGTGTTACCTTAGGCTAGAAAGTTGTTTGTTTTCTTTTGTTTTGCATCCCATGCATCATAAGCATTGCATCATGTTTTCCAAACCACTCAAACTTCAAAACAATTTAAAATTGTTCAAAACCCTAATGGTAAATGCAAATAACACATTCAAATCCAATCACATCCTGCTTGGCAATATTTCAAATGGGAGTTTAAGAATTAAAATCTTGCAAACAAAATTAAAGCTGATAATGTTTTCATAATTGCTTGAACCTATTTAATATAATTTGCCTATTTCCAAAATTTCCCAAATCAAACATTGTTTGAATTTCACCTCAAACCTTTAAACCAAATTAAATATTCAAAATTGTGAAACAATGATTAATTTTTGCCTTAATTATTTGTTTTGGAAAATTATCACAACTAAGGCCTAAAAGAAAAACCCTAACCCTTCTCAATTTCCCTCTTTTATTCTTTACAAAAAACAATCAGCTAATAGCAAAAAAAAAAAAAAAAAAAAATAACACCCAAGGAGAGAGAGCAGCCCACAGCCCATTACTTTTTCCCCCAGCCCATCTAATCTTGTCGTCTTCCTCCTCGACATGTCGTCAGCATGTACGATCGCAGCTCCACCGCAAGATCGTCGTCTCCCCCTCCCGATTCGATGCCGTACTCTTGCTCCTTCCCCTTAAAACCACCAAACCTCTGCCCTAGCCCTGCCTCCTCCCACACGCCGCCAAAGCCTAATGTCTCTGTTCTTCCTTCCCCCCCCGATCTCCCTCTGTCTGAATTCTGCAGAACCAAAACCACCGAGACCACCACCCTCCTCCTTCCCTCATCGCCGGTCACACGTCCACCTCGAGGAGCACCCGATGGCGGGAATGGAACCGGGGCGGTCCCCGGCGCCTCCCCGTCCCTTCGCCGCTTGCCGGGAGGCCCGGAGTGGGCCGCGCCGTCGCCGGCAAGGGCTCACCGTACCTGCACCTCGACATCGACCATGGCAGGTATGCCCTATATCTCTTCCTCCCCCCTCGTTTCTTCTCCTGTGCTGGCACACCACGCCACGGCCGCACGATCGCCCGCACACCCCCGCGCAACTCCGCACGGCATCCGTCCTGCCGCCGGCCGGCGATCGCCGTTCCAGTGCTCCGCGTCGTCAGGTTCAGAAGGAACTGACGAAAGTTTCAGTTAAACGTCCGCTGTCCACCTTAACCTCCGTCAGACGCGGATATGTTCAGAAACCACGAACCAGCCCAGTGGTTCGCGTCCCGTGCTCGACCGCGCAGGTCGCGTGTTCGATCCCCACGGCCGCGGCCTTTTTCTCGTTTTACCACGCGTGGCGCCGGGTCCCACGGGTCAGTGACCGCGGAGGCCACCTCAGCAGCCACCCGCGCAGCGTCAGCGCCGCGTGGCCCTCGGGCCCGCGCGTCAGCGGCCGCGGCTGGGGTCACCCTCGGTGAGAATCTCCCCCAGATCCAGATCTGGATCTGGCATTTCGCGTTAAGGCCCCTGGCCTTCTCTTTTTTGCACCCGAGCCCCTCCAACTTCTGTTTCCATCACAAAACAGCCCCTGCCTTTCACAATTTGCACCCTAAAAATCAAATAGCTATAACTTTTAATCTATAAATCCAAATCATACAAACTTTATATGTACCCCACTCCAAATTTCCTGAACTTTTAAAATATGCAAATTGTTTTCTGTTTTGAAATTTCAAAATGCAATTTAAATTTGAATTCAAATAATTAAATTGCAAATTTCTAAATTCAATAACTAATTCATTATTAATCCAATAAATGCAAATAAAATATGTTTTCCATACCATTTCAACTCATCTTTCCAAATATAAATTTTGTTTCCTGGTTTGAATAATTTAAATTGCCTAAACAATTTAAATCTTGTTTAATTCAATTAAAAATTGTTTAATATTGTTTAATTCATAATTAAATAATCCTAGGTCCAATTTCAAAATGTGAAACATGTAATCCAACTAAAATTTGATGTTCTTTTCAAATATAAACTTTGTTATTTGTTTTGAACCCCTTTAACTTGATGAAAACAACAATTGCTTGTGATACATGTTTAAGTAACCAAACTTTCCACCCTTAACCAATAATTTCCAAACTTGTTAAAACCTTATTTCAGTTGGTTCCATTGTTGTTATTTTGCTGTTTTCCTCATCCATGCCTCATGCTAATCCACCTTCATCTGTTGATTAGTTGGAAAACAAATAATCTAACCATAATTCATGGGCTTTTCATATGCAACTCAAATTGCATATGGGTTCATTTAAATCTGTTTATCTTGTCAACTAGTTTATTCTGATGCATCTTTAACCTGTCATGCATCCATATCTTGATCATGCTGGATCTTTTGCCGTAGTAGTAATTGTTGCATCCGGTGTTTGTTCGAGGTTCATTGCTTCTTCCCGGATAGGACGTTGAGATGATGTGAGCAACGACAAGTTCTGCTACCTTGCGGGATCTCAGGCAAGTATACTCACTTGCTGCCAAATGGCTGCCTTTCATCACTTGTTACCGATACTTTCCGTTGATTCTTTTCTGCTATCCTTAGTAGTAGTTGTTTCTGTTACGAACCCATCACATGAATCCTTTAACCCTGATATTGCCTCACCTCCACACCCATAACCATTGCTTGTGCCCGTGTCTTACTAGCATGCTTAGGTTGCTTTGCTCGAGTCTGTTACCCGTTACTTTCTGTTACCATTTCTATTATGTTCTGGGGGCTCGATGTTTAATCAATCAATCAATCATGCTACTGTTATTGTTTAATAATAAATTTGATGATAAGGCACCGGCAGGAGGCCCTTTGTGGTTTTGAGGCCTGCTAGTGTCGACCCTAATAGGAAAAGGGTCTTGTCTACTGATCCATGATGAGCGCACTACCCGCATGTGGGAAGCGAGTATGGGCGCCCCCCTCAATTTGACTCGATTCGCATCTCGTCCAAATCGCCTCATTTAGTTCGGGTTTTCCATTTGCTGCATGCATGATCTTGCGAGCCCTTGGATCCCGGGTGGAACTTTCGTAGTCGGCATATAGGGGGACACGTTCTTAGAGTGCTATGAGGGTCCATTTTCTTCTGGGCTCGATTAGCCGTGCGCCCAAGGTTCTTTGGGCTTGATGCGAAGAAGAGTTGAGTTGTGTAGAGTACCTCGCTTGGTGGGTTAGCTCCCCATCTGGCGGGTTATTCTTGCGTGTACGGCTAAATTGGTGGAACCCTGCAGGGATAATCTTCTCGAGAAGCCGTGTTTTCCGCGGTTATGGATTACTTGGTGAAAGTACTGGCTAACAAGTACTCAGGACAACTTAAACCTAATGATAACAATCTTACACCCAATGATTAACAACTTGACTAGTAATAGGCTTATTGACACAATAATCTGAACCATCATTAATCCAACTGTGTGAGTTATCCTCGGATTGCTTCTTCGGATAAGGGGCGAGATCCAGGATGGGTTTGTTTGAAGTTATCTTTCAGTTGGTTACAATACTCGATCTTATCTCCTTTCTGTTAGCCGGAAGTTGTAGTATCTCTCTGTAGTTGGTTAGTGCAGCCTGCTGTCGCTTATTTGCCATAACCCCTTCCTTTCCGTTGATCCCAAAGTAATTTGTATCTTGTGATGACTGGCTACGCCAGTATCTTGTGAGTATGGTTTATCCCCCTTGCCAGTACTTAACCGTACTGACCCACAAATCTCTTTCGTGGCTGCAAATTCCAAATTGCAGTCAACAGGTTTGAAGTCTGACGACGTTAGCTTGGGAATCCCTCCGGCTTGGCCTGGGCAAGGATTGGACGCTCTCGGTTATCTTCAGGACTCTTAGTCCAATTTGTATCTTGTCCGTAGACGGACGATATGTTGTTTCTTCCGCTGTTATTTGGATCTTTGTATTGTATCAGTTGTAACCCTGGCTCGTTTGAGTCATCTTGTATCTATCTGTTTCTGTTGTAATTGTGGATTATTCGTGAACTATTGTAATGTTATCATAAATGGCAACCTGGAATCGGTTATTATGCGGATTTGGCGGGAATGCTGAAATCTGCATAGTGCCCGATCTCGGGGCGTCACAAATGGTATCAGAGCCAGGTTCCGATTCCCGAGATTGTTTCGATACGAATGGTTATCGAAGCAACGGGTCCGCAAAGCCTGTAGGTTAACCTCGCTAACGGTCGTTGTTTCTAGAGTGTCAAAACTATTTCTGCTAAACTAATTTGGAAAAACATCTCAATAGGATTCTTGTTTTCTCCTTACCCCTATTCTATTTTCCCTCCCATCTTATTTGTTTTGGAGTCTACTCTCGTACTCAATCTTTCAAAGTGTTAGGATCCTACGTGGGTGGACGTTTTCTGAGCCCTTAACCTAATAGGTTCGATCATCATAAGATTCCTGGTGGAAGAACATCGTCGTCACTCCGAGCAAGAATCTCTTGTTAGTGGTGTCGAGGAGATCAACTGGAAGCACGAAGAATCGATAGTCGAACTTCTTTCCCCTCCCGGGTTAGCAGGTGGATTGCGAGGGCGCAATCCCTTGTTAGTGGTGTCGTCTGTAACACCTGGGGTGTTACCTTAGGCTAGAAAGTTGTTTGTTTTCTTTTGTTTTGCATCCCATGCATCATAAGCATTGCATCATGTTTTCCAAACCACTCAAACTTCAAAACAATTTAAAATTGTTCAAAACCCTAATGGTAAATGCAAATAACACATTCAAATCCAATCACATCCTGCTTGGCAATATTTCAAATGGGAGTTTAAGAATTAAAATCTTGCAAACAAAATTAAAGCTGATAATGTTTTCATAATTGCTTGAACCTATTTAATATAATTTGCCTATTTCCAAAATTTCCCAAATCAAACATTGTTTGAATTTCACCTCAAACCTTTAAACCAAATTAAATATTCAAAATTGTGAAACAATGATTAATTTTTGCCTTAATTATTTGTTTTGGAAAATTATCACAACTAAGGCCTAAAAGAAAAACCCTAACCCTTCTCAATTTCCCTCTTTTATTCTTTACAAAAAACAATCAGCTAATAGCAAAAAAAAAAATAAAAAAAAATAACACCCAAGGAGAGAGAGCAGCCCACAGCCCATTACTTTTTCCCCCAGCCCATCTAATCTTGTCGTCTTCCTCCTCGACATGTCGTCAGCATGTACGATCGCAGCTCCACCGCAAGATCGTCGTCTCCCCCTCCCGATTCGATGCCGTACTCTTGCTCCTTCCCCTTAAAACCACCAAACCTCTGCCCTAGCCCTGCCTCCTCCCACACGCCGCCAAAGCCTCATGTCTCTGTTCTTCCTTCCCCCCCGATCTCCCTCTGTCTGAATTCTGCAGAACCAAAACCACCGAGACCACCACCCTCCTCCTTCCCTCATCGCCGGTCACACGTCCACCTCGAGGAGCACCCGATGGCGGGAATGGAACCGGGGCGGTCCCCGGCGCCTCCCCGTCCCTTCGCCGCTTGCCGGGAGGCCCGGAGTGGGCCGCGCCGTCGCCGGCAAGGGCTCACCGTACCTGCACCTCGACAGCGACCATGGCAGGTACGCCCTGTATCTCT
Organism: Alopecurus myosuroides; assembly: GCA_028641055.1. NCBI lineage: Eukaryota > Viridiplantae > Streptophyta > Magnoliopsida > Poales > Poaceae > Alopecurus > Alopecurus myosuroides. Next base: position 165,006,556 of record CM054062.1, read on the forward strand.
TCCTCCCCCCTCGTTTCTTCTCCTGTGCTGGCACACCACGCCACGGCCGCACGATCGCCCGCACACCCCCGCGCAACCTCGCACGGCATCCGTCCTGCCGCCGGCCGGCGATCGCCGTTCCAGTGCTCCGCGTCGTCAGGTTCAGAAGGAACTGACGAAAGTTTCAGTTAAACGTCCGCTGTCCACCTTAACCTCCGTCAGACGCGGATATGTTCAGAAACCACGAACCAGCCCAGTGGTTCGCGTCCCGTGCTCGACCGCGCAGGTCGCGTGTTCGATCCCCACGGCCGCGGCCTTTTTCTCGTTTTACCACGCGTGGCGCCGGGTCCCACGGGTCAGTGACCGCGGAGGCCACCTCAGCAGCCACCCGCGCAGCGTCAGCGCCGCGTGGCCCTCGGGCCCGCGCGTCAGCGGCCGCGGCTGGGGTCACCCTCGGTGAGAATCTCCCCCAGATCCAGATCTGGATCTGGCATTTCGCGTTAAGGCCCCTGGCCTTCTCTTTTTTGCACCCGAGCCCCTCCAACTTCTGTTTCCATCACAAAACAGCCCCTGCCTTTCACAATTTGCACCCTAAAAATCAAATAGCTATAACTTTTAATCTATAAATCCAAATCATACAAACTTTATATGTACCCCACTCCAAATTTCCTGAACTTTTAAAATATGCAAATTGTTTTCTGTTTTGAAATTTCAAAATGCAATTTAAATTTGAATTCAAATAATTAAATTGCAAATTTCTAAATTCAATAACTAATTCATTATTAATCCAATAAATGCAAATAAAATATGTTTTCCATACCATTTCAACTCATCTTTCCAAATATAAATTTTGTTTCCTGGTTTGAATAATTTAAATTGCCTAAACAATTTAAATCTTGTTTAATTCAATTAAAAATTGTTTAATATTGTTTAATTCATAATTAAATAATCCTAAGTCCAATTTCAATATGTGAAACATGTAATCCAACTAAAATTTGATGTTCTTTTCAAATATAAACTTTGTTATTTGTTTTGAACCCCTTTAACTTGATGAAAACAACAATTGCTTGTGAGACATGTTTAAGTAACCAAACTTTCCACCCTTAACCAATAATTTCCAAACTTGTTAAAACCTTATTTCAGTTGGTTCCATTGTTGTTATTTTGCTGTTTTCCTCATCCATGCCTCATGCTAATCCACCTTCATCTGTTGATTAGTTGGAAAACAAATAATCTAACCATAATTCATGGGCTTTTCATATGCAACTCAAATTGCATATGGGTTCATTTAAATCTGTTTATCTTGTCAACTAGTTTATTCTGATGCATCTTTAACCTGTCATGCATCCATATCTTGATCATGCTGGATCTTTTGCCGTAGTAGTAATTGTTGCATCCGGTGTTTGTTCGAGGTTCATTGCTTCTTCCCGGATAGGACGTTGAGATGATGTGAGCAACGACAAGTTCTGCTACCTTGCGGGATCTCAGGCAAGTATACTCACTTGCTGCCAAATGGCTGCCTTTCATCACTTGTTACCGATACTTTCCGTTGATTCTTTTCTGCTATCCTTAGTAGTAGTTGTTTCTGTTACGAACCCATCACATGAATCCTTTAACCCTGATATTGCCTCACCTCCACACCCATAACCATTGCTTGTGCCCGTGTCTTACTAGCATGCTTAGGTTGCTTTGCTCGAGTCTGTTACCCGTTACTTTCTGTTACCATTTCTATTATGTTCTGGGGGCTCGATGTTTAATCAATCAATCAATCATGCTACTGTTATTGTTTAATAATAAATTTGATGATAAGGCACCGGCAGGAGTCCCTTTGTGGTTTTGAGGCCTGCTAGTGTCGACCCTAATAGGAAAAGGGTCTTGTCTACTGATCCATGATGAGCGCACTACCCGCATGTGGGAAGCGAGTATGGGCGCCCCCCTCAATTTGACTCGATTCGCATCTCGTCCAAATCGCCTCATTTAGTTCGGGTTTTCCATTTGCTGCATGCATGATCTTGCGAGCCCTTGGATCCCGGGTGGAACTTTCGTAGTTGGCATATAGGGGGACACGTTCTTAGAGTGCTATGAGGGTCCATTTTCTTCTGGGCTCGATTAGCCGTGCGCCCAAGGTTCTTTGGGATTGATGCGAAGAAGAGTTGAGTTGTGTAGAGTACCTCGCTTGGTGGGTTAGCTCCCCATCTGGCGGGTTATTCTTGCGTGTACGGCTAAATTGGTGCAACCCTGCAGGGATAATCTTCTCGAGAAGCCGTGTTTTCCGCGGTTATGGATTACTTGGTGAAAGTACTGGCTAACAAGTACTCAGGACAACTTAAACCTAATGATAACAATCTTACACCCAATGATTAACAACTTGACTAGTAATAGGCTTATTGACACAATAATCTGAACCATCATTAATCCAACTGTGTGAGTTATCCTCGGATTGCTTCTTCGGATAAGGGGCGAGATCCATGATGGGTTTGTTTGAAGTTATCTTTCAGTTGGTTACAATACTCGATCTTATCTCCTTTCTGTTAGCCGGAAGTTGTAGTATCTCTCTGTAGTTGGTTAGTGCAGCCTGCTGTCGCTTATTTGCCATAACCCCTTCCTTTCCGTTGATCCCAAAGTAATTTGTATCTTGTGATGACTAGCTACGCCGGTATCTTGTGAGTATGGTTTATCCCCCTTGCCAGTACTTAACCGTACTGACCCACGAATCTCTTTCGTGGCTGCAAATTCCAAATTGCAGTCAACAGGTTTGAAGTCTGACGACGTTAGCTTGGGAATCCCTCCGGCTTGGCCTGGGCAGGGATTGGACGCTCTCGGTTATCTTCAGGACTCTTAGTCCAATTTGTATCTTGTCCGTAGACGGACGATATGTTGTTTCTTCCGCTGTTATTTGGATCTTTGTATTGTATCAGTTGTAACCCTGGCTCGTTTGAGTCATCTTGTATCTATCTGTTTCTGTTGTAATTGTGGATTATTCGTGAACTATTGTAATGTTATCATAAATGGCAACCTGGAATCGATTATTATGCGGATTTGGCGGGAATGCTGAAATCTGCATAGTGCCCGATCTCGGGGCGTCACATGTTAGTTGTAGTAGAAGAGGTAGGCATAATAACAATGCTATTTGATGAAGATGCAACATGCTTATTAGATTGTTGAGCTAGAAGCTTGATTTGAGACTTAGCAAGTTTGTCATGAATTTCTTTGAGAGATGCAAACTCCCCTTTTAGTTTGTCATGTTCCTCGACAAGTTTTTCATGGGCTATTCCTAGCTTTAACTCTTCCTCTTCAAATTATTTAAGTAAAACAAGAGATTTGGCATGTTCTGTCTTATGCTTGGCAAGAGATTTTTCGTTATCTTTTCTAAGCTTAGAAACACTAATAGCATAAGTCTCTTGTAGACTTGATAGTTTCTCTTCAAGAGAAGCTCTCATGGATCTCTCCTTTTCGAGAGCCTTGACGAGTTCGTCATCATGATTCTCATGGCTACCGCCATGGTTCTCCAAGGTCGTGATGATCTCCTCCTTCTCATCAATGAGAGAGTTGGCATCATCAAGTTGCCTTAGGAGAGCTTTTACTTTTTCTTTAGTTTCACCTTCAAGACTACACAACCAAGATCCTAGGTTCTTGGCCTCCTCATCATCAACAATGTTTTCAACACAATCCAATAATGAGGGAGAGCTAGTGATAGTAGACTTTGAGGTGGAAGATATTACCGCGGTGGCTTTTGCCATGAGCCATGTAGGTCGGATCGATGCCTTCTCATTGGGAGATTCGAATAGAGAGACCGATGAAGAGGAAGTCGTAGCTATGGCGACGTGGGCGACACCTACGACTTCATCTTCTCCTTCATCTCCGGAGTAGTATGTTTCCAATGTTGGGCCCTCTTGAACATATAGAGCCCTTGGGACTCTTCTAGCGAGGTTCTTGTTTTGTGGAGATTTGTTCTTGTCCTTGCGAACAAGCTTCCCTTCATTCTCTTCTCGTGGCTCAAAAGGACACTCTTTGACGAAGTGGTTCGCACTTCCACAATTGTAACAAGTCCTTGGCCGCTCGCCTTTCTTCCTAAAGGTCTTGTTCCTTGAGGGTCTAGGGGCACCGGCCTTGTGAGCCTCCCATCTCTTCCAATACCCTTGCATGGCAAGAGCAATACATTTGTGGGCACCCTTGTATGTATCCTCATAGTCCTCATCATCATCATCATCATCATCCACTTCTTCTATCTTGGCCATGGCCTTAGATTTTAAGGCAAGGTTAGGAGACTTCCCATGGCCTCTTGAGCGAGCAAGAGCATCATCCGCGCTCTTGTGAGACAAAGATATGGCTATGAACTCACTAAGGACACCAATGGAGTTGAGTGAGTTGTAGTCGGATCTTGTTCGAATGCTAGTGGAGAGATTCTTCTCAAAAGGAGTTATGGCCTTGACAAATTTCCTCTTGATCCACTCATCGGAGATTTCCTCCTTTCCAAAGTCCCTTAATTGATTGCCAAGGGTGACCACTCTTCTATATAGCTCCTCGGGACTCTCATCTTCATGCATGACAAAGTTCTCGGACTTGTCAAGAGCAACATCGTATTTTGATGATTGGATGCTTGCATTGCCTTGGAACAAGGAGTCAAGCTTATCCCAAGCTTCCTTGGCGGTCTTGATACCGTGAATGTGTTCAAGATGTTCTCTTGGGAGGGCCTTTTGGATAGTCACAAGAGAGGTCTTGTTGAGTTGAAATTCCACATCCTCTCTTGGAGTCAAGTTGTTCGGATCGTGAGGGTGAAATCCATATAGAATGCTTCTCCACAATGCGGTGCAAGATCGTGAAATGTGAGACTCCATATCGAACTTCCAAGAAGAAAACTCGTTAGTGTTAAGCATGGGAGGAACTCCAACATTAACCATGTGTGGCATAGTGGCAATAGGGTGAATAGAGTCGTAATTAGGATGTGGTGGAACTTTAGATTGAGACCCCGAACCGTTAGCCGATTGAGACTTGGAGCCCTCGGAGCTCACACCACCCTTAGCCTTTTTATCGGCTTTTGCTTTGGCTTTCGCCTTAGCTAAAGCGATGTTAGCTTCCATCTCGTCGATATCCGGAATGGAATCTTCGTCCGAGCTAACATCGTTGGTAGTGAGAGGTGGTTCCGTGGACTCCTTGGTTTTCCCCATCAGTGCCTCCATCATTTTCTTCATGCTAGACACATCCGAGCTAACACAAGAGCTAACCTTAGATAGTTCGGTTTGGAGAACTCCAACCGTATCTTGTAGGTTAGATATAGTGTCAGCCATTTTGGATATTTCCGCACTAGAACTTCCGGGGGCATTTTCATCGACCATTGTACTCTTGGGCGGTTAAGCCCTTAGTAAGAGCCGAGGCTCTGATACCAATTGAAAGTGCACTATGGTCAACTAGAGGGGGGGGGGGGTGAATAGGTTGACTACCAATTTTTCTTTTCTTTTCCTTTTAGTGGGGCTTAGCAAGATAAAGTAAGGTTCTCTAGATGTGCAACTAGGTGAGCAACCTATGTGAACAAAACGATATGCGCAACGGAAGTAAAGCGTAAGGTAGTAAAGCAAACAACAAGTGTAAACAAGGAGACAAGGATATGATTCACCGTAGTTCCTTCTCAAAGAGAAGTACGTCTACGTTGGAGAGGTGGGGAGCCACCTAGGCGCTCCTCAATAGCACGGTTGTGCACACCTTGTTCTCCTTGAGCTTCTCCGGTGAGGGAGATGCTCGTTTCCACTATGAGGTCGACTTGAAGGCGTTGACCAAACCTTTACAAGGACTTGAGGTCACTCCACAAGATGGATGAAGGCTCTCAAGCAATCCGTAGCTTCTTGCAACAAGGTGGAAACTACAAGCACGAGATCTACTAAGGTTTCTAGGCCTCAAGTAGGATTCTAGATCTACTAGGTTGTGGTGGATGGATTTGAGATTCCTTTGGTGGAAGTGTGGATCTAGGTCTCCTCTAGCTCTCCACCAAGTTTGGGAGTGTTTGGGTGGACGGAGTGGGAGATCTAGGTGGTTGAAGCTTTCATTAATGGCTAGGAGAGAGAATGGGAAAAGCTTGGCATTTAAGAGGTAGGGGAAGGGGTATTTATACCCCTTGCATTTAAGTGACCGTTTGCAGTCCAGGGCACCGGAGGCTCCGGTGGTTTCACCGGAGGCTCCGGTGGTCTTCAGCCTGCTCCACAGTTGCGCAGCGCAACAGCTAGTTTGCGCTGGAATGCTGAGCGGAGGCTCCGGTGGGACCTGCGGAGGTTCCGCCCACCGGAAGCTCACCGGAGGCTCCGGTGGAACATCCGCTCTGCCCAAACAGAAAGGCAGTTAAGCGGAGCATCCACCGGACCCCCCACCGGAGCCCAGTTACCCTAGGAAAGGGAAGGCACCGGAGGTCCACCGGAGGTTCCGGTGGAACATCCGCTCTGCTCAAACAGAAGGGCATTTGCGCAGAGCTTCCACCGGAACCCCACCGGATCCCTTTTTGCGTGCAGCTCGTGTGTTGGAGGATGGCGGAGCCTCCGGTGGAAATGGCGGAGGTTCCACCCACCGGAACTCCACCGGAGCTTCCGCTCCTGGTTCCGCTCATTTGCTCCAGAGTGGGGTTTTGGCGGAGCTCCCACCGGACCCCCACCGGATCCTGGGCGGAGCCTCCGGTGGAAACACCGGAGCCTCCGCTCCTGCATATTTCACTTTCCTGGATTCGTTTCTCCTTGCACTTTTCATATAAACTGATCATTTGCCCCATAGAATAAGTGAACCTGTTTAAACCTGGGCATTTCCATCTATTGAACAAACATTAGATCAAATAGTTGTGTTATCATATAATTACCAAAACGGACGATGATCTTTCACCGGTATCACTATCTTTGCTTTTATTACTAGAGTCGTGTGTCTTATCATGGTTAGGGAGGTTATCTTATAGTATGGTCGTTTGCAAGTTGGGCTATCACTCCTTTATAAGTGAAGCTTTGTATCCGTTGGTGTGAGTTGCCTATGATGAAATATTGACATGAAGTCTTCTACTTACTTAGTTGCACTATATGTTCTAGTCATGGAAATTATTCTCGCATGCTTGTCTTATGTTTAGTAGTGATCTCATGTTGGGTATAGTAGCAGAAATTTATTGAGTATTGGAAAACATACCATTGGTCATAGCAACAACACTTAGAGACTTAGAACAAAGAAGAGAGATTCCACATGCAGATATATTGACCCACATATCTTTTATGCCTGCAAAACCTTCATGTTTATGTTCTTATGATTGATGTGTTATGCTGACAAGGAAGACAATTGCAATATCTCATGTTTTATATCATTGCATGGTTTCATATATCTGTATGCATCTCTCAACTTCGTATGTTTGCTACAAAGACTTTGCTAGCCAAAAACCCAATACTGAGTGTGATCACTACTCCTACATCCAAATACCTGAACCAAAAAACTTCCACAAGTGTCCACCATACCTTCCTATATGTGGTATTTCACCACCACTCCAAGCAAATTTCTCGTGTGATACCTTTGAAACCTTAAAAAAAATATAAAACCTGTTTTGTGTTCCTATTTTAGCTCATGAAGAAGTAGTTTAAAGTTTATTATGTCTTATGTCAAGCAATATTATTATTTCTTATTTCACCCGATGAGTATGGAGTCGGTGCTCATCTAAAATTGCAAGAGAGCTGGTGCCAAATAATATAATATAAAAAGGCACTTCCCCATGGATTGATGAAAGCTGGTGGGTACCTGTGGATATAGCTAGCCTTGGTTTGTGAAAGGCATGGTGGGGGGAAGTGCCAACCTAAATAAAGAAACGAAAAACGCTCTCAAAAGTTTAAAACCTTGCTTGACATGAGTTATGATAAGTTTTTTTATTACCATTCGTTGACATAGACATACATATCTCTCAAAATTACGTTTTCATGCCTACGTTTTATTGAGATAAAAAGCTCTAGCACATGAGTAATCCATGATTCGCTCTGTGAAGGGCCCTTCTTTACTAACATGATTGAGTCAGTTTACCTATTCCCTCTATTCTCTACTAACAAACTTATGATGTTGAACTGAGATACATTCTTTTATATGTCCACGATGATATTTAACCATGTTTTATTGAAGTTGGCATTACCATCATGGTAAACAAGCTGAAAATTTAGCTTTGCTAACTAGCATCTTCCTTTGTGTCAGTTGTTTTCACCTCCGTTATTAAGAATATGATCCCTGAAAGTTTTCTATTCATGAAAAGACTTTACGATAATTGAAGTATGTGTTATTTGTTTAATAGCTCTCACATAAACTCTTCCGAAAAGATAAGATTGATATGATAGTTGTTCTCTGACCAAGAACATAGTTTGCCATAGATCAATGAATTTGCACTCACTTTACCTTTATATGACTGAATCATTACTTCACCTTGAGAAGCATTATGGGAATGATTGCTGTATAGAATTGTTAGAATTTATTGAGTAATTGCTGATGCTTCATGTCCGTATTCTTTATTATCAACACTTCACATCATAAAACATATGGTCATGTTTTCCGAGCTCAGTTTTCGCTTGGGGACAAGCGGAGTCTAAGCTTGGGGGAGTTGATACGTCCATTTTGCATCACTATTTTATATGATGATTTTCCTTTATTCATTGATACTTTCCCTATTAGGGCACTATACTTATGTTATTTTGTTGTTTTCCCTGTGTTTTACAGTTTTATAAAATTGTTTATCAGAGTCAGAAAACAACTGGAAAAGGCACTTGTCAGAAGGGATATTTTCTGGACGTCAGAAAAATCGGGAAAATCAGAAAACAAGGTTTTGTCAGAAATCACCGGGGGAGCCTGAAGGGCTACCAGAGGGGAGCCAGGGGCACCCAAGCGCCTATGCGACCATGTCTGAATAGAATAGACCGCCTTGTTTACAACCTGCAAAAAATGAACATTGTTTCTTTTGTGAAAAATCACATCGTTCCGGCTGTTCCAAATTGCTCAAAGAAAAGCGGCAACACCAATTCGAATGCGTGCCTCTGTTTTCCTCTCGATGCCATTTAGCCAACTACCAAACATATTCGTAATTCTAGTCGGTGTATAAATGCTAAATATAAAGTGAACAAGACGCCAAATATCACGAGCAAAAGGGTAACGAATAAACAAATGTTCTATAGACTCATCTGAATCGCAAAAGACACATCTTTTCTAACCATTCCAATTTCTCTTAATCAAATTATCCTTTGTCAGAATTAATTTTCTGTTAAGGAACCACAAAAAGATCTTAATCTTTAACGGAACCTTCAATTTCCACAAATATTTACGCAAAAATCTCGTGGAACCGTGCAGTAAATCAGTATAAAAGGATTTCACGGAGAACGACCCATCAACTGTGAACTTCCAACGGAACGAATCCGTCTCATCAGCGAGGGACACGCTCATTAGCCTCTCAACTAACTGCAACCAAAATACCCTCCTTTCACCCGAAATACTTCTCCTAAACAGAATGTTCAGGGGATTATGAGCTAACACATCAGCCACCGTGACATTCTTATGAACAACAATTTTATACAGAGACAAGTATGATTGTGAAAACGGTTCATCAGCTAACCAAGAGTCCTCCCAGAAAAGAACCTACAGCCCATTACCTAAACAGAACTGACCCCGTGAAAAAAAACTCTTGCTTTACTTTCATAATCCCCTTCCAAAAAGTAGAATCTGTCGGTTTTACCTCGACTTGAGATAACGTTTTATCCCCTAAATATTTATTAGAAAGCAACTCTTGCCACACGCGCTCCTCGTTAATAATTTTGAACAGCCACTTACTCAACAAGCACATATTCTTTATTTGTAACACCTCAATACCCAAACCACCTTGGTCCTTAGGACGACACACAATATTCCATTTCGTAAGGCGATATTTTCTCTTCTTTGAATCACTTTGCCAGAAAAATCTCGACCGGTAAAAGTCCAACCTCTTCCTAACCCCAACTGGGATTTCAAAAAAGGATAGTAGGAACATTGGTAGACTTGTGAGAACGGAGTTAACTAAAATGAGGAGATCCCCATAAGAAAGTAACTTACCCGCCCAAGAACTCAACTTTCTATCAAACCTATCCTCAACCGGTTTTCACTCTTTATTTAAAAGTTTTCTATAATGAATTGGGATGCCTAGGTATTTAAATGGCAAAGTGCCTACCTCACAACCGAAAATGTGGCGGTAATCATCTTGCACATCCTTAGAATTCCCAAAACAATACATCTCACTCTTGTGGTAATTTATTTTCAGCCCTGATAATTGCTCAAACATCGCAAGAATGAGCTTCATATTAACCGCTTTCCCCAAATCATGTTCTACGAAAAGAATCGTATCATCAGCGTATTGAAGAATTGAAAACCCCCCACCCCTCGACAAGGTGTGGTATCAACCCTCCAACTTGACCATCCTCCTTCCAACGCTCGATGAGAATAGCCAACAAATCTGCCACAAGGTTAAAAAGAATAGGGGACAGTGGGTCCCCCTGCCTTAAACCTTTTAATGTTTGTAAAACCAAAGAAACAGAGATGCTCTAAACATTTTTGCAACGGTAAATTACCAGTTGTATATCGGATTAAAGTTTGTAAAATTATCATTGTATGTTTTTTTCCATCTTATCATGCTTTGTGTGAAAAAGTTGCCTTGCAATGATATAATTTGGAATATGCATAAATTATCTGCTTAGGCATATTTTAATAGAAACAATAACAAAATAAAATCCGATCAAAATGTGTAAGTGCTCATTAGTTTCATGAAAAAGTTGCCAGAATTATCGTAAGTTTGAAGTCCTCGTGGTACCTGGAAGGTTATTCTGCATTTGTGTGCCGTAGAAATCGGTGGCTTTCTCACGTTGATCTGTTCCGGTATCTTGATGCTCCATTAGTGCTGGCTACCATTCTGCTTCAGGTACAAAAGTTTGAGTACATAATTCACAGGTAAAACTAGAAGATACCATGTGCGTTACTGCGAAGATCGCTTTTGAATCTACAATATATTATAAACAAAAGTTTACAAAAGATATGATCATGTTTTCTAAGTGAATATGCAAAGTTTAATTTATCATAAGATATATTTAAATTATTAATATGAATATTTGAATGGTTTAATAAAGGGATGATGTGTAGGTTGCATGTAGTGATGAATAAATATAAGTGGAGATGGCATGGACAAATCATTGGCTAGGAGAATGAATGATGTGGATAGCTTGCATGTTGAGATAGAAAAATCATTAATGCTTGTTAGCGGGGTTTTGCTTTATAAGAAGTATAGATAGATAGATAAACAAACATATACTGTACATGGGTTGTTATACCTTTTGAACAGAAAAAAGTAAGCACACATGCGCATTGCCTTTTCTTGGATTCCACGAGGCGTAATTGTCCGATTGACAATCGGTTGAAATTTGCCCAAAAGAGTTTCTTTTGCCCTGGATGTGTGTTATCTCCTATTATTCTGACGTGCTTGTGATAACGATGTACAGTAGATCCTATGGGTTGACAAAGGCATAGACGCAACTATCAAGAACTTGGTTTCAGGTAGTGGGGACTGAGGTGTCATTTCGAGGCAAGAAGAAGGAAGGTGCAGAAGGAAATGTGGAGAACTTATCTGAAGGTCCATTTCAGCGGTAAGCCGTCATAGAAAAAGTATTGCAAAACAGGAATAACTATGGCACATGCTATCGAATCAAATAGAATTATCTAAAGATTTAAGGCGGGTGTTCAGGACGGGCTGAGAGCATCTGCAGCCAATGTGAGTCTGCCATACGGGCCCGTACTTTAGCTGAGTTTTTTTTTTGAAACGAAGTTCAGCTGGGTTTCTGAATAGTCGAAACGGTGTGGTTGTCACAAGCTCTCGCTCCAGAATTCCCCCGCGCCGGCCTGGAGCTCTCTCCCGTGCCCTTCGCGCCCCTCCTCCCGTCGGCAAGGTACAATTTCTGCACCCTCCCAAGAGAATCGGTGGGACAGCTGAGGATTTTGGTCGGGCCACCATGGTCGTTGCCGGATCCGGCGGCCGTCATTCCGGCCGGTAGTGGCGGAAATCGGGGGAGGCGGCCGGTAGGGACGGTAGTCAGTGAGGTCACGCCCGAAGCAAGCCGCCATGGACGGCTGCCCCTACACGAGGTCGTCCGCTGCCCCTGTTTTGCATTTTTTATTTGTTTGTCCCGATCTGAACCAATTGATTATGTGCTACTTGGTCTTGGTGCCAGCTAAATCCTGACTATGGTGCCTGGTCTCGATCGATTTTTCTTGTATACTATGTAGATTAGCTGAGCTGTTTGGTCTCCGTGGTCTTGGTGCTACCTGAATGTGATTGTTTTCTCTACTACTTTATAAGTACATTAGAGCTGCTTGGTCTCGGTGATCTGGTGCTAGCTGAACATAAATTTTGTAGATGAGCTGAGCTGCTTGGTCTCGGTGATTATGTGTCAAATCGACGAAAGCGTTCTACTCGGTGCATATACCGAGCCGCGTGGTGTGTATATATATTGGGAGCTATGCGGCTCTAGCAGTTACAAACGGAGTCCAACTAGGAGTCCAACTAGGAGTCCAAGTCCGTTTATCTTGCACCGACTTGGTTACAATTTTGGTATGTCTAATACCCTCCCTTAATCACAACTTACTCAAGTTGAGATTATGTTTAAACTCCTCAAAATTTCGAACAGGCAGTGGTTTAGTAAAACCATCAGCCACTTGATCTCTAGAAGGAATAAAACGAATTTCTAATTGCTTCCTGAGCACTCTCTCTCTAACAAAGTGAAAATCTATCTCAATGTGCTTGGCCCGTGCATGAAAAACGGGATTAGCTGATAGATATGTTGCCCCTAGGTTATCACACCATAAGCAAGGTACTTGATGCAGCTTAATCCCAAGTTCTTGAAGAAGTGATTGCACCCAAATAATTTCTGCTGTAGCATTAGCAAGAGACTTGTATTCAGCCTCAGTGCTGGATCTAGATACTGTTGCTTGCTTCTTGGCACTCCAAGATATGAGATTAGGACCAAGAAATACTGCAAAACCTCCTGTGGACCGTCTATCATCAAGACAGCCTGCCCAATCAGCATCAGAAAATGCACTCACCAACATAGAAGAAGATTTGTTAAAAGTCAAGCCAACACTGATTGTTCCTCGGACATAGCGTAGTATTCTTTTGGCAGCAGTCCAATGAAGAGTAGTGGGAGCATGCAAATACTGACAAACCTTATTAACAGCATACGAGATATCAGGACGTGTAAGAGTCAAATACTGCAATGCTCCAACCAGACTGCGATAATGTGTACTATCTTCAGGACCCAATAATGTGCCTTCATGAGCTGTAACCTTTTCGGATGAAGACAAAGGAGTAGGTGCTGGTTTAGCATGGGTCATATTGACACGGGCAAGCATATCCCGAGCATATTTTGCTTGATGTAGAACAAGACCATCAGCAGTATAGTTAACCTCCATCCCAAGGAAAAAATGTAGTGCTCCAAGATCCTTGAGGGCAAATTCTCTATTTAATACACTAAGTAGAGTATCTGTGGCATCATTAGAGGAACTGGCAACGATAATGTCATCAACATATATGAGCATGTAAATAGTAACATGTGGTTTTTGATAGATGAACAAAGATGTATCCGATTTGGAGGCAAGAAACCCAAGTTTAATAAGTTGAGAGCTGAGACGTGAATACCATGCTCGAGGTGCTTGTTTTAATCCATAGAGTGCTTTGTCCAGTTTGCATATATAATCTGGCCTATGTCTGTCCTCATACCCAGGTGGTTGATGCATATAGACCTCCTCTTCCAGAACACCATGTAAAAACGCGTTCTTTACATCCAGCTGACGAAGACTCCATCCTCGTGTAACAGCAATAGAGAGAACTAGACGTATAGTTGCAATTTTAACAACTGGACTGAATGTATCCTCATAATCGATGCCATACCTTTGTTTAAAACCCTTTGCCACCAGTCTAGCTTTATAACGATCAATAGTGCCATCTGCTTTCCTTTTGATCCTGTATACCCAACGACAATCTATCACATTTGTTCCAGAACGTGCAGGAACGAGATGCCATGTATTATTTTTCATGAGAGCTCGATATTCTTCATCCATAGCATGTTTCCAATCTGTATGAGCAAGAGCATCTTTAAGATTTACCGGTTCTTCTGTTGATGCGGAGAGACACCACCGAACCATGCCATCTTTGTAAACGCGCGGTTTCGAAATTCCTCTATCCGCACGTGTAATGGCTTTGTCGGATGCAGTAGACACACGGGAAGCAGCATGGTGTGCGGGCGCAGAAGATCCATCCAGTGGCGCAGATCCCACCGGATCCGATTCTGTCGGGGCATCCGCACTGGATCCTGTCGGGGCGGTGTGGCCACCCGTGGAGCCACCTGCTCCTTGCTGTGGCGCCGCAGAGGATCCGGAGCGGCGCACGGTGCGCGTGCGCGCGGCCAGGTGGCGAGGCGCGGTAGGGGCAGAGGAGCTGGTCGGGAGCGGACCCGACAGCTGAACAGACGCAGACGGCGCGCGATCCGAGGGAGATTGCTGCACCTGATTCTCCTGCGCAGGTTCGTGATCCGATGCAGATTCTGGCTGCGAATCTGCATCACTTTCCGCATCATCTTCGTCATTTTGTGACATAAAATCATCACTATTTTGACTCAAATTTTCATCATCTTGTGTCAAATTTTCTCCTGTTTCCTGCATAGGCTGAATAACATATCTCGATGGAATATTAGTCAAAATTGAATCATTAGTGTGTTCGGCCCCGTGCTCAAAGGAATGCAAAGAAGAATCAAGTAATTGAATATCTTTGCGAAGTAGGGCCCCGGCATTTGGATGTAGTTGTTCAAAAGGAAAAATAGACTCATCGAACACAACATCACGAGAAATATAGATACGACCAGTTGACACATCAAGACACTTAACACCTTTATGAAGAGGACTATACCCTAGAAAAACGCAACGTTTGGAGCGAAAAGCAAGTTTGCGTTTATTGTAGGGACGAAGATTTGGCCAACAGGCACAACCAAACACTCTAAGAGAGGAATAATCAGGATTGGTGTTAAGTAATCGATGAACTGGAGTATCATAATTTATAACTTTGCTAGGAAGCATGTTAATCAAATATGTTGCTGTAAGAAAGGCTTCATCCCAGAATTTAAGAGGCATAGAAGAATTGGCTAGAAGAGCAAGTCCAACTTCAACAATGTGTCTATGTTTTCTTTCAGCGGAGCCATTTTGTTGATGAGCATGAGGGCAAGACACATGATGTGCAATCCCTTGAGTTTGGAAGAAAGAATTCAATTTCTCATACTCTCCTCCCCAATCTGATTGAATGGTGAGAATTTTGCTATCAAGTTTCCTTTCAACAAGTTTTTGGAAATTGATAAAAGCAGAAAAAACATCAGACTTTCTTTTGAGAAGATATATCCAAGTAAACTTGCTATAATCATCAATAAATCTTACATAATAGTCATGTCTACCAACAGAAGTGGGAGCAGGTCCCCAGACATCAGAAAATACTAACTGAAGGGGAGCTGTGGAGACACTAGTGGAGATAGGATAAGGTAACTGATGACTTTTAGCTTGCTGACAGGGATCACAAATAGACTGAAGACTCTTAGCTCTAACATGAGGAAGTTTATTTTTACTGATGATTCTCCTAACAATAGCAAACGATGGATGACCTAAACGACTGTGCCACTTAGCATGAGAGGGCTTCGTGGCAACAAAGGCATGCTTCTGATGAGATGACACTGATGAAGAAATAAGTGGATAGAGACCGCCAACACAACGCCCTCTATGAATTGTGTTCCTCGTAGCCTGATCCTTGATAAAAAAGAAACAAGGGTGAAATTCAATGAAAACATCGTTATCAAGAGTGAAACGATGAACAGATAGAAGGTTTTTAGATGCATTAGGTACATGTAGAATGTTTCGAAGATGAAATTTTTGAGCGGGGGTGCGAACAACTGAATGACCAACATGACAAATATTCATACCTTGTCCGTTTGCAGTGTTCACCTTATCTTGCCCCTTATACTTGTCTCGAACGGTGAGATTATTAAGTTCACTTGTGATATGATGAGTTGCACCGGTGTCGGGGTACCAATTGGTATCCACTCCATATGAGACATTATGTACCTCCTTCTCCTCATAGGTATCATCATGATCACGATCCTCCTGATAGCGATGCCAACAATCATTGGCAGCATGTCCTTCTCGGTGGCAGATTTGGCAGGTGACATCCACCCAAGGAGAAGTGCGACGGCGTCCGCGTCCACGTCCACGGCCACCTGCCGGAGGAGCGCCACGACCCCCGCGGTAATTCTGACGGGGTTGCTGATCATACCGTCCATAGCGATCATCACGCTGATCACGTTGCTGATATCCGCCACGTGTAGACTGCTGCTGTCCACGGCGATAGCCAGTACCACGACCACGCATGGCCGCGTTGGCAGAGGTTTTGAATCCACTATTCTGCGAGATTCCTTGGAGCTCATGCCGCTGATCTTGCGCAAGCACTTGGGCATATAGATCGGTAAGAGTGATCGGGCTGGTCATGAGACCGATAGCACCGACGAGTCCATCATACTCCGATCCGAGGCTAGCAAGGATGAAAGAAACGATCTCTTCATCATCCAGCGGCTTTCCTGCAGCGGCTAGTAAAGGTGAATACGCCGTGTCGGCTCTGCAAATATATCTTCAGAAACGAAGTTTGAACACATCGATTTCTTCTTCTTGGCTCATCAAACAGAAAGCATTTTTTAGAGTGGGGCAAGCGATCCTTTACCGTGTCAGCATAAATCTAACTGCTGGTTTGGCTAATGAAAATCCTCCGTGACGCTCATTTGTTGGTGGGACACTGTTGCTTCTCTGACTTGGTTGAGCCTTTCTAGACCATCACAAATCTTTTCTTGTTGCCAGTTCATATCAGTCGAGTTATTAGCTGTGAACTGGGCATTATTTCCAGCCGAAGGCGATGTGTACCCGCCCGCCAGGTGACCGACATCAAGCAGATCTGCTGATTTGAGCATCTCTGCAAGAGCCACGAGACATGGAGGCACTTTAGGGCGCCCAAACACTCTTTGGCAGTTGCAAATATGCCCCAGCACGGCAGCACTTGGTCCCAAGCAATTCTCTCTTCCTTTTTAAGAGCACAAGCAACCCTCGGTATGCTTTACTTTAGGTTGTACTGAGTCCCTATTACACGTGCATTGATTATACTAGTTGTATGCTATAGTGATGCTGCTTTCCCTCTGTTTTTTTGGACCAGTTGATACGCAAGGAACTGTAGCTAGTATTTGCTCCATTAGGTACATGTATAACTTCTAGAATGGCTGGGATTATGAGCTGTTAGGTACACGGCACTGATCAGGTAGGCTTTGTGAGTGCACCACAAAAAGGAAGAAGAAATCCGCTACAGAGCTGAAGATTGCAGTACAGTTTCTGGATACTAATGTCACTGCACACACGCGCTACAAATCAAACTTCACGAGCAGCTAAGCTAGGTCGCTGATCACTTCCACACGCACCAAGTTGCAGCTTTCAACGTCGTCCAAAGCACAAACTTGTTGCTCAAAATGGTTGCTGGATTATATAAGAGAACACGCGCACGGCGCACACGCAAATGCTTTGTGGCACGCCATTGAATTCGTCACGCTTTTGCTGTTGTAGCTTCAGGGGTAGCCCGAGGTGAGGCACTCCTCCCAGAACTTGCGATCCTCCTCCTGCCGCCTCGCCGCCGCTGCCGCCTTCGGATCACCATCGTCGTCGCTCTCTTCGCCGTAGTTCGTCGTCGTCGTTCCATTGCCGTTCGCTGGCCATGAGAAACATCTGCTGCTGCTCTGCTGGCACCACCAGACAACGTTGTCGCTCCCTTCGTCCTCGTCCTGTGCCCCGCTGCCTGCGCTCCCGTCCACGCAGCTCCCGCAGCCGTCGTCATCGCTGCCACCGTCAACGTCGTCGCCGATGGCCATGTCTGCCACCTCGGTCAGGCAGCACGACTCCGCCACGCTCTCCTTCCTTCCATGGGCGTCGGCCGTGCGACAACTTGTGTACGGCGGCGACCATGGAAGCGCTGCAGCCGCCGCCTGTGGAAGCAACGGCGGCGGCGGAGGTGGTGGTTGCTGGGGAGCTTGGTGCGGCCGCACGGTGGCCATCGGATATGGAGAGGCTAGCAATGGGAGAGGAAGTGAGATTTCTCGTCTGTTGTATGTGCGATGTCCATATAAATACTTGAAAGTGGAGACTGGCCGGTCAATTCTCACTGTGGTTTGGCTTTGAGATTTTGCAGAACGCACGAATCTCTACACTCCCAAGTTTCCGAGTAATCGCCCGGACGGCGCGCGTGGGCTGATATAGATGCGTGTCCTAATAGGTTGATTAAGCATTATCTCGCAGATGACCATTGTACTTTATCTGCGTACGAATATATGACGATGTTTAGGTGAGCATGTGCATTGAGAAAAGGCCGCTCTGCGCAGGTCGTCCTATAATTGACCAATCTTAGGTCCCTCGTGTGTCGTCAGATGAGCATCCAACGGTATGAAATCAGAAAATCGTGTTTTTATATTTTAGCCCCTCTACTTTTTAAATATAGAACCCGCAGTCCATAACAGCCCTACTTAAACGAACGGGCATATTGTGTTGTCCCGGTCATCTCGATAATTACAGCAAAACTGTCATTGCAACAAATTCGCGGGTATCGCAAATGTTTTTTCCGTCCCGTGTAAAAAAAAAAGTATTGCAACAAATTGTTGCAAAAAAATTCGAAAAGAGGTAATGCTAAAGAAAAGTAAACAGTTGTTTATTATATTGCAACAAAAAAGTTTAAATAATTCAACAAAAACCACAACCTATTACAACAAGAAACATGTGTTTTGCAATTTAACAACTGGGGTGGTTGTTTGCAACAAAAATGAACAACTATTTCAACAAAAATCACAACCTAAAAATATTTACATAAATTGAAAAGTTGGTAAGCAACAAACTGATTTGCTGCCTATTCAGCTGCAAGCCTGCAACAAAAATCATCACCTACTGCAACAAAAAGGAAACGGTAGCAACAAAAAAATCACATATTTACAACATGTGAAGGAACACATCATTTCGAATGAGTTAAAAAAACACATGCATTTTCTAGAAAAAATCATCTAGAAAAACATTCCAACATCTCGCCTGTCCTTTCTCAACAAAAAACGTGCGAAATTGTTACAAATTGTAAAGACATACGCGACGTTGATCGAAATGGCGAAAATACTTAGTGTACATATGACTAGACGTATTTATTATGATGGGCTGATGAAAAAAATGCTCTGATCAAAATATGGGCCAAAAAAATCAATCATGTGCTAATTGGATCTTCATACGCGTAAAGAAGCAGGCCCAAAGTGGGCAGCTCGCTAGCTCCCGCGAGCGACGTAAGGTTCGCTACTTTAGGTGCGCCTAAAAGAAGCATTTTCCTTGAGAAAAATGTGTTACTGAGTTGTTATGTACTCCTACAATGGATGGTTGAGAAGATGTTGTCAAAAATAAGAAAGAGCGTGATTAAGATAATAGTAATGCTACACTTACGGATCTAACCTACGGACTAATTTACGGGATTAGATGAGAATGTCCGTTAGACTTCTATAATTCTGCATAGCTTTCCTATACCTGTACGTGTATTGTAGACGTACATCTGGTACTCCCATATATATACGTGATAGGCCACCCCTAGAGTAGAGCCGGTTCCCCAAAACAATCCGTTTAACATGGTATCAGATTAGGTTTAGGGTTCCACCGCCGCCACCTCTTGGCCGCTGCCTCCCGCAGCCCTTCCGATCCCACCGCTTCCGTCCTCTTCTCCACGTGCTGCTGCTATGACGTCTGCCGCCTCCTCTGGCTCCTCCACCTCCAGGACTATCCCGGCCTCTCTTACCGCCCTCCTCTCAATCCACGCCAGACGCCCGCCTACATGTCGGCGCCCACTGCACCGCCAGCTCTCGTGACGACGGCCTACACGCCTTTAGCGGTCTTCACGCACGGCCCGATGCCGGTGTCGTTCGACTTCGGCAATCTCATCACCGTCAAGCTGTCACCAGATAACTATATTTTATGGCGTGCGCAGGTTCTTCCCCTCCTTGGGAGTCACTACCTAATCGGCTACGTCGACGACACTCTTCCTTTCCCTCCCGCGCTGGTTGACAGCGTGAACAGTTCGGTCTACAATCTGGCACACCGTGTTTGGACGGGGTAGGACCAAGCCAACCTCTCGGCCATCCATAAGTCTCTCACTCGGGAGGTTGTCGGGATGATCATCTTCGCCAAGGCCTCTCATGAGTCCTGGACCAACCTGGAGCGCTCCTTTTGCGTCGCAGTCGCAGGCCCGCTCTAGCGCCTTCGTCGCCAGCTTGGCGAGTGTGAGAAGCTCGACGCATCGGCAACGGCATACTACAACAAGGTCAAGTCCATCGCCAAAACGCTGGCCTCCATTAGCTAGCCTCTCACCGACGCCGAGTCCACCTCCTACTTCCTCAACGGTCTCGACGAGGAGTATGCTAGCTTCGTGGAGGTCGTCAACGAGTGCACGATCCCGATGATGGCGCATGAGCTCTATTCGCGCCTTCTCCTCACCGAGCAGCGTGTGGAGGCACGTCGTGCTCAGTGTGGACACACTGATCCCTTGGCGCACGCGCCTGCAGGGGTGGTTGCGGCCCTTCTGGTGCCCCGCCTCCTGGCTTGGGAAAGGGCCCTGCCGCGACACCCAAGAAGACGTCGGCCGCTCCCTCGCCATCGAGTTTCTACGGGGGCGGTCGTTCACCTCGCGTGCGCCAGCTCTGTGGGCGCGAAGGTCACTGGGCCTCCAAGTGCCATCATCGTTTCCACAAGAGTTTTCTCGGTCTCGGCAACAACGGCAAGGACACGAAGAACAACAAGCATCAAGCTGCCATGGCTGACCTCCCATCGCCGAAGGATCAACAGGGACATACTCAGTCCTACTCCATCGACCCCCACTGGTACGTGGATACTGGGACCATGGATCATCTGATAGGAGAGCTGTGCAAGCTTCACACTCGTGAGGCGTATCATGGTTCTGACAAGGGTCACACCGCAAATGGGCCAGGTGTGCGCATCTTCCATATCGGTCAAGCATCTCTTCTTACTAGACATGACGCTAGAAGTCTTCAATTTCACAATGTTCTTAGAGTTCCTTCTCTGACAGGTAATCTTCTTTCAGTTCCTAAACTCACTTATGATAATAATGTGTTTTATGAATTTCGCTCTTTCGATATTTTTATCAAGGATCGGGGCCACGAGGGACTTACTTCTTAGTACTCTTTAACAGTTTGTTGGTTAGCTTGTTGATAAAATCAGACATGTCAGCAACCAACAACACATTTTACAACAATTCCAATGGGTCGTATGTAGTGATGCCTTCACCATAGAGTGTTTTCTTATCAACCGTACCGCCACTCGTGTTCTAGACATGAAGACTCCCATCGAACTTCTCCTTCATGAATTAACTGATTATACTTTCTTCAAGGTGTTTGGGTGTGCTTGTTGGCCACATTTACTACCTTACAACAAACGTAAGCTGGAATTTAGATCCAAAAAGTATGTTTTTCTTGGCTATAGTTCCCTTCATAAAGGTTATAAATGTCTTCATCCCACTAATCGTGTCTACATATCCCGGAATGTCGTGCATGATGAGCATGTCTTCCCTTTCGCCAACCTGCCTGTGTCTAACACTGAGTTACCATCTATGCATTCATCCTCTCTCTGTGCTGACCAATTTGATGATGTTGCATACTCTCCTTTGTTGTTACCTAACCATGGTGCACGAACTGGGCGCGGTGCCATCTTAGAACTGCTTGAGTGAGCTCCCCCTGTTTCGTCTCCTGTGCTGAAGTATGTTGATCATGGTGCTCACCTGCATGGCCTTGGTCCATGTGCTGACCATGCAGCGCCGACTGCCTCTATGTCTGGGCCAGCCACGGGCTCCCCATGTGCGTTTGTGTTCCTGGACTACTCCTCGTGGCCCATGACACCTTCCTCGTCATCGCCTGCGTAGTCGGGAGACTGCGCGTCTCCTGCCTCGCCCTCGTCATCGCCTATGCGGGAGGAGACTAGTATGTCGCCCGCTCGCGTGAAGCCCGCGCGGTCCGGCCCGATGATGTCCGCCTCGCTCTTGTCGTCTCCTATGCGGCTGGAGGACAGCTTGTCGCCTACCTGCGCGACGCCTGCCTCCCTGTCGCCCGCGTCGGCTAGGCCTGCTTCGACACCGTCGCTCAACCCGTCTTCGGCTGCTCCTTCGACCTCGACAACCCCTATTGTGCTGCGTCCACATACACACAGTCGTAGTGGCATCTTTCGCCCTTTATAACGCATTGATGGTATTGTTGCCTGGTATGCTTCCTATATCAGCTTCCCTTGCGGATCCGTCCTCTGAGCCGCACACGTTTCAAGCTTCTATGAGTATTCCTCATTGACGAGAGGCTATGGAGCAGGAGTATCATGCTCTTATTCGCAACGAGACGTGGACTCTTGTTCCTCCACCACCTCGGGTCAACATCATTGATTCTAAATGGGTTTTCAAGGTGAAGAAGCATTCTTATAGATCTATTGAGCGCTACAAAGCGCGTCTTGTTGCCAGAGGTTTTCGGCAGCGCTATGGTCTCGACTATGAACACACTTTCAGTCCAGTGGTCAAAGCTACAACTATCAGACCTCTTCTATATCTTGCAGTTACTCGAGGTTAGTCTCTTCGTCAGCTTGATGTGCAAAAGGCTTTGCTTCATGGCTTATTGGAGGAAGAGGTTTATATGCGGCACCCTCCTGGTTTTCTTGACCCTGATCGTCTAGATTATATATGTCGTCTTACTAAAGCACTCTATGGTCTGAAGCAATTTGCTCGTGTCTGGCATGCTCGTCTTGCAACAGCCCTTCGTGCTCATGGTTTTGCACCCTCCACTGCCAATTCATCGTTGTTTCTTCTACAGAAGCTCGAGGTTACTATGTACTTGGTGGTCTATGTAGATGATATTATTCTTGCCAGTTCGTCTCAACCAGCTGCAAATGCTCTTGTTCATGCTCTTGGTGCTGATTTTGCTATCGAAGACCTTGGTAAACTCCACTTCTTTTTGGGATTGGAGGTTGCTCGTCTTGATGACGGTCTCGTCATGACACAGAAAAAGTAATCCTTGGATTTGTTGCAGCTTGTCGGGATGCTTAAGTGTAAGCCGATTACCACTCCTATGTCTACCACCGACAAGATTACTGCTATTAGTGGTGAGCTACTGTCCTCTAAGGATGTTACAGAGTACAGCAGTATTCTTGGTGGACCAAAGTATCTGACAATCACGCGACCAAATATTTCCTTTGCTGTCAACATAGTTTGTCATTATGTTCACGCGCCTCGCTGCACTCATTGGTCTGCTGTCAAGCGCATCTTGTTCTATGTACGACTAACGGTGTCCCACGGGTTGCACCTTCGGCCGAATACCTGTGGGGTTCTCTCGGCCTACTCTGACGCGGACTGGGCAGGCAGTCTGGATGACATGCGATCCACGGGGGGTTATTATGTGTTCTTTGGATCCAACTTGATTGTCTGGAGCGCTCGGAAACATGCTATTTTATTACGTAGCAGTACTGAAGCGGAATACAAGGCTCGGGCCAATGCCACTGGAGAGAGCTTATCTGGGTACAGTCTTTGCTTCGGGAATCGAGAATCTCCCAACCGCAGCCTCCTATACTTCGGTGTAACAATATTGGTGCCACATATCTTTCGGTGAATTCCTTTATTCCATGCTCGAACGGAACACATTGAAGTTGGCTATCACTTTGTAAGAGAACATGTTCATTTCCTCAAAGGATCAACTTGCGGACATCTTCACCAAGTCATTGCCTCTACCACAGTTTGAAGCATATAGGCGCAATCTTACTATTCTAAATTCTTTAAGTTGCTAAGATTGAGGGAGGGTGTTAGACTTGTATAGTTATATATAGTTTTCCTATACATGTACATGTATTGTAAACGTACCTCTGGTAGTCCCATATATATACGTGATAGGCCACCCATAGAGGGTAGGCCAGTTCCCCAAAACAATCCGTTTAACAAGGTCAGAGGATGGGCCCAGGAAATCTAGAGGGTAGGCTAGTTCCCCAAAACAATCCGTTTAACAAGGTCAGAGGATGGGCCCAGGAAATCTAGAGGGTAGGCTAGTTCCCCAAAACAATCCGTTTAACAAGGTCAGCGTGTCGGGATGCTTAAGTGTAAGCCGATCACCACTCCTTTGTCTACCACCGGCAAGATCACTGCTATTAGTGCTGAGCTACTGTCCTCTAAGGATGCTACAGAGTACAGGAGTATTCTTGGTGGACTTAAGTATCTGACGATCACACGACCAAATATTTCCTTTGTTGTCAACAGAGTTTGTTAGTATCTTCACGCGCCTCGCTACACTCATTGGTCTGTTGTCAAGCGCATCTTGTTCTATGTACGACCAACGGTGTCCCACGGGTTGCACCTGCGGTCGAATCCCTCTGCGGTCCTCTCGACCTACTATGACGCGGACTGGGCAGGCAGTCCGGATGACAGACGATCCACAGGGGGTTATTATGTGTTCTTTGGCTCCAACTTGATTGCCTGGAGTGCTCGGAAACATGCTATTGCATCACGTAGCAGTACTGAAGCGGAATACAAGGCTGGGGCCAATACCACTGGAGAGCTTATCTGGGTACAGTCTTTGCTTTAGGAATTGGGAATCTCCCAACCGCAACCTCCTATATTTTGGTGTGACAACATTGGTGCCACATATCTTTCGGTGAATTCCTTTATTCCATGCTCAAACGAAACACATTGAATTTGACTATCACTTTGTAAGAGAACATGTTTATTTCCTCAAATGATCAACTTGCGGACATCTTCACCAAGCCATTGTCTCTACCACAGTTTGAAGCATATAGGCATAATCTTACTCTTCTAGATTCTTTAAGTGGCTAAGATCGAGAGAGGGTGTTAGACTTGTATAGTTATGTATAGCTTTCCTATACCGCTAAGATAAAGCATCATGTACGAGAATAATGCTAGACTTATGGGATGGTTCTATGGAATACACTTGTGGACGCCATCGTGGCATTACTCAATTGGTTGAGGTTACAACGGTTGTTCCGATAGTTCAGGGCAGGACAAACAGAGACTGAGGTCACGTCCGACCATAAAGAATTTTCCGCCACAAATGGTCTGTAGGAGTAGCATTATTGCTCGTACAATTGACAAAAACGTCATATTTCTCTTACCAAGAGATTTTTGCTAAGAGAAGGCATAATTTTTTTTTATCCACAGCCTCACAAATTATTCCATATGGAATCGATAAGATATAACCACCGTACATGTCCTTATCTTTATGGCTAAGAGATCATCTCTTAAATAAGACAAGACAAATATCTTGGTTTCGTTCATCACTTCGTTCATGCTAGGACAGCTAAGATACGTCATTGTACATGGAAAAAATGCTACTCATTGAAGCCTTACAAAAACATATTTTCAAATCTTAAAAAACATTTGAGAAAATATATATATCTAGTATATATGACATCCAAATATATTCCATATACTATCTACACGAAAAAGAGAAATATGGGATCAAACTGACATTTTTCTCCTTTCTAGACCCACAATTTTGTTATTTTTGGCGTAGTCCAAATATAACGTATTTTTCAGCGAAACTTTACAAATACTTAGATCTGTCCATACATATTTTTTTTATAAAACCTTAAGGAGCATTTTTTGGTTTTCAAGGCTCTAAGAGCATCTCCACTCGCGCCCCCCCGAAGGCCGCCCCCAAGCGCCTTCCCGTCCGGACGGGCCCCGAGCGCACCCACTCGCGCCCTCCATTGGGCCTTCCCGTCCGGATGTCCCCTTGTTCCCGCCGGCAAACCCAGCCCAACCCCGCCTCCCAGGAGCTCCCATGGGGGCGCCGGACGAGTCGTTTCGCGCCGCGGGCCCGTCTTGCCAGCGACACAAACCGCTCATTTGCTGGCCCACGCCGCCACGCCCGCTCCCTCCGCCGCGCAGCGCCGCCGCTCTCGCCCACCGGCGTCGCCGCCCAAGTAGGCGAAATTTGACAAAATGAGTGCGAAAATTTGGCAAACAACTACAATTTCATTGAAAATGGCCGAATATAGGAGATTTTTACATATTTAGACGGGATTAAAAAACGGCTACTACATGCCGAGGGCCTTGTACATCTCGGTGTAGTCGCCGCTGTCGTCGTCATCGGAGTCGCTCGGCGACTCCGCCTTCGGGGCGACGCTGCTGCTGTCCTGCCGTGGGTCGCCGTGGTATATTGGTGGGGGAGGGCAGTCGGCGTCTTCGTCGTCGCTGTCGGAGAGGAGGATGACGTCGCCCGACGCCTGTGGAGGAGCTCGTCCTTCCCTGATGATGAGGGGTCTGGCTCTGAGTCCGCCGGCGCGGCGGCGCTTCCTCTGGCTCCTCCTTGACGACGGCGAGAGGAACGGGAGCGGGAGCAGACGTGGCCGTGGTGCGGCGGTTCCTCTCCCGCCTCATCTGCCGCTCGATGTGGTCGAGGACCCGGACGAGAGTGTGCCCGTGTTTGCTCCACCAGATGCAGCGGCCGACGGCATTGTTGCGCCCCGAAACGGGGCCGTGGTCGAGGACGTCGCCAAGATCCGCCTTGAAGCGGTCCTCGAAGAACGCCGTCCAGGAGGACTCGTTGGCGGGATGCCACTGAGGCTGGCGCCGCTGCTCCGGCGAAATCCGCTCCCGAATCTCCTCGATCTCGGCGACACGCTCGGGCCCGGTCGGTGGTGGAGGCACAGGCACGCCGCCTGCGCGGAGCCTCCATGTCCTCGGTGCGCTCATCCCCGGCGGCGAGTGGAAGTTCGCCTCGTAGAGCAGCCTCGCCTCCCATAGGTGCAGGGTTTGGTGGCCGAACCCGCTGGCGGCCGCGCCGGCGAGGTGGTGACAGTGAGCCATGGCGAGGAGAATGCGGGGAGAGGAGGGAAGAATGGCGAGGAGAATAGCGACGTGGCCGGGTTTTTATGTAGCCGGGGCGGGCTAGGTGAAGCGGCGACAACGCCATAACTTCGCCGCGTTGGCGATTAGGCTGCTCCGCCACAGCGTGTCGTCTTGACTGACCGGCGTCAATGCGCGCGGCAGCCGAGGCGACGATAAATCTGCTTTGGGGGTTTTGGTTGAAGCGCCGAGTGGGGACGGGGTGGACGGGTGGCCCCATTAGGCGCGGCGCCGTCCAGACGAGCCATCAAAGGGTCGCCCCGGGAGCGGATCCGGACTCCTACTAGCTGGGCGACTCGAGATGCTCTAATGAGTCCGGTTTTAAAACGACGAACTCCACTGTGCATGTCCTAGGTACTAATGTCGTGTGGTAGGGCTGTTTCTAGATGACGAAGCTATTTTGCATTTTAGTGTCTTGATGCACCAAAGTTGGTGCCGCTGGATTGTGAGCATAGCAAGTGATGATAATGATACATTGGTTCATTGGATTATTCCATAAACATGCCAAATGAACCAAGTAGTGTAAATTTTCGCCATGCCTTTTTTTATAAACATAGTCAATTCTTCGTTAACCTTTTGTGGTTTGAAGGGAAATTACATTTTGTAAGAACATGCGACAAGTAGGCCGATCGCGTCATAGTCTAATTAATGGTGGCCGTGGGTCTATAAATTATTGGATGGATATACCCACCCGATGGCGTGACGCAGACAAGTGCCAGATCTGGTGCCCCCTTCCAGAAGAAGGCGAACCAAGCTTGGCATGTGCCGAGGCGCAGCTGCTGTTGCCCTTCTAGAAGGCAGCGAGAAGGGCGTCCTTCCGTCTCTCTACTTGTGATTCCAGACAGTGTTGTAGTGTCATTGTTTTTTTTTTTTTTTTGAGAATTAGTGTCATTGTTTTTAATCGCTACCACGTGCTCATCTTGAATAAGTACTTGTGTCCATCGAAAGCAATGCGCCGCCAACAGTTTCAGCAACCGTGCTCGCTAGCAGTTTAGTGGCACGGGCACTCAATTACGTACGCTATACGGCCGAGGCTGATGTCCGATTAGTCGGTGGTTTTCAAAGGATGCATGCAAGTTCGATTCTCGCTTTGATGTGCATAGGCTCATTATTTGTTCGTGTAATGTCGACAAATAACAAAACAGGGCATTTGGTCTAGTGGTATGATTCTCGCTTTGGGTGCGAGAGGTCCCGAGTTCGATTCTCGGAATGCCCCACGTTCGTTTTGTTTTTTCCACTGTAAGTTCAGGAACGTTTTAAAACTGCATCATCCAGATTTGCCAGCTTCCGCTTCTGAGGTGAAAACACCCAAAAACATAACCCAGATTACAACTTCTTTTCTAGCAGTATCGGGCTCTTTTTTTCGGGAGTACCTAATTTTTTTTATAGAAGATAGAGAGCAATATTTGCAAGAAACCACACCTAAACTACAGTTTTGGATAGTTACAAAACAGGCTAGGCATTCGGGGTTTTTCTAATTCGGGTCTCACACCCGAAATCATCACAAGAAAATCAAAACCCGACAATTCGGGAGCCCGAAATTTCGGGCTCGGGTTTTCCCGATTTGCCCGAATAGAAGCAGCGGACAAGGAAATTTGCAATCCTTCGATGCAGACATGGGGAGAAGGCCGCGCTAGTACCGTTGGTTGCCGACGGCCGACGGGATACTAGGGAGGCTAGCATGGCCCCGCACCACTGCGCGCGGTCTAGGATGGCGTCTGATGTGGCGCAACCCTTTGTGTGCTGTTGAGGAAGGCGTCTGACGCGGCTGTGCTCCTTATCACTCTTATGGGAGTGGTCCACGAGTTCCCTAGGAGGCGGCGACCGCGTCACAGACGGCGGATAGGTCGGCCCTTGGGAGATCTAATGCAGGATTGGCGTGTGAGGCTGCCCGCCTGTGCGGCTATGTGTGTGCCTCTGTGGAGGTGCAGAAGAGACGGAGATTGGGGGAATGAGGGTTGACCAGTGAGGGAGGAAGTGTGCGTCAAGTGGAAGAATGGGGGCTTTGGGCTGTTGGGCCGGGATAGTGCATATACGTGCGGGGTGGGCTAGCATTTCATGTGTAACTCGGGGTTTTCGGAACATTCGGGTTTAAGAAGTACAATCCCGACATTTCTAAATAAAATTCGTGTTTCTTGAGTTTCCACCCGAATATGTGTTCGGGTTTTTCGGGTTCGGTCTTCAGGAATCGGGTTTTATGCCCATCGCGTTACAATGGTGTAGTGAATATCTTTAGGTAAGGAACTTAACATAGGACACTCTTATATTTTATTTATATATGGGAGCATGTATTTGTTTGTTACATAGGATATCCAGATATATGGTGGTGGACAAGTTAGAGGTATCTCAGACACCACAACACACCCACGGCTCCTAAAACTTCTCTCGCGACACAAAATCTCTTCCTCCAGCCCTAGCTATCTTCGAAAGGTTGGGTCCTCTTCCATCCTATCCATAAGGTCAGGATTCACTTGGTCATCAATGTTCTAGAACACCCGCGCGCTTCTCTGTTTTTACAATGACCAGAGTATCAAACACTCTTCTGACAGATTTCCTCACCCTAACTCTGATGTCCATCCACCACTACTCCAGTTTGTTGTTATCTTCAAGAGAGGAAACTCATTGTTAAAAAGAGAGAAAGGGAAATAAACCGTCATTCGTCTTAATGATCGGTCAGTGCAAGCGTAATGGTTCTGAAGTCTACGTTCTGAATTGTGGATGCAAGCAACAAATACCAGTTTTTCCTTCGTGAGTGTGTCTACTAACTAGGCACATGTACGCGTGCGCTAGCTGTGCACATACGCCGCATACATGTGCATGCATGCGCACGCTGGCGCGTCCACGTACGCCTTACCGTGGCCCGCCCGTAGACGTGCACTGCGGCGTGTCGACGGGAGCTAAGGTGTGCTCGTGGTCGGCGGGTTGGACTGTGCGCTCGGTACATGTACACACGCGTGAGCGCTCTGGCGCGTCCATGCCACCGGCCGTACGCGCGCATATGTGGAGCCACGCGTGTGTGGAAGCGATTGCACGCGGTCTCACCACCGGTCAACCAGAGTAATGGCGCGCTCCTCGCTATCCCCGTGTCCGCCAGCGCCACATCCAAAGTGTGCGCGCTACATCGCGCCGATATAAAGTGCACACGGCCCTCTATTACACTTCACACCAATCTCCTCCCCATCCACACCAACTATCTCTCGATCAATGTCTACAGGCCATGGACGCTATCGAGGTGATCGGCGAGAACCCTCTTCAGACCGTGCACCAGGTCAAGTACCTCGGCCCGAGACCCCAAGGCTCCGGGAACGTCCTCCGGATCTTTGAGATTGGAGGGTACCTCACGGCATGGAGCGCCGCCCATATGTTACTTGAAGACACACGGGAGGATCATTGCTTCTTCCGCGTGGACGCCGGCGCCAATGGTTGCGGGGTCTACGTCAGGTTCTAGGAGGAAGGTTGGGCGGCGGCGCTGCACGGGGACGTGTATTGGGCCGGCCACTTTCGTCTGTTGTGTCAAGGTCGACCCCATGTTACTCTGGGACAAGAGGACCCCCAAAGTGCACCCGCATGTTCGTGTCCTCCGTATGGGCGCCTAGACGAGTGCACGTAGGAGATCAATCACGCGCGGATGACCAGCCGTCCCCCGGACTGTCTTTTTCTGTTGGATTCCTCTGTATCACGTGGCCTACATGGCCTATATGTAATAAAATTTATGTTTTAAGTAAAGTTCTGTGTTCATAGAATTTAATTTTGCTAGTACGTAAGATCGATGCAATTTTCAATAATCCGATCTATGTTCGCCGCTCTCGCTGTAAGCGAGTTCTCCAGGAGAACAAACTCCGAAACACACACACATCTATATATATACCATAAATTTGAACAAACGCAAAATCTCATTAACAACCGGCTCTAATATGGATCGACTGGAGACGGTCGTAAATATTAGCCATCTAAACTATTTTTACATACGGTGGAAAGATTATTAGAAACAGCCATTAACAGTGACCGACTCTCATAGTAGTAGAGACGGAACTGGATTTACGGCTGTCTAAATAGTTTCATCCCGGTCGGATTTTTTTCTGCTTTACTCGACTCTAATTTCCGACTACTGTAGTCAGATTTGTACTCATGTTATAGCCCACACGTATAAAAAATATCTATAAGGATATGCTACTTTATTAATACATGGCTCATATGCCACTCTCACGTAGTGCCTATGAGCACGTGATGCGGCTAGCTCTTACATGAGAGCCTGTTTCTATTCTCTCTACTATCCTCTCTCCTCCAGCTAAGTATAAAAATATTAATTAAATGCTTACAGTTTGTTGACTGTATTTTATTGTATTTGCTCTAATAATTCTTCCACTACATTCAGCGATATTAGTTAATGTCCACCATAGTTTGTGTCACTAATTTGGGACGAAGATTGTGGGGTTCGGCGGATCATGCAGGGGATTGAATCTGTTGTGGCAAAACATTGAATCTAGGCCTTTCAATTGGTGGCAAACTATTGGAGTGATACGGGCTCTTCGATTTGATTAGAATGATTAAATCGGAGGGTGCTACTGCTAGTTGATCCGTGTACACTAATTTTGGTGGACATAGAGAAGTTCAAGTTTGCAATTTTATTAGAGCAATTCTAGCAGAGCCCGTAAAACGCCTCGAACTGAAAAATAACCGCCGCATAGGGGTTGCGCTTGGGGTTTTGTGCGATAGCAGAGCCCCTAAACGCGGTCGGCCCGAAAAACATTTCTCAGGCGACGGAGAATTCCGCCCTCCAACCCGTGAAAGCACAGGTTTCGGCGACGACCCGAGGGTGCCCCCGATTGGGGAAGAACGGTTGGCGGGAGGGACATTTCGGCTCCACGGGGTTCCCTCCCCCATTTTCCCCCTTTCCGCTTCGCCCTCTTCTGCGCCGCCGCCGCGCCGCCGCGCTCCCTTCGCACCCCAAGACCGCTCCTCCGCCGTAGGGAAGAAGTCTCCAAGCCGCCGCAGCCCCACATCCGGCGCCGAAATCCGCCGCCCCTGGAATCCGTCGGTGGGTTTGTTTCCTCGCCCAGAACCGCCCGACCGCCGCCGCCTCTGTTTTCCGTCGATAGAGAGTTGACCCGGAGCTGTTTTTCTCTTTTGTAGATGGAGTTGAGCCCGTGCGAGCAGTTCTTGTTGGAGGATTCATCCTCCGACGACGACTCCGATGCGGAGACGGCGATGGCAACGCGACGGTATCAGATGGTGGTGGTGGTCCTCGCCGGGAAGGAGTTCCAGGAGAAAGAGGCGCAAGGGATCCATGCTTGGCCGCCTCTGCATACCCTGAAATCGAGTTTATGGCAACGAGCTGCTGATGCGGGACTACTTCGCCGACGTTCCAACGTATCCGTCGCACATCTTCCGTAGAAGGTACAGAATGCGCCGCTCCCTTTTTGTGAAGATAGTAGAAGCGTGCGAGGCCAATTGTCGCTATTTTACCCGTCCGAGGAATGCCGCGGGTTTGTTGGGGTTTAGAACATAATGATTTGTTGTGTCATTCTACACAACATGATCATCGAAGATGAGAGGGGCTTCGACATAATGATATGTTGTCCTACGACAATGTTGGTTGCCGAGTGAAACCTGCTATAGACCCAGACCGTGTCAACGTCTTCCTTCAGACATACCGAGAGATTGAGGATGCCGCGACCCACATCCAGCTCCAGCGTGATCTCATTGATCACATGTGGAGTTTAAATGGGCAGTAATTTTTCATTTTTTTTATTTCATCATTTATGTGTGATTTGAAACATTTATTTGATCGTCGTATTTGTTCAAATAATTGAACCATTCTTGTGTAATTCGAACTATTCTTTCATGTAATAATTGAACTATTTATGATGGAGGGATGATAACCCGGTAGCCCAACGCCAAGGTGTAACTCGGCCCAAAGGACGCTGCGTAAAGATCCGGCTAAGGATAAAGGAGCTTCTAGAAGGCCCAAGATCGTAGGCCTGGTAACCCGGATTGTGGGTTCCGGTAAGGAAGTTTAGGGTTTTGTAAGCAGTGTCCGGGTAGGACTCAGGGTACGCCTTGGAGAACAGGCCAGGAGTCCGGATGGTTTATAAGCCGGCCCCTAGGTTAGGTTTAGGGACCAAGAGTTCGAGCAGCATCGCTAGGTATCGAGTATCCAGTGTAACACGAGAGTTGAGATTAATATATCGAGATCGGAGACTCGGCAACTTACTTGCCGGCTACCAGATCGCATACCATCATGTTTTCCTCTGAGCTAAACCCTCTCCCAAACACCAGTGTCGTCTTGCCCCAAGATAAGTTACCCCCGGTAACGTCTGCCGTGATTATCCCACGACAGTTGCCGCCCACCGTGGGGCCTGCGTCCAAAGGTGTTTACATCACGGGAGAAGCTCGGAAGAACATGGAGAATCTTGTCATCGGCGAGATCTACACCGACCGCGAAGGAGAGAAGATGGTGGACGATTCCGGCTGGGGGCCAGAGTCGGATCACCTCGAATCCGGATCTATCGTGACAATCAGCCGGATCAACGTCTTCATCGGTATGGTACGTACTTCCGGTTCGATCCCTGACGACTTTGGATTTGATTATGTGTCAGGGGAGGCCACCTACATTCAATCAGATGGAGAAGAATCAGTTGGAACGACAGATCCAACAGAAGAACCCACCACGAAGAGGGAACAGCTGGAGGAGCCGGCATGGACCCCGCGTGGCTGGGTCGGAAAAGAAGACGATACCGAGTCTATCCTGCATCTAATAGAGAATCGGTATGAGGAAAATAGCAGCGAAGAGGAACAGTATGAATTCGCGACAAGCATTGTGCGCCGGGTTGCGGTTTACACGGCTCCCGCGACCAATCTCGATCAGGAGAACGTGACCGCGGCCGCAGTCGGAGCAGCACAAGCATTGGCCCAGCAGCAAGGTCCGACTAACGGGAACCCGGTTTTGGCCCGGGTTGACGGAGAGTCGGCATCGGTTACCAGTCAATCGGCGGAAAACGAGTTACACGCGAACACGTTTGGATTCTTAGCAAACCGGACACGAGGAGCGGGTCCTTCCAATCCACAGCACCCGGCCCTGTTCGACAACAATATGATCCTAGATCCCACAGTCCTTGCCACTGTTATCACTCCAGAAAACGCGGCGGAACGTGTTAGGGACCTGGACGTAGCCCGTCGTGCTTTGGAGCAACAGAGAAGACAAGTAGAAGCAGAAAGACAAGGGATGGCCACACGACAACGTGAGCTGTATGCACTGGAAACCTGGCTCCGAGAGGAAACGACTAGAATACATCAAAGGCACCAAACCAGATTACCAGCATTAGGAGGAGTCATAAACCCGGCTGCGCTATTCATCACGCCTCAGGATCAGCCAATCCCAGCGGCAAACCAAGGAACCGCCCCTCAGCCAACAACCGGAGGAGTACAACCAGTAGACGCGCAGGCCGGGTTACCCGCACCACAGACTGGAGTTACTACCGGCAATACTGTACCACCACCACCACCACCACCATCACGATTTCGCACGCCAGCGGGTCATTACAACAACCCCATGGATAACGTGTACGCAGCAACACTCGCGTTAAACCAAATCCCCGTGAGAGAGTCACCCCACGCAGAGGAGACCCGGCGGGCGATAGATCTATTACGTACCGCGGTGGCACAGCAGGTTAATTACCCGGATCACAGAAGTGGAATGCATGGGACGCCATATATCAGTCAGCAACGAGGCAACACCGGCAATATCCAGACAAGCTCAGCGCGGCGGAGGGAAGAGCAGCAGCAAATGCCGCCTCCTCCCCGCGTTCAGGCAGTACCAGCAACATCAGCAGCACAAGTTATCGTGGACAGTTCCAGAGCCAGGAGAGCCGCAGCCGGGTCTGCAGTGCATGGGCCACCAGCGGTCCCGCGTCCGGCCGCACCCCCTGCAGGATCACACGTTTCTCGAGTAAGGCCGGCTCCGACTAATCTCGATGGGCCTAAGTGTCTGTCGGATAGCATCAGGGCTGAACCTTACCCGGAAAAATTCAAAGAACCGGGTAAAGTAGTGAACTATGAGCCGACTATGGATCCGTAAACATGGTTGAGCAGTTATGAGATGGCTATGTCAATTCGCAATGCGCCCGAGAATCTTCAAGCCAAGTTCATGTACTTAATGATGTCCGAAGGAGCAGCAAAGTTATGGTTCACCAATCTACCGGAGGGATCTATCAAGTCATGGGAGGAGTTGAAAACTGCGTTTATCAAGCACTTTCATGGGACGTGCAGAAAATTGTTCACTATTGATGACCTAGAACGATGCGTCCAGAAGAAGGGAGAGTCGGCGCGCAGCTGGGTGCGTCGGGTTATGGAAATACTTCATTCATCCACAGATATTCATCCCAAGGATGCATTACAAGCTATGGCAAAAACGTGCAAGTACACACCTTTAGTGCAAAAGTTAACCCGCATGAAATCTAGTCGGAATGCTTCAGAGGTTACGATGGGAGAACTGATGGATGCATGCAACAAGCACGCTGCAACGGACACTACAGAAGAGGAAGCTGACGACAAAAAAGCAAAAGCGAACACAAGTAATAATGGAAGAGCCGGCAACGGATCAGCGCCGGGTAATAACGGAAACAGCCAGAACAAGCGCCCGTTCGAGGGAGCCTCCGAGTTTGTCGCCAGCACAGAAGCCGGGTCTTCGAGACCCAGGGCAGAAGGAAACTTCAATACTGGAAATCACAATGGAGGAAACTATCAAGGGCCGCCAAGACCGAGTAAAAATTGGGACATCTTCAGAATGGCATGCCCGAAACACAGCAGGAACGGTAGGCCGGCTAACCACTCCTTGGAGCAGTGTGCCGACCTACAGAGGTGGAAGAACGAGGAAGTGAACAGAGCCATGCGAGGCGCAGGACGGGGAGGAGGACCGGGTCCAGGTGGAAACCCGGGCAACGGCCCACCCCCAGCCGGTAACCCGGCAGCAGGAAATCAGGGTAACAACCAAGGGGGAGCCGGAGGTTTCCAGGCTAACCCCAAGCAGTTGGGTCAATATCACGTGCATACTACAGGAAATTCTAACAAGCACAAAAAGATATTGAAGCAAGCGGTAAACTCGGTTTCCTCGGCTGTTCCGAGATACCTGAGGTGGTCAGAGCAGGATGTAACATGGAGCAGAAGAGATCACCCGGAAAGAATAGAACACCCGGGAGTCTTAGCATTAGTAGTTGCACCGCAAGTCAATGGTTATGAGTTGAAAAAGGTCCTAATGGACGGTGGAAGTAGCATCAATATTCTATATTGGGAAACCTTTTTACGCATGGGTCTCAAGGAGTCTCAGCAACAGAAAAGCTCAACAATTTTTCATGGGATAGTGCCGGGTCACTCAGCGTGCCCCGAGGGAAAAATCGCATTGGAAGTAGCTTTCGGAGAATCAAAGGACAATTATCGAGTTGAGTGGCTCACTTTCGAGGTGGTCAAGTTGCGCAGTCCCTATCACGCGCTGTTCGGAAGGCCGGCTTATGCTAAATTCATGGCTAGGCCATGTTATGTGTATTTACAGCTAAAAATCCCGGGTCCTAAGCAGACCATCACCATACATGGAAGCCGGGTTATAGCGGCTGAGTGCGATGAAGGAGACGCAACAATGGCCGAGCAAGCTTGTAGAAAAAGAGGAACTCAAGCATTACCGGTCTCAAGCACACCCGGATGACAGAACAGCATTGAAAAGACCAAGTACCGAAGATGAAAGGGCAAAGCTCAAGGCATCACAAGACACCAAGATGGTGGCTTTCATCGAGCATGACCCCTCTAAACAATCCGCCATACGAGAAGAAATCACACGACCGTTTACAACCACCCGCGTCACAGAAACGCCCCACCCGGATTGGCTAGCGAACCCGGCACTCATGATAAAAAAGACCAACAAGTGGAGAATGTGTATCGACTATGTTGGTTCCGGTCAGATCCCCAAGAAGAACTAAACAACGTAACGGGAAGCAGGTTTCAGACGCACTCTTTTCCTATCCAGGGTACCTAAGGGGACTGGAGGGTTTTTAATGAGGCGTCCTGCTGACCCAAACTTTCTCGTATCAATAAAGAGATGGTTAAGCAACATGTCTTCTTCACATGCGTTATCAAGCCTTATTTTTTTATGATCCCTACTTCGCTTACAGGCAAGTATCGTTTATTGTTATCAGTACCTCAGTTTCCTTAAGAATGTTGCATATATCTAGGTCTTGAGGGCTGATTGCTTGAATAGCACAGTTGCAAACTCAAAGACCCGGCCTTGATGCCTATGAGTTATAAGGGCCGATTACTCGCAAACGAGTACGGCTGCAATCTTATAACCGGACAAAGGAGCCAAATTTTCTTGACTTTTCTTACTTAAGCTCGATGTGACTCGCACTAAAGTGGCATGATTTGCTCGCTTACGATTACAATCAGCCATGAAGCCCAATGGGACTTGCCTGACCCTGTTTTCGTATAGATGTAACAACACGATATCCACGCGAAAGCCGGCTTATAGTACAAGATAGTCAAAAGGGTCATCTAAACCACAAGTTATGCAGAGTACAGGGCTAATAGCCGGAAACTCAACGTGTATTAAGCATAACTTCAATACCTATGTGAAACGGCTCTAGGTGCGGGCTTAGCGCAAGAAAACTTGTTCTCTCTGGATGACCGCGTATCCCATACCCGGAATTTCGGGTTTTGGGGACTGGGGATTTCGCAAAAAGAAACAAAGTTGCTTAGTTGCTAAGTCCAAAAAACCCACACATCCGGGTCTTGGGGACTTGGGGACTTGGAGAAAAGTCCACCTGTCAAACCCACGAGACCCGGAAACCGAGTCTCACATACGGAACCATAAAGTAAGTCGGGAATAAACGAGCTTAAAGGAACGTGCATCAAGTTCATCCAAAGGCTACAAAGGGCTTTGAAGCCGTTACAAATTTCTCATTGTGTTTACATAATGCGATGCTAATATCAAAATGGCACATACACACTATCAAAAGAGTATCGCTTTTACAAGGGCATCGGGCAAACAAAGTATCAAGATGACATCAGATAAAAATCTACTCGGCCTTCCGGGTGGGGTCCACACCTACAATCATGTCCTCCGGGTCTTGACCATGAGTTTGCTCATTAAAATCATTCGCGGCATCATCATCCGGAATTTCAGCATCAGGACGAACAGGTGGATGAACGGTAGGCGTAGAAGTAGTTGGTGCTGATTCCAAATCGGCCCCCTTCTTCGCAGCTTCCTCCCTTCGCCTGGCCGAGCCAGCATTCCATCTTTCCAGGATATCGAATGGCACGGACGTGTTCTCCATCACATCCTTGCCCTTAGCATCGTATGGGGACATAAACTTATTCAAATCCATACTGTCGGCAAGAGTCGTCGCCGAATGTCGTACCTCAGCTTGCACGACCTTGAAGTCCTTAGCCCCAAACTTTGTGCCATCCGCTTTGAACTCCGGAAACCCGGCTATCACTTTTGTCGGCTCAAATTTGGGAAAGTAAGCTTTCGCCAGCATAAAGGCCCGGGTCATGCCAATCCGGCATGACGAGCGCTTCCAGAGCTCAATCCAGGCAGGAACAGTGGAGAATGCATGGATTAGGGTCTCCATACCCGGATACGACTCAGTCGGCCACTGAATGGCGTCCAGGATCCACTTAGTGCCGGCACAGAACCTCCGGAGGACGCTCCTCAAGTTCATTATCTTTTGGATATCATTTTCTTCCGAGGGAGCAAGGTTGGAATCTGCAGGACACAACACAAAGATTACTTCAAAGTATTCCGGGTATCACGTATTAAGAAGTAAAAAACCAAGACACGAACCGGTAAGAAGCAAAATCTCACCAACAAGGACACGATATGTGTCGGAAATTTGAGCTGATAGCTCCTTCAGCGTAGCTTGGACGGTAGCGTATTTCTCTTTGTATTTTGTGACATCCTTTTTCAAGGTTGCCACCTCAGCTTCAAGCGCCTCTCTTAGCTTAACCTCAGTGTCTAGGAGTTGATTGGTCTTGGCCAAAATTTCCCCGGACCAAGATGCGTGCGCCTAGAGATATGGAAAGATGAAAAATAATCGGATATTGCAGTCAGCCAAGTATTGAAAGAAGTACCGAGTGTAACTTTGACAAATTAGACTCGGAACTTGGGGACTAGATGGATGTTATTAGATATCAAGTAACGATTACCTGGTGCTCCACTGCCAGACGCTCCAGCATACTGCTCTCTGAGGCCTTCATAGCAAGGAGGGCGCTCATCATCTGATCGAAAGTATCGTTGCCCAGTTTGGAAGATCCGGGATCTTGGAGACTCGGAGAAGGAGCTCTCGTCTTGGTGGGAGAAGGTACCTGGGTTGTCCGAGTATCGGAGTCTGGTGCTCCTCCTCCCGTGCCCAAGGCTGCAGCTTCATCCTCCTCGCGTGCGTGCGAGGCTATTGGATACTCGGCTTCTTGATCAGCCGGCTTTATTAGCGGCACTTGTTCTTCTCCGCCAGCTGCGGCAGTCATATCATCAAACGGGTTATCCTTACCCGGGTCATCAGTTTCCATGTTTTCTTGTTCGCTGATGGTGACTGTAGCTCTATGAGCAGTATAGATAAGCAGTTAGTATACGACTGGGGAAAGGTCGTGGAAAGGCGATAGAGCATTAGGAGAAGAACCTTACCCGGGATTCACCACGTAATCCGAGGGGAGCTCACTGCTAGATCCAGACGAAGCTGAAAACGCCAAAGCAAGTAAGATGTGGAACTACTCTGCTAAGAGGTAAACTGGAAAAACTTTGATATTCGAGAAAGGATTAGGTGAGTACCAGCGCGTCGAGCCGGAGACGACGAAATGCCCGGATTAAGAGCGGCATCACCCGGAAAATTCCGGGTCATTCTGCGCTTGGTCATGGGCGATTCCTTCAGGTACGACCAGAGGGATAACTCCAGGTTTAGATCGAGCATGTTATCAAATGAATATGGTTTAGAGGTGAGGAAACGGTATGGAACCTTGAAGACGACTCCTCGGGGTTTTCTCTTTGTTCCGGCCTTGATCGGCGGCTCAGCTTCATCTTCGTCGCTCGCGGATTCTACCTTGCCTTCAGTTTCTTCTTCTTCGTCCTTGTCCTCTTGTTCTGAAAATTATCAAGGTTTACAGTCGGAAAATGAAGAAAGAGCAACCACGAGCTCAAAGAAGCTAAGTGAAACTCGGAATGTACCTTCATCCGAGTTAACGGCGTCTTCTTTCTCCTCTGGGCTTTCAGAGTTGGGGGGAGTTTCAATCTTCCAAAAGACATCATCGGCCTGAGATGAAAACATGAGGATGAGGGTTAACAACTGTATCAAGTGGAAAGTGTGAAGATAAGAATATGGAAACCGGATCTTTACCTCAGGGGCCGGGTTCTCGCGCGTAAAGGGCTGTAACCCGGCTATATTCCGGATTACCTCCAACTTCTCTGTCAAGAAGCCCTTGATAGTCTTGTTGGTGTCACCGGCTGCAAAGCTGTGGGTGGAGTATCGGAGCGCGTCCGTGGTGTGCCCCGAGTACTCGCACATCAATTTTTTGCGGATGGAATTGGGTTGGATCCGGAAATCAACCCAAGTTTTCACCAGGTTAAGCCCAATGAGACCTTGGGCCGAAAGAATAGCAATTCTATCCAACAAAGGTTGGATTGCCTCCCTGTCTGAGTCAGGGGCAAAAGCGTTGAAGGTCTCGGAGATATCGAGGAGGCCCTCCGAGTAACCCGGCAGCTTCTTCTCGCCGGGTGGAGAGGTGTCTCGGCAGTAAAAGTATGATAGTTGCCAGTGTTTGACGTGGAAATTGAGTGTGAGAGGTGGCATGCGAGAATTTTTGCGACGTTGGATGGAGACCCCGCCGCAAGCGAGAAGTGCTCCGTCACCGCTTTCGCGGCACGGCTTGCACTGGAAAAGCTCAATAAAGAGAGCCAAACTTGGCGGAGTGCACAAGTATGACTCGGACAGAACGATGAAATGGGTTATATTCAACATAGAGTTAGGCCCTATGTCGAATACCCGGAGGCCATAATGGCTCAGAACTTCTCTAAAGAAAGGGTGACCTGGAGGACGGAATCCCCGAGTCACGTGCTCTACAAAGCAGATTACCTCATTGTCGGCGGGAGTGGGCCGGGTCTCGTCACCCGACACCCTCCAGTGGATATCCTTCTGAGGGGGAGAACCCCCAACTCGGCCAGCTCTTCTAGCTTGGCCTTTGTCACCATGGATCGCGCCCAATTGGCGGATATGGACTGGGTGGACTTGGCCTTGGTTGGCGGCTTCCCTTGCTTCTTGGGAGCCATCGGATCAACCTGTGAAGCACAAGACAAAGAGGTACATGAAATGAGATTCGGGAACCATGAATTACCCGAGTATGTGCAAGCAGTATCGATGACATGAAAGATAAGAAGTATCCGGGTGTCGCTGGGCGGTGCAAAAGGTTACACGTTATCCGGGTATCAAGTATCAGCATAGAAACTATTGGGTACTTACGTATTGAAAAGCGTTTGAGGAAGATGGGTGATTTCCTATGTATCTGCTACAAGCAAAAGGGCCGGAAGAAGAGGATTTTCCGGGTATCAATGACAGGCGCGAATTTTTTTGCCGAAATGGGTCTAGATTGAAAAAGTTGCGGACGATTCTACGGAGAAATTGATAATTGGTGATGATAGGGGAGTGGTATGTGACCATCAATCAAGCTGTTGGAGGAATTAGCAAGCATCTAGGCGACCTAATCCGGCATGACAAGAAAAGTGGCCCGCGGGTTGACCTAGATCTAATCTAGAGTAAATCGAAAAATTGCGGGGTTGATTTAATGGATACAAGGAACTTACTGGAGGAGATTGGAGCAGCACGCGGCGGCGGCAAATGGCGCAGTCTTGGTGCCCCCTTGCGATTCCCGGCGGGCAGGTTGAGGGCGCGGCAGCGGATCTTGGCGGCGGCGCGGGGCGATCCGTGGCAGAGCGTAGCCGGCGGCGGATTGGCTCCGGAGACGCGCGTGAGGTCTCCGTGATGGTGCTCTGTGAGCTCGAGCGCGGAAGTGAAGAGAAGAGGGAAAGGGGGGAAATGAGCCGTTGGGGTTAGGTTAACCCCTAAGTGCCTATTTATAAGGGTGCGGGCGGATAAACCTAGTCCAACGGGCAAGAACCGGGAATTTCGGAATAACGGCTATCTATCCGGATTTTGTGAGATACGCTTTAAGTGCTGGACGGGATATCTGGACAGAGATAAGAAGTAGATCTCCTCCGCAACATCAGGGTCAATTATCGAGTAAAGTGAGCCGGGTCTTTGACATTTTTATCAGGACGTTGATCCGGAAAAAGTAAAAGGAGGATCTAGGGAAAGCCGGGTTACTATATGGCCACCTTGGAGTTAGGCCTAGCTGTTTATAAAAGCACTTTAACCCGGCCTCTATGAACTTGTATTTTTGATATTTTTACAGGGAATAACAAGCGCTTCAAGGAGGATCCTGTGAAGCCCAGGCTATTCTGGGGACTACTGATGGAGGGATGATAACCCGGTAGCCCAACGCCAAGGTGTAACTCGGCCCAAAGGACGCTGCGTAAAGATCCGGCTAAGGATAAAGGAGCTTCTAGAAGGCCCAAGATCGTAGGCCTGGTAACCCGGATTGTGGGTTCCGGTAAGGAAGTTTAGGGTTTTGTAAGCAGTGTCCGGGTAGGACTCAGGGTACGCCTTGGAGAACAGGCCAGGGGTCCGGATGCTTTATAAGATGACCCCTAGGTTAGGTTTAGGGACCAAGAGTTCGAGCAGCATCGCTAGGTATCGAGTATCCAGTGTAACACGAGAGTTGAGATTAATATATCGAGATCGGAGACTCGGCGACTTGCTTGCCGGCTACCAGATCGCATACCATCATGTTTTCCTCCGAGCTAAACCCTCTCCCAAACACCAGTGTCGTCTTGCCCGAAGATAAGTTACCCCCGGTAACGTCTGTCGTGATTATCCCACGACAATTTATTTATACTAAATTTGAGATTTTACTACAATATTTTATATGTCAAATGATGCATATATGCTTAAAATCTCGTATGATCAGTTTTTCTGTTTGGGGCTTGAAATCTGCTGCGCCGTAGCAGTCCCCGTAAACCCGACCGGTAAAACAGAGACACAGCAATACCCGTAAACCCGATCGGTCGGGTTTACGGGGACTGCTACGGCGCGGCAGATTTCAACCCATAAAACGGGTTTTCCACGACCCCTATCCCGCGTTTACAGTTCCGCGGGATAGGGGCTCTGCTATAGTTGCTCTTAGTAGTGTAGATGAAGCAAGGCTGCTATTCCCTTCTGCTCCCGACCTCATATGTCCCTGCATGTTTAGAAGAATTTTATAAAAAATAAAACATATATTTCTTATTAGAACTTTTCCAAGAAACATATATAGGTTTACTACATAGATGCCAATTTTCGTAATCAAGTGATATTTTAGGTGCCCCGTGTAAAAAAAATAAATCACTGATAAAAATGAGATCTAAACAGCTCAGTGGTTTTGTCTTTTTGCACAGAGCATCCAAAATATCGTTTTATTACAATTTATACAATGGTAGTAAACTTTTATATATTAGTTGGGATTTTTTAGAATTTCCTAAAATAATTTAATATATATTTTTATTTTTTTAATTAAGCGTTAACATGTAAATCGGGAGTCAGGAGCTAAAACGTCTCTCCCAAATATTCCCTCCTTAAAAAAAAGCAGAGGGCTGCAATTCCATAGCAGCTTGCTCCCGCTGGCCAGAGTATTCCCATTCTTTTTTTTAGAATTTCCAGAGTATTCCAATTCGGTATAAGGGCATTTTGAACGGGTTGTTGGTTAGCTTGTTGGTAAAATTAGACATATCATCAACTTTTAACACATCTTACAACCACTCCAATGGTATGTAGTTTTTCTAATAGGAGGTGAGAGAATGTAAGATATCTCTCTTATTCTACCTCGGAGTTTGTGCAAAGGTTGTTGGTTCATGAACATGCAGACGCACTCTCTCACCTTATTTATTTTATACCACATCATCAAAAAATACTATGTGGCAAAATCTATCATCAACTATCTTACAACTGTTGGAGATAACCCTAAGTCAATAAGTTAAAGACTTCAAATGGGCTAGACCGCTCAATTAATGTATGTGTAAGAGCCCTTGTTGTTTTATTCGGATTAAATCCAAGTATGGAACCAATCTAGGCAGGGATTGGTCCCATCATCCAATCTAGGCTGGACTGATGCATGATAATCCATCCAAAACGTATGGCTGCTTTGATAGGCTGCAGCTGGGCAGATTAGGCCCCCGAGCTGTAAGGTTAGTTCCAATGGGAGTAATTTCAGTAGTAACATAGATGGCACAAAGGAAGAAAAAGCTGACGTGGCCAGTAATTAATAAGGAGAGAGAGCATTGTGATAACTAGCTAGTTACCGTAACATCACACCTTTCAATGCAACGTGAGTCTACAAGCTAAGCCATGTGCCAATGGGGGTTTCTTAGCACGGTTTCATATGTGTTTTGCTGATGTGAAACGTTAGTTAATGATGATAGAGAGTGGGGTTGTATCTTAGCTAAGATACAACATTTACACGTCATCATAGGCAAAAAGAGTTAATAGGCCAATGACACCTTTGCATGAGACTAGTCACAATGGGGAGTATCATATAGTAGTATCATGTATATGATACTAGTCTATGTTACCACCCCCACAATGCATGATAACATATTTGTGGTATCATATACTAGTATATTTATTAGGCTGTAGACTCATCTTGTCTTGGAATACGTTATGTTACGGTATCTACCTATGATACCACTAGCACCTCTCTCCTCATTAAATGAGTGCCACATCATCTTTTTTGCCTATGTGGCACTTATGATACCACCTATGTTACTCCCATTGTGGCTAGTCTGAGCACCAAATATTTAAATTTAGATACAACCTTTAACAAACAATGCATTGGACTAGTAGTCTCTTAAGTTTTTAATGCT
The DNA here is from genome assembly GCA_028641055.1 of Alopecurus myosuroides. NCBI lineage: Eukaryota > Viridiplantae > Streptophyta > Magnoliopsida > Poales > Poaceae > Alopecurus > Alopecurus myosuroides. The sequence continues at coordinate 165,051,536 of CM054062.1, forward strand.
TCTATGACAACGTGCTAACAAACGATGCATTGACACAGGCCTAATAAATACACCTTTGCATGACACCACTTTTATGTTACTACCAATTGTGGAGGTAGTAAACTAGTCTAGAAAAATATGTATGTTACTACTCTATGTTATTCCCCACCGTGACCAGCCAAAAGACAGCTTTGCCTTTGGTTGCACACAGGCTAGTTTTCGGCCATATGAATTTTAAAACATCCTTGCCTTAGTCCCTGTGCAACGACGGAATCTGCAATTTCTGTAGAGTCATGCGGACAGCTGCAAAAATGAGCCTCTCCCTTATCTTATTTTTTTCACTGGTCTCTCTTAATCAATGTAACATTAGCTTTAAAACAATTTCTACATAAAAAATATGCGTATTAGTGATAAGGTTTCATTCCGGAAATCAGTTTGAACTTTTGTTAACTGTTAGCGTCTAATTTTGTGTTCATGCTTGCAAATTCTTTAGACCAATTTTGGCAAATTTGTTACACACGGTCGGCATTTGAAATTTTCTTCGACGAGTAGCTTCATCTCGCCATTTCATACAATTCTCGTGTTGTAAGTTTTTCGTTTCGGTGGCCATAAACGAATAGATCTTGTACTCTACCTATGCGTATTTAGACTGAACTTCGTTTACGTGTATTCTTCAACCTCCGGTCACTGTCATGAATTATGTCGTTCTATCAGTAGTCTCACCTACTTATTTGTGGGCCTCGCTCAACCGCCACAGCTCGCAGCCGCTGCAAACTCCGTCGTCACCGGAGTGGTGTTCCGGTTAACTGAACATGTTTATGTTGTGTTAGTCAACATGTTCATGATGTTTGTGGTGTGTTTGTTAATCAACTCTGCTCTCCATCGCCGATGACCTTCGTCGCCGGCGTTGTCCTCGTGTTTTCCATACGTCATGGGTATGTCACATAGACATGTCTCAAAGTTTTTGCTCTTCTATCTCACTTCAACCTCTTTGTCGTGTGTGTTTTATTGTTACCGTTCGCAGCAGAAAACTCTATAGGCGCCGGTCACCATCGGCGTTGTCGCAGCTATTACCGTGTCCTCCGCCGCCATCATGTCGTGTTGTCATCCTATTCGCTGCACCTCATTGATCTGTCATGTAGTGTGGTTGTAGAAGGTAACTCCATCCATACGACAAGAGGTGAGACTAATCATCAAACTTGGGGGTGGTTGTGTGCTACCAAACGCAGTGTACAAAGGAGTGCCACTGATGTGATGCAACCTACCTAACAAGATGCACAACATGGTTTTGGGGGTGATTCTCCCTGGCCAGGCCTAAAGAGAAATCCCCACAGAGACAAAAAAAATCTATGCACGTGATGGAGTGTAGACACACGCTCGCTGGGAGACCCCAAACGCAAGGTGTGAAGAGTGCATCAGCAAGTTTTCCCTCAGAAAAGAAACCAAGGTTGAATCGACCAGTAGGAGGAAAAGTGACTTCGGAAGGTTGATGCAGTTGATGTGGTAGGGCGCACTACCGGTTCAGCAGCAACGTGGAACCTACACAACACAATCAATTCACTTTGCCCCAACGTAGCAGTGAGGTTGTCAATGTCACAGGTTTGCTGATAACATATATGTTAAATGTATGGTGTGGAAAACAGTATGAGAACAATATGAAAACAACAGTAGCAGTGTGAAAACAGTGGAAGCAGTGGTTGTATTATCATTATGAGAAAATGGACGGGGGTCCATGATGGGAGACTTCTTGCTCTCGTTGGGAGACCCCAAGCGCAAGGTGTGAAGAGTGCAGCAGCAAGTTTTCCCTCAGAAAAAAACCAAGGTTGAGTCGACCAGTAGGAGGACAAGCAATCTCTGCAGGTTGATGCAGCTGAGGTGGCAGGGCGCACTACCGGTTCAGCAGCAACGTGGAACCTACACAACACAATAAAATCGCCTTGCCCCAACGAAGCAGTGAGGTTGTCAATCTCACCGGTTTTGCTGAACAAAGAGGTTAAACATATGGTGTGGAAAACAGTATGAAAGCAGTAGGTGTTTTATCAGTATGAGGAAAAAGGACCGGGGTCCACAGTTCACTAGTGGTGAACAAATCACAGCTGGACAATTGACAGAAATGAAGGTTGCACCGTAGCGCATATGCAAGACATAAAGATTACTATGTGATTCATGCGGGCATTACAACAAAATATATAGACCGTCATCCAACTGCATCTATGTCTAATAATCCACCCTCCGAATATCATCCTAATAAACGTTGGGTATTAAGTTGCAAACAACAGATTATCGCCGTAAGCAAAGTGTGTAATGTAAACAGTGTAAACTAGGTAAACACCGTTGTTTTATCCCTAATGGAAACAACACATCCTCCATCCGTCACGTTTCTGTCACTCGAGCACAGATGCAAAGGAGGCATGAACCCACTATCGAGCATAAATACACCCTCTTGGAGTTACTAGCATCTACTTGGCCAGATCATCTACTAATAACGGAGAGCATGCAAGATCATAAATAACATAAGCATGAAGATAACATGATAGATTGATAATCAGAAGACATAGCATTAAACATTTATCAGATCTCAGCAAACACAACATGTAGCATTACATAAAGATGATCTTGATCATGTGAGACAGCTCATGAAATCTAAACATGAGGTAAAAGTGGAGAGAACAACCATCTAGCTATTTCTATGGACCCGTAGTCCAGGGATGAACTACGCACGCATCACTTCGGAGGAGGGCATGGTGGTGTATACTCCTCCGGGGATGAATTCCCCTCTCGGCAGGGTGCCGGCGAGAGCTCCAGAACCCTCCCGATCTCGGGATGACAATGATGGCGGCCTCGGGTGGTTTTCGGGACGAAGTGGTATATCTTTAGAGTTTATGTCTCGGGGGGGTATAAATAGGTGAAAGGGCAAAGGCGGTGGAGGCCTGGGGGCCCCACACCACCCCATGGCGCGACTGGGGGGGCGTGCCGCCCTATGGTGTGGCCCCCCTGTGGCCCCCCTCCGGGTCTCTTTGGAACTCCGTGGAACCTTTGGGAATTCTAGGACCATCGGACTTTGAATTTTCCAATTCCGAGAATATTTCCAGAACAAATTTTCTAAAACTAAAAACAACAGAAAACATGGAACTGGCTCTATGGCATCTTGTCAATAGGTTAGTCTGGAAATCGATAAAAATGACATAAATGTATAACAAACATGTGGGAAACAACATGAAAACAACATGGAACATCAGAAATTAAGGATACGTTTATGACGTATCAACATCCCCAAGCTTAGTTCCTACTTGTCCTCAAGTAGGTAAACGATAAAAACACATAATTTCTGAGGTGACATGCTACCAACATAAACTTGATCATCAATAATGTAAAATCATAAGTAAGCTGAGATCATAGAACTTAAACACAAGCATGATAAATAGAATTTTAATAATAAAGCATAGCAATCACCTTGCATCATGAGAAGTAACACAAATAAAAGATTATGAATAACAATGCAACAAAAGATATACGTTTATTTCAAGTATAGAGAAAACATGGCAAAGTGATATTTCTCTAGTCCTTAAGAGTGGGGAACAACATAAATGTCAGGACACCTTCAAATTTCATGAGGAAGACTAGAACAAATAATTTGAGAACAAGCAATAACACATCATGAATCAATTAATAATGTTTCTAGGACAAATGCACGTAAAAATTGGAATGGAAACTATGCTCTCTCAACTGTGCATACAGTTAGAAGATGGAGAATCAACATAAAAAATAAAAGAAAGGCCCTTCGCAGAGGGAAGAATGGATCACTCATGTGCTAGAGCTTTTATTTTATTAAATAGAGGTATTTAAAACATTTTTAAGAGAGGTGTATGCTTATGTCAACGAATGGTAAACATAAAATATAGTTGTCGTGGTGGTGTCACGGCAGATGCCATAGGATGGCTAAAGATGTGGGGACAAAGGACGCTGGAGGCGCTCGGGGAGGGATCACGCGACGAGTAGACGCGTGGGGTGAAGAACAAACACTGCAAACAACACGATCTACCCAGGTTCAGGGCCCTCGTGAGGAGGTAAAACCCCTACTCCTGCCTTTCTCTCTGTATTCTGGTGTCTCACCGAGTAGCCACAGTACAAATGTTCTTGCTACCGAGTAGCCACTCTTCTCTCTCCGGGTAGGATTAGGTCAAGAATCTCTACGGGTGTTCTCCTAATGCTCCCTTGTGAACGTGCCTCGCGCAGGAGGCGGCTGGGCACCTTATATACGCGGTGCCCTGCCGGATACAGCCAAGTACAAACAAGTGTCGACATTGTGTGCACATCGTTCTTCTTCCGAGTTCCCGCTGACAGCTTTGGCTTCTAAGCTTGTCCTGATGCAGAAAGTCGTTGGGAAAAACCAAGTAACCAGTCTGTTATCACTGTGCGAACACAGAGTAGGTCCCCCCTATCCTGCGACGCCCTGCTGACACACTGTCGCTGTGAGGCACGCCGTCCCCAGATGAACAGTGCTGTGAACAGTGCCAAGTACAGACCCGGGATACGCGGGATCCTGTGTCAGAACGGCTCCTTTGACTTCTGGCCCGAGTAGATTCCCGCCAATCTTACTCGGACCAACTCTTCTACTCGAACAGATACAACTTGCTTGATATCTCCTTCTGGTCATCTTTTTGTGAGACCGAGTAGCAGTCGACCGGGTAGCAAGTACCGGGTAGGCGGCTACTCGACCAAACTTCTCTTCTGACTGTTGCCTTTACTACTTGCCTTTACCCTACTCGGGGGTAACCCCCCGACAGCAGTCCCCGAAGCTGGTAGAGCCCTGCGAACTCGTTCACTGGGCCCTGCCAGCTTAAAACCAAGCTTGGCAACCTTGCCCTTGAATCCTCAATATGCCGAGTAGAACCTCTGAGTAGCACTCTGAAAAGTACTTTGAGTTTCCTCCCTTCCGAATAGGGCCAGCTTCCTTCTCCGTAACCGAGTAAAAAGACTTAGGGAATTTCTTCAATCGAATCTCTGCAGCGCAGAGCATAATCCGGCTTTCCGTGCTGCAACTGGGCACGTGTCACGCATCCAGGACCGCGACGCCTCGCTGCCCAGGACCTGACAGGCCACGCGCCCAGTTTTCACGGAGCGGGTCCACGACCTCGTAATGTCCCATCATGCGCAGTAATCGCCCACGATCTCGTCGTGGGATCTAATGGGGCCGTTACGCGCGCGTTCTGCGCTGTGTGCGTTTCCAACCGGCCACAGATCCCACGTCGCACGATTTATTGCCACGATCGATCCCACTACTCCAATTCGTAACAGTAACCCGGGGTGCGGTATAAATACCCCCACGGTAACTTCCTCTTCTCCTTCCGCTTCACTTTCCCCTTCTGCCTCCTCGAACTCCCGCCGTCTCAGAGCTCTCCGCTGCCGCGCAACTCTTTGCGCCGCCGCGGGCTCGTCCACTCCACCAATTTATTCCAAATTTTTCCAGTCTTCCTACTCGCTGCCATGGCTCGCGGTGACAGTGCTCGCGCCGGCTGGGCCGGCTCCGACGTCACCGCGGAGGACTGCCAGTGGCTCGTGAACACCTGGAGGGTTCCTCCCGGTGTTCGCTGCCGGCCGTCCGACGGCGAGCTTGTTCCGTCACCGCAGGAAGGCGAACACGTCGTCTTCCTCGCGCACTTCGCGCGAGGATTCGGCCTTCCCGCGTCCAATTTCCTCTGTGCTTTCCTGGATCACTACGGCCTCCAGATGCATCATCTTCCTCCCAACGCCGTCGTCTTCCTCTCCTACCACGCTGTGGTGTGTGAAGCTTTTCTCGGCGTTCGCCCCACGACGGAGACGTGGTCGAAGTACTTCTTCTTCCGCCAACAGAGCCAGGGCAAGAAGGATGGCGCGGATACCAGCAGCCGGGTAACCGAGACCGGCAGCGCCATGATGGTGCAGCGACCGGGCACCAATCATCCTCGCATCAAAGGCCTGGATTCTGTCCGCAAGTGGCAGAAATCCTTCTTGTATGTGAAGAACATCCCCGCCACGAAGGAGGCCAAGATCGAAGACCGCATCAATCTGCCCCCGTGGAGCAACCGAGCTCCTACCGGGCAGAATTGGAAGAGCAAGCCATCCAACAGCAGGAATCTGGTACAGATGGAGGAGCGGCTCGCCCATCTGATTGGAGAAGGGCTCAAGAGCGACGATCCAGTCGCCTGCTGGATTCGCAACCGCGTGCTGCCTCTGCAACGCCGTTCCCACCCCATGTGCTACATGGGCGGCCCCCGCGACTGTACTCGGACGACTACCTTCGAGCTCAGCAACGCGGATGTCGCCGCTTACGCTCGGTCCATCCTGACCACCGGCCTTCGAGACAACTGGCAGTATGGCTTCATCCCATACAGCCGCACGAAGCCGATTCCACGGGTACGTTCTTCTTAATCTGCTTCTTGTATATGCAATCCGAGTAGATAGCTTCCTCTCCTTGCTGTGACTAGCATTCGCATTCTGCGCCGGGTAGGGCGTTTAGCGGAACTGCTCAGGCTTAGTGTGCTTGTTGTTTGCACTCCTTGTCGGGTAGCACACTTAGGAGAAACATTTAGGCTTAATGTGCTTGATGTTTGCACGCCTTGCCGAGTAGGACACTTAGGAGAAGCATTTAGGCTTAATGTGCTTGTTGTTTGCACGCCTAGTCGGGTAGAATGCATTCATGCTACTCGGCTAATCTTGCGATGTTTCTCTATTCTTCAGGTTCTTGATCGCCAGCTTGCTGAGAGCAGTGAACGCTTCGAGGGCAACTGGTTCGAGGACCGGGAGGAAGACGATGAGGTCCCCTTCGAGACCGCGGACAAGCTCGATCCTCCCGAAGCCGCCCAGACGAGTAAGCATCGCGTGGACTCGTCTCTTCGTGACTGGTCCGAGGATGAAGATGAAGGTAACTGAATTTATCCCCTCTGGTTGCGAGCAGCGCAAACTAATTGCTTTCTGCTTCTGAATTGCTTTTCTTCCTCTCTATTTCACAGAGGGTGCCGACGCTGAGGACGAAGACGAGGATGAGGACGAGGACGAGGGAGCCCTGGTCGTCAAACCTCTTGCAGTCGCCGCTCCTGCTACCCGCAAGCGGGCGGGCAGTGGCGCTCAAGAGCCCCCCGCCAAGAAGAAGAAATCGACCGAGAAGACGATCAAGAAGATCGTGCAGAGAAAACGACCAGCGATCCCTACCCGCAAGGGGTAAGTTCCTTCTCGATTGCACACTTCGGTTCACTTCGTTCTTCTCGGTTGATTCCCAATCCTTTTACCTCGCTGTTTCCTCTCAGTTTCCTCTGCCCTCTTCTTATTTCTGAATGCAATTTTCTCTTCAGAGCCCCCTTGGATGCGGATGCCGCTCGTGCGCCCACTGAGACCAAGAAGCAGGCCGCCATCGAAGTTGATAAGCTCATCGACCTCGACGGCGACGAGAACGAAGCCGCCAACGCACATGGACACATGGACACGGATGCCCAGAATGTCGAGCTGGAGCAGCAGTCCCGCGCGGATCAAGAAGCCCAGGATGCTGCTCACCAAGATAGGCCTCCTTCTCCTCCGGCCAACACAGCCGAGGAGAACCAAGATCAAGATCAAGAGACGCACAACGACGACGCCCCTGAGCGGCAGGAAGAAGAACAAGAGCAGCCAGCCACACGGGCTGCTGAACAAGACCCCGCGGCCCAGCCGCGGGTAGAAGAAACAGATGCCTCACAGCCAGATCCCGCTGCCGAGCAGCGGGTAGAAGTAGTCGACGAGGCGGAGCAATACCCTCTGAGCGACGCGCAACCAGGCGCCGCGCAGGGTAGCGCTCAGCCAGACGCCGCGCCGAGTAGCGCACCACTGGCGCCTCCCACTGCACCAGACTCCTCCTTGGTGCAGAAAACCAAGACTGCAGCCAGCCCTCCGGCCAAGCCGATTACAAGGAAGAACGCTCAGGAAGCTGCCGAGAAGAAGGCCGCTGAGGAGAAGGCCAAGAAGACCACCGAGAAGAAGACCACCGAGAAGAAGACCACCGAGAAGCCAACTGTTCAGAAGGAGATTTCGAAGAAGCGAGCTGCCGAGAAGTCAGCAGACCCGGCAGAAGGCACTGTTCGCAGGAACCCGGCGCGTGGCGCCGGTCAAGATGCAACCACCAAGTCCACTCAGCTGGCTATCCGGGAGCCTGGCGCGGCTGCTGACGCCGTTGGCGCATCCAGCGTCGTAGATCCGCCCAGCTTTCCACCTTACATGGTGAAGGTCAGCCAGCAGCACCAGGTTGGCTTAACCCCCGCGGAGAGGAAGCTTGCTCTTCGGAAAGGGAAGAAAACTGTGGCAGTGGACTCCAGACCTCCGGCCCCAAATCAGGACAAGTCCCTCTCCATTTCTTCGCGCGAGGTTCAGGACCAGACGGTGACATCCCAGGGCCTTGAGCAAGTGCTCGACTTGGTTGGCTTCATCGATGCCAAGTGGGACAGCAAGGTCCTTGGCAACTCGAACTGGGACGGCATGGATTTGGGCGACTTGGACCATATGCGTGTCGATTGGAACAAGGCGGACTTGGGTTACAAACCCATGACTATCTCATCCAACTCCGCCACGCTTGCTGCCAAGATGTTCGTCCACCGCAAGAATGCAGAGGACCTCGAGCAATCTTACGCGGTAAGCTTCTACTCATCCTCCCCGAATTGCATTTCGCTTTTCTTCTACTCTTCTTCTTTTCCTTATCCATCACCCAGTCCCCGAGATTCTGGCCGAGTAGGCGGATACACTCCCGAGTTGCCGCCTTCTCGGGTTGAATCTTTATAACTTCGCCCGATTCTTCTTCCTTTTGCTTCTCAGAATAGCTTACTGAAGCGGACCGGCCTGCACCGTCAGCTACTCTGGAACCATGCCATTGCCAAGAGACGCATTGAGGCTCTGGAAAGAGAACGCGCAGACGGCGAGGCAGCCGAGAAGGATGTGATGAACAGCACATTGAAGCTTTCTGAAGTTGAAGGTACGCTTTTAGCTACGCGGTTCTTGCGTTTGGTGTTTACGCCCGCTTCTGCTTTTTGCGCTAACCAGTTCTACTCTGCAGGGAAGTTAAAGGCCCTGGCGGAGGAGCACTCAACCTGCCGCGCCTTTGTCGAGAGTGGCCAAGCCACGATTAACCGACTAGAAGGTACGTTGCCGTCTTCTCGGCTTGTCTTTGTGTTTCTTTCTTCGCTACTCTGATGACCGTGCTGTGCTCTTTTCAGAAGATCATAAGAAGTTTGCCGAGGAACATCAAGATTGCCTCAAACCTGCTGAGGTGCAGCAGCAGTTGTCCAGCCAGGCTGTCGAGCTGCAGAAAGAACATGCTACCGAGATGGAGAAGCTCCAAGTCCAGCTGCGCACTGCGCTCCAGGATGCTATCAACATTGCTGCCGAAAAGGATAGAATAATCGCCGAGAAGGCAAAGAGCGAAACAGCAGCCAAGGCCAAGGTGAAAGCCCTCGAGCAGGAGTGCGAGGTGCTGAAGAAAAGCAATGCTGATCTCTTTGCTCAGCTAAACGGGCTCCGCCTGATTGAAGAGAGGCACCTAGCCAACGAGGAAACGTGGAAGAACCAGCTGCAAGGGCTGCGCCATGACTTGAACAGTAAGTGCTCTCTTTTCTTTGCTTCACTGCTTCCTCTTGTTCCTCTGCTACTCGTTTCGTATCTCTACTCTGTTATTGTTTCTGATCTTCTCGATAGCTCTTGCAGGAGTCTTCCCCGACCTCGAGTCTTCTTGCGTGCCTGCCCTAGCAAAGGTCCGAGCAGCTCGCGCTGAGAAGGGCGAGCCTTTGGACACCAGAGCAGAAATCGAGGAGAGTATCCTGATCATGCAAGGGTAGTTCCCGCGGCTAGCGGGCGTGGGCACCGAGCTGGTGCGCGTCGCCTTCCAGATCCACAGCCTTTTCTGGCTTGACGACTCTGCGCCAACAACAATCTCCGGACTTGCCTTGAAGCTGCAGCGCGTGAAAGCCGAGCTGAAGAAATGGCGCGCATCGGGAGCTCGAGCCGGCGCAGACATGATGCTTCTGTTTATCACCAGCTGGTATGAAAACCTTAACCTGCAGATTGTCCGCGAGATGCGCCAGGACTCCAAGTGGGAGAAGAACCCCGACTGCGTGGCTATCCGCCAGCTGGTCGCTCACGAAGTCGCTCAGTATGTTGACACTGCGACCTTCATCGACGGCCTCACCGAGCCCGACACCGAGGTGGACGAAGGCGAGGAGGGGGATGAAGACAAAGAGACGGACACCGAGGAGCTGGACCTGAGCTGCTTCGAGTCTCCTGGTGGCAAGACCGGGAAGGGGAAGGCCACGGTCGTCGCGGGTAGCGATGAAGAGGACGAGAACGAGAAGATGTCGATTGACACCTCCGTGCTCGAGTTCGGCACCTCGTCAGGAGCTGCCCTCGACGACACCGTCAGTCTTCGCGCCCAAGCCACCGAGCCCGACGCCGAGCTAGCGAAAACCGTCCCCGTCAACCTGGAAGCGGATGCGACCAAGGCCAGCGCCGAGGACGAAGCCGCGAAGATCGTTGACGCCAGCTCGGAGGCAGACGCGACCAAGGCCACTACTGAAGATGAAGCAATCAAGGCCAGCACCGAGAACGCCGCCTCGACCTGAATCTGCCCTGCAGCTCATTCCTCAAACACTTATCAGATCCCCGGGATGCCGGGTGCAAATGTATCAGACTATTTATGCCGTTGCTAGTCATTTTTATTCACACTTGTTGTTTTCAACTTAATCATTTTGTTCAGCCTTGGCTCGATGCCCGGTTGCGTTATCATGCGAGTCCCCGAGTTGCATTTCTTATTCACTCTCTCTTATTGTCTCAGCTCTACCCGCAACTTGTTGCTTTTTTGGTATTCGAGTCACAAGAGTCAAAGAGCAGAGCTGCAAATACTTAGCCGCTTAGAAACAATCATAGTAACGCAGCCCACCACTTAGCCGAAAAGACAGGACAGAAAACAGAGGTAAATGCACCCTACTCGGTTCCTGCACTCTTTTCTTCCTTAGCAATTTTTTCTTGTGCTCATTGACCTTTTGCTCGTTCTCTTGCTTGCCATGAAGCCGGGTTTCGGACAGCAGCAGAGTCGAAGAGTTGGCATGTAGGTTTAAACACAGTACTCAATGTACTTTTGAATTTTGAAGTAGAGCAACCGAATAGGCAAAAGGTAAAGCAGAGTAGAAACACTTAGAGCAATTTTGGACGAGGGCAGTCCCCGAGTTCAATTTCAGATTGCAGAATGGAATTTCAACTCGGATAGGAGGGTACATACACATCTTTGCTCACGAATGAAAACGACGGAGTAGAGCTACATTCCAGGGACGCTTAGATTCCTCTCCAGCTTTATCTGCCCTGTTCGCCTGTGGTGGGCGCGCATCTACAAGATAGTATGCATCGTTGTGCAGCGCTTTGCTCACAAAGAAGGGCCCTTCCCATGGAGGAGACAACTTGTGCATCCCGGCTGTGCGCTGCACAAGCCTAAGGACCATGTCTCCTTCTCGGAAAACCCTTGGGTTCACCTTTCGGCTATGATAACGCCGCAGGTTTTGCTGGTAGATAGCCGAACGTGACAGAGTAAGCTCTCTTGCTTCTTCGAGCAGGTCAACATCGTCTTCTCGAGCTTCTCTCGCCTCTACCTCAGTGTAGAGGTGTCGTGGGATTATCACGGCAGACGTTACCGGGGGTAACTGATCTTGGGGCAAGACGACACAGGCGTTTGGGAGAGGGTTTAGCTCAGAGGAAAACATGATGGAACTCGATCTGGTAGCCGGCAATCAAGTCGCCGAGTCTCCAATCTCAATATATTAACTCGATCTCTCGTATACACTGGATGCTCGATATCAACTGGTACTACTAGGGTTCTTAGATCTCTCTCAACTAGACCTAGGGGTCGGTTTATAAAGCACCCGTACCCCCTGGCTTATTCTCCAAGGCGCACCCTGAATCCTACCCGGACACCGCATACAAACTCTAACTTTCCTTTACCGTAATCCACAATCCGGGTTACAAGGCCTACAAACTTGGGCCTTCCAGAAGTTTCTTTATCCTTAGCCAGATCTTGCGCAGCGTCCTTTGGGCCGGGTTATACCTTGGAGTTGGCCTACCGGGTTATTATCCCTCCATCAGTAGTCCCCAGAATAGCTTGGGCTTCACGGATCCTTCCTTGAAGCGCTTGCTATTCCCTGCAAAGACATCAAATGCCCGAATACATGAAGGCCGGGTTAAAACGCTTCAATAAACAGCTAGGCCCAACTCTACGGTGGCCATATAGTAACCCGGCTCCTCTCCAAATACCCGGCTTAGCTTTCCGGGTCTAAGCCCTGATAAAAGTGTCAAGATCCTGCACTTTACTCGATAATTGATCTTGATATTATGAAGAATATCTCCTTCTTATTTCTACCCAGATATCACGTTCAACACTTAAAGCGTATTTCGCAAGATTCAAACAGATAGCCGTTACTCCGTAATCCCCGGCTCCCGCTCGTGGAACCAAGCTTATCCACATGAACCATTATAAATATGGTCGCAGGGGTAACCCTAACCCCAACGGCTCATTTCCCCCATTCCTCTTCCTTTCTTCCCCCTGCTCAAATTCACAGAGCGCCACCACGGAAATCCCGCGCGCATCACCGGAACCTATTGGCCGCCGGCTACGTTCTGCCGCCGCGCACTCTGCACCGCCGCCAAACCCTCAACCGGCCCGTTGGGAATCGCAAAGGGGCACCAAACTTGCGCGATTTGCCTCCGTCGAGCTTCACTTCTATCTCCTCCAGTAAGCTTCCCATACCCCTTAATTAGCCTCCATAATTTCTTGATTTTCTTCAGATTAGATCTAGGTCAACCCGCCGGTCATTTTCCCGGTCATGCTGAATCGAGTCACTCGTATTCACTCTAGCTCATCCAATGGATTGAATGCTGGCTTTATTTCACTTCCCTACCGCCCACAACTGCTAATTTTGCCACGAATCTAGAAATGGAATCTTTAGCCTGGGCTCAGGCCGCCCAATTTTTCCGCCCTTGACTCTATCATCCGGAAAATCTTCCCTTTTCCGATTCTCTTTACTCATAATAGGTACCTGTATAACCACCCATTACCCTCAAACATTCTTTCAATGCATAAGCCTTCATGATTTTTATAATGATGCTTGATACCCGGGTGGCTTGAACCTTGCTTCACAAAATAACACCCGGATATTATGTAACCTTCATACTGTCTCGATACCACTCACTGATACTCGACCAGCTTATGATTTCCGAGCCTTATTCCTCACACTCCTATACCTCGTGTTTTGCAGGTCACACCCATGGCTCCCAAGAAACATGGAAAGCAGCAGGCAAAGGCCAAGACCACCAACTCCATATCCGCCAACTGGGCGCGATCTACGGTCACCAAAACCAAGTTAGAAGAACTGGTCGAGCTGGGAGTTCTCCCTCCTCAAGAGGATATCCAGTGGAGAGTGCCGGGTAAGGAGACCCGGCCTACGCCGGCAAAGGACGAGGTAATATGCTTTGTAGAGCACGTGACCCGGGGCTTTCGTCCTCCAGGCCACCCCTTCTTTCGCGACATTCTGAGCCATTATGGCCTTCGTGTATTTGACATAGGTCCTAATTCTGTGTTAAATATCTCCCACTTTATCGTCCTTTCCGAGTCATATTTGTGCACTCCGCCAAGTTTGGCTCTTTTCGTCGAGCTTTTCCAGTGCAAACCGTGCCGCGAAAGCGGTGACGGGGCACTTCTTGCTTGCGGCGGGGTCTCTATCCAGCGCCGCAAGAATTCTCTGATGCCACCTCTTACCCTTAACTCCCACGTCAAACATTGGCAGCTTTCATATTTTTACTGCCGAGACACTTCCCCACCCGGCCAAAAGAAACTGCCGGGTTACTCAGAGGGTCTTCTTGACATCTCCGAGAATTTTAATGCCTTTGCCCCTGACTCGGACAGGGAGGCCATTCAACCTTTGCAAGTCAAAATCACTATTCTTGCGGCCCAAGGTCTCATCGGGCTCAACCTGGTGAAAACTTGGGTCGATTTCCGGATTCAGCCCAATTCCATCCGCACAAAGTTAATGTGCGAGTATTCGGGGCAAACCACAGACCCGCTCCGGTATTCTGACAACAGCTTTGCGGCTGGTGACACCAATAAAACTATCAAGGGTTTTCGGATAGAGAAACTAGAGGTAATCCGGAACATAGCCGGATTAGAACCCTTCACACTCGAGAACCCAGCCCCCAAGGTGAAGATCCGATTTTAACGTTTTTACCTTTGCTCTTTCCGCTTGATACGGTTGATAACCCTTGTTCTGATATTTTTATCTCGGGTTGATGATGATTTTTGGAAGATCGACACTTCCCCTAGCTCCGAGAGTCCAGAGGAACAAGAAGAGGCCGTTAACTCGGACGAAGGTGCTCGCCGGGTTTTACTTGATTCCTTTAAGTTCGTCGTAACCCCTTCATTTTCCAACTATAACCTTGATGACTTCCAGAACAAGAGGAAAATGACGAAGAAGAAGAAACTGACGGCAAGGTGGAATCCGCCAGTGATGAAGATGAAGTGGAGCCGACAATTAAAGTCGGATCTAAGAGAAAACCCCAAGGGATCGTCTTCAAGGTTTCATACCGCCTCCTTGTATTCAACTCGTATTCCTTTGATGATATACATGAGCTATCTTGACATTATTCCACCGGCCGTATTTGAAGGAGTCGCCCATGACCAAGCGCAGAGCAACTCGGAATTACCCGGGTGACGACGCTCTTAGCCCGGGTATTCCATTGTCTCCGGCTGGACGCGCTGGTATTAACCTTATCCTTTCTCGGAGGAAACAATCTTCCTGAACCGTTCCCTTACGAAACCTTGCTTAATACTTTTCAGTTTCGCCCGGGTCCAGCAATGAGTTCCCCTCGGAATTTGCGGTGAATACCGGGTAAAATCCCTTTCATGATGCTCTATCACACTTTCATCACCCTTTCCTGATTGTACACTAACTGCTCACTCGTACTATCCATAGGGCCACGGTCGTTATTAGCGACCAAGAGGATATGGAGACCGATGACCCGGGTAAGGGGAACCGCGCTGACAAGGCAACAGCCGCGTCTAGCAGCGAAGAACAAGCGTCACCAATAAACCCGGCCAGACAACAAGCCGAGTATCCGATAGCCTCTCACGCAAGCAAGAAGAAAAGAGCTGCCACTTTGGGTGCAGGAGAGGGGGCATCAGATTCCGACATTCGGATGACCCGGATGCCGCCCCCTGCTAAGAAGAAAACTCCTTCTCGGAATTTCCAAGGCCCCGAGTCCTCTGACACGGGTAATGATACTTTTGATCGACTGATGAGCACTCTCCTCACTATGAAGACTTCAGAGAGCAATATTCTGGAGCGCATGGCCGCAGCGTACAGGTAATAATACTTGATATCTCGTAGTGTATGCCTAGTCCCCAAGTTCCAAGCGCAACTTGCTGGAG
This sequence comes from Alopecurus myosuroides, assembly GCA_028641055.1. Classification (NCBI taxonomy): domain Eukaryota; kingdom Viridiplantae; phylum Streptophyta; class Magnoliopsida; order Poales; family Poaceae; genus Alopecurus; species Alopecurus myosuroides. The sequence goes on from CM054062.1 coordinate 165,066,969, forward strand.
TTGTGCTTGGTACTTTACGCAGTACTCAGCTTGCCATAATATCCGACTGATACTTGTGTTCCTTACTACTTACAGGCGCAGACGACCCGGTCTGATGAAATTTTGCTCAAGACCGAACAACTTCTTCTCGCCGAGGTAAAGCGGAGAGAAACCCTTGAGGATGACGTGGAAACCTTGAAGAAGGATGTTTCTAAATACAAAAAGAAGTGCAATACTGCTCAAACTGCACTAAAGAAACTATCGGACCAGGTCACCGATACTTATCAGATCTTGCTTAGTAAGTTTTTGCTGCCGACTGTCTTCATGCCTTTACTTTATTATATGACACTCGGGATTACTGATACGTCTTTCCTTTGCTTCAACTGCAGGTGCCAACCTTGCGGCCCCAGAAGAGGATGCCATTGCAAAGGCTAAAACTTTAAAGACTGTGCTCCAGACTTTCTTTGCCGGCACAAAGTTTATACTGGACGCCGTGAAGTGGCCTACTGAAGTATACCCGGGTGAAGAAAATCTTATCAAAGCCTGCTCTACTGTGTCTGGCTGGATTGAAATCTGGAAACGCTCGACATGCCGGATTGGTATGACCCGGGCCTTTACCCTGGCTAAGGCTTACTTTCCGAAGCTTGATCCGGCAAAGGTAATATCCGGGTTTTCAGAATTCAAAGCAGATGGCTCCAAGTTTACACCTAAGGACTTCAAGGCCGTACAATCCGCAGTGCGTCATTCGGCCACCACTTTGGCCGATAGTATGGATCTGAACACTATCATGAGTGCATACGATGCTGAAGGCAAAATTGTCACGGAGGACGCACCCCCTCCCTTTGATATTTTGGAGAAATGGGTTGCTGATTCGGCCAGGAAGAGGGAAGCAACTGAGAAGAGAGAGGCCGAGTTAGGATCAGGGCCAACCACCTCTACACCAACTGTTCTTCCGCCTGTCCGTCCTGCCGCAAGGAATCCGGGTGATGATGCCGGGAGAGCTAAAGAGCAAGTCCAGGAGCAAGACCCGGAGGGCAAGGGCAAAGATGTGGACCCTACTCAGGTAGCCGAATAGGCAAACGCCATAAAAATACTTCAATCATCTGATGTTTTTACTCAAAACAAGTATTCTTTTGACGGTGCGCCTGTGCACCCTTGATACTAGTGTCGCAACCTGTAACGCACTTTAATTCTGTGATACACTTCGTGCCTTTCTAGGCCTTTTGATGAACTTGGTACTTGTCTACTTTTGAACTTATTCTTGATATCCGATTTTCTTTTCATTTCCTTCTTTATTTCCGAGTATCATGAGTTTTGACAGGTGGACTTTTCTTTAAGTCCCCAAGTCCCCACGACTCGGACATTGGGGTCTTTCGAGCTTGGCGACAAAACAACTTGATTCTGTTTCGGAACCCACAGTCCCCAAGGCCCGAATTTCCGAGTCTGTGGTGTGTGGTTTTTTCGAAGAGAACAAACTTGTTGTTGCTAAGCCGAAACCCGGAATTGTTTCATATAGATAATGAAGTTATGCTTGATAAACGTTGAGTTTCCAGCTATTAGCCTTGTACTCTGCATAACTTGTGGTTTAGATGACCCTTTTGACTATCTTGTACTGTAAGCCGGCTTTCGCGTGGATACCATGTTGTTACATCTATACGAAAACAGGGTCAGACAAGTCCCAATGGGCTTCATGGCTGATTGTAATCGTAAGCGAGCAAATCATGCCACTTTAGTGCGAGTCACATCGAGCTTAAGTAAGAAAAGTCAAGAAAATTTGGCTCCTTTGTCCGGTTATAAGATTGCAGCCGTACTCGTTTGCGAATAATCGACCCTTATAACTCATAGGCATCAAGGCCGGGTCTTTGGGTTTGTGGCTGCGCTACTTGAGCAACCAGCCCCCGAGACCTATACATATTCAACATACTTAATGATACTGATGTATTGATGGCAATGGATACTTACTTACTTGTAATCGAAGTAAAAGCCGTAACAAAATAGGACTTGATAATCATCTCTTTATTGATACGAGAAAGTTTGGATCAGCAGGCCGCCTCATTAAAAACCTTCCAGTCCCCTTAAGTACCCTGGGTAGGAAAAGAGCGCGTCTGAAACCTGCTGCCCGTTACATTGTTTAGTTCTTCTTGGGAACCGGTCCCGGGCTGACGTGACCGATACACATTCTCCATTTGCTGGACTTTTTCATGATGAGTACCGGATTTACTAGCCAACCCGGGTGAGGCGTCTCCATAGCGCGGCTGGTTGTGAGCGGCCGTGCGATTTCTTCTCCTATGGCAGATTGTTTGGGGGAATCATCCTTGATAAAAGCCACCATCTTAGCATCTTGTGCTGCCTTAGACTTTGCTCTTTCGTCTTCAGTACTCGGCCTTTTTGACGTGGTTCTATCCTCCGGGTCTGCTTGAGACCGGTAATGCTTGAGTTCCTCTTTTCTACAGGCTTGTTCGGCCATTGCTGCGTCTCCTTCATCGCATTCAGCTGCTATGTCTCGATTTCCATGTATGGTAATGGTCTTCTTGGGACCCGGGATTTTTAGCTGTAGATATACGTAACACGGCCTAGCCATGAATTTGGCATAAGCCGGCCTTCCGAATAACGCGTGATAAGGACTGCGCAATTTGACCACCTCAAAAGTGAGCCACTCAACTCGATAGTTATCCTTTGATTCCCCAAAAGCTACCTCCAATGCGATTTTTCCCTCGGGGCACGCTGAATGACCCGGCACTATCCCATGAAAAATTGTTGAGCTTTTCTGTAGCTGAGACTCCTTGAGTCCCATGCGTAAGAAGGTTTCCCAATACAGTATATTGATGCTACTTCCACCATCCATCAAAAACCTTTTTCAGTTCATACCCATTTACCTGCGGTGCGACTACTAATGCCAAGACTCCCGGGTGTTCTACTCTTTCCGGGTGGTCCCTTCTGCTCCATGTTACATCCTGTTCTGACCATCTCAGGTATCTCGGGACAGCCGAAGAAACTGAATTGACCGCTTGCTTCAGTATCTTTTTGTCCTTGTTAGATCCTCCTGTGGTATGCACATGATATTGACCCAACTGTTTGGGGTTAGCCTGGAAACCTCCTGCTCCCCCTTGGTTATTACCTTGATTTCCAGCTGCCGGGTTACCGGCTGGGGGTGGACCGTTGCCCGGGTTTCCTCCTGGACCCGGTCCTCCTCCCCGTCCTGCACCTCGCATGGCTCTGTTCACTTCCTCATTTTCCATCTCTGTAGGTCGGCGCACTGCTCCAAGGAGTGGTTAGCTGGCCTACCGTTCCTGCTGTGCTTCGGGCATGCCATTCTGAATATGTCCCAATTATTACCCGTCCTTGGTGGCCCTTGATAGTTTCCTCCATTGTGATTTCCAGCATTGAAATTTCCTTCTGCCCTAGGTCTGGAGGATCCAGCTTCAGTATTGGCGACAAACTCAGAGCCTCCTTCAAACGGACGCTTGTTCTGGCTGTTGTTACCCGGTGCTGATCCGTTGCCAGTTCTTCCATTACTACTTGTGTTTGCTTTTGCTTTTTTATCACCAGTTTCCTCTTCCGTAGTGTCCGTTGTGGCATGTTTGTTGCACGCATCCATCAATTCTCCCATTGTGACCTCCGAAGCATTCCGACTAGATTTCATGCGAGTTAATTTTTGTACTAAGGGTGTGTACTTGCAGGTCTTTGCCATAGCTTGCAGCGCATCCTTGGGCTGAATATCCGTAGATGAATGGAGAATTTCCATAACCCGGCGCACCCAGCTGCGCGCCGATTCTCCCTTCTTCTGAACACATCGCTCTAAGTCGTCAATAGTGAATAACTTTCTACACGTCCCGTGAAAGTGCTTGATAAATGCAGTTTTCAATTCTTCCCATGACTTAATAGATCCTTCCGGTAGATTGGCGAACCATAACTTTGCTGCTCCTTCTGACATCATTAGATACATGAACTTGGCTTGAAGATTCTCGGACGCATTGTGAATCGACATGACCATCTCATAGCTGCTCAACCATGTTTCCGGATCCATAGTCGGCTCATAATTTACCACTTTACCCGGTTCTTTGAACTTTTCCGGGTAAGGTTCAACTCTGATGCTATCCGAAAGACACTTAGGCCCTGCAAGAATGGTTGAAACTGGTCTTACTCGGGAAACATGTGATCCTGCAGGGGGTACAGCTGGCTGCGGTACCGCTGGTGGCCCATGTGCCGCAGACCCGGCCACGGCTCTCCTGGCCCTGGAACTATCCACGATGGCCTGTGCTGCTGATGCTGCTGGTACTGCCTGGATGTGTGGAGGAGGCGGCATTTGCTGCTGCTCTTCCCTCCGCCGTGCCGAACTTGTTTGGATGTTTCCAGCGTTACCTTGTTGTTGGCTGACATACGGCGTCCCATGCATTCCACTTCCGTGATCCGGGTAATTAACCTGTTGCGCTACCGCGGTGCACATCATATCTATCGCCCGCCGGTCTCCTCTGCATGGGGTGACTCTCTCACGGGGATTTGATTTAGTGCAAGCGTTGCCGCGTACACGTTGTCCATGGGATTGTTGTAATGACCTGCTGGTGTGCGAAAACGCGATGGTGGTGGTGGTGGTGGCGGTGGTACGGTATTGCCTGCAGTGACTCCAGTCTGTGGTGCAAGTAACCCGACCTGCGTATCTACCGGTTGTGCTCCTCCGGTTGTCGGCTGAGGGGCGGTTCCTTGATTTGCCGCTGGAATCGGCTGATCCTAAGGCGTCTTAAATAGTGCGGCCGGGTTTATGACTCCTCCCAATGCCGGTAATCTAGTTTGATGCCTTTGATGTATTCTGGTCGTTTCCTCTCGGAGCCGAGTTTCCAATGCATCCAGCTCACGTTGCCGTGTGACCATCCCTTGCCTTTCTGCTTCTACTTGCCTTCTCTGCTGCTCCAATGCACGACGGGCTACGTCCAAATCCCTAACTCGTTCCGCCGCGTTCTCCGGAGTGATAACTGTGGCAAGAACCGTCGGATCTAGGATCAGATTGTTGTCGAACAAGGCCGGGTGTTGTGGATTGGAAGGACCCGCTCCTCGTGTCCGGTTTGCTAGGAATCCGAACGTGTTTGCGTGTAGCTCGTTTTCCGGCGCTTGACTGGTAACCGATGCCGACTCTCCGTCAACCTGGGCCAAAACCGTGTTTCCGTTAGCCGGCCCCTGCTGCCGGGCTAATGCTTGTGCTGACCCGGCCGCGGCCGCGGTTACGGCCTCTTGGTTGAGATTGGTCACGGGAGCCATATAAACCGCGACTCGGCGTATGATGCTTGGCGCGAATTCATACTGTTCCCCTTCGCTGTTATTCTCCTCATACCGGTTTTCCAGCAGATCCAGGATAGACTCGGTATCATCCTCTCTTTCGACCCGGTCGCGCGGGGTCCATGTCGGTTCCTCCGGCTGTTCCCACTTCGCGATGGGTTCTTCCGCCGAATATGTCGTTCCAACTGATTCTTCATCATCTGATTGGATAGAAGTGGCCTCCCCTGACACAGAATCAGATCCAAAATTGTCAGGGATCGAACCGGAAGTACATACCATACCAATGAAGACGCTGATCCGGCCGATTGTCACGACGGATCCGGATTCGAGGTGATCCGACTCTGGCCCCCAGCCGGAATCGTCCACCGTCTTTTCTCCTTTGTGGTCGATGTAGATCTCGCCGACGACAAGATTCTCCATGTTCTTCCGACCTTCTCCCGTGATGTAAACACCTTTGGACGCAGGCCCCACGGTGGGCGCCAACTGTCGTGGGATTATCACGGCAGACGTTACCGGGGGTAACTGATCTTGGGGCAAGACGACACAGGCGTTTGGGAGAGGGTTTAGCTCAGAGGAAAACATGATGGAACTCGATCTGGTAGCCGGCAATCAAGTTGCCGAGTCTCCAATCTCAATATATTAACTCGATCTCTCGTATACACTGGATGCTCGATATCAACTGGTACTACTAGGGTTCTTAGATCTCTCTCAACTAGACCTAGGGGTCGGTTTATAAAGCACCCGTACCCCCTGGCTTATTCTCCAAGGCGCACCCTGAATCCTACCCGGACACCGCATACAAACTCTAACTTTCCTTTACCGTAATCCACAATCCGGGTTACGAGGCCTACAAACTTGGGCCTTCCAGAAGTTTCTTTATCCTTAGCCAGATCTTGCGCAGCGTCCTTTGGGCCGGGTTATACCTTGGAGTTGGCCTACCGGGTTATTATCCCTCCATCAAGAGGGTTACTCGAGGGGAGTCGTGCTCCAAGTCTATTGGCAACACGGCTTCAGCCCCGTATACCAAGAAGAATGGCGTGTAGCCGGTTGACCGGTTAGGGGAAGTCCTTAGACTCCACAACACCGCTGGCAACTCGTCTAGCCAACACCCAGGTGTTTTCAGCAGTGGCTCAATCAACCTTGGCTTTATGCCAGCTAGCACCATGCCATTTGCTCTTTCAACCTGCCCATTGGAGGCGGGATGCGCAACAGACGCAACATCTAGCCGGATATGCTTATCTCTGCAGAACCGCACCATTGCCCCCTCTGCGAAATTTGTGCCGTTGTCGGTGATGATGCTGTGCAGGTAGCCATATCTCAGGATCACATCCTTCAAGAATTTCACAGCTGTAGCCCCATCGCACTTCCGAATAGGCTTCACTTCGATCCATTTGGTGAACTTGTCCACCATGACCAAGATGTGTGTCATGTTGCCTTTAGCCGGCTTGAAGGGGCCAACCATATCCAGGCACCATACGGCAAACAACCATGTGATAGGAATTGTCTTCAGCTCGGAAGCAGGCATGTGAATCTTACTCGCGAACATCTGGCAGCCATTGCACTTCCTCACGATGTCTTCAGCTTGCTGCAGAGCTGTGAGCCAGTAGAAGCCATGCCGAAAAGCTTTCTTGACCAATGCCCGAGAAGAGGCGTGATGCCCGCATTCTCCTTGGTGTATTTCCAGCAGAATTTCTCCCCCTTCTTCTGGGTCCACACAACGTTGCAGCACGCCGGTGGCACTTCTTTTGTGCAGCACGTCTCGGAATATAGTGTAGCCCTTGGATCTTCTCTGATTCTGTCTTGCAACCACTTCATCTTCTGGCAGAGTACAGTCCCTTAGAAAGGATAATATGGGCATGGCCCAACTCGGTGTCTCCCGTGTGGGAAACACTGGTTCGTCCACTTCCATTGGGACAGGCACCTCTGGTTGCTCTGTAGGGTTGGGAGCACTTCTCTGGAGCCCTGATCGATTGGCAAGGACTTCCTCAATGAATGCGACAGTTTCCGGGTTAAGGACAGCAGTCCCCGAGTTTGGAGTGGCAGTCCCCGAGTAAGGAGTGACAGTCCCCGAGTAGGGAGTGGCAGTCCCCGAGTAAGGAGTGGCAGTCCCCGAGTAAGGGATGGCAGTCCCCGAGTAGAGAACGGCAGTCCCCGGGTTTCCTGTAGCATTCTCCCAGTCAATCTCCATGGGGTCAGATTCCTCACTTGGCAGAGAAGGAACAAATATGGACTCCGAGTTGGGAGAGGGCTTGATGGATGGCTTCCTCAAGTGCTCCAAGGCAACTCCCGCCGGGATGGATTGCCGAGAAGATCCCAACTTGGACAGCTCGTCTGCCGCTTCGTTCTCTGCTCGGTGAATGTGCTGGAACTCGCAGCCCTCGAAGAATCCAGTCATAGACTGTACCAGGAAGCGATATGATGCCATGTTGGCATCTAGAGCATCCCAGGTGCCAGAGACTTGCTGCACCACCAGATCTGAATCGCCATAGCATATAATGCGCTGCACGCCAACCTCCTTGGCTACTCGCAAGCCATGCACCACTGCCTCGTACTCTGCTACGTTGTTGGACGCCTTGAAATGAATCTGCAGCACATACTTGAGTTGATCTCGCTTGGGTGACGTAAGCACTACGCCAGCACCAAGGCCTTCCTTCACCTTCGAGCCATCAAAGTGCATCTTCCAGTAATTAGAAACTGGAGCAGGAGGTTCATACTGCACCTCGGCCCAATCCACCAGAAATTCCGCCAGAATCTGAGATTTGATAGCTTCTCTTCTCGCATACGCGGGTGCATACGCTGCCAGCTCGATTGCCCACTTGGCTACTCTGCCACTCACCTCCTTGTTGCCCATGATATCCGAGATGGGCGCAGAGCTCACAACCGTGATAGGATGCTCTTGGAAGTAATGCTTTAGCTTCTTGGCGCCCAGGTACACGCCGTAGGTCATCTTCTGGTAATGCGGGTAGTTTTGCTTGGAGCTAGACAGCACTTCACTGAGATAGTACACTGGGCGCTGCACACTCTTGCCTTCTTCTTCTCGCTCCACCACAATCACCACACTGACTACCCGGTTAGTGGCAGCAATGTACAACAGCATTGTCTCCTTGGGTAGCGGACTAGCCAAGATGGGAGCGCTAGCCAGCATTGCCTTCAGCTCATTGAATGCCACATCTGCTTGCGGAGTCCAGACAAACTTGTCACTTTTCTTCATCAGCTGGTATAGAGGCAGGGCCTTCTCGCCCATTCGGCCCAGGAAACGGCTCAGAGATGCCAAGCAACCAGTGAATTTCTGCACGTCTTTTACGGATCTCGGCAAAGACATGCTCTCAATAGCTTTTATCTTTGAAGGATTGGCTTCAATGCCCCGACTAGATACCAGGAAGCCGAGTAGCTTGCCAGCCGGGACACCAAAGGTGTATTTACTCGGATTTAGCTTCATTTTGTACTTGCGTAGGTTAGCAAAGGTTTCCTCCAGGTCGGCAAGCAGAGTATGTGTTTTATTCGTTTTGATGACAATGTCATCTATGTACACCTGCACATTCTTGCCGAGCTGGTCGTGCAAGCATTTCTGCATGCATCTCTGATAGGTTGCACCCGCATTCCTCAAGCCAAAACACATGACACGATAGCAATAAGCCCCGTACGGGGTAATGAAAGCAGTCTTTATTTGATCAGCAGGATTGAGTGCAATCTGATGGAAACCAGAGTAGGCATCTATGAAAGACAGCAGTTCACAACCAGCAGTGGAATCGATCACCTGATCGATGCGAGGTAGCGGGAAGGGATCCTTGGGGCATGCCTTGTTCAAGTCGGTGTAGTCGACACACATGCGCCATGCAGTGGCAGCCTTGGGATCCTCCTTCTTCTTCTCGACCATGACCGGGTTGGCTAACCAATCCGGATGCAGCACCTCCATGATGAAGTTGCTTATCAGCAACTTGGTGATCTGGTCACCAATGGCCTTCCTTCTCTCATCTCCGAAGCGGCACATAGCCTGCTTCACCGGCTTGGCGTCAGGACGCACATGTAATGAGTGCTCAACCAACTCCCTCGGGACTCCCGGTAAATCTTCATTGGACCAGGCGAATACATCCCGATTCTCACGGAGGAAGTGGATGAGCTCGCTTTCCTATTTCTCCGCCAACCCGGAGCCAATGATGGCTACGCGGTCGGGGAACTCGGGGTCGACCTGGACCTTCTTGGTTTCCTGAGATGCCTGGAACGCGGTCCCGTGTTGAGTACTCGGCACGCCTTGCGCACCAGCCTGCGCGGATTGCGCCATGGCCACCACCTCATATATCTTCTTCTTCTCGGCAGCAATCACCATTGACTCCGCCAACTGGGAACCAGCAGAGGCACACTCCATGGACTTCTTGTAATCACTAGCAATGGTAATCACACCATTGGGACCAGGGATCTTCATCTTCAGATATGCCGTGTGGGTAGAAGCCATGAACTTGCTCAGAGCCGGCCTGCCGAGTAGAGCATGATAAGGGCTCTTGTGATCAACCACCTCGAACTGCAGGCGCTCTGTGCGGCAGTTCTCCCTTGTACCGAATAGCACATCTATCCACACTCGGCCAATCGGGTTGCACGAGACTCCCGGCACAATGCCATGGAAGGTGGTCTTGCTAGGTAGCAGCATGTTCTCGGCCAGGCCAAGCTTCTCGAGTGTGTCTCTGTACACGATGTTGATGCTGCTGCCGTTGTCGATTAGCACCTTGCTGAACCTCACATTCTTCTCAGGACCCAGGAAGGTAGGATCCAACACCAAGGCGTAGCTACCCGGGTTGGGCATCACCTTGGGATGGTCTACTCGGGACCACCTGATCTCTTGGTCGCACCAATACATGTAGTGAGGGACAGCAGGAATCACTGCATTGACCTCCATGGCTCGCCTGTGCTGTGATTGCTTGTCGACTGGCTCTGAGGTGAAGATCATGTAGCTCTCGTGGTGCTCTTGGTACTGGTTGGAGCCTCCGCCCCCATTGTTGCCGTTGTTGTTGTTGCCTCTGTTGTTGTTGCGGTTATAGTTGTTGTTGTTGTTGCGGTAGCTCTCATTGTTGAAGTGACGGTTGGCTCCTAATGCCACTTGGTTCACATTTTCCCTTCTCGAAAACACTGGCGGCCGAGCTGCGGGTGCGCGAGCAGGCTGCACATTAGCATTGGCCGCTGGCAGAGGAGGAGGAGGAGGCAAGCCATCATTCTTGATCAGATCCCACCACTCGCACTGCCGGGGTAGTATGATTGGCTGGCCTTGAAGGGTGCTGAGTGTGAAAGCTGCATGCGCCATCCTTCATGTCGTCAAAGACGAACTTCCTCGACTGCTCGGAGTTACCGCTACCCGACTGAGGAGCACGGAATGGTTTCTTGTTGCCTTGGCCCTGGTTCTGGTTCTGCCCGTAGGCTCCAGCAGGTTTCTGCCTTTGGCTACCCCCAGCTCCGACAGTTACTGCATTCACCTCTTCGGGGTCGTACCGAGTATCTATTCGGTCACCCCTGCGCTTGTTGCGGAACTCGTTGCGCTTGTTGTTGCTGAAGTTTCTTCTCGGCTCAGATGAATCCATCAGAGGCTGAGTAGGATCACCGAGTGCGTACTGATCCGCAATCTTGATGGTTTCCGCCAGAGTGTTTGACATCTCCCTCTGCAACCTTTGCCACAGCATACTGCCATGTCTGCAACCCTGCGCAAACCAAGTGATAGCCTGGGCTTCATTCACACCTTCACAGGTGTTCCTCAATGTGCTCCACCGAGTAAGATACTCGCGGTCCATCTCGTCTTCTCGCTGCCTGCAAGCGGACAGCTGCTGTAGCCTATTCGGCCTCTTGTATGTGCTGGTGAAGTTGCTGACGAAGGCATCTGAGAAGTCCAGCCAGCAATTGATGCTGTTCTTGGGCAAGTTGTTGAGCCAAGTGCGAGCTGGACCCTCTAGCATCTGCGGGACGTACCGCACCGCCCATCTCCGGTTGCCGCCCGCGATATGGACCGCGGTGACATAGTCATTGAGCCAGTCTTCTGGCTTGGTACTACCATTGTAGCTCTTGGTGCCCCTTGCGAGCTGGAAGCCCTTCACGAACGGCTCGTTCATGATGCGCGGGCCAAAGCACTCGGGGCCAGGGGGACCCGTGTTCTCAAGCCGCGCAGACAAGCTGATCCGGTCCAGCTGGTGCCTTGCATCTCCAGGCGCCAACACGCGCTCGCCAACACGATCCAGAATATCATAGCCAGCCATCTCCATGGCCGAGTAGCCGTCATCATACCTATCCACCTGCACGGCTGCAGGCTGCTCCACCGGGTTGGCGACTGGCGCCACTGCGCGCGGCTGCTGCCTCTGCCGAGTAGGCTGAGCGGCGGGACGCCGAGAAGGTCCTGGGCGCTCTCCAGCTCGGACCTGGCTTTGAGCTTTATGGGCTTGAGAGCCTGCTCCTGCAGCGTTGTGTTTCTGACCGGGCTGCTGCGGCACAGCGAGCTGTTTCGCGGCAGCAGTCGGGTCGTACACCTGCATTTGCCTGTCTCCGCCAGAGCGTCCGCTGCGGCTCTTCTCGCGGCTGGGGTGCGGAGATGAGGCATGATCGTTAGATCTAGCCGCGTGCGAGTGCACCACCTGAGAAGCTCCGGCACCCGGGTTGGCTTTTCGGAACTCCTCGTTCTGCCTGGCGGCCTCCAACACCAACTCGTTGAGCCTCTCCTGCTGCCTAGCGCGCGCGTCGCCGTCGAGATGAGGCAACTCGGCGGCCATGGCCTCTGCAGCTCTAAGCGTCTTGGCAGGTGTGCTATACCTAGGCCTAGTGAAAGTGTTTGCTGTGGCGGACTGAGCGGGAGCCTCTACAACCGTTGCCATCTCGGCACCTAGGTTACGCCGCGTGGCGCCTGCTCTGCTAGCTCTCCTAGTGACTGGCGTGAAGCCGTGAGCCTTGTTGTACTCAAGCTGATCTAGGCTAAGCTCTAGCCTGATCTTGTCCAACTCTGCCTGCTCTGCGAGCAGCTCCTGGCGTTGTCGCTCGAGCTGCTCCTTCATGCTCAGGAGCTCGAGGTCGGTGGGAGGCGGCATGCCCGGGCGCGCGGCAGACGCAGGGATCGTCGGAGTCGTGGAGAGCGGGAGGTTGCTCTCCTTCTCGTAAGGCCTGTGAGTCCTGCCACCAGCGCTCGGGCCAGCATGGTCCTCAGCAACGACTGCAGCGCCAGCAGCACCCGCGCCGGCATCCGCAGCGAAGCCAGCTACCATCACGATAACGGCAGGCGGATCCTCCGCGTCATGCACCAGCTCGGGGTACTCGCAGTCGACGATGGTGGCGACGTAGACGAGGTGCGCGCCGAAAGAGATCACCGAGCCGCCCTCCGGCATGGCCCTGCCGCCGAAATCGCCGGCGTTGTCGGTGACGAAGTCGAAGGAGCCGAATCTGTGGACAAGGCCACAGACCACGCGCTCTCCAGTAGCAGAAATCGATCCCGTCCGAACGGAAACTCCAGCCAGCGCCGCTGGTTGCCCCACGGTGGGCGCCAACTGTCGTGGTGGTGTCACGGCAGATGCCATAGGATGGCTAAAGATGTGGGGACGAAGGACGCTGGAGGCGCTCGGGGAGGGATCACGCGACGAGTAGACGCGTGGGGTGAAGAACAAACACTACAAACAACACGATCTACCCAGGTTCAGGGCCCTCGTGAGGAGGTAAAACCCCTACTCCTGCCTTTCTCTCTGTATTCTGGTGTCTCACCGAGTAGCCACAGTACAAATGTTCTTGCTACCGAGTAGCCACTCTTCTCTCTCCGGGTAGGATTAGGTCAAGAATCTCTACGGGTGTTCTCCTAATGCTCCCTTGTGAACGTGCCTCGCGCAGGAGGCGGCTGGGCACCTTATATACCCGGTGCCCTGCCGGATACAGCCAAATACAAACAAGTGTCGACATTGTGTGCACATCGTCCTTCTTCCGAGTTCCCGCTGACAGCTTTGGCTTCTAAGCTTGTCCTGATGCAGAAAGTCGTTGGGCAAAACCAAGTAACCAGTCTGTTATCACTGTGCGAACACAGAGTAGGTCCCCCCTATCCTGCGACGCCCTGCTGACACACTGTCGCTGTCAGGCACGCCGTCCCCAGATGAACAGTGCTGTGAACAGTGCCAAGTACGGACCCGGGATACGCGGGATCCTGTGTCAGAACGGCTCCTTTGACTTCTGGACCGAGTAGATTCCTGCCAATCTTACTCGGACCAACTCTTCTACTCGAACAGATACAACTTGCTTGATATCTCCTTCTGGTCATCTTTTTGTGAGACCGAGTAGCAGTCGACCGGGTAGCAAGTACCGGGTAGGCGGCTACTCGACCAAACTTCTCTTCTGACTGTTGCCTTTACCACTTGCCTTTACCCTACTCGGGGGTAACCCCCCGACAATAGTACTTCACAAGAGCGGATCCCATAGAAGGGCGCATCTGGGTAGAAGGTCATCTCTCTTTCTCTTTTGTTTACACAATTATGCTTTGACTGATAAATTAGGGGAAAATAGTGAAGAGAATTTGTTGTTATTAATTTGGGGCTGGGCACCCCGTTGCTAGCTCTTGTATCATTGGATAAACGGATGAAGCTACTAGTCTAGGATGTGAAAGTCCAATCAACAAGTGAGATAAATATTCTCTATTTACGTCCTCATGAGCTAAAACAGGAGCACAAAAGATGAGAAATTTTGAAAGTTTTAAAGGTAACACATGAGCAATTTACTTCTGAGTGGCGGTTAAATACCACATATAGGTAGGTATGGTGGACACAATGGGAAAACTTTGGTTTTTGGGAGTTGGATGCACGAGTAGAGCTCATACTCAGTACAGGTGGAGGCTAGCAAAAGACAGGGAGCGACAAATCAAGAGAGCATAAGAGCCATAATCATGCATAGAGACATAAACATCATTAATCAAAGCATAAGTGGTACCACAAGTTCAAAAAATAAATGATCATGGAGGCTATAAGTGACTGGTTTATATTCATAAACATGGTGTGAGCATGCGCCAAGTCAACCAAATAAAACATTCAAAGGAGAACACCACAAATTAATGCTTCAGTATGACAAGAACAACTCATGATTCTTTCAATGGCACGTTAAACACTTTCAGCTATTTGAGGCTAATCATGCTACTAAATTAGCACAAGGATTTAGAATTAAAATAACATCTAGCATGATATGAAAAAATCGAGCCACATTCTATACAAGCTTATACTTGCACCGTTATAAATTTTACCTCAAGCAGCAGTTCCTTTTCCCAACAAGCACCGTATATGCTTTAAAAAAATCTATATAAATGCTACAGCAAGCAAACATGAGAGTAGTCACATAACTCTACTAAAACTAACAGCTCTGAACAAGAGATGCAATGAAAACGAGAGCTAAACAGGAAATTTTGCAGGAGTTAGAAGAAAACTAAGAATACTAGCATATCAAGTATTCAAACAAAAAAGCGGAGCGTGTCTCTCTCACAAACAAGGAATGCTAGGGTCCAACTATATTATTGCAGCATGGAAAACAAAAGAAAACAAACAGACGCTCCAAGTAAACTTCTTATGATGTGACCGAATAAAAATATAGTTCCACTAGAAGTGACCTGATAGATTGTTGATGAAGAAGGGGATGCCTTGGGAATCCCCAAGATTAGATGCTTGAGTCTTCTAAAAATATTCTTGGATGAACCACGGGGGCATCCCCAAGCTTTGACCTTGCACTCTTCTTGATCACATATATCACCCTCTTCTCTTGACCCTTGAAAACTTCCTTCACGCCACACTCAAAGAGTAATTCGCATTAAAGGGTTAGTGCAACAATCAAAAATCTGTTGGTTCTGTATGGACCAAGTGCTATTAATACTTTTAAACTTTAGCTACAGCCACTGATGTTTCGTGGAGCAAAGAAAAATCCACTTGACATCGCAGAAGAGCAAATGCAAGAAAAATGTCAGAATCTGTCAAACCAGAACAGTCTGTAAAGACGAATTTTTTCGAGGCACTTACATTGCTCAGATCGAAAAACTTCAAGAACAAATTTTTTGCAGAATTAGCCGAGAAATAAGCACAAGAAATTTCAGGTTTTTCTGATTTTTCTATGATTTATACGTTTTTTTTACGGTGGACAGCAAAAATCTGTTTCCTGCACAGAAATCCGAAAACCAACTCCAACTCTCGTCAGAAACCTTACTTGGCACTACAAAAACATGAAAATAAAGATACAAAGGAGTTTCTACAGAAGTATAAAACCCCTTGACTCAAATAAAACAGAGAAAAATAAAGCAAAAATAAAACCATGGGTTATCTTCCAAGAAGTGTTTTTCTTTAACGCCTTTTAGCTGGGCTCAGAAAAGTTGAATCAAGTGTTTTCAAGTGAGGACGCATTCAAATCAAGATTTGGCAATTCCTTAATACCGCATTGTATTTTATCTAAGTGAGTTTCAGAGGCTCCTCCCTTAGAACTTTTAGGCTTACCGTTCTCATCAAATAAATTCTGAGGAACAATCCAATCAAAATTATTTTCTTGGGCTTCATGTAGTGCTACCAATTTAAAGGGGATTGGTATTTTATCCTCCTTTTCATTATTAGATTTGGTTTTTTCAAGAGCACCAACAATATCTACACATGATCCTAGCATATTGAAACGATCAAAAACTTTTCTAGCTTGTATAGCAACATCTCCAAATTCTTTAAGCATGGTTTCTAAGATAAAGTTTCTTTTCTCAACATCTTCAATGTTATTAAAGTTGAGGAACATATGTTGTAATATAGGATGAAGGTTAACAAACTTAGCTTCTAAGATGTGAACTATAGAAGTTGCAGCAGTCTCATAATTTGGAGCAAGTTCTACTATGGATTTTTCCTCAAAATTATCATGCTTACTAACATGATCAAATAATTCTTTAATGGTATGCTTTCCAAGTGTAGAACCACTTCCTACTGGCAGATCTTTCAGGGTAAACTTAGGGAACAACATGATGAAAAATAACAACGAGGTAATAAAAGTAACAACTAGAATAAGAACTATTTTTTTGTGTTTTTTATAAGGAGAAGCAAACAAGACAAAAAAAAACTAAGCAAAACAAAAACAAAGAAAAGAGATTAGAAGTGAGAGACTCCCTTGCAGAAATTCTCTTCCTCCCCGGCAACAGCGCCAGAAAATCTTGATGGGAGACTTCTTGCTCTCGTTGGGATACCCCAAGCACAAGGTGTTAAGAGTGCAGCAACAAGTTTTCCCTCAGAAAAGAAACCAAGGTTGAATTAACCAGTAGGAGGAAAAGCAATCTCTGAAGGTTGATGCAGCTGAGGTGGCAGGGTGCACTACCGGTTCAGCAGCAACGTGGAACCTACACAACACAATCAAATCACGTTGCCCCAACAAAGTAGTGAGGTTGTCAATCTCACCGGTTTTTCTGAACAAAGAGGTTAAACGTATGGTGCGAAAAACAGTATGAAAGTAGTAGTAACATTATCAAAGCAGTATGAAAGTAGTAGGTGTTTTATCAGTATGAGGAAAAAGGGCCGGGGTCCAAAATTCACTAGTGGTGTCTTTCTGTGAATGATAAATAATATGTGTGGTGAACAAATTACAGCTGGGCAATTGACAGAAATGAAGGGTGCACCGTTGTGCATATGCAAGACATAAATATTACTATGTGATTCATGCGGGCATTACAACAAAATACATAGACCGTCATCCAACTACATTTATGTCTAATAATCCACCCTCCGAATATCATCCGAACAAACATTGGGTATTAAGTTGCAAGCAACAGATTATCGCCTTAAGCAAAGTGTGTAATGTAAACAATGTAAACTAGGTAAACACTGTTGTTTTCTCCCTAATGGCAACACCACATCCTCTATATGTCACGTTTATGTCACTCGAGCACAGATGTGAAGGAGGCATGCACCCACTATCGAGCATAAATACTCCCTCTTGGAGTTACTAGCATCTACTTGGCCAGAGCATCTACTAATAACGGAGAGCATGCAAGATCATAAATAACATAAGCATGAAGATAATATGATAGATTGATAATCAGAAGACATAGCATTCAACATTTATCATATCCCAGCAAACACAACATGTAGCATTACATAAAGATGATCTCAATCATGAGAGGCAGCTCACGAGATCTAAACATGAGGTACAAAGTGGAGATAACAACCATCTAGCTACTGCTATGGACCCGTAGTCCAGGGATGAACTAATCACGTATCACTTCGGAGGAGGGCATGGTGGTGTAGACCCCTCCGGTGATGAATTCCCCTCCCGACAGGGTGCCGGGGAGAGCTCCAGAACCCTTTTGATCTCGGGATGATGATGACGGCGGCCTCGGGTGTTTTTCGGGACGAAGTGGTATATCTTTAGGGTTTACGTCTCGGGGGGTATAAATAGGCGAAAGGGCAAAGGCGGTGGAGGCCTGGGGGCCCCATACCACCCATGGTGCGGCCAGGGGGTGCACCGCCCTACGGTGTGGGCCCCCTGTGGCCTCCCTCCGTGTCTCTTCAGGACTCCGTGGAACCTTCGGGAATTCTAGGACCTCCGGACTTTGAATTTTCCAATTCCGAGAATATTTCCAGAACAACTTTTCTGAAACTAAAAACAGAAGAAAACATGGAATTGGCTCTATGGCATCTTGTCAATAGGTTAGTCCCAAAAATCAATAAAAATGACATAAAGTGTATAGAAAATATGTGGGAAACACCATGAAAACAACATGGAACATCAGAAATTTAGGATACGTTTATGACGTATCTGTCCACTGTTGACTAGAGGTGTCCATAAAACATAGCTAACATGCGTGGTGAACAAATTACAGCTGGGCAATTGATAGATAATGAAACATGCATGACATAAAGATTACTATGAGATTCATGCGGGCATTACAACAAGATACATAGATCGTCATCCAACTGCATCTATGACTAATAATCCACCCTACGAATATCATCCGAACAAACGTTGGGTATTAAGTTGCAAGCAACAGATTAATCATAGTAAGCAAAGTGTGTAATGTAAACAATCTAAACGAAGTAAACATCACTATTTTCTCCCTAATGGCAACATCACATCCTCCATCTGTCATGTTTCTGTCACTCGAGCGCATATGCAAAGGAGGCATGAACCCACTATCAATCATAAATACTCCATCTTGGAGTCACTAGCATCTACTTGGCCAGGGAATCTACTAACAACTTAGAGCATGCAAGATCATAAATAACATACACATGAAGATAACATGATAGATTGATACTCAAAACACATAGCATTCAATAATCATCGGATACCAACAAACACAACATGTAGCATTACAAATAGATGATCTCGATCATGTGAGGCACCTCACGAGTTCTAAACAATAGGAATAAAGATGAGAGGACAACCATCTAACTACTTCTATGTACCTGTAGTAAAAGGATGAACTACTCACGCATCACTCTGGAGGCGGGCATGGTGGTGTAGACCCCTCCGGTGATGATTTTCCCTCCCGACAGGGTGCCGGGGAGAACTCTAGAACCCTCCCGATCTCGGGTTGACGAAGACGGTGGCCTCGGGTGTTTTTCGTGGAAAAGTGGTCTCCCCCTAGGATTAACTATCGAAGGGGGTAATATAGGCGAAAGGGCAATGGAGGTGGGCGCCCGAGGGGTCCACACCACCCCTAGGCGCGGCCAAGGGAGGGGGGGTGCGTCGCCCTATGGTGTGGCCCCCCTCCGGTCCTCTTCGAGACTCCGTGGAACCTTCGGGAATTCTAAGACTTCTGCGCTTCAAATTTTCCAATTCCGAGAATATTTCCAGAACATTTTTTTCTGAAACTAAAAACAACAGAAAACAGAAACTGGCTATGTGGCATCTTGTTAATAGGTTAGCCCCGAGAAATCGATAAAAATGACATAAAGTGTAAGGAAAACATGTAGCATATGTCATGAAAACAGCATGGAACATCAGAAATTAAGGATATGTTTATGACGTATCAACATCCCCAAGCTTAGTTCCTACTCGTCCTCGAGTAGGTAAACAATAAAAACACATAATTTCTGAGGTGACATGCTACCAAAATAAACTTGATCATCTAAATTGTAAAAGCATAAGCATAGCTGAGATCATAGAACTTTAACACAAGCATGATAAATATAATTCTAACAATAAAGCATAGCAATCACCTTGCATCATGAGAAGTAACACAAACAAAAGATCATGAATAATAATGCACTCGGAAGTTATACGTTTTTTTCAAGCATAGAGATAACATAGCAAAGTGATATTTCGCTTGTCCTTAAGAGTGGGGGAAAACATAAATGCCAGGACACCTTCAAAGTTTAAGAGGAAGACTATAACAAATAATTTGAGAACACACAATAACACATCATGAATCAATTAATAATGTTTCTGGGACAAATGCACATTAAACTCAGAATGGCAACCATGCTCTCTCAACTGTGCATAAAGATGGAGACTCAACATAAATGTAAAATAAAGGCCCTTCGCAGAGGGAAGTAGGGATCACTCATGTGCTAGAGATTTTATTTTGTTAAACATAGGTATTGAAAAAAAAATAGAGAGGTGTATGCTTATGTCAACAAATGGCAAACAGAAAATACAGTACGTCACAAGCCAACTAGACTTCACAAGAGCAACTCCCATTCAAGGACGCAACTGGTATAGAAGGTCATCCCTCTTTCTATTTTGTTTACACAATTATGCTTTGACTGATAAATCAGTGGCAAAAATAGTGAAGAGAATTTGTATTATCATTTGGGGCTGGGAACCCCACTGCGAGCTTTTCTAGCATTTGGATAAGTGGATGAAGCCACTAGTTCAGGGTGTGAAATCCAATCAACAAGTGAGATAAAGATTCTGTATTTGCGTCCTCATGAGCTAAAACAGGGGCACAAAACAGGTGTAAGTTTGAAGGTTTAAAGGTAGCACACAAGCAATTTACTTGGAGTGGCGGTGAAATACCACATGTAGGAAGGTATGGTGGACATAAATGGCAAGGTTTTGGGCTCAAGGTTTGGATGCACGAGAAGCATTCCCTCTCAGTACAAGTCTTTGGCTAGCAAGGTTGGGTAGCAAGCATAAGAATTTAAGTAAAAAAACAAACACATATATGATAAAGCCAATCATGCAATCCTCCTTGAAGGTGCAAACAAACTTATTTGAGAATAATAAGCTTATGAACTAATAAGAAAGAAAGATCATGGAATAATATATCTACATGCAACTCCCTCTTTTCTACTTAAGTCTCAACAAATTGTTGCTACTGACCAATGCTAAGTTTGCCAAAAACAACTAGATTAATTTGAAGCTCCAACATTGATACCAATACTAACAACAAGATCAACCATATAACAAAAATTGCAAACTAAAATAAAATATAGCAAGTAGATGATGACACATCCCATTAATATTTCATTACGGCAACTCAAACCAAGGGATACAACGATAACCAACTAGAGAGCGACACTTCCATACTGCAAACCATCCTATATGATATTTTCTCTACTCATGATATGACTCTACTAAAAGGTAAAAAGGGTCAAAGATAAAGGTGTGATACCGCGACACTCCCCCAAGCTTGGAACAAGCCAAGGGGATGCCAATACCAATGACGAATCAATTCTTCGGTGGTGGTGGTGAATCCTTGTCACGACCCCGGACCCAAAGGTATACATACTGTTATGCGCTCGTAGTCATGGACCCACAAGGGCTTAAGGTTACCAGTCCCGACCGCAACAGACAACGGCAGGTAGTCCGGATTCATCGGCACGCAGGCCGGTTCACCATGGTACTACTACTCCTTGTGTCCATGCTAGTAATAACCAACTATGCATAACAAGGCGTCCACGAGTCGAATGAAACTGAAGGAAACAGGGCCAAAGCTATACAGAGCTGCTATGTGTCCAGAAAGTGCAACAACAATCGAGGGTTAGTGGGGTTTCCTAGCCCCAGGCCGAATCACATCGGCAGGTTGGCTCGGACATGGATCATCGGCTCCACAACCCCTCGACTGCGACAACTATGCACGCATAGCCAAAACCGTACAACGATGAGCTCGAAACCAACAACCGATCAAAGCATCACTCTAGACATGAAACTTTGTTAAACATGTGTTACTAGAGTATAGCTTTACAAACTGAGGTCACATGACCCAACATTACATCAGACAACGGGAGGAAAGTTATGTTGGTAATCAACAAGAACTAAAAAGGCCTAAGAGGTCGCAACATAAGGCGACGTCCCAGCCCATAGATTCCAGGATGCTACCTAGGAACCCCAAACTACTCGTCGATGTCCATGTTGAATCACCACCGATGTGAGGAACTTCACGTGGACCAAAATTAAGCAAACCTGAGTACGGGATGTACTCAACAAGACTTAGCTGACCTATTATATATATGCTTCTTTTAGAAATAGTTATGAAGGTTATTTTGCGTAAAGCCATCTTTGTTTTCCAAGTTGAGGAAGGGATAGCACGTCTCATGGAGTATTTTGAAAACAGATGAGGAAGCTACTCAAGTATTGATATCATCATCTTTTTAATCCACCAAATCATATCAGCACCTCGTGCTTCAAAGATCACCACCTCAAGTTATTCCAGTACCTTATGCTACAAGGTAACCCCTCTCGGCATCCCCGAGGAGGCATCCTTCATTCGTTATCAGCAAGTTTTAATCATTTTGTTCAAGTTATCTATGATCACAAAATCCGTTGCCAAGTCGTCCATAACCGCGGACACGGCTTCTCGAGGATATTTATCCCTACAGGGGGGTACACTTTACCCATAGGTACCATCCGACTCTTAATGCCAAGCTATTGGCACACTTTCGACGATGTGCCAGCAGAGTTTGGTTGGCCACGACCTTTACCTTGCTCGACCCTATCCATGAGTCAACCCAAACAGGGCCACCCCGTCAACAGGGAGTTGGCCACCTCCTGAAGGCACCTGTTCTGTGAGTTGGGATCAAGATCCGTGTACGTCCATCACTTGTCCCGGTCACGCCCTAAGTTTTCTCCAAATCGTTTTCTGACTCACACGCAGATGGAAAGCTCAAACGTGAATCATGGATGTGGCCAAACAAGTTAGTTAGTCGAGCGCGGTCTGTTAGGCCCCGCGTGTGGTTGCACGCTCAGTCTTGGCTTCTAAGGTGAGAACTCGTTCCTAGGGGCATGAACAGGACAAAA
Organism: Alopecurus myosuroides; assembly: GCA_028641055.1. Taxonomy (NCBI): domain Eukaryota; kingdom Viridiplantae; phylum Streptophyta; class Magnoliopsida; order Poales; family Poaceae; genus Alopecurus; species Alopecurus myosuroides. The sequence continues at coordinate 165,089,394 of CM054062.1, forward strand.
AAGCCACAACCCATTGTGGTCTCACATCCATGCCGTGATTAGTCAGGTTATCAAAGATAATTCAAATCACAAAAACCTAACTTAGTAGATTCACGCATTGACCAGATTCGTCAACCGGATGGATCAGATCCCAACTAGGCATGGCTAAGAAAGACTCACAGACTTTAACGAAACGAGTACAAACAAACCTATAGCTGTTAGGAGCAGTGGATCAGGATATGTAGGTTACGCAGTATATATAGGAGAACTCTAATTACTGACACAAGATACATTGGAATCGAATGCACTGCACGAGAATGAAAAGGTCTTTCAAAATCATATATGGGCAGATAAGAGGTTATGCGTGCCTTGGTTAAGAAAACCAGATAAAGATTTTAGGAATAAGTGCTTGACTTGTCGGTTAGGATCAAGTATTCACCATTGGAGTTGCTAGACTTCACTTCGGAGTCACGTTCTACCGAGGGGGAACAAACACCGAAACAAGAAGAACAACAATCAACACATGGCATCGATGCAATGCACAATATGTATGCATGAGCAAGTTAATGCACTAAAATAAAGCCCTAAATATGTTCATTGGGTTGCTAGGGTTCATATGGAAATTAAGCGATTAAGTTGAAATTAGCCCCGAAATAGACCCCGGAGGGGGTTTCGGGCGAATCTGGAAATGAGACTAATTTAAAAAGCTAAAATGAGTTTGAAAACATCATAACTAGGTTGCATTTGGCATTTTGAGCAATTTGGTATATAACTTTTAATTTTCTAATTTTATTGAATAAAAACTTATTTTCTCTATTTTAAATGAATTAAACAATATTAAAATAATGGTCAAAATTGAAGTTTGTCAAACATGTATGAAAATGACATATTTGGGTAGAGCTCATTTTTCTGAACAATGCCATATTTTTCCATATTTTTCTGATTAGTATTTTAATAGTTATTGAAATTCCAAAATTAAACAATTTTCTGTAATTTTGAATAACACAGGGGTCCACGTGTCAGTTATTCCTTTTATTTTTAAACAGGATAAACTAGCTGACGAGGGGGATCCACGGTGACGTCATGCTGACATCATCGTGACGTCAGCACAGGCTTGATCTCACCATCGAGCTCGAATTCGACGAAATCAACGATGGTTTCACGAATCGGCCGGGATAGCGAGCTGGAGGGAAACAAGGCGGACTCGGGGGTGGCGGAGAGGTGGCCAAAAGGTCACCGAAGCTTGCCGGCGATGATCAATGGCGGTGGCAGGTGGCGGCGCATGGTGCCGGAATGACGTAGAGCGGGGGGTGGGGGGGGAAGGCAAGGACACCAGCAGGTGAAGTGGCTCACCGTGGTCACGCCATGGTAGACCGGGAGGCGGGGCGGTGTCAGAAACGCCAGCGGCGACCGCGGCAACTGGCGGCCGGGTTCGGAGAAGAATGGCCCGATTCGTGGGTTCCCCTTCTTCCCGGCTCTCCATACTCGTTGACGAGGTAGCAGACGACACCGCGGTGACGAAGGAGGGCTCGAGGGCGCTCGGGAGTGGCCAGAACGACGACGACGACCGGCGGTAGAGGCAGCTAGGGTTCGGTCTCGGAAGGAACACAGTAAGAGAGGAGGAAAGGGGAGGGCATGGAGAGAGAGAGAGAGAGGAGGTCGAGTGCGTTCTTTGGGACCTATCCATGTGAGGAGAGAGACAGGGAGGAGGTGGTAATCGACGCCGGCGGTGCCTCCACGCAGCTACTCCTACTGTCAAAGGTTGAAGACAACCTTTTTGCACAAAGCCCCCTGGGGTTTTGGGAATTCACCAAAAGGTCCTTTTCTCTTTTAAAACAGGAAAGAAAACTAAATTTTGGGGGCCTTTTTGAAAGAATAAAATTTGGCAAACATACATTTTGTAATCCTCACAAAATTTCCAAGCTCACCATGTCTTGCTTTGGTGAATTTTAATTATTTTTCAGTACAAAATTCTGGAACCCATTTTAAGTACTATTTGTGGTATTTTCTCAATTCAATTTAAATTCAGGTTTTAAATTGGTTCAAACATGATTAAATTTTTGTTTCATGCATGTATGAGATGAACACAACACCACACACCCTAGTTTAGCAAAATTGGGATGTTACAAATCTACCCTCTTACAAGAATCTCGTCCCGAGATTCCCAAGGAGAAGAAAGAAGGAACACCGGTTTTGAACGATCTTCTCGAATCTTATGGTTCTCTTCTTGAAGAGGTTGATCCGTAGTACCTGCGAAGATATCCAGCGGCTGAACCTTAGGTAGGAGGGAAAACTCTTAGGAATTGATTTTTACGAAGATCGAGTATCTCATCGCTAACACATGACAAGAATGTTCGTAAGGAACTGTTGAGTTATCGTGCCTGAAACACATCAAGGTAACAGAGGGATTAGGAGAAGGTTTCAAATTTATGGACGATGATTATTGAAAGGATTTAGAATATGAGCTTTGCACAAGACTTTAAATCCTTTTGGAAAAGAAAGCTTGAACAACTTGTGACATCGAGGTTTCCTCCAAACAGAATACCAAGATGGAAATGATTGTCTTGGTTACCACAACGTAATATCCGTAGACGAAGGGAAACACGAGAAAACACTGTAATCGTGCGTCAAAGAAAATTGGATATAGTATCATGTTCACTCTTAGGAAGGGACACGGAAGATAACGAAACTTCCAGCCATTCCATAATAGTTTTCTTGAAATCCTTGTTAGGGATCGGGATGTTACTTCACGGCAGAGGATAAGTAACGACGGGATGTTGGAGCACCGTAATTAAGGAGGAATTCTTGGTCACACCATAAAGATGGGTAACCAACGGGGATTAAAACACCAGAAGAAATAGGGAATCTCTTTCCTATGGTGGATTTGACATAGCAATACGTTTACCACATGGTTAAAATCCCATGGCTGAGGTGACTGACAAATTCACACAATGTGTGAGATGAACAGAATTTCAAGTACTAACAACTTGAAAAAGGAACTGATCATTGGTGGTTACGAAACACAAAGAGATGTTCTCATGAATAACTTGTTTCCACTAGAACAAAGGTTTTGGAGGTCCAACAGAGAGATATTGGAAATATCAACTTCCAAGTTATCATTGATGTTCTAGATACCGACAACAGGCTCACGACATGCCCTCTATAGGTCATCAAGTGAATGTAGAACTTTGATTGGAAGAACGGGGAGGGAAAACTTCTAGAATGAGTCACACAAAAATTCTCACGGAGAGTGGTTATTCTTAAAGATTCAAAGAGATATGACATTAGGCCTTCATGCCAATTGTGTCAACCACAACAGCAATCATACCGGATTTTGAGAAGACCTGATTCAATACCCTTGAGGAAACACCAACCACCGTTGTTGGTTGAGATTCAGCTCTAGTTAGTGGGTTGATAACTCAGACTCAACAGGTCTGATCAAAGAGGTTGCACCGGTTACCAACGTGATACAGTTATTAGATTCTCAAGATATGGACTACAATGTCACACTAAGAAGATGAGCGAGATTGCAGAATTCATGTATTAGCAACTTGCGAAAGACGGTTGCACCTACATGGTCTACTTTTTAAAAGAACACATCGGAGTCCTGGTTGGGAGGAGATAACAAAGATAGCCAAGTTCTTGGACTTTTTCTCTTTGTTAAACAATCAGTTGGTGGCTGAGTGTGGATATATAACTTCTTCAATAAATGGAGGTAAAAACCTACCATCTCAAGAATAGTCCACACATGCATGACTTAGTTGAGATTATTCCCAAAGGAACAAGGAAACTATACTCAGATCCACGGTGACAACTTTCACCAAAAGCACCCGAACCCGAGAAAGTCACTTCGAACATCGAGAACACAACTTCGTGATGACACAAAGATGGTTCTCAAAATTTTACAACATTAATGCCAAGTGTCCAACATGAACCTCTTGCAACTTGGAGAAAATAGGAATGTCATCGATGGGCTCGACAACACCCTTATCAAGATACTCCAAGAAGAGGAATTCATATGTTACATGAACAGGGCAAAATATTGGCCAGACTAAAGGACATGAGATGTACTTGAATGGAACACCATAATCATAGTCCTTGAATCTGAGCTTGATTTGATGATAGACCAAATAAAATCAAGGTTAAAATGATAGCATGTCCACTAAGAAGACACTATCATGCTTCAACACAAGGAAACTGGACATCCCTTAACAAAGGATCAAGTTAGGCGGAGCTTTTGTTTTTCAACTCTCCAAGTTGTTGTTTAAGATCAACCAACTAGTCCAGGATATCCAGCAGAGTTTTCTTGGAGAAAGGAGTAGTTCAGATTACCCCTTGTTTAGCCATCACGGTCAGGTAAAACCTGGTGATACTTCTAGAAAGACAACCAGAACATCACGAACCACCGAAATGTCTTAGAGTTTGAAAGGAATTTTGCTTTTCAAAGCAACCGATATGATCTTGAGAGCTTCGGCATGAACCTAACTCTCTGACCAGGAATGTGCATCATAATGAACGGATTTGTTAACACGGTCAACTTGAAGTAGAGACCGGGTGACCAATAGTGCTAAGAAGGATACATATGTTTTCTTAGATTTTTCAAACCAACAAGAGTTGCCAGGAATAACTAACACACACCAATGCACAGACACATCATTCTCAAGCATTCAAACTTGGACGAAGGGTGAGTGAAGACGTGTAGGAGCATCACTTCATCAGTAAGGACATGAAACTCATCACTACCTCTTGATATAGAAGAGTGTGATACTCGAAGTTAGAACAGAACATAAGCTAATGGAACTTCTTTATTCTGTGGATTACAAAACTTTGACATGGTCCTTGAAATGAACGAGGTACTGGAGTTTGTTTCTCCTGACATTCCAAGGAGGAATGTTCTGACAGAAAGCAAGAGCAACTGCATTGGAACTCCAGAGCACATATGCAACTTAGTGTCCAAAACAACGGATGGAGATTTGAGAGAATCTGAAGGGTGGAATCATGCTCAGGCGAGATCCTAAGATCATGTTGAATGGACAGGGTAATACTCATTTGTAGAACCCATGCCAAGAACAGAAGTATAGCTGAATCAAGAAGAAAGATGTGGAGGCCATGATGACCACTCTTGTTGTGACCCATTTTTGTTCCAAAAATAAGACATGTGGCTATGAGAGTTGGAATTGCCTAGCTACCCTGAGGTGGAACAAATTCCTTCAGGATCCAAAGAAACATAACTTGGGTTCAAGTTCAGCATCTTGTACTGATAGCGTGAGCATCACATGGTTATAAAACCACACTATCCAACCCACTGCAATTCAGCACATTCCGGGACCTTCGGTTCAAGTCCAAGGGTTAAAAAAACAATGGAAGGAGTAACTACTATGTGAGTGCCACAAAGGACACTACAATTAGCAATCACAAGGTATCTTCAAACCGACAACGATAGCTCCGGAAGAAATTGGGCAGAGGATAATGTATACGTTCGAGATGGAAAGGAAATCTCGAGGTTCAGGATTTTGAGACTTTATAACAGGAGTATGTGGAACCCACACAACTCTTAGATATTAGGATGGAAAGAAAATCTCCCATTTGAAACGAGAGATAACGGAATATGGAACACACGCAACTCTAGAAACTCAATACTAGGTCAACTTGGGTAAAAGACGTCCTTGCCAAAGAAGACACCTAAGTTTTGAATGACCAGAACCTTTTTCGAATCAAAACAGGTAAGGTGACCCAGAGTTAGAGCGATACCAGATACGGAGCAAAAAGAATCCTAAGAAGGGTTTTCACAATCATTTGAAGTTTCAAAATAGTTTTCACAAACACTAGACTCGACATCGACCAAGCAATAAGGTTTTCCTACAGGCAGTCCTACTCTGATACCATGACTTTTCACGACCCCGGACCCAAAGGTATACATACTATTATGCGCTCCTAGTCATGGACCCACAAGGGCTTCAGGGTTACCAGCCCCAGCCGCAACAGACAACGGCAGGAAGTCCGGATTCATCGGCACGCAGGCGGGATCACCACGGTACAACTACTCCTTGTGTCCATGCTAGTCATAACCAACTATGCATAACCAAGCGTCCACGAGTTGAATGAAACTGAAGGAAACGGGACCAAAGCTATACAGAGCTACTATGTGTCCAGAAAGTGCAACAACAATCGAGGGTTACTGGGGTTACCTAGCCCTAGGCCGAATCACATCGGCAGGCTGGCTCGGACATGGATCATCGGCTCCACAACCCCTTGACTGCGACAACTATGCAGGCATAGCCAAAACTGTATAACGATGAGCTCGAAACCAACAACCGATCAAAGCAGCATTCTAGACATGAAGCTTTATTAAACATGTGTTACTAGAGTATAGCTTTACAAACAGAGGTCACATGACCCAACATTACATCAGACAACGGGAGGCAAGTTATGTTGCTAATCAACAAGAACCAAAAAGGCCTAAGAGGCCGCAACATAAGGCGATGTCCCAACCCATAGATTCCAGGCTGCTACCTGGGAACCCCAAACTACTTGTCGATGTCCACGTTAAATCACCACCGATGTGAGGAACTTCACCTGGACCAAAATTAAGCAAACCTGAGTACGGGAGGTGCTCAACAAGACTTAGTTAACCTATTATATATCTGCTTTTTTTACAAAGAGTTATGAAGGTTATTTTTCGTAAAGCCATCTTTGTTTTCCAAGTTGAGGAAGGAATAGCATGTCTCATGGAGTATTTTGAAAACAGATGAGGAAGCTACTCAAGTACTGATATCGTCATCTTTTTATTCCACCAAATCATATCAGCACCTCGTGCTTCAAAGATCACCACCTCAAGTTGTTCTGGTACCTTATGCTACAAGGTAACCCCTCTCGGCATCTCCGAGGAGGCATCCTTCATTCGTTATCAACAAGTTTTAATCATTATGTTCAAGTTATTTATGATCATAGAATCTATTGCCAAGTCGTCCATAACCGTGGACACGGCTTCTCGAGGAGATTTATCCCTGCAGGGGGTACACTTTACCCACACGTACCATCCGACTCTTAATGCCAAGCTATTGGCACACTTCCGACGATGTGCCGGCAGAGTGTGGTTGGCCACGACCTTTACCTTACTCGACCCTATCCATGAGTCAACCCAAACAGGGCCACCCCGTCAACAGGGGTTGGCCACCTCCTGACGGCACCTGTTCTGTTAGTCGGGATCAAGATCCGTGTACGTCCATCACTTGTCCCGGTCACGCCCTAAGTTTTCTCCAAATCGTTTTCTGACTCACACGCAGAAGGAAAGTGCAAACTACGTGACTCATGGATGTGGCCAAACAAGTTAGTTAGTCGAGCGTAGTCTGTTAGTCCCCGCGTGTGGTTGCACGCTTAGTCTTGGCTTCGAAGGCGAGAACTCGCTCCTAGGGGCATGAACAGGACAAAACGCCACAACCCATTGTGGTCTCACATCCATGCCGTGATTAGTCAGGTTATCAAAGATAATTCAAATCACAACAACCTAACTTAGTAGATTCACGCATTGACCAGATTCTTCAACCGGATGGATCAGATCTCAACTAGGCATGGCTAAGCAAGACTCACAGGCTTTAACGAAGCGAGCACAAACAAACCTATAGCTGTTAGGAGCAGTGGATCAGGATATGTAGGTTATGCAGTATATATAGGAGAACTCTAACTACTGACACAAGATACATTGGAATCGAATGCATTGTACGAGAATCAAAAGTTCTTTCAAAATCATATATGGGCAGATAAGAGGTTATGCTTGCCTTGGTTAAGAAAACAAGATAAAGACTTTAGGAATAAGTGATTGAACGTGGCATCGATGCAATGCACGATATGTATGCATGAACAAGTTAATGTACTGAAATAAAGCCCTAAACATGTTCATTGGGTTGCTAGGGTTCATATGGCAATTAAGCGATTAAGTTGAAATTAGCCCCGAAATTGACCCCGGAAGGGGTTTCGGGCGATTCTGGAAATGAGACAAATTTAAAAAGCTCAAATGAGTTTGAAAACATCATAACTAGGATGCATTTGGCATTTTGAGCAATTTGTTATATAACTTTTAATTTTCTAATTTTATTGAATAAAAACTTATTTTCTCTTTTTTAAATGAATTAAACTATATTAAAATAATGGTCAAAATTGAAGTTTGTCAAACATGTATGAAAATGACATATTTGGGTAGAGCTCATTTTTCTGAACATTGCCATATTTTTTCTATATTTTCTGATTAGTATTTTAGTAGTTATTGAAATTCCAAAATTAAACAATTTTTTTGTAATTTTGAATAACAAAGGGGTCCACGTGTCAGTTATTCCTTTTATTTTTAAACAGGATAAACTAGCTGATGAGGGCTGACGTCATCATGACGTCAGCACGGGCTTATCTCACTGCCGAGCTCGAATTCGACGAAATCAACGATGGTTTCACGAATCGGCCGGGATAGCGAGCTGGAGGGAAACAAGGCGGACTCTGGGGTGGCGGAGAGGTGGCCAAAAGGTCACCGGAGCTTGCCAGCGACGATCAATGGCGGTGGAAGGTGGCGGCGCACGGTGCCGGAATGACGTAGAGTGGGAGGGGGCAAGGAAAGGACACCAGAAGGTGAAGTGGCTCACCGTGGTCACGCCATGCTAGACATGGAGGCGGGGCGGTGTCGGAAACGCCGGCGGCGAGCGCGGCAACCGGTGGCCGGGGTCGGAGAAGAATGGCCCGATTCTTGTGTTCCCCTTCTTCCCGGATCTCCATACTCGTTGAGGAGGTAGCGGACGAAACCGCGGTGACGAAGGAGGGCTCGAGGGCGCTCGGGAGTGGCCAGAACGGCGACGATGACCACCGGCAGAGGCAACTAGGGTTCGGTCTCGGAAGGATCAGAGGAAGAGAGGAGGAAAGGGGAGGGCATGGAGAGAGAGAGGAGGTCGAGTGCGTTCTCTGGGACCTATCCACGCGAGGAGAGAGGTAGGGAGGAGGTGGCAATTGACGTCGGCGAAGCCTCAACGCAGCTACTCCTACTGTCCATGGTGCTTCTAAAACTAGAAACAGATCCTGGCATAAGCAGCTCGAAATAGAAACACGACGAGAAAACGAAATACGGACCTCGGGGGGTTCGGGGGGTTATATAGAAAAAATATGTGTAACGATAGGAAAGTCCATGTCAAAAACGAGTCGGAGAGGGGCTCCGGGGCTCCCACACCATAGGTTGGCGCGGCAAGGGGTGGGCCCGCTCCCCCAGGTGGTGTGGTGCCTCCGGGCACCTTCTCCAACTCCTCTTCGGCGCAGTATTTTTCATATTTTCCAAAAACCAATAAATTATAACTTGGAAAGTATTCCGCGAACTTTTTCTTAACAGAACTGCTACCTATTCCAAAACAGACTGTGTAGATTATGGAATCTTCCCTCTAATGAACTTCTCCGGAGTCATTACTTGAATAACATCAACATCTTCATCATAGGGATCCCCAGAAATATAATGTTTGAGCCTTTGCCCATTTACCTCTTGTGTAGTGTTATCTTCGAGGGAAGCAATTTTAATTGCACCTGAACGATACAAATCTTCAATAATATAAGGTCCTTCCCATCTAGAGAGTAATTTTCGTGCAAAAAATCTGAGACGAGACCGATACAATAGAACTTTCTCACCAACATGAAACTCTCTTTTAAGGATTCTTTTATCATGCCATTGTTTAACTTTCTATTTGAAGAGCTTGGCATTTTCATAAGCTTCACATCTCCATTCATCTAGATGATTCAAATCAAGCATTCTTTTCTTAACAGCAAGTTTAAAATATTTATTTAGTTTTTTCACTTCCCAATAAGCTTTGTGTTCTAATTCTAAAGGCAAGTGACAAGCTTTTCGATAAACCATTTTATAGGGAGACATACCATAGGATTTTTATAAGCAGTTCTATAAGCCCATAAAGCATCACTCAACTTATCAGACCAATTATTCCTAGATTTATTAACAATCTTTTGCAAGATAGTTTTAATTTCTCTATTTGATAATTATACTTGCCCACTGGTTTGAGGATGATAAGCTAAGGCAATTCTATGATTAACATCATATTTAGCAATGGTTTTTCTAAAACCACCATGAATAAAATGAGAACCTCCATCAGTCATAAGATATCTAGGCACACCAAACCTAGGGAAAATAACATCTTAAGCATTTTTAAAGAGGTCTCACCATCAGCACTTTTTGTAGGTATAGATTATACCCACTTAGTAACATAATCAACAGCAACAAGAATATGAGTGTAACCATTCGAAGGAGGAAAAGGACCCATAAAGTCAAATCCCCAACAATCAAAAGGTTCAATAACAAGAGAATAACTCATAGGCATTTCATTACGTCTAGAAATATTTCCAACTCTTTGACATTCATCACAAGATAACATTAAATTTACGTGCATCTTTAAATAGAGTAGGCCAATAGAAACCGGATTGTAGAACCTTCTGTGCGGTTCTATCTCCAGCGTGATGTCCTCCATAAGCACTACCATGGCACTTCTTCAATATTTCACGTTGTTCATGATCTGGAACACATCTTCTCATAATACCATCTACTCCTTCTTAATATAAATCTGGGTCATCCCAAAAATAATGCCTCAAATCATAGAAGAATTTTCTTCTTTGTTGAGCTGTAAATGTTGGAGGCAAATAGAAACAATAAAGTTAGCATAATCAACATACCATGGGCTATCCTGGGGTTTTACCTTTATTGCAACCAACTGTTCATTTGGAAAACAATCATTAACAGGGATAGGGTCAAAATTAATGTTTTCCAACCTAGACAAGTTATCAACAACAGGATTTTCAGCTCCCTTCCTATCCACAATATGCAAATCAAACTCTTGTAAAAGAAACACCCATCTAATAAGCCTAGGCTTAGCATCTTTCTTTTCCATAAGGTATCTAATAGGAGCATGATTAATATGAATAGTAACCTTTGAGTCAACGATATGAGGTCTAAACTTATCGCATGCAAAAACTACATCTAAGGACTCTTTTTCAGTGGTAGCATAATTATTTTGAGTAGCATCAAGAGTCTTACTAGCGTAATGAATAACATTCAACTTCTTATCTACGCGCTGTCAAATAACAGCACCTGCAGCAAAATCACTAGCATCACACATAATTTCAAAAGGTAAATTCTAATCAGGTGGTTGAACAATAGGAGCAATAGTTAAAGACTTCTTTAAAGTTTCAAAAGCTTCCTTACAATCATCATAAAAAACAAATGGTACATCTTTTTGAAGAAGATTAGTAAGAGGCTTTGATATTTTAAAGAAATCTTTAATAAACCTCCTATAAAAACCAGCATGACCAAGAACACTACGAATACCTTTAACATCCCTAGGACAGAGCATTTTCTCTATGGCTTCCACTTTAGCTCTGTCAACTTCAATACCTCTTCAGAAATTTTATGTCCATAAACAATTCCTTCATTTACCATAAAGTGGCATTTCTCCCAATTAAGAACGAGATTAGTTTTCTCACATCTCTGCAAAACTTTATCAAGGTTGTGCAAACAATTATCAAAATAAGTTCTATAGACGGAGAAATCGTCCATGAATACTTCCACAATTTCTTCACAAAAACCATGAAAAATAGCAGACATGCATCTTTGAAATGTAGCAGGAGCATTACACAAACCAAAAGGCATACGTCTATAATCATAAGTACCATAAGGACAAGTAAAGGTTGTTTTCTCTTGATCTTGCTTTCTAACAGCAATTTGAGAAAATCCAGAATAACCATCAAAAAAGGAAAAATGAGTTTTCTTAGACAACCTCGCTAGCATTTGATCAATAAAGGGCAAAGGATAATGGTCTTTCTTAGTAACTTTATTAACCTTTCTAAAATCAATGCAGATTCTATAACCAACTACTACTCTTTGTGGAATGAGCTCATTGTTTTCATTAGGCACAACAGTCATTCCTCCCATTCTTAGGGACACAATGCACAGGGCTCACTCATCTACTATCAGCAATAGGAAAAATAATACCAGCATCAAGGAGTTTTAATACCTCATTTCTTACCACTTCCTTTGTCTTAGGAATTAAACAGCGTTGATGTTCGACTACTGACTTTGCATCAGGTTCAATATTAATAGCATGCTAACATATAGTAGGAGAAATGCCCTTCAAGTCGTCAAGAGTATATCCAATAGCTCTACGGTGTTTCTTCAGAAGTTCCAATAATCTTTCCTCTTCTTCACGTGAAAGTTTAGCACTAAAAATAACAGGATATATTTTCTTATCATCAATATAAGCATATTTAAGATCATCAGGCAAAGGTTTTTAACAAAAAACGGGATCCTCCTTGGGTGGTAATGTGGTACCCAAGTCTTCCACGGGTAAATTATGTTTCAGTATCACCGGTTGACGGACAAGAATATCGTCAATCTCATTTATCACTTCCATAAAGACCTCACTCTCATGGTCCTCCATATATTGCTGCAAAGCATTGTTAGGAGCAAGAGCAATAGAAGCAAGTTGTTCAACTTTAAAATTCTCATCAGGCAATTTCGATTCATAAGGTGCTCTAGCAAATTTGGAGAAATTGAACTCATAAGATTTTCCATCAAATTTAGTCAATATCTTCTCCCTCTTACAGTCTATAATAGCACCACAAGTGTTCAAGAAAAGTCTACCAAAAATAATAGGAAAAATCAGCCTTACCAAGTACTAGAAAATCAGTGGGATATTTAGTCTTACCACATAAAACTTCCATATCTCTAACAATACCGATCTGAAAGACAGTTTCTCTATTAGCAATATGAATAACCACATCAATATTTTCAAGCTCACAAGAACCAATTTCATGCATAATTTCTCTATAAAGCTCATAAGGTATAGCACTAGAACTAGCACCAATATGACACAAACCATAATAGCAATTATCACCAATCTTAACTGAAAGCATAGGATCACTAGTTTTCTTAGGTCTATGAGGATGGGAAACATTATTAGAAGCATACTCACAAAAGACAATGTGTTCATTCTCTACATTTCCACAAACAAGATCTTTCACTATTGCTACAGCAGGTTCAAAAGTTATTTGTTCATCAGGTTCAATAGATTTCTTATTACTCTTATTAACCACACTAGCCATAATAGAGTGACCTTTCACCTTAGTAGGGAAAGACATTCTTGCAACATAAGGCTCAGGAACAACATGATTAACAACATGCACTTCTACATTATTAGCAGAAACAATATCTTTAGAAGGTGCATGATACTTGTGATAATCCTTTTTAGGAATATCAAGATAGGAGGCAAAAGCTTTTAGACGGTTTGCAAAAAATTGAGAATCAAGACCAAAAAGAGCACTAACATTGTAGAAATTATTGGTTCCCATAATTTTTTTAATGCATTCATAATCATAATTTTTACCCGACTTTCTACCTTTGTCGTTCTCCCATCCTTCAGCGTTTTCTTGAATACGGTCAAGAAGATCTCATTTAGCTTCTTCCTTCATACGTGTGAATGATCCAAAACAAAAAGTATCCAATAAATCCTTATCATGAAGAGAAAGGCTTGCATAAAAATCTATCTATTATATGCTAAAAGAAAGATACGGGAGTCTGAAATAGAGACACCACGTTAATCCACATCATCAGAATTATTTTTAACTATTAGATGTGTAATTAACGGCTAGGATTTAGCTAGAGATTGCGTAACTTTATTGTGGATTATAACACGTACGCTGAACACTGTCACGATTCCCTCTCGGTGCATCTAACTTAGCACGCTTGGATTTTTTTTCCCAAACCCAGAGTTATATACGGTGACACGAATAAATCAACCGAAGACTCGAGAACTCACTTGGTTCATGTTTTATTTTGTTCTCTCACCTGATTACTGTACTTAATATCCGGGAAAATTCATGGACCACGAATGTCCGTTTTAAAATTGAATAGTGTAGGATTACTTTACTGGGTAAGAAATAGCGGCACCGTCGCAAGGGAGCAGCACGCGACGGTACGGCTGACCCTGCTTAGCTTCTCCGAGAGAGCTTCATGGCGAGCAAATCATGTGTGCTCCCCCGGCGCTATCGTCACGGGAGATCGGGAGGATAGCAAGGCTCGACGGCAACCGCATCCACTGTGAGAAGAACGTCATCGCCCTGGACAGGATGATGAGTATTGTTGACAAAAATCTTGAAGCAACAGCTTCGCCGGCACCATGCAGGCTGACCTCGCCAGAGGCGCTAAACTTCAGTCGCAATGGCCTGCTGCAGGGTTGCAGGCCTGGGTACGTAGACAAAAAATAACATTTTTTCTTCCGTTTCTTTGTCACGTACTCCGGCAGCGCATCATAGTCGATATTACTCCTACTAGTAAAATTCCCGTAGGATACGGATAATTCATCACTGTAACTTCATCATATGTACATCCGTGTCATGATAATATCGAGACAGTTAGTTTTGAAATGCTATGTTATGGTTAACCAAAACTTGGCACCCAAAATTTTGAATCTAAAAATAATAGAGACGATATGTTTGTTCTCCACATGAACATACTAAAGGTTTATTTACATAATAAAAATTCTACGCATTATTAACTATGTACGCAGCTTGTTTAAATAAATATTTAAAACATGATAAAAAACCGTACAAAAAATATGTATCAGATCACACCATGCTTATGTCATACTGAAAATATTATTATATTTTTATGTCTAATAATAATTACATCTGAATATATCGAGCAATAACAATTATCAATCAAGCAAGAATCAAATATACTGACATGTGCGCATCATTTGCATGAGTGTTACCCATAAATCTCCAAAACAAGATACCCATGGATGACACCATACTTTAATATCCATTGTTAAACCACAAGAGAATACATGATAATACTCCATGATCTCACACAAGCCTAAAAGAGATTTATAACTAAACGATAAAAGCAAAACACACCATGACTAGATAGATAGATAAACTAGTAAATATAAAGGCTAGGTTGAACTCCCCCAAGCTTGACGTTGGTGGAGACTCTTTATTTGTCTTCCTTCTTGGCTTCATAATACTTCTGTTCATGTTCTCCAATGGTACTCATCATAAGATCGTAAGCCTGCTTAAACTTGCTTGCAGCTTCTCCCAGCTTTCCCATAAGGTTCTTCTCCCTTGTTTCCTTACTGGGCTTCCATTCCGGGCTTGGTACCTTAATATCTGGGATCTTACGGTCCCACTCTCCAGGATAGTTCCCTTGGGTAGCAAGCTTAAATTCCCTGTCAATAAGAGTAGAAACCACGTTTCTGGTAGCAAGACAATGCGTGGGAGCCTTCCCTCCGGTGCTCAGGCGTGTGTTCTGCCTCTTGTTTCCAAGAGGCACGTTTACTCTCACCGCAGCAACAGGGATAGGAGCAGGTGATAAAGGTGGTGCGGATGTGATGTGGGCGAAGGGCTTGTATTCTCCTTCTTCTTCTTCCAGCTTTCCCATAAGGTTCTTCTCCTTTGTTTCCTTGCTGGGCTTCCATTCCGGGCTTGGTACCTTAATATCTGGGATCTTACAGTCCCACTCTCCAGGATAGTTCCCTTGGGTAGCACGCTGAAATTCCCTGTCAATAAGAGTAGAAACCACGTTTCTGCTAGCAAGACAATGCCCGGGAGCCTTCCCTCCGGTGCTCATGCGTGCGTTCTGCCTCTTGTTTCCAAGAGGCACGTTAACTCTCACTGCAGCAACAAGGATAGCAGCAGGTGGTAAAGGTGGTGCGGATGTGATATGGGCGAAGGGCTTGTATTCTCCTTCTTATTCTTCGTCCTCCGTCTCCTCCTTGTCGGGCTTGTAGTCTTCATCATTCGAGAAGTCCTTCCTTTTCCTATTCCTCCTCCACATGGATGTGGGGATGTTCCCCTCAAGCTCATCATCATCCTTGTCAACGGAGGAGCATTGGAAGGAGTCTCCCAAAGACATAGCTAAAACCCTGACAGATAGAAACAAAGAAAACAAAGAACGCTCGATATTACTCGGGAGTTCATGAACGGGACATTTGAGCATTAATAACTTCATTCTTCCCCCACGCTTGGGCAATACTCTCTCCATTATGAGGCCAGAAATTATATATTTGATTTTGTTCTTTATGAATCTCACTAGGAGGATAGAATTTAGAATAAAAGATAGGAACAATTTTCTCTCATCCAATAGATTCACCATTCTTCAGTAATTTGAACCATTCAGCGGCTCTTCCTTTCAGCGATAAAGAAAATAATTTCCTTTTAACTTGACCCATTGTAATACATGCAGACCTGAATAACTCGCATAATTCATGTATAAAGAGCAAATGATCACCGGGATGGACAGTTCCATCACCGTAATAGTAGTTATCCATAACACGTCCAACAATTTTCATAGGTATTTTATAAGGATCTAATTCAGCAGATAACGGGTTGCCTACTGCCCTAGTAGTAACGGTATAACTACCCCTAAATAGAGAACCAAAAGTATTCTACATAATGAAATAAAACAATAGACATAAATAAAAACAACACTTACAATAAAAGTTTCTCTTACCAATTCCACTTACCAATAGCGCTTCACTCTCTCGCAACGGCGCCAGAAAATAGTCTTGATGACCCACAAGTATAGGGGGTGTATCGTATTACTTTCGATAAATAAGAGTGTCGAACCCAACGAGGAGCAGAAGGTGTTGACAAGCAGCTTGGATAGAGGATTCACTGTAAACACTAGCAAACGTTTTTTTTGAGGTTTTTGATATAGAAGATAAATAAAGTGCGAGTAAATAAAGTGCAGTAAATAATACTGCAGCGGTTGGCCCAATCCTTTTAAGAGCAAAGGACAAGCCGGTTGTTCTACTTATGACTACCAAACGTTCTTGAGGACACATGGGAATTTCGTCAAGTGCTTTCGCTTCGTTACGGTTGATGAATATCCATTGGTTCGTGAAGTGTTGTGTGGGTGAACCTATGCTAATGCACCGCCCAACTAGGACTAATATATACTTGTGATTATACCCCTCGTAAGCATCCGCAAATACATGAAAGTAATTAAGATAAATCTAACCATAGTCTTAAAACTCTGGGATCCTACACTCCCTCGTGCATTGGTTTCCTAACGAGGGTTTAGGTTTCTGCCACTTCGGCAACCCCACAATTAGTAGCCAAATACACAGTGCATCCTCCTAGGCCCATAAAGGTGAAGTATCATGTAGTCGATGTTCACATGACACCACTAGAAGAATAGCACCACAACTTAAATACCGAACCACGAGATATTACTTTAACATAACTTCACTACTAACATCATGACTTCTCCCATGTCCTCAAGAA
Organism: Alopecurus myosuroides; assembly: GCA_028641055.1. Lineage (NCBI taxonomy): Eukaryota > Viridiplantae > Streptophyta > Magnoliopsida > Poales > Poaceae > Alopecurus > Alopecurus myosuroides. The sequence goes on from CM054062.1 coordinate 165,106,680, forward strand.
CTAGACTAACTACTCACAAGCCATCATATGGATCATAATCAGAGGTGATATAATATATAATAACAATCTGGCCATAAAGTGCTAACACCCAAAAATCTCACAAGCATCAACTACTAACAAGTAATCCACACCGGGAGAGAGATCTAATGTAAAACAACGATAGAGGTTCCTAATTGTTACAGCGGGATGATGAGGGTGATGGTGCTGGTGGTGATGATGATGACGATGACGATCTTGATGATGCCCGGAGCAATGACTGTGACAATGGCGATGATTTCCCCTCTCCGGAGAGGAATTTCCCCGGCAGATTTCCCCCTGCCGGAGAGATTTTCTCTCTCTGATGTTTTCCGCCCCGAGGCGGCGGCGGAATAATTCTTCGATGATGGTCTGGGGCTTAGGGTTCCCTCGGTGTCAAGTACGCGAAAGGGGTCGACCAGAGGTGGGCCAGGGTGGCCACACCACCTGGCGGCGCGGTCAAGGGGGGGCACCTCATGGTGTAGGCCCCTGGTGGCCCCATGTGTCTCCCCTTCTGGCTAGTCTCCTACTCTGAACTTCTAAGACATCTCTAGTGTCCCCCCTCTTCTTCTGAACTTCTGAAATAGGGTATCTCGAAGGTGCTTTTTCCATCAGATTTCTCGTCCCGGTGTTTATTCTCCAAAATTTATGAAACATGCAAAATAAGATAAAATAACATAAGTGATGCATCATAACATGAAATATATTGATGAATAACAGAAAATAACAATATAAAACAGTGATGCAAAATGGACGTATCAATACTCCCTCTTGGAGTCACTAGAATCTACTTGGCCAGAGCATCTACTAACAACGGAGAGCATGCAAGATCATAAATAATATACACATGAAGATGACATGATAAATTGATAATCAAAAGACATAGCATTCATTAATCATCGGATCCCAGCAAACACAACATGTAGCATTACAAATAAATGATCTCGATCATGTGAGGCAGCTCACGAGATCTAAACATGAGGCATAAAGAGGAGAGGACAACCATCAAGCTACTGCTATGGACCCGTAGTCCAAGGATGAACTACTCACGCATCACTCCGGAGGCGGACATGGTGGTGTAGACCCCTCCGGTTATGATTTTCCCTCCCGACAGGGTGCCGGGGAGAGCTCTAGAACCCTCTCGATCTCGGGTTGACGATGATGGCGGCCTCGGGTGTTTTTCATGGAAAAGTGGTCTCCCCTTAGGGTTAACTATCTAAGGGGGTAATATAGGCGAAAGGGTGATGGCGGTGGGCACCCGAGGGGCCCACACCACCCCCTAGGCACAGCCAGGGGCACGCCGCTCTATGGTGTGGGCCCCCTGTGTCCCCCCTTCGGTCCTCTTCGGGACTCCGTGGAGCCTTCGGGAATTCTAAAACTTTCGGGCTTTGAATTTTCCAATTCGGAGAATATTTCCAGAACAACGTTTCTGAAACTAAAAACACCAGAAAACGGGAACTAGCTCTGTGGCATCTTCGTAATAGGTTAGTCCCAGGAAATCGATAAAAATGACATAAAGTGTAAGGAAAACCTATAGTATATGGCATGAAAACAACATGGAACATTAGAAATTAAGGATACGTTTATGACGTATCAGCGGGCTACAAACACGCATCTAGTTGTTTGCTTAAGCCTGCAGCAAAGGAGAAGGATATGTTGTCTTCGCTTCAGGTATGTCATGGATATTCTTCCATGGGTGGTGACGTGGGGATGACTCCAGGACCCTTCGAGTGGGCCTACCCGGTCCAAGGCCCAAAGTGAGGCGCTACTACGTAGCTCTAGAAGGCCCAGTGGAAGCTCACCTGCAAAACTTGCGGGTCAAAAAGGAAAGTTCCACCGACCTAGAGCTAGGGTTTGTAACCCCCGCCCCTCGGTACAGTTTGGGACCCAGCTATCTATAAAAAAGGCTGGGAGAACCACGGGGAAGGGGATCCAATCTACTTTTCACCATCATAGCCATAGCTCGAGATCCATCTCTCAGCTTGCGCACTCACCATTGTAATCGATCTACATGTAATACAGATCAGAAGAGCTGGACTAAGGGTATTACCTCTACGAGGCCCCTGAACCTGGGTAAAACTTGCCCCCTATTAGCCGAGGATTGTCGCTAGCGCCTTATTCATTCTCTTAATCGAAACCCTATCGGATCATTCGAGGGACATGTCGAGACGACTAATGGACAATTGGTGTCGTCTGTGGGAACGGCGGGCGCTGGATCCACGACGTCTTCGGCCTCGTCTTCGCCAAGCTTCAACTGGAGCCTAGGATCATCGACTACAACGGAGCCGATCCGCTTCGGGTCGCTCGTCTACGCGCCCCACTCGCTGGAATCTCGCCCGGCGTTCTACGGACTCGAGAAAAGCGTCAGCCTGACGTTCGGCAGTTCCACTTCCACTCCAGCAAGGCGGGAATCCTGCACTTCCCCGACCAAATCGGGCTCGGCGAATCGGACTCTGAATCTGTCTCAAGCCCGGCGACCCTCGAGTCGCCATCTGATGACGTTGGTCGTGACCCAGTGTCCAGCGGTGGCTCCATCCGCCATAACACGCAAAAGTTCCACACCATCGCGACTGAGGAACCCTCCAAATTCGGCAAAAGCCATCGGCCTACGCCTAGGACTCACGAGCCATATCTGGCCCAAGTCTGCATGGCAGGATTAACCGAACAACCTGAAGAAACGGAGGAAAGTAGAGTAGAGCGGGAACACATCAAGGTCTCATGAGCCTCTTGGCTCAAAGCAAAAGCAGCGATACAATCTGGCCAGCCGATAGAACCTGGAGCCTCTCGAGAAGACATGACCGCGTATCACTACCACCTGCTGCGAACAGGCCGACTGTTGGCAGAAGCCCGCAAGGACCTAGAAGCATGAAAGGAAGCGGCAGAACCTTCGAGTGCGCGCCGCACGGCACTCTCGAGAACTCACTCAATGGGGAACCAACCTCCGGAGAAAAAGTACGTCTCGAAAACTGCTCGATGAGGAAGGCAACGTATGCCCGACAACTCCAGCCGCTGCGGTTCTGGTTGTCGCTAAGTACTTGTAGGCGAACCAGCCGCCTGAAAACGACCCTCGCGCGGAATAACACCGACAAGTCCAGAAGGGGCTAGGTATGGCTGGAGCAGCGATCGCCTCCCAGAATCGCAAACATGCGACAACCCCAGAAGCTGATAAAACCCCTCGGGTGGACAAAACACCTCGCAGACAAGGGGTCACCTCGCCGCTCCAGAGGAAAAAAGCCAGGCACCGTGGCGATAGCCCGCATAGTGATGAAGACAGCTCGCGAAACCGCGATAGTAGCCCACGACACCATGGAAGCCGTTCGCGACACCGCAGCAGGGGACCGCGGTAGGAGGATAATCGCGACCGAACTCAACACGACGCGCGTGGAGACATCGCGCAAAGCAAGGTCGACAGAGCTCGATCTCGAAGGAACCGCGCCCGATCGCTATGCAGCTCCTCTGACGAGGAAGCTTGCAGTGCGATGTGCTTCAGTAGCAAGATCCGCGAGGCACCAATTCCCAAAAGATTCAAGCTCACAACAGAGGTCCCAAAGTATGACGGATCGAAAGGGCCCAAGTCATGGCTTTCAGACTATCTTACCGCGGTAAAATGCCAGCACTAAAACAAGACAACCGCCATGACGTACCTAAACCTGCACCTTGTAGGCGCTGCCCGTAGTTGGCTCGAAGGCAGACCGCGTACGCACTACAGATCCTGAGACGATCTCACCCGCGACTTTGAGAAGAACTTCCAAGCGACGTAGAAACGGCCAACATCTATCGAGGAACTTCGAGCTTGCAGGCTGAAGAGTGGCGAGTCTACCCGTGATTATATCCAGAGATGGACCACACTCAAGAACACAGCGGGAAAAATATCAGAAGAAGTCGTGGTCGAAGCTTTCACCAAGGGTGCTCGGCGCGCCGCCTTCCGAGAGGAACTGGGACGATCTACGCCCAAGTCAATCGGAGAATTAATGGCGATAGCAGACAGGTGGGCTAATGGCGAGGAGTCCCTGCGCAACGAGAAAACTTCCTCACCTGCGCCTGAGGAGGACCACAACGACGACCGCCGAAAGAGGAAGAGAAAACACTACGACCAGGATGACCAATCGAAACTGGTGGCTGCGGAGTTCACGAGAAATCGCGGCAGCGGATCCTGCGCAAATCGCGACTGGAAACCAAAGCCAGACAACAAAACTCCCGAGGAGGACCTTGACGGATACTGCTCTCCGCGTCTGTTTACAGATAAGCGCACGGGCAAAACCAAGGCCACTCACCTCCTCAAAGACTGCTGAAAGTTCCACGAGGCATACACGAAGAAGCACAGGGCCGCCGTTAGCCAGGGATACCCGCGGCTAGCGGGAGGATACCAACCACCACCCCTGCCTCCACCCGCAGTACCCCAGAACGTGGCGCTAGCCGTGCTACTAGCGCCACCCGCCGCAAACCAAGGAGCTAACGGATACCTGAATCCACACGGACTCCTCGGAATGATACAAAAGGTCTGCCCGTCCCGCAAAGTCCAGAAGACGAACACACGCCAAGTTAACATGGCAGTACAGGCTCCACCATCCGAGACTGAATTCCTAAAGATGTCGAAGCAGCCGATAACCTTCTCCAAAGAGGACCACCCTCCACGAGTGTATCGACCAGGGCACGCCGCGCTCTTCATCCAGGTGCAAATAGGCAACTACGACCTAGCCCGAGTGTTCATGGACGGTGGCAGTGGAATCAACATCATATACGCGGATACACTCCGCAAGATGAACAAGAACCTGGACGGACTCGCAGAATCAGAAACATCCTTCCACAGGATAGTACCAGGGAAAGCCGTCCGACCACTCGGAACAATTAACATGGAGGTGATACTCGGAGACCCGAAGAATTACAGGAGAGAATTCCTCGACTTTGAGGTGGTGGACTGGCCATCGCAGTACCACGTTATTCTCGGCCAAACTGCGTTTGCGAGATTCATGGCAGTGCCCCATTATGCCTACCTCAAACGCAAACTCCCAGGGGAATACAGCACAATAACCATAAACGGCGACTTCCAGAAGTCAGACAAGTGCGACAACGAGTTCAACAAAATCGCAAAATCCTTCGGGATGCAAGAGGAGCTGGAAGAGCTGGAAAAAACCACGGATAACTCTGTGATGCCGCTCACCAAAAAGAATGCCCCAGAACTCGAGTTTAGCCCAAGCAGCGACACTCGAAAACATCAAGTGCACCTGACAGAATCCACGAAGATGGTGATCGTGTCCACCAACCTATCATCCGCATAGGAAAGTACGCTCGTCGAACTCCTCCGTGAGTACTGGGAAATTTTTGCCTGGCAGCCCTCAGATATGCCAGGAATACCTAGGGAGTTCGTCGAGCACTCACTTGAAGTGTTTAAAGATGCAAAGCCAGTCAAACAGACCACCCGACGCTTTTTCGAACCGAAACAGAAAGCACTCGGAGAAGAGGTGAATAGACTGTTAGCCGCCAAGTTCATCAGGGAAATTAAGATTTCCACCTGGTTAGCAAACCCGGTGTTAGTCCCGAAGAAAAATACTGACATACTTCGCATGTGCATCGACTACACGTCGTTAAACAAACACTGCCCCAAGGATAACTTTCCGTTACCACGGATCGACCAGATCCTAGACTCTACAACAGGCTGTCAACGCCTCTCCTTGCTGGACGCCTACTCGGGCTATAACCAAATCAGGATGAAGCAGGAGGATAAAGAGAAGACAACATTCATCACACCGCACGGTGTATACTGCTACACGACGATGCCCTTCAGGCTAAAAAACGCAGGCGCAACATATCAGCGCTGCATGCAAAAATGCCTCGCCAAGCTCATTGGTAAGAACGTACAAGTGTACATTGACGATATCGTCATCAAAACTCGAGTGGAGGACACACTCCTCGAGGACATCAGGGAGACATTCGACGCCCTCAACGCATACATAATCAATCTCAACCCGACAAAATGCGTCTTCGAGGTTCCCGCTGGACAGCTCCTCGGTTATCTGGTCTCTGCCCGAGGAATTGAAGCCAACCCGGAGAAAATTCAGGCGATCTTGACGATGAAAGAACCGACAAATCTTCGTGGCGTGCAGTAGCTCGCAGGGCGACTGGCAGCCCTCAGTAGGTTCATCGCAAGGTTAGGCGAGCAAGCGCTCCCTTTCAAAAAATTGCTAAAGAAAATAGATAAGTTCGAGTGGACGCCAGAAGCGAAAAAGGCGTTCGTTGCTTTGAAGACAGTGTTGCAGAGCAAGCGCATATTGGTGTTGGGAATATGCCCTAGAGGCAATCATGTATGATGTAATTCCCACTGTATTCATAAAGTTATTAAGTTGTCCTTGTTTTGAACATCTGATATATGTCATTGAATATGTGATTTGATTGTGGAACTATATATTCATGTTGTTCATACTAGATTGTCCTTGGTCATTTAGGTTGTGCTGGACACACACCCTAGACTAATGTGAGTGTTGGCTGATGACACGGTTCCACTTGTCATTGGCATGGTGATGCCATTCCAACGTTCACGGACTTGGCTAAAGAGTTTAGCAAGTCGGACTGACCCACATTGAGATGCAACGATCAAGTCGTCATTTGCATGTCTCAATCAATGTAATCCTTAGACCTGAGGTTGTCGCACAATCCGAGTTGTGGATCACCGACTTAGGCCGAATGAGGAGCAAGCTGCGTGATGTGGATAATCAAGATGGGATTTTGCCCCTCCGAATGGAGAGATATTCTCTGGGCCCTCTCGAGTGATATGATTCAGGAAGCATGGCCATGCGCGACTCAGTTAAGTGTTAACTGTGTCGGTTGACTAAGAGTTAGTCAGATGAATCACATGTCACAGATCGAGAAGAGAGTTGAGCTATTTAAGGGATGACGATAAATCGCCTATAGCTCGACAAGGTATATCGTGAGGCAAAAGGGACTAAGATGAATATCACATTGAAAGGTATGTCGTCATGACTCAATGGTACTTGGGAGTCGGCACGTTCTGCTAGGAGCCGCTACCGATTGATCGATTGGGAGTTGGACTTCAATCGTGTCCAAGTCGCCATGAGCCTGCAGGGTCGCACACTTAAGAGCGGGAGCAAGTATTGGTCGGGTTGGACCCGAACCGGAAATGGACTGGTTTTGTGAGTCGGACTCACAGAGGGAATGGGCCACAAGTGTTGTGAAGACCATTACCATACGCTATATAAAGAGGGGCGCAGGTTGCCCAGCGGGCACGTTAGTCCACTCTCCCATGCGTTGGGAACCCTAGCCCCACTCAGTCCAGCCGCCGCACCGGACCTAGCAGTCCGCCGTCGGAGCTCCTCCTCGTACGTGTTGATACCGACAGAGGTGCTGTACGTTCAGCACTTCGACGTTCGAGGGATTGGATCGGTCGGACCGGATCGTGGGAGTGCACTGCCCCGACGCGCTGCACCGATAATCCGCACCTGCGCGTCTAGTGGTAATACTCGTGGTCTTCTACCTCGGCTAGATCTTGGAAGCATCGCGTAGGAAAAGTTTTTGTTTATCTCTACGCGTTCCAACAATTGGCAACACCACGGGAAAGGGAACCTCTCTACCTTTACCTAGCCGCAACAAATCAAGTGGTCAGCACGGTAATGGTCGTCGAGCGGCCAAAGGACGAAAAAGCATACGGCGCTCAGAGAGCAGTGTACTACATCAGCGAGGTACTCTCGCCCTGCAAACAGTGATACCCCCACTACCAGAAACTCGCGTATGGAGTGGTCCTTACAGCCCGCAAGCTCAAACACTACTTCCAGAAACATACTGTCATGGTGCTAAACAACACATCACTCGGTACTATCATGAACAATCCCATGACATGCGGAAGAATCGCAAAATGGAGCATCGAGCTAGGCGCCCGGGATATCATATACACAAGACGTAACGCCCACATATCCCAGGTGGTCGTAGAGTTCCTGAGCGAGTGGGCAGAGGTGCAAACTCCAGGCCCCCCAGAATACACGAGCAAATGGATCATGTACTTCGGCAGATCAAAAAGAAACGAGGGAGCCGGAGCCGGAGTAATCCTCATATCACCAAGGGGAGACAAGCTCTAGTATGTTCTGCGACTTGACTTCCCCCCTGACGATCCAGCGTCCAACAACGTTGTAGAGTACGAGGCACTCCTACACGGCATGAAGATGGCGATTGCCTGCGGAGCCACCCGATTGATGATATACGGAGACTTAAATCTTATCGTGTAGCAGACGATGAAGGAGTGCGACGCTGTCGCAGATAAGATGGTCGCCTATCGCGACATGTACAACCTACTCGAAGGAACTTTCCAAGGGTGTGAGCTGAAGCACATCGCACAATCAAGCAACGAAGAAGAAGATAGACTGGCAAACATAGGGTCAACAAACACCCCTGTTCCACCAGGAATCTACTTCGAGAGAATAAGCAAACGATCAGTCAAGGTGAAAAAGCAAGCAACAACACCCACAGCAACAGAAACGAAAGCCAGTCAGCAAATCGCCTTCATCGAGCTTATCCATAACATCTCAAGGCAAGTCTTCTTGGTCGAGCCTACTTGGACGCAGAATTATCTCGATTACTTGACAAAAAAACAGCTCCCAGAAGACATTTGCGAGGCAAGACAAATCGCTCGACGCAGCAAATCCTTTCGGGTGGTAAAAGGAGAACTGTACAAGCAAAACATATCAGGAGTGCTCCAGAGGTGTATCGCACCCGAGGACGGGAAGGAACTGCTCCATGATAAGAACTGCCATCGGTGCTGTGGAGCCTGCGAACAACACCCAACCGATCGACAAACTACACGCCATTCTTCATGGTATACGGAGTTGAAGCTGTCTTACCCGAGGATGTCAAGTTTAGCGCCCCACGAGTTGTCGCGTACAGCGAAGAAGCTTCCAACAAGGCACTCAAAGAAGATATGGACGTACCGGACGAGATCAGGGACATTGCCCTCGCAAGATCCGATATCCACCAGCAATCGCTGCGCAACCACCACAGTCGTCGCATACGCCACAGATCCTTTGTGGTAGGTGACCTGGTGCTACGACTGAAGCAAGAGAAAGGACACAAGCTAGAGCCACCATGGGAGTGTAACATCCCTACTTTTGTGTAATAAAAAGAGTTGTTGAGTACATGGCATGCATGCATGCATGAAAAATGGACCAAAATTTTGCTTTTAAAATTTAATCAGTGTTTTAACAGAAAGTCACTTAATCTGGCTTCACACAAATTTGTTTTACAAAGTTTTTCAAAGTGAACCAACTATGTGATAAAAAGGTGGCAATTTTGAAGAGCTTTCCAAAAAGTATTTTTGTGCAACTTTTGCTTCACAAAAAGGCCCTCAAAATCTAATTTTGGTTCTGTTTTAAGTTCAAAAGGACCCCTTGGTAATTTCCCAGCTTTTTCCAGGGGGTTATCCGCGAAAATGTTTTTATCGTCTTCCTCCTGTCGCCGGCCAGGAGGGAAAACCGCCGCCGCCTCCACCTCCTGCTTCCCCGTTTGACGACGTGGAGGCCCGGACGCTCTCAAGGAGATGTCCGCATCCACCTCACCCCCTCAGAGACCCCCCAATCGAACCTCTCTTCCTCTGTCCCTCTCTCTCCGCCACCGAACACTAGCTCGCCGCCGATTCGTCACCGCCGCCAATTCAACCACTCCCGAGCACCTCCGACGAGTCCCGTCGCACCGCATCGTCCTCCTCTCCGTCCTCGAGCACCCGGAGCCGCCGAGATGGGCTAGTCGCGCGGAATTGCCGCCTTCTTCCCCGCGGCCGGTCGCCGGATATCCTCACCGCGCTGCCGATTCCTTCCCTCCCCGGCCCCGTCGTACGCTCCGTAAGGCTTCCGGTGAGCCCCTGCACCCCCCCACCCCCTCCGTTTCTCTCTACCCGGCCAGCATCATCGGAAACGCCGGAGCCCGTCGACCCCCGCCGCCGGTCACCGTCATAGCCCCACCGCCGTCGCTTCCCCGGAAGCGAGACAAACTTCCCCGGGTTCCCCTCGATGAGAGGAAGCCCGTGGGCTAAACCACGCATCCGGGGAAGCCCTCGTTCGCCGCCGGCGAGCTCTCCCGCCCACGGCCGGCCACCGCGTGAGGTCACGGTGACGTCACCGTGACGTCACCTGCCCACGTGGCGCGCCAGGTGGTTTTTCTGCTCCAGTTTAAATTGAACAGTGGGACCCAAAGAGAAATTAGAAAAACAGAATATAAGGAAATTTTGGAAATTAAATAACTTTCATTTTATAACTCCAAAAATTATAAAAAAATATGCAAGATGTTCAGAAAAATGTGAGCTATTTTTCTATACCACTTTCATAGATGTTTGGCAAAGTTTAAAATGAGGCCACATTTGTAGTTTACATTTAATTCATTTAAATATTGAAAATAAAGTTTTAATTCAATAAAATTAGAAAATTAAGTGTAATATACCATTTTGATCAGTGAAACAAATGCAATCAATCTATGAGGTTCCCAAAGTCTTTTGATCAGCTAATCTTGGTCACACCTCTAGATTAGGGTTTTCTCCCCCTCCGGTGTTCGTCGTTCACGGCGTAAAACCCTAGCCTCTTGTTCTATCCTTTAAGCTTCATATCAACTGCATTGTTTTACTCATGCATACATATTGTGCATTGCACGGTCATCAAGTATTGATTGTTTGCCTTCTTTATGGTGTTGCTCGCTATCGGTAGACCGAGATCCGGAGGTTGATCCGGCCTTCTACGACAACCCCAGCTCCACCTTCGACGAGCAAGGCAAGCACAACCTCATGGCTCCACCCATGTTTTGAGTCTTTCAACCTCTTACTCATGCATACGATTCAACTTGGTTTTGAGTCTGTTAGAGTTAACCTGTCCACTGCATGACCCCTCCCCCTCACATGTCACCTTCATACCTGTTTACCCTCCTAGTATGACTAGGGTTGTTTGAGTAACGTAGAGCCTTGTGTGTTCAATGCTTAGACATGCTTAGTCTTATGATCTGCTTCATCCGGTTGATGAATGTTGATAATGCGTGAACCTAGTATGAAAGGTGTTTATGCTTTGATATGGTTGATTAACATGTTTAACATGGCATGGATGTTGAGGCCACTGTGGGTTGTGGTTTTTGTCTCGTTCATGCCCCTAGGTGCGAGTTCTCGCCTTCGAAGCCAAGACAGAACGTACAGCCACACTAGGGGCCTAACAGACCGCGCTCGGCTAACTAACTTGTCTAGTCACTTCCATGGGTCACGTAGATTGAAGTTTCCATTTGCGGGTGTGTCATAAAATGTTTTGGAGAAAACTAGGGCGTGACCGGGACCAGTGAAGGACGTACACGGATCTTGTCCCTACTCACAGAACAGGTGCCGTCAGGAGGTGGACAACTCCCTGTTGACGGGGTGGCCCTATTTGGGTTGACTCATGGATAGGGCTAAGCAAGGTAAAGGTCGTGGTCGACCACACTCTGCCGCGCTCTTAGAGAGGAGCATTACCGCGTGGCGTTAAGAGTCGGTTGACACATGTGGGTAAAGTGTACCCCCTGCAGGGATAAATCTTTCGGAAAGCCGTGTCCACGGTTATGGACGACTTGGCAATGGATTCTGTGATCATAGACAACTCTAACGGAATGACTAAAACTTGTTGACAATGAATGAAGGATGCCTCCTCGACTAAGTCGAGAGGGGTGATCCTTGTAGCATAAGGTAGTCTGGGGATGAGAAAGTACTTGGTGGACTAAAGAACATGATGATCTCAGTAGTTGAGTAGATTCCTCCTCTGTTTTAGAAATGCTCTATTACACGTGCTTTTCTTCCTCAACTTCGGAAAACAAAGATGGCTTTATGCAATAGACCTTAACAGCCAAGTCTTGCTGAGTACCTTTTGTACTCAACCTTGCCTCGTTGTTGTTTTGTTTCAGACTTCGGCGATGCAGCTGAAGAAGGGTTCTACCTCGGCGTCGATGAGTAGTTAGGGGTTCCCAGGTGGCAGCCTGGTATCTGTAGTATGGGTTTGGCTACGTTGCTTATATTTCGGACTTTTAGTCCTTTTGCTCTTGTTGTATAGCAACATATTTGCTTTCGCTGCTTGTTGAAATGTTGGGTTGCTTGACCTATGTTGGTCTTGTAACCTCTGTGTGTAAGCTACTCTAGTATGCCTTGTTTAATACAACTTTCATGTCTAGAGTGCTGCTTTGAACGATTGTTGGTCTCGAGCCCGTTGTTATACAGTTTTGGCTATGCCTGCATAGTTGTCGCAGTCGAGGGGTTGTGGAGCCGATGATCCATGTCCGAGCCCGCCTGCCGGAGATATCCGGCCTGGGGCGAGGTAACCCCAGTAACCCTCGATTGTTGTTGCACTTTCTGGACACATAGCAGCTCTGTATAACTTTGGTCCCGTTCCTTCAGTTTCATCCGACTCGTGGACGCTTGGGTATGCATATCTGGTTATGACTAGCATGGACACAAGGAGTAGTAGACCGGGGATCCGGACTACGTGCCGATGAATCCGGTCTGCCTGCCGTTGTTTGTTGCGGCCGGGGCTGGTAACCCTGAAGCCCTTGTGGGTCCATTGCTAGGAGCACATGACAGTTTGTATATCTCTGGGTCCGGGGTCCGACAGCTCTTGGTATCAGAGCAGGACTGCCTGTAGGAAACCCTTGCCGTTGGTCGATGTTGAGTCTAGAACTTGTGAAAACTATTTTAAAAAGACAAAATGAGTTATGAAAACCCTTTTAGGATTCTTTTTACTCCTTACCTGGTATCGCTCTAACTCCGAGTCACCGTATCTCATTTGTTTTATTGTGTGCTGTTTCCTTGGTGTTGTCTCAAAAGTTAGGAGTAAAACCGTTGGGTGTTTTTCTTCCGAGTACTATGTCTCAGGTTGTTATAGTTCCAAATTCAAATCTTTTCTTCATGTCTTTTGACATCTTGAAAATGTTCTTGTTTCAGATGACCTCTGGTCAGGTTGTTCGACACACTCTTTGCCTTGGAGTTCCAGGTTTTCCCCATCTTTTAGCCTCAGCTTGTGCAAACATAGGAGCCCCTTGGTACCCTGTGTACACTGTGTACGAGCAGTACCGTGACTTCAACCAGTCCCAGTACTTATGTGGTGTCCGTCTCCCACAGCTAGATGGTACCATTATTCCTGCTGAGCACTATGCTGAGGGTATTGGTTTCACTGTTGAGATGGCTGTGCAGGATGTTGCACGACACTGTCTTAATGAGCTTCGTTACCACTATCTAGACCACGAGCATACCTCTTTCCGTTATTGCCCTGGTTCTGAGCCTACTCTTGAGGGGTGTCACACTCACACCTTTGCTAATTCCTCCTAGGAGGAAGATCTTAGACTTAGGTGCACCGCTGATCTTCTTGTTGCTTATGCTCGTCGTGAGCGTGAGCTTAGTGCACTAGTCAACACCCTTGCAGCCAGCCTCAGGACTGTGACAGACATAGTGAGGCCATTCGTTGAGAGTGGTCTTGTTCAGACCTCTGAGATAGAGCTTCTAGCTGTACTTGTGCCTTCTTCGGTTGCGTCTCCAGATGTTGGAGGTGATGTTCTCCCTTGTGGACGCATAAGGAGGCCTAGGATAGTGCGTGGTGTACCACAGTCTCCCCATGGACCGCAGGACGAGTCTGTTCATCGCTACTATGGTGCTCCAGTTACACTTCCTTTCGACTTCGGAGGATACTGAGACCGTTGTCGGTTCCAGCTAGAGTAATGTTTGCTTTCATGCACTCGAAACACGAAGTTGTAGAAAAATAATGTATAGGAGCAGAACTTCGGTGATGTGTATCTACCGTACTTCCTTTTCAGTGTTGTATGTACTTAAGCTTGTGAGCTTGTACCGCCACTATGTATGGTTTGTACTTCGAATGGTTTCAATAAATGTTGTAAGATGTTGTCTCCATGTTGATGAAACGATACACTTCATGTTCATTCGTTTTGTTCTACTACATTTCGGCATGTATCTTGTTTTTCCGTTGAAACTATTACATGTCGATCCATTGTATCCTTTTTCCATGGATGTGTTATTCATGATTCTTCTTCCTTTTACTCAGGATGTCGAGTGGTACTCGTGGCCGTAACAACCCTCCTCCTGAGCCAACACCTCCGCCGCCACCCACAATGGCGCAGGTGTTGCAGAGCATCGAGACCAACCGTTTGAGGAACGAACATCTTCTGGAACGTGTGGCCCAGAACACTGAACGTCGTGCTGCCGGCGTTACACTTGTGGACTTCCTCAAGGCTCAGCCACCATACTTTGCTGATTCCACTGAGCCTCTCGATGCCGATGACTGGCTTCGCACAATGGAGCGCAAGTTCATTGCTCTCCGTGTCCAGGAACGTGACCGTGTGAACTTCGCCACCTACAAGCTTGAAGGTGCTGCTGGTGCTTGGTGGGAAGGTTTTCTGGCGTTGCAGGCGCCAGATCATGAGGTCACCTGGGCAGAGTTCCGCACTGCTTTCCGTGAGGCTTACATCCCGAAGGCAGTTATGGACGGTAAAATAAAGGAGTTCCTTGATCTTACTCAGGGCAGTATGGGTATTGAGGCCTATGGTCGTGTTTTCACTCGTCTGGCTCGCTATGCTCCTCGTGATGTCACTAATGACGAGGACAAGCAGGATCTGTTCCGTAAGGGCCTGAACCCAACTGTTTGTTATGAGATGCTGCCCTTCAAGTTCCAGAGCTTCCAGGAACTTTACAATCAGGCCATCACTCTTGAACGTGGCAAAAAGGAGATGGATGCTGCTATGAAGAAGAGTGCTGGAGATTCCCGTGCATCACCCTCTGGTCAGAAGAGGAAGCGTCGTGTGTTCATTCCATACAGCGATGTCCCCAGGGCTCCGTTTCAGCCAAGGCCACCTAGATATGTTCCTCGTCCACCTGCCCCACCTGCTACATCAACCTATGGTGGTGGAAAAGGTTCTCGTCCTCCAGTTGCCGCTCCTCCCAGCAATGTCTGCTATCGCTGTGGCCAGCCTGGTCACTTCTCAAGGGAGTGCCCTCAGAATCATGCTAGACGTCCAGCTCCTCCTCCTAAGAAAACGACGAAGCCTGCTGGTGCTGGACGTGGTCGTCTTAACTATGTGACTGCTGAGGATGCTCAGGACGATCCAAGCGTCTTACTGGGTACGATTTACATCAACTCAACTCCGGCTTTAGCCTTATTTGACTCTGGAGCATCGCATACATTCATTTCAGAAAGGTTTGCGAAAATGCATGGGATACCTTTTGATAAGTTATCAAAACCATTGATGGTAAACTCCCCTGGTTGCAACTGGCAAACCACCATGGTTACGCCAGAACTCATGGTTGAAGTGGGATACTGGAAATTCCCCACAACCTTCATTGCGCTAAAGTCCACAGACCTTGATGTCATACTGGGCATGGATTGGCTCTCGAAATATGGAGCTAAGTTGGATTGTGCAACGAAATCCCTCACCTTGACACGTCCTTCCGGGTTTTCTTTTGTATATTGGTCTGAGTTCACCATTCCGCCATCAGCACGCACACAACTTTCTCCTGAACTGCAGTTATACTTCATCCAAGGTGATTACCCTCCTGAAATTCATGAGTTACCTGTAGTCAGTGATTTTCCTGATGTGTTTCCTGAAGAGTTACCTGGCATGCCACCTGATCTAAGTGTGGAATTTGTCATTGAGTTAGTCCCTGGTACCGCTCCTATGTCCAGAAGACCTTACCGTAAGGCCCCAGAGGAGCTGGTTGAATTGAAACGCCAAATAGAGGAGTTAGAAGAAAAAGGTTTCATCCAACCTAGCACATCTTCTTGGGGTTGTCCCACTATCTTCGTCAAGAAGCGGGATACCAATGTTCCACGTCTGGTTGTTGATTATCGGCCGCTGAATGCAGTGACCATCAAAAACAAATACCCTCTTCCAAGAATCAATGACCTCTTTGATCAGTTAGATGGTGCAACTGTCTTTTCCAAGATGGACCTGCGATCAGGATACCATCAAATAAAGATCAGAAAGGAGGACATTCCCAAAACGGCGTTTACTACTCGTTATGGTCTTTACGAGTACACCGTCATGTCTTTTGGTCTTACCAACGCTCCAGCTACCTTTATGAGGCTTATGAACTCGGTATTCATGGAGTATCTTGATAAGTTCGTCGTGGTCTACATCGACGACATCCTGGTCTATTCCAAAACCGAAGATGAACATTCTCAACACCTGCGTTTGGTGTTATCCAAACTCCGTGAGCACAAACTTTATGCCAAATTCTCCAAGTGCGAGTTCTGGTTGAAAGAACTCGTCTACCTCGGACACGTAGTGTCTGCTGAAGGTGTTGCCGTTATTCCAGACAAGGTCCAACCCATTCTGGACTGGGAAACACCTAAGTCAGTCAAGGATGTTCGGAGTTTTCTCGGACTGGCAGGTTATTACCGTCGTTTCATCGAGAACTTCTCCAAAATTGCCAAACCTATGACTGAACTTCTTAAGAAAAGCAAAAAGTTCGAGTGGTCAGAAAAGGCGGAGGAAAGTTTCCAAACTCTGAAAACCAAACTGACTACCGCTCCTGTGCTTGTTCTTCCTGATATGAGCAAGGATTTTGTCATCTTCTGTGATGCCTCCCAACAAGGACTCGGTTGTGTGTTAATGCAAGAAGGTCATGTGGTGGCCTATGGTTCTCGTCAACTGAAACCACATGAGCGCAGTTATCCTACCCATGATCTTGAGCTAGCAGCCGTGGTCCATGCTCTTAAGCAATGGCGTCATTATCTTCTTGGCAACCGATGTGAGTTATACTCAGATCATGAGAGTCTGAAATACATGTTCACCCAACCGGATCTGAATCTCAGAGAGAGAAGATGGTTGGAGGTTATTAAGGACTTTGACTTGGGTCTCAACTATCAACCCGGCAAAGCAAATGTCGTCGCCGACGCGCTAAGTCGGAAGTCTTATTGTAACAATTTGATGATACAGCAAGCCCAGCCTTCTCTTCATGAGGAGTTCTCCAAGATGAACCTTGAAGTTGTTCCTTCTGGATGTCTGGCCAATCTGGAAATAAAACCTTCTCTCGAAGATCAAATAAAAGATGTTCAGAAGAACAACTTAGGCATTGCTAAGATTAAGAAGAACATTGCTAGCGGTGCTGCTAAGTGTTTCTCTATCGATGATCAAGGCTTTGTCTACTTCAAAAACCGTCTGGTTGTACCCAAGAACCGAAATCTGAGAAATCTAATACTCCAAGAGGCGCATGACACACCTCTTTCTATTCATCCTGGTAGCCCCAAAATGTATCAAGATCTTCGTCCGAAATTCTGGTGGGCCCGGATGAAGCGAGAAATCGCTCAATATGTTGCTGAATGCGACGTCTGTCGTCGTGTGAAGGCAGAACATCAAAGACCAGCCGGTGTTGTTCAACCCCTTCCTATTCCTGAATGGAAGTGGGATGAAGTGGGTATGGATTTCATCACCGGTCTTCCCAAGACAAAGAAAGGCCATAATGCTATCTGGGTGGTGGTTGACCGCCTATCCAAAGTTGCTCACTTCCTTCCTATCCAAGAAGATATCACCGCTATCCAACGGGCGGATCTGTATGTATCCAGAATAGTCAGCCTTCACGGTGTTCCAAAGAGGATCATCTCTGATCGTGGAAGTCTGTTCACCTCCAAATTCTGGGCAAGTTTCCAGCAAGCTATGGGAACCCGTCTATCTTTCAGCACTCGTTTCCGTCCACAAACCGGTGGCCAAACTGAGAGAGTTAAACAGATTCTTGAGGACATGCTCCAAGCTTGTGTTATATCGTTCGGTAAGGATTGGGAGAAGTTTCTTCCATTTGCCGAGTTCACTTATAACAACAGCTATCAATCTAGCTTGGGCAAGGCTCCTTTTGAAGTTCTTTACGGCCGTAAATGCCGAACTCCGCTGAATTGGTCTGAAACCGGTGAAAGATCGTTCTTCAGTCCGGATGTAATCAAGGAAGCGGAAGAAATCTTTCGCATCATTCGTGAACGACTGAAAACAGCTCAATCTCGCCAGAAAAGTTATTATGATCGTCATCACCAAGATGTTCATTATGAAATTGGCGAGAAAGCTTACCTTCGAGTCACACCTCTGAAAGGTGGAAAACGGTTTGGAATCAAAGGCAAACTGGCTCCTCGTTATATCAGTCCTTCCCCTATCATTGGAATACGAGGTCAAGTTTCATATCAACTGCAGTTGCCTCCAGGATTTCCGGATGTCCATGATGTATTCCATGTCTCGCAACTCAAACGTTGCTTCAAAGATCCTGTTCGTGGTGTGGACCACGAAACCATCAAACTCAAGGATGATCTCTCCTACAAAGAGGTTCATGTCCGTATTCTCGATGAGGCCGAACGAAGAACTCGTAGTCAGACCATCAAGTTCCTCAAAGTTCAATGGTCACATCATTCCGAGAACGAAGCAACCTGGGAACGAGAAGATCGTTTGCGATCTAAGTACCGCGAATTCTTTTCTAAAACCTAGGAATCTCGGGACGAGATTCTTGTAAGGGGGGTAGACTTGTAACATCCCTACTTTTGTGTAATAAAGAGAGTTGTTGAGTACATGGCATGCATGCATGAAAAATGGACCAAAATTTTGCTTTTAAAATTTAATCAGTGTTTTAACAGAAAGTCACTTAATCTGGCTTAACACAAATTTGTTTTACAAAGTTTTTCAAAGTGAACCAACTATGTGATAAAAAGGTGGCAATTTTGAAGAGCTTTCCAAAAAGTATTTTTGTGCAACTTTTGCTTCACAAAAAGGCCCTCAAAATCTAATTTTGGTTCTGTTTTAAGTTCAAAAGGACCCCTTGGTAATTTCCCAGCTTTTTCCAGGGGGTTATCCGCGAAAACGTTTTTATCGTCTTCCTCCTGTCGCCGGCCAGAAGGGCAAACCGCCGCCGCCTCCACCTCCTGCTTCCCCCTTTGACGACGTGGAGGCCCGGACGTTCTCAAGGAGACGTCCGCATCCACCTCACCCCCTCAGAGACCCCCCAACCGAACCTCTCTTCCTCTGTCCCTCTCTCTCCGCCACCGAACACTAGCTCGCCGCCGATTCACCCACTCCCGAGCACCTCCGACGAGTCCCGCCGCACCGCATCATCCTCCTCTCCGTCCTCGAGCACCCGGAGCCGCCGAGATGGGCTAGTCGCGCGGAATCGCCGCCTTCTTCCCCGCGGCCGGTCGCCGGATTTCCTCACCGTGCCGCCGATTCCTTCCCTCTCCGGCCCCGTCGTCCGCTCCGTAAGGCTTCCGGTGAGCCCCTACACCTCCCCACCCCCTCCGTTTCACTCCTCCCGGCCAGCATCATCGGAAACGCCGGAGCCCGTCGACCCCCGCCGCCGGTCACCGTCATAGCCCCACCGCCGTCGCTTCCCCGGAAGCGAGAAAAACTTCCCCGGGTTCCCCTCGATGAGAGGAAGCCCGTGGGCTAAACCACGCATCCGGGGAAGCCCTCGTTCGCCGCCGGCGAGCTCTCCCGCCCACGGCCGGCCACCGCGTGAGGTCACGGTGACGTCACCGTGACGTCACCTGCCCACGTGGCGCGCCAGGTGGTTTTTCTGCTCCAGTTTAAATTGAACAGTGGGACCCACAGAGAAATTAGAAAAACAAAATATAAGGAAATTTTGGAAATTAAATAACTTTCATTTTATAACTCCAAAAATTATAAAAAAAATATGCAAGATGTTCAGAAAAATGTGAGCTATTTTTCTATACCACTTTCATACATGTTTGGCAAAGTTTAAAATGAGGCCACATTTGTAGTTTAAATTTAATTCATTTAAATATTGAAAATAAAGTTTTAATTCAATAAAATTAGAAAATTAAGTGTAATATACCATTTTGATCAGTGAAAAAAATGCAATCCATCTATGAGGTTCCCAAAGTCTTTTGATCAGCTAATCTTGGTCACACCTCTAGATTAGGGTTTTCTCCCCCTCCGGTGTTCGTCGTTCACGGCGTAAAACCCTAGCCTCATGTTCTATCCTTTAAGCTTCATATCAACTACATTGTTTTACTCATGCATACATATTGTGCATTGCACAGTCATCAAGTATTGATTGTTTGCCTTCTTTCCGGTGTTGCTCGCTATCGGTAGACCGAGATCCGGAGGTTGATCCGGCCTTCTACGACAACCCCAGCTCCACCTACGATGAGCAAGGCAAGCACAACCTCATGGCTCCACCCATGTTTTGAGTCTTTCAACCTCTTACTCATGCATACGATTCAACTTGGTTTTGAGTCTGTTAGAGTTAACCCGTCCACTGCATGACCCCTCCCCCTCACATGTCACCTTCATACCTCTTTACCCTCCTAGTATGACTAGGGTTGTTTGAGTAACATAGAGCCTTGTGTGTTCAATGCTTAGACATGCTTAGTCTTATGATCTTCTTCATCCGGTTGATGAATTCTGATAATGCGTGAACCTAGTATGAAAGGTGTTTATGCTTTGATATGGTTGATTAACATGTTTAACATGGCATAGATGTTGAGGCCACTGTGGGTTGTGGTTTTTGTCTCGTTCATGCCCCTAGGTGCGAGTTCTCGCCTTCGAAGCCAAGACTGAACGTACAGCCACACGCGGGGCCTAACAGACCGGGCTCGGCTAACTAACTTGTCTAGTCACTTCCATGGGTCACGTAGAATTAAGTTTCCATTTGCGGGTGTGTCATAAAATGTTTTGGAGAAAACTAGGGCGTGACCGGGACCAGTGAAGGACGTACACGGATCTTGTCCCGACTCACAGAACAGGTGCCGTCAGGAGGTGGCCAACTCCCTGTTGACGGGGTGGCCCTGTTTGGGTTGACTCATGGATAGGGCTAAGCAAGGTAAAGGCCGTGGTCGACCACACTTTGCCGCGCTCTTAGAGAGGAGCATTACCGCGTGGCGTTAAGAGTCGGTTGACACATGTGGGTTAAGTGTACCCCCTGCAGGGATAAATCTTTCGGAAAGCCGTGTCCACGGTTATGGACGACTTGGCAACGGATTCTGTGATTATAGACAACTCTAACGGAATGACTAAAACTTGTTGACAATGAATGAAGGATGCCTCCTCGACTAAGTCGAGAGGGGTGATCCTTGTAGCATAAGGTAGTCTGGGGATGAGAAAGTACTTGGTGGACTAAAGAACATGATGATCTCAGTAGTTGAGTAGATTCCTCCTCTGTTTTAGAAATGCTCTATTACACGTGCTTTTCTTCCTCAACTTCGGAAAACAAAGATGGCTTTATGCAAAAGACCTTAACAACCAAGTCTTGCTGAGTACCTTTTGTACTCAACCTTGCCTCGTTGTTGTTTTGTTTCAGACTTCGGCGATGCAGCTGAAGAAGGGTTCTACCTCGATGTCGATGAGTAGTTAGGGGTTCCCAGGTGGCAGCCTGGTATCTGTAGTATGGGTTTGGCTATGTTGCTTATATTTCGGACTCTTAGTCCTTTTGCTCTTGTTGTATAGCAACATATTTGCTTTCGCTGCTTGTTGAAATGTTGGGTTGCTTGACCTATGTTGGTCTTGTAACCTCTGCGTGTAAGCTACTCTAGTATGCCTTGTTTAATACAACTTTCATGTCTAGAGTGCTGCTTTGATCGATTGTTGGTCTCGAGCCCGTTGTTATACAGTTTTGGCTATGCCTGCATAGTTGTCGCAGTCGAGGGGGTGTGGAGCCGATGATCCATGTCCGAGCCCGCCAGCCGGAGATATCCGGCCTGGGGCGAGGTAACCCCAGTAACCCTCGATTGTTGTTGCACTTTCTGGACACATAGAAGCTCTGTATAACTTTGGTCCCGTTCCTTCAGTTTCATCCGACTCGTGGACGCTTGGGTATGCATATCTGGTTATGACTAGCATGGACACAAGGAGTAGTAGACCGGGGATCCGGACTACGTGCCGATGAATCCGTTCTGCCTGCCGTTGTTTGTTGCGGCCGGGGCTGGTAACCCTGAAGCCCTTGTGGGTCCATTGCTAGGAGCACATGACAGTTTGTATATCTCTGGGTCCGGGGTCCGACAGGGAGGGACCCTTCATCATACACGAAGTCATCCCAGACGGCGCTTATCGCTTGAAAAACCCGAAGACAGACGGCATCTATTCCAACCCATGGAACGTGGCGCACGTGAGGAAATTCTATCCGTAGAGAGTATATCACTCACAAAATAAAGCTATATCAGCCACACTGTAGCCCGAGAAAACACATGGTTTCTCAACCATAGCTACAAAGACTATCTAGTCGCAATCTTTATTCTTTATTTTTTCCTTTCTTTACATGCTAAACAAACGGTCACACCCCAACACACAGGGCTACACCATACTAGCATCAGCAAAATCTTCGAGTGCTCGCGCACGATAAATATCTTACAAGGAAACAAGGTACACACCTTATAAACACCTTAACTGGTCGAATTAACATAAAAGGTCACAAGGTACACACCTTAAACTAAAATATACAAGGTATATACACCTTATCAACTACAGCTACTGCCGAGCAGCCGCCTCTTGAAGCAGTCGCTCAGTCTCCGCCGCGGTCAGTCGAATAATCCACTCTGTTGTAGGTCGCACAACCTAATAATAAGAGACAAAATATACAGGTGGCCCTCGGGTGTCAGGGAGTCGCGCCACAGAATTGAAATTGACTTCAGGATGCCACAGATGCACGAAGGCAAGCGCCACCTAAGCACCACAAATGAGCTGCTGACGCACACACTCTCGAACATCCTCCACTCGACGAAATAGCCTCAGCAAGCCACTCAAGCTATCCGGAACAACGCCGAAGGGGTAAAACGCCCGATGGACCGAAGAAAGGGCCTCCCAACAAGATTCAAGAAAAAACAGTGCCTGACTCGCCCAGTACTGCAGGGTAGCCAAAACAAAACCCCGGCTGCGGTCAGATCAGAAATTGCTCCCGTGAGGTTTGGAGCTGCTTGACTCATGAGCAATATGATTGTCCACCCAGTGACCCTCACACACCCCATCAGGAATAAACACAAGCAGGAATAAACAAAAGGTACTCGGGGGCTCGCGGGACTTACAAAGCATGCCCTTCACAACGCTCACCAGCTCCTCCATCATAAACTGTTCACGATCCGCAACAAGTTTCTGCTTCGACTTGGCAACATCCGCCATGCCTCGCAGAGCCTTGAGCTTACGCTCGCCATCCGCAACACGGTCACAAAGTGAAGCAAGCATACTGGCAGCCATAATCAACGGCTCGGTCGAAGGAGCAGCCCCACTCGACGAACCTTCGCTGGAATCCACCACCTGGAAAGAGCAACGAAGTTTCAGAGACAGAGTCATATCCCACTCGACGATGTATCACACAAAATATTCGAGTGCTCGGGGGCTACTCCCATCGGGAGAACATAAAGTAAGGCGCGATAACAAAACGCTGACACTTTCAAAACATCTCAATTGAAAAACAAAGTATGGGATGCATCCCAAGGTTCATTATACATAAAACATACAGACATAGCGATTGATCTAAGGAACTACTGAGGTAGCTCCACTCGCAGCAGGCTTTCCACCACGGCCATGGGAAACTACCCTGGAGAGCGTCTTCGCAACCTCTCTGCACGATCGCCAAAAGGTCGAAACGCTACCTTTTTGCCCAGTGCGTCTCGAGGAAGCTCCAAGTACACCTTCTCCAGGTCACCCGAGACGCCGTGCGCCAGGGAAAATTGGATAGCCGTCATGGCTCCGCACTTGGTCTGCGCAAGGGAGTACTCCTGGAGGGGATCATCCTCGCCTAGGAAAACTTGCAGGAGGCCACCAAGAGTTGGCGGAACCGGCACATCCACGAGCAGGCGTTGGTGCAGTTGCGTCAGCACTTGGGCAGCATCGCAGACGAGGAAGCAGGCTTTGTTCTCGTGCTCCTGCAGCTGAGTGCACACGTCCGAGAGGGCGTGGATTCGAATCCCTCCGGGTAGCTCCAGCCCAATTCCAATAGCACCTAAACAAAGACGGAGCTGATAAACGTCAGAAAGAGAAAAAAAACGAGCCGCAGTTGAAAGAAATTCGAGCATGACTCACCAGCCAAAGTCTGGGCCAAGGGACGGAGGACGCCGACCAAATCGCTGTCGTGCTTCACACTCGCCTCCTCCAGCTGCTTCAGGGCGTCCTGGGCTCCCGCGAGACTGTCAGCTGAATGCTTGTGCGTGGACTCCAATTCCTTTCGAGTAGACTCCAACTCCTTCTCAAGGTCTTTCACCCGAGAGGTAGGCTATGCCTTCTCGGACTTCAAGCGACTAACCTCATCTGCAGTATAGAGGGCGCAATTAAAATAACAATTGCGACCAGGAAGAAATGGAACTGGGGCAAAAGCTGTGTGGCAGCTCACTTTATAGGGTCAGGCCATCCTGGACGAGCTGGTCGCGCTCTCCCCGAAGAGAAGCACAATCCGCCTCAGCCGAAAGAAGTCGGCTCCCAAAAGCAACCAAAGAATCAAGAACGGCCTGCAAAAATTCCTTGCAGAATTAAAGAGATATCACTTGAGCCTATACACGACTGTACACATTCAAGTATAGCCTCGGGGGCTACTCCCATCGGGAGCACTGTCGTGCACCCGATGAAAACCAACTAAGAAACGGACCAGAAAAGAAAATCTCGACTTGAGTCCATAGCCAACTGCAAGCAATTGACCATAGACTCGGGGGCTACTCCCAGCGGGAGCACTGTCGTGCACCTAATAAAAGAAAAAGAGCAAGACAAGTTGCAGGAAAAATGAGAACACTTTACCTTGCCATGTGCGGTGGACAAGGGATCCGCCGAGCTAGCCGAGATCTCCCTGCTCGCTGACGCCCCGACATCTCCAGGCCGTCCACCCGCCAAGCTAGGCATCTCGTACTCCGGAACCTCGACTGCCTTTGCTGGGCTCGGAGGTCTTCGAGTGGGATTTACATCTGGAGCAGGCTCCATGACAGCCTCCTTCCTTTAATTCCGCACTGATAGTCGCAAGACTGTTGCAAAAGCTTGAATAAGAAAATAAAAAAGGCAAATTCGTGACAAAGGAGAGAACACACGGAACTCACTCATCCTCCTCATCATCGATAAGGTTGTCTGGGTTCCATACGGTGGAGATCCTCGACTGGCAGATGACGTGAGGAAGCATGTTGAGAGGAGTCGCTCGGATAGGCTCGACCTCCTCGACATGATCATCACTCAAGGAGTTTTCCTTGGAAGTGACCTCAGCCTCCTTCCGCTTGCGGCGCTTGCAACGACGAATTTGCTCGTCATCCGACTCTTCCTCCTCGTCCACCTCCTCTTGTTCAGAGCTTGACTCGGTGTCCACGACGCTAGCCTCGGGAGGGGCTTCAACGTTGCTCGCCAGAAGATCTGAGACACCTTCATCCGCAGAAACTGGCGGGTAGCGCGTTGCCACGTCCTGATTCTACAAAGGCAAAAAGAAGAAAAAGAGGAGTTTCAATCGACGAAAACCCAAAACAAGAAGAAATATGGAGCAAAGAAGAAGATTAAGGAATTTACCTCTGTCGGGGGATTCTCTGCTCGAATGGGGTGAGAGGGCACGTCGAGTAGCCCTCTCCCTTCTTCAAATTGGTGATAGCCTCGATCTTCTTGTCGAATTCTGCATTTGAAAGAATGTCATCGCACGTGCGGCTCCGGTCGTTGACGCCCGTGTACTCCCACAGGGTGGTTGGCCTCTCTTGAAGAGGTTGGACCCTCGGCGCAGAAACACACGTGCCAGGTGTATCCCGTTCAGCGGAGTCCCCTGCTCCTTGTCGCGGAAGCGCGCCACCTTTGGGAGTAGAGGGGTGACAACCTTGACTTCTTCGACTGAGAGCGAATGCGTCCAGGACTTCCGCCGATTCAAAACAGCGAACGGCTGGAATTCTGGAACGCCACTCGTGTTGTTGTCGACAATGTAAAACCACTTCCGACGCCACCCCTGGGCTGAGTCGACGAAGCTCATCTCCAGGTAGGGGACGTATTTGTTCGCCTGGATCCCGAAGCCTCCGGTCCTCAGCGGCTCCCCAGTTCTTTCGCCTGGCAAGGGCTTCTCCCAAAAGATCCGCACCTCAAAGATGGCCTTCTAAAGCCCCCAGTGCGTGCGAATGCCGAGGAAGCGCTCGCAGAGCACGATAAAACACGATATGTGTTGTATCGCGTTAGGAGGAAGATCGTGCAGCTGTATGCCATATTCATACATCAGCCCGACGAGAAAAGGATGGAGAGGGAAGGACAAACCTTGGGCAATGTTCTCCAAGAATGCGACGCGCTCGGTGGAGAGAGGATTAGGCATCTCCTCCTTCTTCGTGGACATCCGAACGCGCTTCGAATCCTTGGGAGGGAGCCGTCCCACTCTCTGCATCTCGGCGACGCTTTTCTTCGTGGCGTTTGACGGGCGCCAATCGCCCATCTTCTTCGCCGGAGCCACCGCGGAGACGCTCGCCACATCCTTGCCGAACGCCACAGCGGCGCCGTGTTTCTTGCCTCCCGCCATTGGGACCTGGTTCGAGCTTTCAGAAGAGGAAGTGTGCACAGCAGAGGAAGAAGACGAATGACGGACGGGAAAGTTACTTTTCCCCTAAGGCCCAATATTTATACTGGTGCCCAGCCAATGTGAGCCGTTGATCCACAAACGTGGAACCCATCGCCACCGCCACGTGTGAAGAAAAAACAAAGAGACGAGGGAGGTTACCCCCACACGATCTTTTACGAAAAGATCGTGCGTATTTACAGCACGGCCAGCGGATTAACCGGAGCACGACCGCTTGTTTACGGTTAAAAAGCTGACAAGATGGGCTCAGCGCGCTCTACCCCACTTCGTAACGTCCCATCGGGAGCAGGCGAGTGCGTGGTGACGTCACTGCGTACCTCACGACACGAAAACTCTTTCGTATGAGCATCAGGACGCAAAATTTCTTTCGCGTGGGCACCCTAACACGAAATCTCTTTCGTATGGGCATTTCGACACGAAATCTCTTTCGTATAGATACAATGACACGAAATTTCTTTCGTATAAGCTTCATAACACGAAATCTCTTTCGTACAAGACCAAGGAAAATAAGATTATTTCGCTCGAAGAATTGCAAAAGATAGCAATTACAGTGCATCCAATGTAAAATCGCGAGTATGCGGCTGCCGCAACTCTACCTCACGATGTACTCACACATCATTTTAACCCTGGATCGTTCGGCCGACTAGGCACATCTGGATGCCGTATTCTTTCAGGTATGAAGGTAAGACCCAAGGATCTCTCCTGTGGGTCTGGAATCGCACTCGAGCTGTGTCCTCCAGTAAACATTCCGTGTCAACAACACGAATAAAAATCCTAGAGGACGCGTCGAGTACCCCTTTAAGGTTAAGTTAGACTTGATAAGACCTCCACGGCCTAGTCGCAACAATCACCTCGCCGAGTTCGAGTCGGAGGTCTCGGATTTATGCAGGCTAGAACTGTTTTTGCCTGAGATGCAATTAATTGGCCATGATCTTTCGGGGGAGCCAAGGAACTGAGCTGGATCCTTCTGCGAAAAATAGCCAACACAAGGCGCACTTACCACTCGATACTCGAGTAGATCTCATACAGGGTACACGCCCTTGAAGTCAAGAGATTAAAATGATCAGTCGCGGAATCTAGGGAACGGACTTTGAGTGCTTACCCTACTATTCTCAGTCGAATAAACACTCGAGGGCTATTGACGTGGGGATGACTCTAGGACCCGTCGAGTGGGCCTACCCGGTCCAAGGCCCAAAGCGAGGCGCTACTTGATATGTCCATTTTGCACCACTATTTTATATCATAGTTTGATGTTATTCATCGATATATTTCATGTTATGATGCATCCCTTATGTTATTTTATCTTATTTTGCATGTTTCATAATTTTTGGAGAATAAACACCGGGACCACAAATCTGATGGAAAAAACACCGTCGAGATACCATATTTCAGAAGATCAGAAGAAGAAGAAGGGGAACACCGGGGATGTCTTAGAAGTTCAGAGGAGGAGTCCATCCAGAAGGGGCCCACCAAGGGCCCGCACCATGAGGTGGCGCGCCCCCTGGCCGCGCCACTAGGTGGTGTGGCCACCCTGGCGCACCTCTGGGGGATATCTTTCGTGTACTTGGCCCGCAGGGAACCCTAAGCCCCGTACCATCATCGAAGAATTATTCCTCCGCCGCCTTGAGGCGGAAAACACCCGAGAGAGAACAGCTCTCTGGCAGGAAGAAATCTGCCGGGGAAATTCCTCTCCGAAGAGGGCAAATCATCGCCATTGTCACCGTCATCACTCCGGGCATCATCAAGATCGTCATCATCATCATCACCACCACCAGCACCAGCACCCTCATCATCCACCATCATCCCATTGAAACAATTAGGGGCATCTATCATTGTTTTACATTAGATCTCTCTCCCGGTGTGGATTACTTGTTAGTAGTTATTGCTTGTGAGATTTATCCGTGTTTGCACTTTATGACCAGATTGTTATCATCCATTATATCACCTCTGATTATGATCCATGTGATGTCTTGTGAGTAGTTCGTGTTTTTCTTGAGGACATGGGAAAAGTCAAGTTGTTAGTAGTGAAGTAATGTTGAGTAATATTTAATGGTTTGATATTTAAGTTGTGGTGTTATTCTTCTATTGGTGTCATGTGAACATCGACTACATGATACTTCACCATTTATGGGCCTAGGGGAATGCATCATGTATTTGTCTACTAATTGTGGGGTTGCCGAAGTGACATAAACCTAAACCCCCGTTAGGAAACCATTACACGAGGGAGTGTAGGATCCCGGAGTTTAAAGTTGTGGTTAGATATATTTCTTAATTACTTTCTTGTAGTTGCGGATTCTTGCAAGGGGTATTAGTTTTGGATGGGATGGTACATTAGCATAGGTTCACCCACACAACACTTATCAAAACACTAAAGATTATTCAGCGGCATGAAACAAAAGCACTTGACAGAAACCTCCCATGTGTCCTCGAGAACGTTTGTTAATCATAAGTAAAACTACCGGCTTGTCCTTTGCTGAAGAAAGGTTTGGGCCAATTTCTGCAATTATTATTAATGCATTTTATTTACTCGCACTTTATTTATCTACAATATCAAAAACTCCTACAAATCTATCTTTCAGTATTTAGTGTTATTCCTTCATCGAAACTGCTTGTCAACATCTTCTGCTCCTTGTTGGGTTCGACACTCTTATTTATTGAAACTACTATGATACACCCCCTATACTTGTGGGTCATCAAGACTGTTTTCTGGCGCCGTTGACGCGGAGTGAAGCGCTATTGGGAAGTGGAATTGATAAAGGAAGCTTCTGCTGTAAGTGCTGTTTTATTGCTGTCTACTGCTTTATTACACTATGTTTGGATATCCTTTTGAGTCCTTATTTGCGGGAACTGCTGCCACTGCTAGGGTAGTAAGTGACCCACCGCCTGATGATTTGGATCCTTATAAAATACCTATAAAGATTGTTAAACATGTTATGAATAACTGCTATTCAGGTGATGGAACTGTCCATCCTGGTGATCATTTGCTCTTTTTACATGAATTATGCGAATTGTTCAAGTGTGCAGGTATTAAAATGGGCCAAGTGAAGAGGAAATTATTCTCTATATCATTGACAGGCCAAGCCGCTGAATGGTTCAAACTGCTGAAAATAGCCAGACTATTGGATGGGAGGAAATTGTGCCTCTCTTTTATTCTAAATTCTATCCTCCCAGTGAAATTCATAGAGATCGGAATTATCTATATAATTTTTGGCCTCATGATGGGGAGAGTATTTCCCAAGCATGGGGGAGATTGAAGTTACTAATGCTCAAATGCCCCATTCATGAGCTCCCTAGTAATATTTTTATTAATAATTTCTATGCAAGGATTTCTCTTCATGATAAGAATTTATTGGATGCTTCTTGTTCTGGATCATTTACACGTATAAAGGATGAAGCTAAATGGGATCTTCTTGACCGTATTCAGGAAAACACTGAAGGATGGGAGAATGGCAAAGGTAGAAAGTCAGGTATAAATTATGATTATGAATGCATTAAAACTTTTATGTCATCCGATGATTTTCATAATTTTAGTATTGTTTATGGTCTTGATTCTCAAGTTGCTGCAAACTTATATAAGGCTTTTTCTTCTTATATTGATATTCCCAAAAAGGAATGGGATAAGTACCTTGCACCTTATAAAGATACTGTTGATTGTGTTCCTGATAGAGATATAGAAGTTCATACCATTGATTCTATTGTGCCTGGACCTTATATTGAGAACATGCCTTTCCCTGCTAAAGTAAAAGAACATTCTATGTTAGCTAGTGTGGTTAATTAAAGTGCAAGGAAACCTATAGAACTCGAGGAACAAATAAATGTAGAACCTACAATAGCAATAGTAAAGGACTTTATTTCTGAAAATGTAGAAGAGGAACACATTATATTTTGTGAAGATGCTTCTAATATTGTCTCTCATCCTAGCAAATCTAGGAATCCTAGTGTTCATGTGCTATCTGTTAGGATAGGTGATCATTGCTATTATGGTTTGTGTGATATTGGTGCTAGTTCTAGTGCTATTCCTTATGAGCTTTATATAGAAATCATGCATGAAATTGCTTCTTGTGAACTTGAAGACATTGATGTGATTATTCAACTTGCTAATAGGGAAACTATTTCTCCAATTGGTATTGTTAGAGATGTGGAGGTCTTATGTGGTAAAACTAAGTATCCTCCTGATTTTCTAGTACTAGACACTTCTGCTAGTGATACTTGTCATATTATATTATGAAGACCTTTCTTAAATACTTGTGGTGCTGTTATAGATTGTAAAAAGGAGAAACTCCTTACAAAGTTTGATGGAGAGTCTTATGAATTTAACTTCTCCAAATTTGCTAAAGCACCTTATGAAGTTGAATTACCTAATGAGAATTATAGAGTCGAACAATTGGCTGCTATTGCCCGTGCTCCTAACAATCCTTTGCAACAATACATGGAAGACCACGAAAGTGATGTCTTTATGGAAGAAAGAAATGAAATTGACGAGATTTTTCTACACCAGCCAGCGATGCTGAAACATAATTTACGGTGGACGACTTGGGTACCACATTACCACCCAAGGAGGATCCTATTTTTGATTTAAAGCATTTGCCTGACAATCTTAAATATGCTCATATTGATGATAAGAAATTATATCCTGTTATTATTAGTTCTAAACTTTCTGGTAAAGAAGAGGAGAGATTATTGGGAATATTGAGGAAACACAGAGGTGCTATTGGTTATACTATTGATGATTTGAAGGGGATTTCTCCTGCTATATGCCAGCATGCTATTAATATTGAACCTGATGCAAAGCCAGTTGTTGAACATCAACGCCGTTTAAATCCTACGATGAAGGATGTGGTAAGAAATGAGGTATTAAAACTCCTAGATGCTGGTATTATTTATCCTATTGCTGATAGTAGATGGGTTAGTCATGTGCATTGTGTCCCTAAGAAAGGAGGGATGACTGTTGTGCCAAATGAAAATAACGAACTTATTCCTCAAAGAGTAGTGGTTGGTTATAGGATGTGTATTGATTTTAGGAAATTTAATAAGGTTACTAAGAAAATCATTATCCTTTGCCTTTTATTGATCAAATGTTGGAGAGTTTGTCTAAGAAAATTCATTTCTTCTTTCTTGATGGTTATTCTGTGTTCTCTCAAATTTCTGTTAGGAAGCCTGATCAAGAGAAAACAACTTTCACTTGTCCTTTTGGAACCTATGCTTATAGACGTATGCCTTTTGGTTTAGGTAATGCTCCTGCTACTTTTCAAAGACGCATGTATGCTATCTTTCATGGTTTTTGTGAAGAAATTGTGGAAGTCTTCATGGACGATTTCTCCGTCTATGGAACTTCTTTTGATAATTGTTTGCAGAATCTTGATAAAGTTTTGCAGAGATGTGAGGGGACTAATCTTATTCTTAATTGGGACAAATGTAATTTTATGGTTAATGAAGGAATTGTTCTTGGACATAAAATTTCTGAAAGAGGTATTGAACTTGATAGAGCTAAAGTTGAAGCTATTGAGAAAATGCCATGTCCCAGGGATGTCAAAGGTATTCGTAGTATTCTTGGTCATGCTGGTTTCTATAGAAGGTTTATTAAAGATTTCTCTAAAATGTTAAATCCTCTTACTAATGTTCTTCAAAAGGGTGTACATTTTGTTTTTGATGAAGATTGTAAAGAAGATTTTCAAATTTTAAAGAAGGCTTTAATATCTGCCCCTATTGTTCCACCCCGTGATTGGAATTTACCATTTGAAATTATGTGTGATGCTTGTGATTATGCTGTAGGTGTTGTTCTTGGACATCGGGTATATAAGAAGTTAAATGTTATTCATTATGCTAGTAAAACTCTCAATGCTGCTCAAAAGAATTATGCCACCACTGAGAAAGAGTTCCTAGCTGTAGTTTTTGCTTGTGATAAATTTAGGCAGTATATTGTTGATTCTAAAGTTACTATTCATACTGATCATGCTGCTATTAAGTACCTTATGGAAAAGAAAGATGCTAAGCCTAGGCTTATTAGATGGGTGCTTCTCTTACAAGAGTTTTATTAACATATTGTGGATAGG
Organism: Alopecurus myosuroides; assembly: GCA_028641055.1. NCBI lineage: Eukaryota > Viridiplantae > Streptophyta > Magnoliopsida > Poales > Poaceae > Alopecurus > Alopecurus myosuroides. Next base: position 165,139,230 of record CM054062.1, read on the forward strand.
AAGGGTGCTGAAAATCCTCTTGCTGATATTTTTTCTAGATTAGAAAATATCTCTTATGATCCTATTCCTGTTAATGATAGTTTTCCTAATGAACAGTTGGCTGCAATAAAAGTGAGCTCTCAAGAGAGTCCATGGTATGCTGATTATGCTAACTTTATTGTTTCCAATATTTGCCTACTACCTTTACAACTCAGCAAAGAAGAAAATTCTTCTATGATCTGAGGCATTATTTTTGGGATGACCCACACTTATATAAAGAGGGTGTTGATGGTATTATGTGAATATGTGTTCCTAAAAATGAATACCGAGAGATATTGAGATATGCCATAGTAGTGCTTATGGAGGACATCACGCTGGAGATAGAACTGCACATAAGGTTCTACAATCAGGTTTTTATTGGCCTACTCTCTTATATATGCTAGAAATTTTGTTTTATCTTGTGATCAATGTTAAAGGGTTGGAAATATTTCTAGACGTAATGAAATTCCTATGAATTATTCTCTTGTTATTGAACCGTTTGATTGTTGGGATTTTGACTTTATGGGTCCTTTCCCTCCTTAAAAAGGCTACACTCATATTCTTGTTGCTGTTTATTATGTTACTAAATGGGTATAAGCTATACCTACTAAAAGTACTGATGGTGAAACCTCATTAAAAATGGTTAAAGACATTACTTTCCCTAGGTTTGGTGTGCCTAGATATCTTATGCCTAATGGGGGTTCTCATTTTATTCATGGTGGTTTTAGAAAGACTCTTGCTAAATATGATGTTAATCATAGAATTGCCTCACCCTATCATCCTCAAACTAGTGGGAAAGTAGAATTATCAAATAGAGAAATCAAATCTATCTTGCAAAAGACTGTTAACAAATATAGAAAAAATTGAGCTAAGAAATCAAATGATGCTCTGTGGGATTATAGAACTGCTTATAAAAATCCCATGGGCATGTCTCCTCATAAAATGGTTTATGGAAAATCTTGTCACTTGCCCCTAGAATTAGAACACAAAGCTTATTGGGAAGTGAGAGACTAAATACAGATTTTAAACTTGCTGGTGAGAAAAGGTTGTTTGACTTAAGTTCTTTAGATGAATGGAGGAAGGAAGCATATGAAAATGCTAAGCTTTTTAAAGAGAAAGTTAAAAGGTGGCACGATAAGAGAATTATTAAAAGAGAATTTCATGTTGGTGAGAAAGTGCTATTGTATAGGTCTCGTCTCAGATTTTTTGCAGGAAAATTACTCTCGAGATGGGAAGGAACTTTTGTTATCGAAGAGGTATATCATTTAGGGGCAATTAAAATTGTTTCCCTTGAAGACATAACTTCACAAGTGGTGAATGGCCAAAGACTCAAGCATTATATTTCTGGAGATCCTTATAATGAAAAGGTTGATTTTATTCGAGCCATGATCCCGGAGGAATTTATTAAGAAGCCTATTTCAGAAACTGCAGAGTCAGTTTTCGAATAGGTATCAGTTTTGGTAAGAAAACATTCGCGAAACATCTTCCAACTTTTATTTTTAATGTTTTTGGAAAATATGAAAAATTATGAGCCGGAAACGAGACGGAGACGGATCCCGGAGGCTCCACACCATGGGGTGGCGCGGGCCCACCCCTGGCCGCGCCAGTCTATGGTGTGGGCGCCCCGGAGCCCCTCTCCGACTCGTTTTCGACCTGGACTTTCCTTTCGTTATGAAATTTTTTGCTATATAATCCCCCGGACCCCCCGAGGTCTGTATATCGTTTTCTCGTCGTGTTTTCGTTTCGAGCTATTTTCCTGTCAGGAGTTCGGCTCTAGCATTGAGGATTACGCTGCACGTCGTCTTCGACAAATCCAGCAAGACATCAAAGAGGGTGCTTTCGCGGGATGGGCGACGGAAGAAGAGATAGATGCAAGGAAGCAAGATATGGTTAACAACTTGAGGGAAGTGATCCAGAGGGCTGCACCAGCTCCAACAAGCAACCCCACCTTCGTGGGATCCATTAACCCTCAGCATTGCTGCTCCCGTAATGTGCAGGGGATTGTGCCTCAGGATCAAGACCCCAACATATTTCCTATGATAGCTGAAGCACACCGGGTCGCCGATCAATTATGCGAACAATATCGTATTCTCAAGGCTGAGGTAGCAATTCTGGAGGCGGAAAACATTGAGCTTCGTCATATCGTCAAGGGCTTTTTGACTCCTCTCCGAATGATTCCACCTTCATCACCGCCGAAGAAATAATTCGTCATTGGTTTTGGTATCCCCTTGGCTTGTTCCAAGCTTGGGCGGCGTGTCGCGGTATCACATCACTATCTTTCATCGTTTTACCTTTTCAGTAGAGTCATATCATGAGTACAGAAGTTATCATATATGATGGTTTGCAGTATGGAAGTATCTCTCCTTAGTTGGTTATCGTTGTATCAGTTGGTGTGAGTTGCCGGTTTGAAATATTAATGAGAAGTTTCATCATTTAATTTCTACAGCCCTTATTTTAGTTTTCAAATTATGTCATATGGTTGAGCTTGTTGTTAGTATTTGGTGTCACTCTGGAGATCATTAAGTTAATCTAGTTGGTTTTGGAAAACTTTGTAACATCCCTGCTTTTTGGAAAAACTAAAAAATCACAAAAATTTGAAACTTCTGTTTTGATGCCAATACAAGTCACCAAAAACAAATAAAACTCAACACAAATGAAATATTAGGTCCTATACCAAGTATATTGGATTTGGAAGTCCAGTTATGCCTTTGTTCCTTAAACCCTAAAACCTTATTCAAAAATAATTTTCTTAATTATATAAAGGGAATATCTTTTTATTAACAAACCTTTACATAAAATGTGTACAACTCCAGTATTACTTTGAAGATATTTTATGGCAACAAAAATCAAAGATTTATAGCCCTTAATAAATTTCTAAGCCTCAAAGGTATTTGATGAGAATAAAATTGTTAATAATAACTTTTAGTTGTTATTCCAATTTTAAACATGAAGGTGTGAAAACAAAATGCATTGTTTTGAAAATAACATAAAAGAGGGTTTTGAAAACAATATTATGACTTGTGGTTTTATTCTAAATTCTATTGATCAACAATATTAATTATTTGATATGAACTAATTAAATAACATTAAGTTACTATTAGTAAATCCTTCATATCCTAAAATTATAAAATGTGAAAATAGTTTAAAAATGGCTTTCCAAAGATAATATATGACATGTAAAATGTCTCTGAAATTTTATTTAGACAATAACATCAATTTATTATTTTTCTAAATTTTAAAATGGCCTTAAAGTATTATTGGTGTTTTATTTATTTTCAAAATTGTGAAAACAAGATGAAATGACTCTCATAATTTTGTTTTAAACATTTATAATGTCACTAAAATTTTATTTGACCAATAACTATGTTTTATAAAATTTTAAATTAAAAATCACATTAAGTGACTATTAAGGAATTTTTCAAATTTCCATAATTCAAAAATAAAATATGTTGATTTGTTTTCAAAAATGGTACTATAGGAAAGTATTTGAAATTTCAAGAATTTAGAATTTGGTTTCATGGAAATTGGATGTTTAAAACAGAAGATATTAATGTTTTCATTTAACAGGAAAAAGAAAAGAAAAATAAAAAGAAAAGATGACGTCAGCTGACGTCATCCATCTCCTACCTCAGGATGGAAACTTGCATCCATTTCGGCCGAATTGTTCTCCCTTCAATTCCGCGCCATTAAGGCCATTAATACCTTCCCTCTCTGGCTCTATAAGATGCCCCGATCCCCCTCTCCATTTCCCCTTCCTTGCCCCCTCGATCCATGGCCGTATGCCGTAGGTATTGCTCGCCGGAATAGCTTATGTCCTTCGCCGTCCTTCGCGATTTCCGGCCATCTAGGAGAGCCTCCGCCCCCGGTTCCTCGTCCTTTACCTTCCCCGTGTCTTCGCGCACCTCCCTCACCTCTCTGTTCTCCTTTTTGTGCAACGATGCCACCGCGCCATCAACGACCGAGGCGCGCCGGAGCTAAGCTGTATCCGACCGTACGCCGTCGTCGTCTAGGGCCTCCAGGGCGCACGGCATCAGCACCAAAGTGCTCCCCGCGTCGCGCAGCACCTCGAGGTGGCCTCCGTTGAGCCCGAGGACAACTGGAGCGCCGCCACCGCCAACCTTCCGCGAGCAGCACCACCGCAACCTCCATCTCCGGTGACCTAGCTCCGGTGAGACCCCTCCCCCTCTCTCTGTCGTTCGATCTGGATGAACGTCTAGGATTAGATCCCCACCGAAGGGGTATGCCACCCTCAGATCTGGATCTGACGACTCAGATCTGGATCCACTTATCCACGTCATAGTCCAGTCAGCAGCACAGTCAGCAGCAGCACCCAATCAGATCCAGCCACGTGGCCCAGCCTTATTTGAATTTTTCTCCCGCTAGAATTAATTGGCAGTTTTACAGATTAGTCCCCTCACCTTAGATCCATCATATCTTTTGATCCATAAGCCCAAATTTAGCAATATTGTACTTTTTGAAAAGCCCTTGACAATTAGAAACTTTTGACACTGGCCAAATTAAAATTTGAGAAACATAAATTTGTTCAAATTCAATTGTGCTTGTTTGATGAATTTTGGCATAATTCAAATTCTGTAAATCCAATTTTTGCAAACTAAATTGTTTTGGGTTCCTTATAATGTGTACTAACAGACCCATAAGCCCAAAATAATATTTGAACAAGTTTAAAATGGATTTAGAATTATATGGCCATTTGAGCTATTTTGACTTAGTTTAAATTCTATAAATAATTTTAATATGTTTTCTTAAGCAATGTTGCTCCATATGGCAACCTTAATCCATAGAAACCAATGCCATAGAATTTTGGACACATATGAGCCATACCCATGTATTTTAGGCCAAGTTATCACACACATGTTTCACACCATATTAAAAATGACTTAGGAAATATTTTGCTTAAGTGGTTCTATGTGTGTATGGCTATATGAAACCAAGGCTAAGTCCTTAGTGAAGTTTCAACTTATACTTAGCCAACAAATGAACCTAAAAACACTAGTACAAATGTTTCCATCAACTTTTTGTCTCCCCATGCTTGCTTCAAGATTTCACCAAGTTGGGATTTGTGAGAACCATGAAGTGCAATGGAGGACTTAACCATCTAGAGATTTTTAAACATGAAGATAGAAGACCAATGAAGGACTTAGCAAATAAAACAAACTTCAGAAGCATCTCCAAGAAGTGGAATCACTTAGAAGACTAACCCCCTTTCTCTCTAAGTCTTTTTCCTTCCCTTTTCTATTCTTCTCCTTTCAACTTGATGGCAAAATGAAGAGAAACAAGGAAGATCATTGAAGAAATGACTTAGGATCCACAACAATCTGAAGCATACTCCATCAAGCTCAAGTACATGAAGAAATTAAGAAGGAGACTCACCTCTCCCATTCTATCCTCTTGTCTCATTTCTCCTCCATTTTGACTTAGTGATATTTTCACATTTGTTAAATAAAACACTTAGTTGTGACCACACCACTTGGGAAACAACTAGTGAGAAAACCATGAAGACTATCAAGACCAATAGAAGCACCACACCAAGTAAGGAAACAACTTAGATGGCATGATGATGATCTTCAAGAAGGCAATCACATGAGGTCTAGAAGCAATCCATACAAGTTGAAGAATAACAAGCTATTTTTTTTCCAACCATTGACCCAAATGGAAAACCTAAGACTTAGTAATATTTTCCATTTGATGATGATGTTAGTAGACCTACCCTAACCACAATGGAAAATACTAACATAGTCACTCAAATATTTTTAAAGGTGAATATGACCAAGTGTTTGCATGTATTACTTTAGTTGAAGAAGTAATATGTTTATTCTTAGTGAACTCTTGGAACTTCCTCGACAAGTATGGTTATAATAAAGTTAGATCACATCAAACTCAACCTAGCCCTTCCCAAGTAAACCATTGGAATTTCCTTAACAAGTAAGAGACCATTAGAGAATGAATCTTTCAATTCAAACCTAGACCTTGTCCTAACCAACTAGGTTAAACTCCTTTGGCTATGTTATTGCTTTGTATGATCTCTTCACTTGTATGTTTTCTTGATAGCATGTTTGTTTATTTTGATATTGTGTTTTCAATGAGTAGATTGTACGGAGAGCAACGATCCTTTGTGAAGAGAGTGTGATATCTTCACCAACTTCAACAAGGCAAGTAACACATCATCAACTACCCATTATTTTCTATATGCATTAGTTGATTTTTGAGTAGTATGCATTGATAGGAAATTTTACTAAGTTATATTATGCTATGCTATTATCCTAGTAGTGTGTAGCCATCTCTTTTATCCTTGTTATTTATAGCCTTAGAACTAGATAGATGTTATGCAACGTGACAAATGATTTTTACTTGATGTTGTGGAAACATTCTAAGTAACAACTTCAATGAACCACCTTGGTGGATTTGGTTGTTTGGCTGATGAGAGTTGAGTGTCTCCCCGAGGGGTGTTCACTTGAGGAATGCCACCCATGAACGAAGTGATCATGATGTTCCCCAAGTTTCGATTGCTTCCAGTGCAGCCTTTAGTCATATGGGCTCTGTCTTGATTAATTAAGTTGCGAGGGTTCAGCATGGGCTTGACAAGCAGATGTAGCATAATTATAGGTGGAACGTGTCTTGCCATTAGGTTGAATTCTTGCTTGTGAAAGATCTCGTCTCAATCTTCTCCTTTACTTAATGCACTCAGAGTGTATAGGATGTTTGGGCTAATTTGAGTCTGAAGGTGAAAGTGCACAAGCTCTGCAGAGTCAACAAACTAAGATCTTAGCCGTGTCCCCGGTTATGGACAACTATGAGCAGCTGGACAAGGAAGGACGGAAGAATCACATCACCATTTTCAATAAGTAAAATTTTGACCAAGTGAACAATAGTTGTGGTGCTTGGATTTTAGTCCAATGATGCCACCCTTTGAAAAGAAAAGTCTTCTTTTACAAAAGAGATAGGAGAAAACTTGCTTTATGCAAACTTAGCCAAAACTCCATTCAGCCAAATAAGCATGTAGTATTAGTCGTGCCATTTATATCCACCATAGTGTTACTTGCCAATACATTAAATTGTATTGACTCCCTTGTGGCTGCATATTCCATATTGCAGATATTTCGGAAGACGAGTGAGGATTTCGTTTAGGATCTCGAGACTATCGCCAACTTGTTTTGCCTGTGGCACATGAAGAAGATGGTCTCAATGAGTGTGGTATGACAATATTAGTGTTTTCCAAAAAAAACATGTTGTTTGGTGTGATGAATGTATTGCTATGTGTTTGTTATGTCTTGTTTGCAAGATGAGTTTCCTTGATCTGCAATGTTTGGAATAGGAACCTTCCTTAGCTATCTTTCTAAATCTCTACTCATACCTACTAGACCAAACCCAACACCATACTAATTCACCAACCATAGTGAGAACCATTTGGAATCATACAACCTTTACCCTATTGAAGCACAAGCCATCCCATTTGATGAATGCTAGTATCAAATTGCTTTCTTCTGTGTGAAGGAACAATCACATCCATGGTCGATGCCAACTACCTGTAGGGCCTGCCCTTCGAACCACTATTCAAGGACACCCCTGATATGCATACATTCACGATCCCAGGAATTCAGTCGTGAACAACATATCAAGTTGATACACAGATACAATATCCATTACACGGTTACACAACGCTTACAAGGACACATGGTCACATGACCAAGACCACACGATTGTCACGCAGGACAACGCACAACACACACACACCGGAAGACTAAACGCACACATAACGTGGAACAGCCCAAGTCACGCCTTCACCTACAGGCTGCTGACCCGGAGACGATCCTAGTTCGCATAGCCATCAGCTCCGTACTCCTCTTCGTCGATCTGCTTCTGAGACTCCTTCTCGAAGTCTGGCAAGTAGATACCAGGGGCGAAACCATAATGAGTACATTTGAATGTACTCAGCAAGACATCCATCATGTAACTTACCAAGGATGCAAGAATGCTTATATGGTGTAATAGGTAGGCTATAAATAGGGTTCACTATGAATGGTGTTCATATAGGATGACACCATGGTTGCAGTCAGGTTAATCTGTATCTTTGCTGAAGAAGATACTTCAGAAGAAAATAGTATAGCTTTGTTTCTCTTGTCGATATCGCATGTACAAGAGGTTTTATAAAACTTTATTAGAAGAAAACTTTCTTCCCCTGCAAAACTTCTTGGAATCAATTTCCAGGTGTTTGCTTAGAGAAGAAGGATTTTCTCTGCAAAACTTCTTGTAAAACATCTCCTGGCTTTTCGTCCTCGGTACCTCCATGGTACAAGGTTTTTTCTTCTTTTCCGAACTTCCCGAGTTCAACAATCCTTTTTAAAATCATCTTTTTGAAAACATTGACACAATGCTAGCTACATGGCCATTCAACTGTCCATATCCGAGGACGCGGCTTCTTCGAAAAAGTTGTACTCTGCAGAGGTGTACACATCCACCAGATTCAGTACACCTGCCGTGAACGATCACGGACTGTAACAACAGTATGTGAAACATCAGATCACTGATCATAACTTTCCACTATGTTCAAGCTAGAATGCGTCTATCTCTCAGTTGAGTTCATTCTCCCCGGCAATGAAGTCCCACCCTGCCTAGACGGGAGCCTCAACGAATGCGTCTGGAGGGAAACTCAATCCCACACTTCATATGTCTCAACATTGGGAGTTTTGAGGACATTCGGTTCGAGGGATTCCGTCCCTTATAGCGTTGAGATAGAACACACACTAACAAGGACAAACTTCCAGTTAAGCCCCGTGCCCATGTTGGGGTAGGGTGGCAGTACGGTAAAGGTTGTCCGGCGAAGACTAGGTTATGTGTCATTTTTGAAAAAACACCATTTTCCCAAAAATGACCACTTCCTCATTCCTCCGGAGAATAAGGATCCGCCTTTTCTTCCGGGGTTTTCCATAAAGACTTTGTTTTGCAAAAACACAATTTTAAGGTGTCCACATAGGGACTAATATATCTGATGGTAATAAATACCAGATGGTGGCTTATGGGCTTGGTAACACCAAGTATCAACTACTGGCATAGTATATATAATAGTAGTTGTATTCACTCAAAAAATAGTTTCTGGAAATCAAATCTTTTGTAAAACTTTTCAGAAGTAAAACATGCATGATAGATAATGATAAGTGTATTATAGCATCAAGCATCAGGATGGCTTGCCTCAATCTCTTAATGTCCCTGGCCTTGAAGTAGCTTGAACTTGACGCACAGCTCCACAACTGCTTCTTCTTCTTCGTTTTCTAGCGTCGTAAAAGAATACAAGACACACACTTAGGTCTAAAAGACACAACCAAGCTAAACAACACATACAGCAAGCAAAGGTATAATGGCGCCAACTCACAAACGTTATCGAGAAAACTGCCTCACATGGCTCTCAGGGCACAAAACTATCGTCAGACAAACATAAGGTTCAGGAAACCATATCCCACATCTTACATACCACAAATGGAGTGGTGTACCACTCTCATAACAAGGTATATGAGAAGCTAAAAATATATCTTGTGGGTGCAAAAGGTTAGGTTACTAAGGTAAAAAAACCAGACAGAACAATACCCATGGTCGTGGGTATTACTCACTACAAGCAACTATCACTTAATTGGGTTTATGATTTTTAGTTGGATGTCTTAGTCTCACAAGATACTCTTAAGAACAACAACAACACTAGCACAATAAACAACACAAGTATGACTCTCATGCTAAGGTACCACTCAGACAATTTCCAAACAGCAGGTAAACACACCACAGATGAATAGGCTATTTATTTACTACGTGAATGTTTTCTTGAAGTTTTGGAATCCATCAATCATGAAAATTTAACAAACAACCAGTAGCTAATAACCAAAGGGTCAAGTCATAAAAATGATCTAAACACCATCTTCACCTAAGATAATACTCCTATCAAACAGGCATAAAAACATGAAAAATCTGCACAAGCATGCTACAAGAATTAATTTTGTTCCACAACTATAGCACATGCAACTAAATAACTCATGGTATCATAACAGAAGTAATAACATCCTAAACATGCTATAATAAACTCATACACTCATAAAATAAAAGATGACAATACTATAGCAAAAATCACCATTTTCTAGTGGTGACACTAGTTCAGTACTAGAGAAGCAAACAATGCTATCATGATGCTTAAACCTAAACAAGTAAGTCATGAATATAAATGTCACTAATAACAGTACACAAATAATACTCATGCTAGGAGGCAAGAACATCAAAATAATTCCATGAAACAACTATTAAGCATGCACAAATTAATTCTAGCAATTTCGGCTGTCTCACACAATTGCTAGCAAGCAAAACCTGGTATAACTCACACAACTAGTAGCTATGCACTTAAAGAAAAGTCATCTAAACCTTTTCAAAAATCCAAACACTCAATTTAAATCACTCACAAACATTCTATCAATAAAGAGGAATTTAGTTCATTTGCAAACAATTTAATTTAACTCTCACTAGTGAACCATTTCTTAACATGATACTCCTAAGGAATATTATGCTAACAAAATGGATCACATCTAACATACTAGTATCCTATGATAAGAAATAAACTTCTCACTTGCGTAAGTGAAAACAAACAATTATATCTGTCACATCCCAATTTTGGAATACATGTTAACACAGTTGTTTTGCTAATTGCTTTACTAATAAACCTTGGTTGTGTTTGTTTGTGGTTGTTTAAGTGCAACCAAACAAACTAATTATATAAACTTACATGGCTAAGAAATTGAAAACAAAATATTCAACATATTGTTCCAATGACCTTGGCAATATTTTCTAAAGTAAGTATTGATCAAAGAGTTTTCCAAATCTATATTATGAATCTACTACTTGTTGAATATTATTCCAAGGCCCAAATTAAGAAAGATAAAACACTTAATAAATTTCCTTAAAGGTTTATCAGAAAATGAGGCATTCTTAGATGCTTCACCAAAATCTTATCAAATGTTTTTCCAACCTTGCAAGCTTAAAAACAAAAGTATTGGAGAGCATTGACTTGCTATCTCTAGTCACATAAATATTTTGGCAAAGCTTTGCTAAAGAAAAGCCAAGTGCTTTATTAAATAGAAATTCCAATATTTCCAGAAACAGAAAACTAAAACAAGTTACTATTGGAAACTTTCTTGAAATGATTTGAAATTCATACCATTGCTTCCTTATATCAAATAAGGAACACACACAAGAGGAGACCAAAAATTGAATCCATTAAAGGCCTGAAAACATGATTTTTCTCCACAGCAACATTTGGGATTTTGAAAAAGTTTGTTCTATAAACTTTTTCCAAATTCCATGAAATACATACCACATGCTCTATAGCATAAATAAGGATGAAAACCAAAAGGGAACAAGTTTTTGAATAATTTAAGTTGCCAAAAACCCCTGTTTTCTTAACAGCACCTTTTTGAAATTTGAACAAGTTTGTTCTATTAAGTAACTCAAAATGACTTGAATTTTCTACCACATAAGTAACACATTAAATAAGGAATGTGTGCCAAAAATTATCATTTTTGGAAGCTCCTAAGTAGGTTAATAAATTCAATGTCCATTTTTGTAAGAATTCAAATTTGAACAACTTTGAATTATCAAGTTTCTGCAATTGAGCCAATTTTCACATATGTTGTGTATATATACTAATAAGAATTTTGGGCAAAAGGATTTAAAATTTAAACCTTGTTTGCTTAGTGAAAACATCCTTTTTCCGAGAAGAGAAGGACCTAGTTGTAAAATTGACAGGGACCTAAATGAAATCCGAGTCACAACCTTCTTCTACCTCTAGCTCTCTGTAGCAAACAGCACACCTACGGCATGGCTTCGATGAGAAGGAACCTTTGAGGATAAGAGGACCCCCATGTGACCTTGTCTGCCCTCATGCCCTCTCTCTCCCCCCCCCCCATCGAGCTCCCTCTCTCTCTCTTCAAAAAACACCAAATCGGAAACCCTAGGTGGAGGTCGCCGTCGATTCAGTTAATCCCGAGCTCGCCGCCGCACGCCGTTGTGCTCATCGCCTCCACCTCGTCGAGTAGGCCCCGTGTGCGAGAGGAATCGAGGCGGGATGGCGCCAGGAGCCCGCGCCGTCCAATTTTCGTCTTCGGGGCCGGCGAGCTCCGGCGAGCTATTCCGGCCGCCTCGAGTTTTCTTTTCCGTCTCCGAGCATTCCCGCGCGCTCGTGGTAAGCAGGCGAAGCTCGCCGCACCTTTTTCCCCCTCCCTCTCCCTCTATAACGACGCCGTGGCGTGGTCGCCGTCCGGCCGCCGCGGGCCGCCGTCGCCGAGTGCCTTCCGGCGTCTCCCCGGAAGCGAGTCCACCTCTGTTCGGTAGCCCGCAACGAGAGCAACGCTTGGGTGTGTTTTAATCGCAAAATGGTGCCCTGTACCGCTCGATTGCAGCTCGCCGGAGCAGTCCCGCCGGCGGATGACGTCGCGGTGACATCATGCTCGCGCCAGCAGCGGCCTTGACCCCGCGCAGCGCAGTCAAACTGCGCGTGGGCCCTGCGCTCGCCTGCGTGGCAGCCGCGTGGCGGCCTGGCCCGCGCGTCAGCGGCTCGGGCTTGCTCTGGCCGCGGTGTAGATCATGTCTGGCCGGCCCTATTCCCAGATCTGGCCCAACAACTTGTATTTTTCCATTTTATTTTTTTACAGAAACATTGCAGGTTACTTTTGGCTCTAAAAGGCAACCAAACAAATTAATTTGACCAAACCAAAAATCACAGTTGTACATCAACTAAATTTGAACCACCTCCAACTTGTAGATCTACTTTTGGATGAATGGTTTTGAAATGAAAAATGTTTTGGTAACAGCTACCAGAAACACCAAAATGAGCACCATTTTTATGTTACAACTCAGAATGAAGTGAGGCCAATTGCATTGGAAAGCCCTTGAAATTTCCTAACAGGAGCAATTAACCTTGCTTCCAAATTAGTTGTATTTTTTAAATGGCATGCAATTTGGTAAAACACCAGAGAGCACTTTGGTGATTTTTATAAAATTATTAAAAATGATTTTTGATGCAAACTCAACTGGATGGTCTTGTATATGTGTAGGGCTATCTAAAAATAGAAGGGTTTAGTTTTTAGAGCATCCTAGAAAATTTGGTGGACAGATCTTTGATTTACTTGTTTCTGCCATTTTGGCATTTTAGTTAATTAAATTGTGTGAATATATTTTTGTGTTGCAATATTGTTTTCTAGCATGTATAAGTTGTGTGAACTTGTTTTCTAAGTGTTACTTAACTATTTTAGCATGTTAGATTGTGTGGACTTGAGTGGAGAAGAATTATGATTTATGTTGATAGCATATGTTTTATCTCTAGTTAATATTTTGCATAGTATTTTTGAGTGATAAATTATGTGCAAGCACTTGGATTGTTGTGTTGAGATTTTTAGATACAGAACCTTGTTGATACTTATATTTGGTTATTATCACCTCTGCGAGCTTGCATTTGATTTGGTATAAAAGCATGGGTAGCTTAATCATTACTATGAGAATGTTATGGAAAAATTCCCTCATGTGTGGAATTTTTGACATAAGAATTTGTGGTTGTAAAACCACATATTTTTGTGTGGTATTCATAGGACCAGTAGAATTTTGATAAGGTTGTTATGAGTACTTGACCCCTAAAGTTTTCACTTGTGTGAAAACAATAGCATGAGTAGCATTACCTTGCTTATTTTTGCACCCTATTATTTTCTACTAGTATGGTTAATGCACTAGATGCTAGTTTAGCATTTTGTTAATTTTTAGCAAGTATGACCAGAGGCTTTGTGACCTCTTAATGCTTTGTTATGCTAGTGGAACACCCACTGGTGTCATTGCATTTTTGGTGGAAACATTATTTCCCCCACACTAGATGCATTTCTTTTATATAGTTTCATAACTAATGAGTGCCTAGTATTTTTGCTTTGGGAATTTTTGTGCTAAACAAAAATGGGTATGCTTCTGTTTGTAAGTGGTTGTAATCATGTGTGGCTTGCTAGGAAAAATGCATTCTTGAAGTGTTGTTTGATTCCTCTAGTAATGCCCTGTTTATTACTACTAGTATGTAGGAGTTGCCCTGCAAATTGATGCATTGTTTTGTTAAATGGGATAATTTTTGTTATAGCAAGTATAGATGTTTTTCACTCCTGTTTTTATGACATGGACCCTCTGGTTGTATTTCAATTACTTGATTGAAATGCATCCATTGATTCTTCATGTTTAAGTAGTACTAGTTTCCTTAGCAGTTTTTGTATTGAATTATTTTTCCTGCCAACTTGTGTTTGGTAGATATTTGTGTATCCTTGCATGAGGACATGTTTTCATTCCCATTATGATAACATGGTTCCTTGTTTGCATTTTAGTACTTTACTTATTATGCTTGCTTGCATAGCAAACTTTTTTAGTAGAAACATGTCTATAGGATTCCTCCTTTTTAGCCATTGTTTCTATTGTTCTCACTATGAGAAATTGTGTGTTTTGTGATGAGTCTATTACCTTGTTACACTTGAGTAGGCTCACTGATTTGTAAAAGTAACTTTTGCAAATCATGTGTCTCATTTATTCTTGTTGTGAATCTAGGCTTAGCAGAGTAGCTACCTTATTCTTTTTGTGGTGTGGTTGATAGACCCATTGCCATGCTTATTTTTGTGCATGTTTTATATACTTTTAGTAGTCTCACCCAGGTGAAACTAAGTGTATTTTGGGCTTATTAAAATCTTGGTATGAGAGTGGCACACCCACTGAATCCATGATATTTAAGGTTGTGAGTTATTTTCCTCCAACCTTAAGTTGTCTTATTAAATGGCATTTCTGCCAAGTAGGATTGTTTGATTGTTTGCCTCAATTAATAATTGAGTGATAGGTTATTATTAGTTTCCTTTCTGTATGTATTGTTACGTATGGTTGCTTGCCTTGATTGGTTCTGAATGTGTGTCCTTTATTCCTCTTACGGCGTTAGAAAACGAAGAGGAAGGAAGTGTCGTGAAGCTCTGTTTCAAGTTCCAGTCACTCCAACACCAGGGACACAAGAGATACCAGGCAAGCCATCCTGATGCTTGCTGATACAATACTTATCATTATCTATCATGCATGTTTTACCTCTGAAGTTTTACAAAAACTTGATTATCAAAACTATTTTTGATGTGGAATTTACTACTATACTATATTATAGGTTACTATCTTGCCAGTAGTTAAACTTGGTAATACCAAGCCCATAAGCCACCCTATGGTATTTATTACCATCAAATATACTAGTCCCTAAGTGGACACCCTAAAATTGTGATTCTACAAAACAAAGGCTTTACGGAAAAACCCGGAGAAAAGGCGGATCCTTGTTCTCCGGAGGAATGTGGAAGTGGTCATTTTTGAGAAAGTGGTGTTTTCAAAAATGACACATAACCTAGTCTTCGCCGGACAACCTTTACCGTACTGCCACCCTACCCCAACATGGGCAAGGGGCTTAACTTGAAGTTTGTTCTTATTAGTGTGTGCTATCTCAATGTGCTATAGGGGATGCGATCCTCTGAACCGAATGTCGTGGAGACATATAAAGTGTGGGATTAATTTTCCCTCCGGATGCATCAGTTGAGGCATCCTGGCTTGGCGGGGATTAGCTCGGTGCCGGGGATGTGGTGAAACTCAACTGAGAGATAGGCATATTCTAGCTTGAACATAGTGGATGGTTATGATCAGATACCTGATGTTTACATACTGTTGTTACAGTCCGTGATTGTTTCACGGGAGGTGTACTGGATCTGGTGGATGTGTACACCTCTGCAGAGTACAACTTTTTCGAAGAAGCCGCGTCCTCGGATATGGACAGTTGAATGGCCATGTAGCTAGCATTGTGTCAATGTTTTCAAAAGAGGAAGTTTTTGAAAAGGAATTTTTGGAAAGGAAGTGTTGAACTTGTGAAGTTCGGAAAGGCAATGGAAACTTATACCGTGGAGGTATCGTCGATGATGAAAAGCCAGATGATGTGATACAAAACAAAATGTTTTGCAAAGAAAACCTTTTCTACTCTAAGCAAGAATTCTGGAAACTGATTCCAAGAAGTTTTGCAAAGAGAAAATATTCTTTAACAAAACTTTACAAAACCTCTTGTACATGTGATATCTACAAGAGAAATAAAACTATATATTATTTTCCTTCTGAAGTATCTTCTTCAACGAAGATACAGATAAACCTGACTGCAACTGTGGTGTCATCATATATGAACACCATTGATAGTGAACCCTATTTATAGCCTACCTATTCCACCATATAAGCATATTTGCATGTTGGTAAGTGATATGATGGATGTCTTGCTGAGTACATTCAAATGTACTCATTATGGTTTCGCCCCTGGTATCTACTTATCAGATTTGGAGAAGGAGGCTCCAAAGGATATCTATGAAGAGAAGTACGGAGTTGACGGCTTTGCGAACTAGGATCGTCTCCGGGTCAGCAGCCTGTAGGTTAAGGCGTGACTTGGGCTCAACTACGTTGTGTTTTATTTTTCTTCCGCTGTGTTTGATAAGTTGCCTGCCCCATGTGGCAGTTGCGTTAAACTTGATCATGTGATCTTTTTTTGTAATACCTTTATGTATTCGTGTAATGGATGATGTATTTCTGTGTGCCAACTGTGTATGTTGTTCACGACTGATCTTTCTGGGATCGTGAATGTATGCATACGTAGGGTTTCAGACTGCCGGTCTGGGGTCCTTACAGAGTTGGTATCAGAGCCATCCTGACCTTAGGAGACCTTAGTTAGCATGGACGTCAGATAGGAAAGAAAAGTATTTTTGAGTAAGAACCTAGTTACGATCTAAATCATTTTTATCTAAGGGAATTTTAGTATATTTTCCCTCCTTCTGATCTTTTCAAAAGATTCTAAATGCATATCAAGGGCGTTCTTGAACCGTGGTTCGAAGGGCGGGCCTTACAAAATTGGTATCTCTCTCGGTTAAGAGTTTATTTCTTACTTGTTTGCAACTGTTCCGCTCTGTTTTTGAAACATCTCTCGTCTTTGAAGTTTTCTGTCCAGAAAATAGTTGGGGTTTCAAAAACAGATTGTTGTATATTTTTACCTCTCTCAGTTAAAAGTTTATTCAAAAACTTTACTTCTATTATCTTGTATACTTGCCGATGTCCCGAGAAGACCAAAATAATTGCCTAGCTCTACAGTCATGATGGTCAGAAGTAGATATAGTTCTTCAGCCACTTCTAGGATTTTGGATCATCCCCCGACGTAGCTCCAATGGAGCCTTGCTTGTGTGTTTTGGCTTGTTTATGTGTGTCCGTAGGACTGTGTGCTATTGTGTGGTGTAGAATTTGGTTCATCTAGGCTTCTATATGTTTGTGGGGTGCTCAAATTTTGCAAAATTGTGATTGCCCCGCTCTTGTTTTTGAATCGCCTCGTGTTAAATTTTTGCAAGCAAAAATGTTTGTATAGCATTCAAAAACAAGAATTTGTTGCTTAGACTTATACTTGTGTTCGCTTCATAATGCGACCCGTCGTGAACCACCACCATCTCCCCCACAATCAATGAAAGCACCATTGGGCCTATATAGAGGACCATCGAGCCACACGAGCTGATAGAGTTGCTACCATTGATGCACTCCAACAAATAAAGCTCCAACAACGACAACCTTTAAAGAAGAAAAGGCGTGAATGCACCAACAACTACTGACCAAAACCTCTATGTTTGTCTGTTTGCAAAAGACTCGTTTTGCCCTGTTAGCTAAACGTTGCACCTTTTTATGTTCCCTTTTAAAAGACCAAACTAAAGAAATCCCCTTTTAAAAGTTATATACCTCCCTCCTCTGGAGAAAGGTGCAAAAGAAGTCTTCACATGCCATGATGCGCAACCCCCTCAGAAGCCAATTAAAAGAGCACAATTCAATATTCGACGTACGATGACGCTAGTCGTATCTTGTCGGACAAACATGATTAAATAGAAAGCTAACAATACTAACATGCTTTGTTCTAATCTTAGGTTGAAACCTAACCAAAGCATGCGAACTACTGACAACTCTTTCTAAACCAAGAAATTGAGTGACTTAGGACACCTTTTAATCTAGTTGGTAAAGAGGAGAAGTCACGAGAAAATAAGATGATGACCTATTCGTTTACTACTCAATAAGATATAGGGTGTATCTACTTTGGAAACCAAATATTAGTAGACGTTGTAGGTACTATGAAATTCGGGGTTTAGAAATTAAGTGAACGATGGAATGGTTATGATAGATCTAGAAAACAGCAGTTTTCCGGTTGTTGTTTCTTTGTGTGCTCTTGATTGAAATTTATTTGTGTTTTATTCAATCTTGCTTCCTAACTTATATGGACTTGTTAGGACTGGTTATTATGTTGTTTTATTACAATAAATCTACCCTAGAAAGTGTGTGCATGATTGGAAAAACTTGAATAAAAATGAAATAGTATTTGTTACCTTCTAGTTTATTATTTGAAAGTATTGTGAGAGCTAGATCTGTGTATACTTTCTTAGTAGATTTTGTGCTATGTTTTCCTTGAGTCCAGTACCATTTAGGTACTGTTATTTTGAGTCTTGTACCTATGTTAGCTTGCATGTCTCTTAATAGTAAAGCATATGTAAGCATTGCTATCATTATGCACTAGTATTGCTTCACTAGATTAAATAGCACTATATTTTTATCTTGTATGCAAAGTTTTTCATGAGTAACCAGAGGCTTAGTACCTATTTTTACTTGGTATTAATAGGCCATAGCCCACTGGTCCCATTGCATTTTGGCTTGAGGATGAAAATCCCCAACCATACACATGTGTGAAAATAGCATGTTTCACTATGTGATTGATTTCTATTTTCCACCAGGGAAAATATAATTGTTTCTTTTCACTTATGCAAGTGAGAAGTTTATTTCTTATTAGTAAATACTAATATGTTTAGGTGTGATCCTTTTGTTAGCATAATATTCCTTAGGGGTATCATGCTAAGAAATGTTTCACTATCGTGTGCTAAAATTAAATTGTTCACAAAATAAAATAAATTCCTCTTGATTGGTAGATTTTTTGTGAATAATTTTAAATTGAGTGTATGGATTTTTGAAAAGGTTTAGATAACTTTTCATTAATTTCATAGCTACTGGTTGTGTGAGTTATACCTTGCTTGTTTGCTAGTAATTGGTTAAGAAAAACAGAAATTGCTAGAAGAAATTTCTGCATGTTTAATAGTTGTATCATGGGATTGTTTTGATGTTTGTGCTTACTAACATGAGTAAGTTTTGTGTACTGTTATTAGGTACACTTATATTCATGACTTGCTGGTTTAGTTTTAAACATCATGATAGCATTGTTTGCTTCTCTAGGGCGAAACTAGTTTCACCACTAGAAAATGGTGATTTTTGCTCTAGTATTACCTCTTTTTATTTTACGAGCATATGTGTTGATATAGCATGTTAGGAAGTTATTACTTCTGTTATCATGCCATGAATTATTTAGTTTCATGTTCTATGGTTATAGGATATGATGATCTCTTATAGCATGCTGGTGTAGATTTTTCATACTAGTATGTTATTTGTGCAGTCCTGATTTTTTTATGCCTGTGTAATAGGAGTTTAATCTTGGGTGAAGATGGTGTTTTAGAGTATCTTTATGATTGTATTCATTGGTTTTTATCTACTGGTTGTTTGCTAATTGTTCATGATTGATGGATTCCAAAACCTCTATTAAACAATAACCTAGTGAATAAATAGTCTATTCATCTGTGGTGTTGTTTGCTTGCTTATTGGATTTTGTTTAAATGTTTTACCTTAGCATGAGTTTATACTTGTGTTATAATTATGCTTAAGAGTATCTTAAGAATCTAAAACATCCAACTAAAATCATGAACACTTTAAGTGATAATTGCTTGTGTGATGCTAATATCCACTGCCATGGGTATTATTCTGTCTGTTTATTTTTACCTTAGCAACCTAACCTTTGCACCCACAAGCTATATTTTTAGATTCTTATATACATTGTTATGAGAGTGGTACACCACTCCATATGTGTTATATAAGATGTGGAATATAGCTAAGAAATCATGTAATAATTGACGGTACTTTTCCAGGTAGTTCTGCACTAACCTTAATTTTTGTTCAAACTAGGAAACAAAAGTTTTGGACCTAAAACACTAATGGTGTATTTTTTTTTAAAGTAAATTTGCTAAATTAGGGATGTACCCCACCTCCCAAGAAAATTCAAAGGGGGGAAGCACCTACACTCCAACACTAACATTGTGTTTGTTGGCCCTCCCTTAGTCCTCGCTTGTGAATCTCGGGGACGAGATTCTTTTTAAGGGGGGAAGACCTGTCACATCCCAATTTTGGAATACATGTTAACACAGTTGTTTTGCTAATTGCTTTACTAATAAACCTTGGTTGTGTTTGTTTGTGGTTGTTTAAGTGCAACCAAACAAACTAATTATATAAACTTACATGGCTAAGAAATTGAAAACAAAATATTCAACATATTGTTCCAATGACCTTGGCAATATTTTCTAAAGTAAGTATTGATCAAAGAGTTTTCCAAATCTATATTATGAATCTACTACTTGTTGAATATTATTCCAAGGCCCAAATTAAGAAAGATAAAACACTTAATAAATTTCCTTAAAGGTTTATCAGAAAATGAGGCATTCTTAGATGCTTCACCAAAATCTTATCAAATGTTTTTCCAACCTTGCAAGCTTAAAAACAAAAGTATTGGAGAGCATTGACTTGCTATCTCTAGTCACATAAATATTTTGGCAAAGCTTTTCTAAAGAAAAGCCAAGTGCTTTATTAAATAGAAATTCCAATATTTCCAGAAACAGAAAACTAAAACAAGTTACTATTGGAAACTTTCTTGAAATGATTTGAAATTCATACCATTGCTTCCTTATATCAAATAAGGAACACACACAAGAGGAGACCAAAAATTGAATCCATTAAAGGCCTGAAAACATGATTTTTCTCCACAGCAACATTTGGGATTTTGAACAAGTTTGTTCTACAAACTTTTTCCAAATGCCATGAAATAAATACCACATGCTCTATAGCATAAATAAGGATGAAAACCAAAAGGGAACAAGTTTTTGAATAATTTAAGTTGCCAAAAACCCCTGTTTTCTTAACAGCACCTTTTTGAAATTTGAACAAGTTTGTTCTATGAAGTAACTCAAAATGACTTGAATTTTCTACCACATAAGTAACACATTAAATAAGGAATGTGTGCCAAAAATTATCATTTTTGGAAGCTCCTAAGTAGGTTAATAAATTCAATGTCCATTTTTGTAAGAATTCAAATTTGAACAACTTTGAATTATCAAGTTTCTGCAATTGAGCCAATTTTCACATATGTTGTGTATCTATACTAATAATAATTTTGGGCAAAAGTATTTAAAATTTAAACCTTGTTTGCTTAGTGAAAACATCCTTTTTCAGAGAAGAGAAGGACCTAGTTGTAAAATTGACAGGGACCTAAATGAAATCCGAGTCACCACCTTCTTCTACCTCTAGCTCTCTGTAGCAAACAGCACACCTACAGCATGGCTTCGATGAGAAGGAACCATTGAGGATAAGAGGACCCCCATGTGACCTTGTCTGCCCTCATGCCCTCTCTCTCCCCCCCCCATCGAGCTCCCTCTCTCTCTCTTCAAAAAACACCAAATCGGAAACCCTAGGTGGAGGTCGCCGTCGATTCGGTTAATCCCGAGCTCGTCGCCGCACGCCGTTGTGCTCATCGCCTCCACCTCGTCGAGTAGGCCCCGTGTGCGAGAGGAATCGAGGCGGGATGGCGCCAGGAGCCCGCGCCGTCCAATTTTCGTCTTCGGGGCCGGCGAGCTCCGGCGAGCTATTCCGGCCGCCTCGAGTTTTCTTTTCCGTCTCCGAGCATTCCCGCGCGCTCGTGGTAAGCAGGCGAAGCTCGCCGCACCTTTTTCCCCCTCCCTCTCCCTCTATAACGACGCCGTGGCGTGGTCGCCGTCCGGCCGCCGCGGGCTGCCGTCGCCGAGTGCCTTCCGGCGTCTCCCCGGAAGCGAGTCCACCTCTGTTCGGTAGCCCGCAACGAGAGCAACGCTTGGGTGTGTTTTAATCGCAAAATGGTGCCCTGTACCGCTCGATTGCAGCTCGCCGGAGCAGTCCCGCCGGCGGATGACGTCGCGGTGACATCATGCTCGCGCCAGCAGCGGCCTTGACCCCGCGCAACGCAGTCAAACTGCGCGTGGGCCCTGCGCTCGCCTGCGTGGCAGCCGCGTGGCGGCCTGGCCCGCGCGTCAGCGGCTCGGGCTTGCTCTGGCCGCGGTGTAGATCATGTCTGGCCGGCCCTATTCCCAGATCTGGCCCAACAACTTGTATTTTTCCATTTTATTTTTTTACAGAAACATTGCAGGTTACTTTTGGCTCTAAAAGGCAACCAAACAAATTAATTTGACCAAACCAAAAATCACAGTTGTACATCAACTAAATTTGAACCACCTCCAACTTGTAGATCTACTTTTGGATGAATGGTTTTGAAATGAAAAATGTTTTGGTAACAGCTACCAGAAACACCAAAATGAGCACCATTTTTATTTTACAACTCAGAATGAAGTGAGGCCAATTGAATTGGAAAGCCCTTGAAATTTCATAACAGGAGCAATTAACCTTGCTTCCAAATTCATTGTATTTTTGAAATGGCATGCAATTTGGTAAAACACCAGAGAGCACTTTGGTGATTTTTATAAAATTATTAAAAATGATTTTTGATGCAAACTCAACTGGATGGTCTTGTATATGTGTAGGGCTATCTAAAACTAGAAGGGTTTAGTTTTTAGAGCATCCTAGAAAATTTGGTGGACAGATCTTTGATTTACTTGTTTCTGCCATTTTGGCATTTTAGTTAATTAAATTGTGTGAATATATTTTTGTGTTGCAATATTGTTTTCTAGCATGTATAAGTTGTGTGAACTTGTTTTCTAAGTGTTACTTAACTATTTTAGCATGTTAGATTGTGTGGACTTGATTGGAGAAGAATTATGATTTATGTTGATAGCATATGTTTTATCTCTAGTTAATATTTTGCATAGTATTTTTGAGTGATAAATTATGTGCAAGCACTTGGATTGTTGTGTTGAGATTTTTAGATACAGCACCTTGTTGATACTTATATTTGGTTATTATCACCTCTGCGAGCTTGCATTTGATTTGGTATAAAAGCATGGGTAGCTTAATCATTACTATGAGAATGTTATGGAAAAATTCCCTCATGTGTGGAATTTTTGACATAAGAATTTGTGGTTGTAAAACCACATATTTTTGTGTGGTATTCATAGGACCAGTAGAATTTTGATAAGGTTGTTATGAGTACTTGACCCCTAAAGTTTTCACTTGTGTGAAAACAATAGCATGAGTAGCATTACCTTGCTTATTTTTGCACCCTATTATTTTCTACTAGTATGGTTAATGCACTAGATGCTAGTTTAGCATTTTGTTAATTTTTAGCAAGTATGACCAGAGGCTTTGTGACCTCTTAATGCTTTGTTATGCTAGTGGAACACCCACTGGTGTCATTGCATTTTTGGTGGAAACATTATTTCCCCCACACTAGATGCATTTCTTTTATATAGTTTCATAACTAATGAGTGCCTAGTATTTTTGCTTTGGGAATTTTTGTGCTAAACAAAAATGGGTATGCTTCTGTTTGTAAGTGGTTGTAATCATGTGTGGCTTGCTAGGAAAAATGCATTCTTGAAGTGTTGTTTGATTCCTCTAGTAATGCCCTGTTTATTACTACTAGTATGTAGGAGTTGCCCTGCAAATTGATGCATTGTTTTGTTAAATGGGATAATTTTTGTTATAGCAAGTATAGATGTTTTTCACTCCTGTTTTTATGACATGGACCCTCTGGTTGTATTTCAATTACTTGATTGAAATGCATCCATTGATTCTTCATGTTTAAGTAGTACTAGTTTCCTTAGCAGTTTTTGTATTGAATTATTTTTCCTGCCAACTTGTGTTTGGTAGATATTTGTGTATCCTTGCATGAGGACATGTTTTCATTCCCATTATGATAACATGGTTCCTTGTTTGCATTTTAGTACTTTACTTATTATGCTTGCTTGCATAGCAAACTTTTAGTAGAAACATGTCTATAGGATTCCTCCTTTTTAGCCATTGTTTCTATTGTTCTCACTATGAGAAATTGTGTGTTTTGTGATGAGTCTATTACCTTGTTACACTTGAGTAGGCTCACTGATTTGTAAAAGTAACTTTTGCAAATCATGTGTCTCATTTATTCTTGTTGTGAATCTAGGCTTAGCAGAGTAGCTACCTTATTCTTTTTGTGGTGTGGTTGATAGACCCATTGCCATGCTTATTTTTGTGCATGTTTTATATACTTTTAGTAGTCTCACCCAGGTGAAACTAAGTGTATTTTGGGCTTATTAAAATCTTGGTATGAGAGTGGCACACCCACTGAATCCATGATATTTAAGGTTGTGAGTTATTTTCCTCCAACCTTAAGTTGTCTTATTAAATGGCATTTCTGCCAAGTAGGATTGTTTGATTGTTTGCCTCAATTAATAATTGAGTGATAGGTTATTATTAGTTTCCTTTCTGTATGTATTGTTACGTATGTTTGCTTGCCTTGATTGGTTCTGAATGTGTGTCCTTTATTCCTCTTACGGCGTTAGAAAACGAAGAGGAAGGAAGTGTCGTGAAGCTCTGTTTCAGTCACTCCAACACCAGGGACACAAGAGATACCAGGCAAGCCATCCTGATGCTTGCTGATACAATACTTATCATTATCTATCATGCATGTTTTACCTCTGAAGTTTTACAAAAACTTGATTATCAAAACTATTTTTGATGTGGAATTTACTACTATACTATATTATAGGTTACTATCTTGCCAGTAGTTAAACTTGGTAATACCAAGCCCATAAGCCACCCTATGGTATTTATTACCATCAAATATACTAGTCCCTAAGTGGACACCCTAAAATTGTGATTCTACAAAACAAAGGCTTTACGGAAAAACCCGGAGAAAAGGCGGATCCTTGTTCTCCGGAGGAATGTGGAAGTGGTCATTTTTGAGAAAGTGGTGTTTTCAAAAATGACACATAACCTAGTCTTCGCCGGACAACCTTTATCGTACTGCCACCCTACCCCAACATGGGCAAGGGGCTTAACTTGAAGTTTGTTCTTATTAGTGTGTGCTATCTCAATGTGCTATAGGGGATGCGATCCTCTGAACCGAATGTCGTGGAGACATATAAAGTGTGGGATTAATTTTCCCTCCGGATGCATCGGTTGAGGCATCCTGGCTTGGCGGGGATTAGCTCGGTGCCGGGGATGTGGTGAAACTCAACTGAGAGATAGGCATATTCTAGCTTGAACATAGTGGATGGTTATGATCAGATACCTAATGTTTACATACTGTTGTTACAGTCCGTGATTGTTTCACGGGAGGTGTACTAGATCTGGTGGATGTGTACACCTCTGCAGAGTACAACTTTTTCGAAGAAGCCGCGTCCTCGGATATGGACAGTTGAATGGCCATGTAGCTAGCATTGTGTCAATGTTTTCAAAAGAGGAAGTTTTTGAAAAGGAATTTTTGGAAAGGAAGTGTTGAACTTGTGAAGTTCGGAAAGGCAATGGAAACTTATACCGTGGAGGTATCGTCGATGATGAAAAGCCAGATGATGTGATACAAAACAAAATGTTTTGCAAAGAAAACCTTTTCTACTCTAAGCAAGAATTCTGGAAACTGATTCCAAGAAGTTTTGCAAAGAGAAAATATTCTTTAACAAAACTTTACAAAACCTCTTGTACATGTGATATCTACAAGAGAAATAAAACTATATATTATTTTCCTTCTGAAGTATCTTCTTCAACGAAGATACAGATAAACCTGACTGCAACTGTGGTGTCATCATATATGAACACCATTGATAGTGAACCCTATTTATAGCCTACCTATTCCACCATATAAGCATATTTGCATGTTGGTAAGTGATATGATGGATGTCTTGCTGAGTACATTCAAATGTACTCATTATGGTTTCGCCCCTGGTATCTACTTATCAGATTTGGAGAAGGAGCCTCCAAAGGATATCTATGAAGAGAAGTACGGAGTTGACGGCTTTGCGAACTAGGATCGTCTCCGGGTCAGCAGCCTGTAGGTTAAGGCGTGACTTGGGCTCAACTACGTTGTGTTTTATTTGTCTTCCGCTGTGTTTGATAAGTTGCCTGCCCCATGTGGCAGTTGCGTTAAACTTGATCATGTGATCTTTTTTTGTAATACCTTTATGTATTCGTGTAATGGATGATGTATTTCTGTGTGCCAACTGTGTATGTTGTTCACGACTGATCTTTCTGGGATCGTGAATGTATGCATACGTAGGGTTTCAGACTGCCGGTCTGGGGTCCTTACAATATCTTCCATGGTGGAAAATAGAAATCAATCACAATTTAACACATGATAATTTCTCACATGTGCAGGGTTGGGGATTTTCATCCACAACCAAGGTGAAATGGGACCAGTGGGTTATGGGCCCACTAATACCAAGGAAAAAGAGGTACTAAGCTTCTGGTTACTCATGACAAAATTAGGATAACAAAATAAAATACTACAAAGCCATTCACTCTAGTGAAAACAACACTAGTGCATAATAATAACAAAACCTACATATGCCTCACTATAAAAAGACATGCAAGCTAACAGAGGTAGTAACTTCAAAATAACAGTACCAAAATGGTACTGGATCCATAGAAATCATAGCGCAAAAATTTAACAAAGCATTCACCCAAAGATCTAGGCATCACAAAAATTCCAATTAGTAAAACTAGAAGGAACCAATGCTATTTCATTTGTATTTCAGTTTTCCAAACATGCACACACTTTCTAAGGTAGAGGTACTGTAAGGAAACAAATTCATAACAAGTCCTAGAAACTTTATATAAGCTAGGAAGCAAGATCCAATCATCCACATCAATCATTTCACACAAGAACATTATTAAAAACAAAAACAGAATAGTGCTGTTTCTAGATCTGTCCACCAAAAATAATCTAGAGCTTAAAAAATTAATCTAAGCTAGGATATGATAGATCTAGTCAATACCAAACACATCCAATTGGATTTTCTCCAAAAAACATTTTTTAATTCCTTAAACAATTCAAAGAAAAAGCTACTAGTCCTTTAGTAATCTGGATGGCATTTTCATATTATAACTCACCTTGATGTGAGGTTAGGTGCATTGGATAGATATTTTCAATACCTATCCAGATCAGTTGAGTTTGTCTCATTTAGCCACACATTTTAAAAGCTATAGCTAAAACATTCTCACTGACAGTCTGAGGGACAACATTCATTGTGCTAAAAATACTGGTCCAAAAGTAGATCTGCAAAGTCTCCATGTTTTAGATTTCATTCCTTAAGGTTCATGAATTTTTACAGATTTTATTTCACCCGTTAAGTATTTTTACCACGTCCAAAGTGAAGGTACATGTTTTCTGTGCACAATTAAAAGAATAAACAAAATCAGCACACGGGCTGGATCTGCGAGGCGCGGCCCAACTAGGCGCGGGGCGGCCCGCTGCGCTTGCGCGCGCGCGGCAGGGCGCAGGAAACGTCCCGTTCAACCGCGGCCGTCGATCACAGATCGAACGGTCCGCGCGTTTCTTCCTCCCCCCGATCCTCTCTCTCTGAACCCGAACAGAAGGAAAAAGGAGATGGCCGTAGCGCTCACCGTGGGGCTCGGGAGAGGCTGTGGGCGCTCGGGGGTGGCTGCTGGGTGGTGTGGCTTCCAGGGGTGGCGACGGTGGTGGCCGGGGTGACCGCACGCGGTGGAACGCGGTCGGCGTCCGCGGAGGCGTCCGTGGATGGCGGCGGCACCTCCAGGGACTAGAGGGGATGGGGAGGTGTCTGGGGGGTTCAGGGAGGTGTGGGGGTTCGAGCTAGGGTAGTGGGAGGGGTTGGAAAGGTGGGGCTCGGGCAGAACCTTGGCCGAGGCCGTGGTGCTCTCGGGTGGCTAAGGCTCGATTAGGAAACGACCAGGGAGGCTAGGAGGGAAAATGAGAGGTGCAAGGAACTCAAGGGCATGGCCCTGGTATTTATAGCAAGGTCTGAACCTCAAGGGCAAAATGGGGAGCTCGGTTGGATGCCAACAATGGCATAGAGCAAACCCTAGGGCTTCTGGTCATTTCTACTCCGTGCACTGGCTTGCCCTAATCATCTAGCATGTGTGTGCAGGTTCTATCCAGGCCAAGGGTGCAAGTGGTGCAAGTTGCAACCAAAAATGGTCAATGGCATGGGCTCCACTTCTGCCACATTGGCACCTCTTCTCTCTCTAATAAGTTCAGGCCTAGGGCTTCTAGAAGGAACCCAATGCATTATTGGTCGAGTAGGAATGCTGGTCAACACACCAGGCTTGGTTGCACTTCCAAAAGATCAAGGGATCAACAAGAAAATCAAGGTGCAAAAGTGTATCTGCTACTGTTTACTGCAAAAATTCAGAAAATTCAGTCTAAGGACTTAGAAATTTTCGAAGTGTTGAAAACGGACAGAAAGTTGAAAAAGTTGGGTTTGTTTTCAGTGCTTAAATGATTCTCAAAATTTGTTTTCAAGGTATGGATTTGTTAACCATGTTATATACTTTCATAAACAACTTTGGAAAACAAATTTGAAATAAGTTAAGGCCATGAAAACATTGGAGGAAAAGGTATACTTCCTGTTTTTATCTGTTTCTCAAAAATGTCATTTTCTGCCTTAATTTTGTACCAAAAACACAACAAGCAAAAGATAGCTTTTATTTCTCCAAAAATAAAAGTGAGCTTATGGTTTTGTAGTATACATATCAAGGATTAATTAAAAGTCAAGATATCATAAAATAACAATTTAAAGCTTGGTGAAAACAATGGTAGAAAACAGGTATTTGGATTATTTTTCAGGAATTGTTTTCTATAGGAAAGTTTAAAGAAAACTTTCATAGATCATCTTGGAACTTGTTTCCTTTGATCCAACAAGGTTAAAAGTTTGTGTTAGGTTGCAAACCATAATGATCCAAGTCTTGGAATAAAAATCCCTTTAAGTAACATTATGAAAACATCAGGGGAAAACAAAATAGGAATATTTCTCAGAAACATAAGGTATTGGTTTTTTTATCAAGAAGAAAAACTTGAGTTGCAAATATGTTTTAGCACACAAGCATATGTTAGTTCAAACAATCATGTTGTTATAAAAAAATTTGCTGGCCCTAATTTTTGTCTTCTTGAGCATAGTCCAAGAGTCCAAAAACTGGGGTGTGACAGACCTTCCCCCCTTAAAAGAATCTCGTCCCGAGATTCGCAGGCTAACTAGAAGAGGGTATGGTCAAAACACAATGTTAGATGGTTTGTTTACAAACATGTGTTGATGGTTTGTAACATTATTTACAGGGGCTTCCCCCCTTTGGTTTTCCTAACCTAAATTCACAGGTAAATTATTTTTTTTCTTTTCAAGTTTTGTGGGTCATGTTTTAAACTTGAACTCAAGGTTTTTCCTCAAAACCATGTTATCAAGCCAGGGTGAGAAAGGTCAACTTGTTCCAGCAAAGTTGCTTTTCTAAGGTACCCCAAAACAAGAAATTTCACTTTTCTAAACTCGACAGGAAAGGTTCTGGCCACCCATAAGTGGTCACAGAAACCTAGTTTGGCAGGGTATAGGCTACAAACAGCTAGTAGGCTTTCCATGATTGGGAGGAAAACTCGGAAGCTAGAGGTACCCTGGTTTTTCTCCAGTGTTTTGCTGACGTGTGGGACTGGGCTCACTTGTCAGTCGATGCCCTCCGCGTTTTTCCTTCTCCTTGTGGCCTTTTCTTCTCATCAGGTGCGCACACTTTCAGCAATCAGGGTGTCCCACCCACTGTGAGTCCATGATGGGCTGACACCTCGCTGTAGGGCTGCTACGAGTGTGACAGGTCGATGCTCTAGCCACTTGGCGAAGAGGTGCGCGGTGTTTTCGCGCCATTTATGAGCACTGCGGCTGGATTCTTTGGCTCTTCCCGCGTAGTGCTTGACGAAGGAGGGAACTCTGCCCTTTCTGCTATAAAAAGGGCGGCTGTGTTCCTCCAAATCTCACCTCACGATGAGCTTCATTTCCCAGCTAATCAATGACTTCTTTAAGGAGTACGTCTCTCTGCTCGAGCGAGCAAATTTCTTGGAGCACTTACTCATCGTGCTATCCTTCAGCTGCTGCTTGGTGGGATCGGTCACAGTGATCCTGTTAGCCATGATCTTCGCATGCTGGGACATCCACGACTGGTGGTATGGTATCCGGACCAAGACCGTGGTGGAAGAAAGGCGAGTGGTGGCGTCGGTGGTTGCGCCAGTGGAGGCTCACGCTGGTGGCACTAAGCCTGGAAGACTGGAGGGAATCCGTCGTCGACTGACTCGGGGTTCTGCCTCAGGCGAGAGTAGCTCACCTTCAGACTAGGCTCTTACTTGAGAGAGGGTCTGGTAAGGTTAGGGTACACACCAACGTAGGTGTAGTGGTCTGTGCTGAAAACAGGCCTGTATCTTTTTTTCTTAGAATCTTTTTCTGTTGGTGTAATATTATACCCGGAGTAATGTATCTCTTTGGAGTTCCTAAAAGACTTGTAGTTCGAATAACTCTGTAAGACAGCAACAACCTTTTTGTGGCAAAAGCTTAATTTTACCCTGGAGGGTGGTATACCAAAGATTTGATGGAGGTTTTGGTTAGTATCGTTTAGATTTTATTTAGTCCGACGTGACACTTTTAGTGTTCCTTTTATGTCGGGGTTCTCAGGGCAAAACGGCAAGCAAGCAAGGGGGTTTACAGGTTTGTTTCGAAAACGTACCATTGGCATGAGTTGCAGATGCTTCTGCACCCTCAGCTTGGTCTCGTATTCCACTCATCAGATTCTTTCGTCTCTTATGTGATGGACCTTGGCGTTCTTGGGGTTCATCAGGATGAGCTAGAATATGGTTCTTCTTGGGACACCCACGAGCAAAGTGTCCTTCCTGTCCACAGGTAAAACAACCCGTGGTTTTAGGCTTGACCTTCACACGCCTCCTTGAAGATTGTGGCATCGCAGGCAAAACGCTGTGAGTCACCCATGAACTAGTTTCTCCTGGCGTTACTGTCTTCCTTTTGCGGCTTTCTCCAGCAAGCAGTTGCTGGTATTCTCTCATAAGGAAGGCAGTATCCTCAGCGTTCGTGGTGACAAGCTGAGTCAACTGTTCCAGGGCAACACGGGTGGCAAAGAGTTCAGCACGAGCGGCTTCACTTCCTTCCCTCAGCAGAGCAAACAGTTGAGCAACTGTCGGCCCGGGTGATGGAGGTAAATTGCGGGCCATGCTGAAGACAAGGAACGGTGTAAGGTGAAAACAACTAAAGGTGGTCCTCTTTTGAGAACTGGTGACACATACCGGCTCATAAAGGAGATGAGAACGATATGCACCACAACAACGAGCAAACGTCGAAGAAACAAACGCCAACTCAAACCAAGATTGACATATGCATGGAACAGAGTCTTAACAAGCACACCTCAACTTAAGGGTTCTCAAGGCTAAGCATAAGGCTTATAACACAGCTAGTACACACAAAGCTTTAACAGAGTTCACACCACACAGACAAACAAGCGTCTCAGAGGGGATTACACAACTCCTAACATCCTGGGGCAATCCTAAGTGATCGAGAAAGCGCGTAGCTGTTCCTCCAGTTCTTCCACTCTAGCCTTGTTGGCTGCAAGCTGAAGCTGAAGGGCTCTCACTCGTGTGCGGTGCTGGGAGTCAATGTACTTCATTTTCTTCTTCAGTACCTTGAGACGACGCTCGGTAACCGAAGATGCACCAAGACTGGCTTCTAGTTGGTCTATCTCTCTTCCTCGGAGGTCATGATCTGCCCTTACTCTATCAAGGGAGAGTTGGGTGTTGTACAGCTGTCCCTCCAGGTGCTCGAAGTGACGAGCAAACACAAAGTCTCCAGTGACTTCTACTGGCCTGTCATCCTCGTCGCGCCTTCCAAAGTACCTATAAGGGGATCCTGCAAACTTGTCGCGAAAGAAGTTTGCGAGCTTGGCAATGACCAGCTGCATTACCCTAAGGATGCCATCTTCCCAACTGCTCTCTACCACTTCCCAAATGATTTCTAGGGTTGATGGTGCTAGCAGAGGTGCACGGATGGTACAGACAACCAACCAGGACAATTCTCGTCCATCATGGTGAATCTGGGCTCCCTTCAACTCAGGTGTGGGTCGACCAATAAGATGAGCCATCTTGATCAAATCCTCCTCAAAACGGCGGTAGCAAGGTGCATGCGATCCCAGCCGGAAGGACTTGGTGAAGATAACTTCCATCTACACAGGATTTTAAAATGGGTTAAGTAATAGTGTGCAAAATTTTAAGATGCTCCCTTTTTATCTTGAGTGTAAGTACAGTTTTCTTGAAACCAGAGGGGATGGAGTATGGAATCCTTTTGAAAAATAATCAGCTTAATGACCTGGTTTGGTTTACTTCTGTTGTCAGGGTACTAGCTAACGTCCATGCTAACTAAGGTCTCCTAAGGTCAGGATAGCTCTGATACCAACTCTGTAGGGCCTGCCCTTCGAACCACTGTTCAAGGACACCCCTGATATGCATACATTCACGATCCCAGGAATTCAGTCGTGAACAACATGTCAAGTTGATACACAGATACAATATCCATTACACGGTTACACAACGCTTACAAGGACACATGGTCACATCACCAAGACCACACGGTTGTCACGCAGAACAACACACAACACACACACATCGGAAGACTAAACGCACACATAACGTGGAACAGCCCAAGTCACGCCTTCACCTACAGGCTGCTGACCCGGAGACGATCCTAGTTTGCATAGCCATCAGCTCCGTACTCCTCTTCGTCGATCTGCTTCTGAGACTCCTTCTCGAAGTCTGGCAAGTAGATACCAGGGGCGAAACCATAATGAGTACATTTGAATGTACTCAGCAAGACATCCATCATGTAACTTACCAAGGATGCAAGAATGCTTATATGGTGTAATAGGTAGGCTATAAATAGGGTTCACTATCAATGGTGTTCATATAGGATGACACCATGGTTGCAGTCAGGTTAATCTGTATCTTTGCTGAAGAAGATACTTCAGAAGATAATAGTATAGCTTTGTTTCTCTTGTCGATATCGCATGTACAAGAGGTTTTATAAAACTTTATTAGAAGAAAACTTTCTTCCCCTGCAAAACTTCTTGGAATCAATTTCCAGGTGTTTGCTTAGAGAAGAAGGATTTTCTCTGCAAAACTTCTTGTAAAACATCTCCTGGCTTTTCGTCCTCGGTACCTCCATGGTACAAGGTTTTTTCTTCTTTTCCGAACTTCCCGAGTTCAACAATCCTTTCTAAAATCATCTTTTTGAAAACATTGACACAATGCTAGCTACATGGCCATTCAACTGTCCATATCCGAGGACGCGGCTTCTTCGAAAAAGTTGTACTCTGCAGAGGTGTACACATCCACCAGATTCAGTACACCTGCCGTGAACGATCACGGACTGTAACAACAGTATGTGAAACATCAGATCACTGATCATAACTTTCCACTATGTTCAAGCTAGAATGCGTCTATCTCTCAGTTGAGTTCATTCTCCCCGGCAATCAAGTCCCACCCTGCCTAGACGGGAGCCTCAACGAATGCGTCCGGAGGGAAACTCAATCCCACACTTTATATGTCTCAACATTGGGAGTTTTGAGGACATTCGGTTCGAGGGATTCCGTCCCTTATAGCGTTGAGATAGAACACACACTAACAAGGACAAACTTCAAGTTAAGCCCCGTGCCCATGTTGGGGTAGGGTGGCAGTACGGTAAAGGTTGTCCGGCGAAGACTAGGTTATGTGTCATTTTTGAAAAAACACCATTTTCCCAAAAATGACCACTTCCTCATTCCTCCGGAGAATAAGGATCCGCCTTTTCTTCCGGGGTTTTCCATAAAGACTTTGTTTTGCAAAAACACAATTTTAAGGTGTCCACATAGGGACTAATATATCTGATGGTAATAAATACCAGATGGTGGCTTATGGGCTTGGTAACACCAAGTATCAACTACTGGCATAGTATATATAATAGTAGTTGTATTCACTCAAAAAAATAGTTTCTGGAAATCAAAGCTTTTGTAAAACTTTTCAGAAGTAAAACATGCATGATAGATAATGATAAGTGTATTATAACAGCAAGCATCAGGATGGCTTGCCTCAATCTCTTAATGTCCCTGGCCTTGAAGTAGCTTGAACTTGACGCACAGCTCCACAACTGCTTCTTCTTCTTCGTTTTCTACCGTCGTAAAAGAATACAAGACACACACTTAGGTCTAAAAGACACAACCAAGCTAAACAACACATACAGCAAGCAAAGGTATAATGGCGCCAACTCACAAACGTTATCGAGAAAACTGCCTCACATGGCTCTCAGGGCACAAAACTATCGTCAGACAAACATAAGGTTCAGGAAACCATATCCCACATCTTACATACCACAAATGGAGTGGTGTACCACTCTCATCACAAGGTATATGAGAAGCTAAAAATATAGCTTGTGGGTGCAAAAGGTTAGGTTACTAAGGTAAAAACAACAGACAGAACAATACCCATGGCCGTGGGTATTACTCACTACAAGCAACTATCACTTAATTGGGTTTATGATTTTTAGTTGGATGTCTTAGTCTCACAAGATACTCTTAAGCACAACAACAACAACACTAGCACAATAAACAACACAAGTATGACACTCATGCTAAGGTACCACTCAGACAATTTCCAAACAGCAGGTAAACACACCACAGATGAATAGGCTATTTATTTACTACCTTAATGTTTTCTTGAAGTTTTGGAATCCATCAATCATGAAAATTTAACAAACAACCAGTAGCTAATAACCAAAGGGTCAAGTCATAAAAATGATCTAAACACCATCTTCACCTAAGATAATACTCCTATCAAACAGGCATAAAAACAGGACTGCACTAATAGCATACTAATATGGAAAATCTGCACAAGCATGCTACAAGAATTAATTTTGTTCCACAACTATAGCACATGCAACTAAATAACTCATGGTATCATAACAGAAGTAATAACATCCTAAACATGCTATAATAAACTCATACACTCATAAAATAAAAGATGACAATACTATAGCAAAAATCACGATTTTCTAGTGGTGACACTAGTTCAGTACTAGAGAAGCAAACAATGCTATCATGATGCTTAAACCTAAGCAAGTAAGTCATGAATATAAATGTCACTAATAACAGTACACAAATCATACTCATGCTAGGAGGCAAGAACATCAAAATAATTCCATGAAACAACTATTAAGCATGCACAAATTAATTCTAGCAATTTCTGTTGTCTCACACAATTGCTAGCAAGCAAAACCTGGTATAACTCACACAACCAGTAGCTATGCACTTAAAGAAAAGTCATCTAAACCTTTTCAAAAATCCAAACACTCAATTTAAATCACTCACAAACATTCTATCAATAAAGAGGAATTTAGTTCATTAGCAAACAATTTAATTTAACTCTCACTAGTGAATCATTTCTTAACATGATACTCCTAAGGAATATTATGCTAACAAAATGGATCACATCTAACATACTAGTATCCTCTGATAAGAAATAAACTTCTCACTTGCATAAGTGAAAACAAACAATTATATCTTCCATGGTGGAAAATAGAAATCAATCACAATTTAACACATGATAATTTCTCACATGTGCAGGGTTGGGGATTTTCATCCACAACCAAGATCAAATGGGACCAGTGGGTTAAGGGCCCACTAATACCAAGGAAAAAGAGGTACTAAGATTCTGGTTACTCATGACAAAATTAGGATAACAAAATAAAATACTACAAAGCCATTCACTCTAGTGAAAACAACACTAGTGCATAATAATAACAAAACCTACATATGCCTCACTATAAAAAGACATGCAAGCTAACAGAGGTAGTAACTTCAAAATAACAGTACCAAAATGGTACTGGATCCATAGAAATCATAGCGCAAAAATTTAACAAAGCATTCACCCAAAGATCTAGGCATCACAAAAATTCCAATTAGTAAAACTAGAAGGAACCAATGCTATTTCATTTGTATTTCAGTTTTCCAAACATGCACACACTTTCTAAGGTAGAGGTACTTGTCGCACCCGGACTTCTAAAGGATACTTGCAGTTCCGTTGAACAGTAGATGATTGGATTACGGGGCTTACCGGCACCCGCATCTCTTACGAGTAGGCCAACACACGTATGTGTGACAACCAACCCCTACTGTTCATCGTCTACGTAAACCATCCCATAGAAATCAGGATACTACCATTGACGTACTTCATACCATACACACATGGTACGTCAACGGCGTTTAACAGAATGATAGCACAACATATCTCTAAGACACAAAAGATGGAAATAAGTTGCAAATAGCTCTCACTAGAGCAGAGATAGCAAATACAATCATCCAGAGGACACATGTCCCAACATAACATCATTACATCTCAGCGGAAGCATTTAAAAGGTCTGAGTACAGACAAAATCCAAATAGGCTTAAGAAGCCGGAAACGAAAAGACGGAGCCCATCCACGATGTCTCGGATCCTGTCCGGGTCCGCTATCTACTCGTCAACAGCCTCGTCGTACTCCACGTAGTAGCCACCATGGGGATCCTCGGAATCGTAGTCTGCGGAAACCACAGCCCCAAAGGGGTCAGTACATAAACGTACTGGCAAGCAAGACTCACAGTTCACCAAAATGTAACCCGTCAACACCAAGCACAGATGCTTTGGGTTCAACGGAAGAAAGGGTGATATGAAAGATGCGGCAGCGGGCTGCACTAACCAACTACAGAAACATACTACAACTTCTGGCTATCAGAAAGGAGATAAGATAGCGTGTCGTAACCAACTACAACTAACCACCAAACAAACCCATCCTGGATCTCGCCCCTTATCCAAAGATGCGATCCGAGGATAACTCACACAGTTGGATTAATGATGGTTCAGGTTATTGTGTCAATAAACCTATTACTAGTCAAGTTATTATGGTTAGGTGTAAGTTGTCTGAGTACTTGTTAGCCAGTACTTTCACCAAGTCGTCTCATAACCGCGGACAACACGGCTTCTCGAGAAGATTCATCCCTGCAGGGTGTGCTCCAGTACCCGTACACACTCGAGCCACCAACTAAAACTCAGGTGGACTCAACACGACTCGAACCATCTCTACAACCTGTCCTAGGAGCCACAGAGCTATAAGGTCCCGGCCAGTCCGACCTAACCTAAGCGCAAGGGTGAAAACCACACCCCCCGGCACCACAGGCCTCGCCCTATATGCATCATCATCCTCATAATCATCACCAACAGTAACCATGGGAGCGACCCATTCATGCTTATGCGCAAATGGAACACCCGAACTAAGTGTGGCTCTTCAGACAAACTGCGGATCAGGTCAAAGTCGAGGGGGGTTCCATACTACCACCCGGATGCGGTGAGCACGCTCATCATGGATCAGTAGACAAGACCCTTTTCCTAATTAGGGTCGACACTAGCAGGCCTCAAAACCACGCCGGGCCTCCTGCCGGTGCCTTAACATCAAATTATTATTTCCCATAACATTAACAGGTTGATTGTTTAACATCGAGCCCCAGAACATAATAGAATATGATAACAGAAGGTAACTGACAACAGACTCGAGCAACAACAACCCTAAGCATGCTAGTAAGACACGGGCACAAGCAACGGGGTTATAGGAGTGGAGGTGAGGCAATATCAGGTTTAAAGGATAACATGTGATAGGATCGAACAGAAGCAACGATTCATAGGGCTAGCAGAATAGACAACGGAAAGTATCGGTATCCAATGTTGAAAGGAACACGATGGTTCGTGTGAGTGAATACTTGCCTGCCAGCTCAGCAGCCTGGTACTGAGCTAAATCCTCTGAAGTAGTATCGTAAACCTCGTCTGTCTCAACGTCGTCGTCTATTCGAGAAGAAGCAAACAAACAACGCAAGGAGACAAACAATCAATAACATGGCATAGTGCACAATCATGGGATGATGCATGACAATTTAATTGATGCATCAGAAATAACTGGTTGACATGGTAACAATATTAAATAGACCCCTATGCAATTGGGGTTGCATATGGAAAGCCCATGAATTTAGGTTGAAATAATTGTTTTACAACTAATCAACAGGTGAAAGTGGATTAGCATCATGCATGGATGAGGAAAACAGAAAAATAACAACAATAGAATCAATTGGAAATAAGGTTTACCAATTTTGGAAATTCATTTATTAAGTTATGGAATTTTGGTTCCTTAAAGGTGTTACACAAGCATTTGTTGTTTTCACCAATTTTAATTGTTCAAAATAGATAACAAAGTTCATATTTCGAAAGAACACAAAATTTTAGATGGAATACATGTTTCAATTATTGAAAAAGGAAATAGAATGAATTACTTATGAATTAAACAAGTTTAAACAAGATTTAATTGAATTTAATTCAAGTATTAATATTAATTGAATTTTTATTTGTTCAAAACATCAAATAAAATTCATATTTGAAAAGGTTATGTTTTTCTGGTTTGAAAACATATTTTATATGTTCAAAAAGAAATTAATGTGACCAAGTTATGAATTTAGCAATTTAAAAGGTTTAATTAGAGCATTGAATTATTGCACCACTTTTAATTAGGAAAACATTAAACAAATTGCATTGAAAAGGTTGAAAACATGTAGCAAATGTTTCACTGAACATTTTGAGCTATTAGACATAATTTTTGGTTATTAATGAATTTATTATGCAATTTTCCATAAACATTCTTATTCTGCCCTTTTTAGTAAACAGAGGGAAACATGCTCAAAATTAATTCAATTGTGACCAAATAAAATACCAATGTGTAGAGTTTGTTAAGACAAATTTTTAGAGCCCAAGTTTGCCTAAATTGGATGAGCAGAACTAAAGTTATGAAATTCCAAAGTTTCCACTTTTTATTGCATTTTCAGTAATTAATTATTTAGTACAAAAATTGTTACAGCAACATATTGCAAACTTGACATTAACAGAAAGGGCTCAAGATTATGAATCCACAGGATTTTGAATCATTCAAATTGGAGTAATATTCAATTTGATATTGATTTTAGAGTTAATGCCTCAGATCTCTGTTTCTGAAATTCGGGCAGAAAGGAGAAAAAAAACAGAAATAAAAGGTGGGGCTTTGGGGGATCGAACCCAGGACCTGGGCTTGCGCGCAAGGGGCTGTGCCAGTTGGGCTGTGATCGAGTTCGTGACAGTACAAGGGGACGTGTGTGGATATGGTGCAGTTAGGAGCTATTGTTTAACTGAACCCGAAACAGACCCAGGTGCAGGTTCAGAACTGGACAGCGGACAGGGAGGGCGGCCGGCGATGGAGCAAGTGCGGCCGCTGTGGTGGCTCGCCGCGGCTCGCTGCCGTGTGCGTGCGGTGGCCGTGCTGTGGGCGGTTGCGAGCGAGGGCAGAGAGGGGAGGAGAGAGGGAGGAGACGAGGGCTCACCGCGAGGGATCGGAAGGAGGGGTCGGCGCAGCGGTGAGGGGCGACGGTGGCGGAAACCAGAGATGGCGGCGGCGATTCTCTCGATCCCGGGGAGAACCGAGGGCACGTGGCGGGAGAGGGAAGTGGGGCGGTTCCGTTCCCGACCCTAACACGGCCGGGAGGGCACCGTGGCGGCGGCGATCCGGAGAGGAAGGCGGCGGTGGAGGTGGCCTCGGTTACAGAGAGGAGAGGGCGGAGCAGAGAGAGGAATAGAGGAGGAAGACGGCGCTCGAGGGAGAGAGGGGTGGAGGAAGAATTTAGGGCACAGAGGGGCTCGGCCTCGAGCTAAAAGGAGGAGGAGGGAGAGGTCCTGGCCGTTGCCTGCCTGCACTGTCGACGTGGACTCCATGGATGTTCAGCCGTACAGAAGGTTAGGGACGATGGGGGGTAGCAGGCCTTGGGGCAGTTGGGCTGGCCCAAATGGGCTGACTGCCCCTTCATCCCTCTCTTTTATTTTTATTCTTTTCTGTTTATTCTTTTTTTTTTGCAGATTTGACAAAGGAGAGAAAAGGAGAGGGTTTATGGGTTAGCAAATTTTTTGGGACAATTTTTATTGATTAAGTATGGTAGTAGCAACAAGTACACACTTTGGTTTTCCAAAAAAATTTGAAATAGTTGATGTTTGCAATTTGATTGAATTTTGAATGAATTTGGGATTAAATGAAAAATTGAAACTTAATAAATGTAAAGTATTTAATTTCAAGTTTTAATGGAACAATTTATTTGTTTGTTTTGTAGTTTTTATTTGAAACATGTAACATAACAAGTATGAATAAAGGTTTGGATTTTTGTTTGAAATTCATATAGAAAACAAATGGAAACAAATGAAATCAAATGCAAAACAATTGCAAACAAAAGCAATTACTATGATGACATGATGCAAAGCCTAACTTAACAAGAAATAAAACATCTAGGGGGAGATTTTCATACTTGGGATGTTACAAAACGCCCCCCCCCCCCTTGAACGAATCGCGCCCCGAGATTCCTACTGCGAAGAGAAAATGTCCGGATACTTCTTGCGAAGATCCTCTTCGATCTCCCACGTTGCCTCTTTATCGGAATGATGCGACCATTGCACTTTTAAGGACTTGGTGCTCTTGTTGCGAGTCTTACGCTCGGTCTCATCGAGAATTCGAACAGGGTGCTCCTCATAAGAGAGATCTTCTTGCAGTTCAATGGAATCATGATCAACTGCACGATCTGGATCTTTGAAACACCTCTTGAGCTGTGACACGTGAAACACATCGTGCACCTTGGATAGTTTTTCTGGAAGTTTAAGACGATAGGCATTTTCCGCACGCCTTGAGAGAATGTTGAAAGTACCAATGTATCTTGGTGCAAGCTTTCCTTTCACACCAAAACGATGAGTGCCTCTGAGGGGAGTTACACGGAGATATGCTTTGTCACCAGGTGCATAGGTCATATCCCTGTGCTTGCTGTCATAGTAGCTTTTCTGACGAGACTGAGCAATCTTGAGATTGTCACAAATGTTGCGAACTTTCTCTTCGGCTTCCTTAACAATGTCAGGGCCTAAAAGTGAACGTTCACCAGCTCCAGACCAATTGATTGGACTCCTGCATCTGCGGCCATAGAGAGCTTCAAACGGTGCCATGCCTAGGCTTGCCTGGAAGCTGTTGTTGTAGGAGAATTCAGCATATGGAAGACATTCCTCCCATTTCATGCCAAAGGAGATACCACATGCTCTGAGCATATCCTCGAGAATCTGATTGACTCTTTCGACTTGCCCTTGAGACTGAGGGTGATAAGCTGTGCTGAACAGAAGTTTGGTGCCCAATGCTTCTTGAAAACTCTTCCAGAAATGAGAAGTGAATATACTTCCACGGTCTGAGCTTATTTCCAATGGAACACCATGAAGAGGAACAATCCTTGCTGTGTAGAGTTCTGCTAACTGGCTAGCTGAGATTGTCTCTTTGACAGCAAAGAAGTGAGCTACCTTAGTGAGACGATCAAGGACAACGAAGATTGCATCGTTGCCCTTCTTGGACTTTGGAAAACCAGTGACGAAGTCCATTTCAATCATGTCCCACTTCCACTCAGGGATTTTTAGAGGTTGTAGAAGACCGGCTGCTTTCTGATGAACTGCCTTAACACGTTGACAAACGTCGCATTCAGAAACGTATTGAGCAATTTCGCGTTTCATGCCAGACCACCAATACAGCGTCTTGAGATCCTGGTACATCTTTGTACTTCCAGGGTGTATGGAGAGAGGAGTTTCATGAGCCTCCTTGAGAATAACATCTTTGAGACTTTGAATTTGAGGAACTGCAATGCGTCCTTCGAAGAACACAGTTCCCTTGTCATCAATTGAGAAGCACTCATACTTCACATTGCCTGTTTTGATGTTATTTGCGATCTTCTTGATCTCAGCATCACGAAGTTGTTCAGAACGAATCTTGTCCTCGAGAGTTGGACTAGCTGTCAAGTTCGCAAGATAACCTTGAGGAACAAGACCAAGGTTGAGCTTCTGGAATTCTTCATGAAGTGGAGGTTGGCTTTCCATGATCATGAGATTATTGCAATACGACTTGCGACTGAGAGCATCGGTCATAACATTAGCCTTGCCTGGAGTGTAAGAAATGGTAAGATCGAAGTCTTTGATCTTTTCAATCCATCTCCTTTGCCTGAGGTTTAGATCTGGTTGAGTGAAGATGTATTTCAGACTCTTATGATCGGAAAAGATTTCAGTGCGATTACCCAACAAGTATTGTCTCCATTTCTTGAGGGCAAACACAACTGCTGCAAGTTCTAGATCATGTGTGGGATAATTGAGCTCATGTGCGTTCAACTGACGTGAAGCATAAGCCACAACTTGACGTTCTTGCATAAGAACTGCACCTAGACCTTGGAGAGAAGCATCACAGAATATCTGGAAAGGTTTGGTAGTATCTGGGCCAACCAGAACTGGTGTAGAAGTGAGTTTAGTCTTCAGGAGATTGAAACTTTCATCACATTGTGGAGACCAAACGAACTTCTTGTCCTTCTTTGTGAGATCAGTGAGAGGTTTGGCAATCTTGGAGAAGTTTTGGACGAAACGACGGCAATAGCTAGCCAAGCCAAGAAAACTTCTGACTTGCTTCACCGTCTTAGGAGGTTTCCAATCAACAATTGCCTTAACCTTTTCTGGATCAATGGCTATGCCCTTGGCAGAGATGACATGACCAAGGTAAGCAACTTCTGGAATCCAGAACTCACATTTGGAGAACTTGGCATATAGACGATGCTCGCGAAGCTTCATGAGAGTGAGACGAAGATGTTCTCCATGCTCTTCCTCGGATTTTGAGTAGACAAGAATGTCATCAAGATATACCACAACGAACTTGTCGAGGTATTCATGGAAGACAGAATTCATGAGTCGAGAGAAGGTCGCCGGTGCATTGGTGAGACCAAAGGACATGACGGTGTATTCATATAGATCGTAGCGAGTGGTGAAAGCTGTCTTTGGAATATCTTCCTTTCTGATCTTTATTTGATGGTAACCCATTCTCAAGTTCAGCTTGGAGAATATTGAGGCTCCATCAAGTTGATCAAAAAGATCATCGATACGAGGAATTGGATACTTGTTTTTGATGGTTTTCTCGTTAAGAGGACGATAGTCAACAACGAGTCTCTTTGTTTGATCCTTCTTCGCAACGGACAGAGTTGGGCAACCCCAAGCCGAGGAACTAGGTTGAATGTAACCTTTCTCCATGTACATATCGATTTGCTCCTTCAAAAACTTCAGTTCCGGAGGAGCTAACTTGTATGGATGCTTAGAGATTGGAGCAGTACCTGGTTCAAGTTCGATCA
The DNA here is from genome assembly GCA_028641055.1 of Alopecurus myosuroides. NCBI lineage: Eukaryota > Viridiplantae > Streptophyta > Magnoliopsida > Poales > Poaceae > Alopecurus > Alopecurus myosuroides. Next base: position 165,182,672 of record CM054062.1, read on the forward strand.
CAAACTCAACTGCTCTGTCAGGAGGCATTCCTGGCAATTCTTCTGGAAAGACATCGGGGAAGTCACAAACCACCGGAATAGTTTCAATAGATGGTAGAGGATTTGCATTGAGAGTGTAGAGTTGAACAACTGGATTTTCAGCATGGAAATAGACTATCTGGCCAGAAGGGTGTGTGATTTTGACAGACTTAGCAGGACAATCAATGACTGCTTTGTTGGCTACCAGCCAATCCATCCCAAGAATGACATCAATATCTGAAGAGTGGAGAGCTATCAGAGATGCCTGGAATGGAAGGTTTCCAATTTTGATCTCGATGTTCTGGCTAACTTTATTGCTTTCCCAGCTAGATCCCGGTGATTTCACTAGGAGAGGGATAGACAACTGTTCGAAGTTGATTCCACTGTTGTTTGCAAAGCATTGAGAGATGAAAGAGTATGAAGCACCAGAATCGAACAAGACTTTAGCACGAAACGAGTTCACAAGAAGTGTGCCCATTACAACCTCTGGAGATTCTTCTGCTCCCTGGGCCTTGACATGGTTCACCTTAACGGTTCTCACGCCAAGGTCGTTGCTGTTGTAGCAACCCAACGGAGGACCACGTATTCTTGTCGGGGTCGACCTGTGGCGAGGTGGAGGTGGAAAGAGGTGCCTTTGCGGACACTTATCGGAATAGTGGCCCGACTGTCCACACTTGTAGCATGTAACAACAGAACGAGGAGTTGTTGGACCTGGCTGAGATGGAGCACCTCCTGAAGATACCACTGGGGTGGGAGGGCGGGCAAGAAATCCTGCCGGGCTTGGCAAGCAGATGGGCGGTGTTGGAGTGGTATATGGAACCCAAACTCTTCGTTTTTGTGGAGGCATGATAGCTTATGATAGATTAGCCTGTTCGCGAGAGTGCTTACGAGATTCCTCAACCAACTTGCGCCCATGCTCTTCATTTAGAGCGATGTTAATGAGGTCCTCAAAATTCTTGGCCTTGACGTTGGTGAGAGCATACTTGAGTTCCGGGTTGAGACCCCTGTGGAACTTTGCCATCTTTCTCGCTTCCGTGGAGATTTCATCTCCGGCGTAGCGAGCCAGACGATTGAACTCTCTTTGGTATTCGAGAACGTCCAGATTGCCTTGTGTGAAAGAATAGAATTCCTCACGCATTCTCTCCATGATCCCATCGGGAATGTGATGGCGCACGAAGGCTTGCTTGAAATCCTCCCATGTGATTGCCACACTAGGACCTCTCATTTCTTGGAAATTCTCCCACCAAGACATGGATTGTCCACGGAGAAGGTAGGTCACGTAAGGAACACGGTCCTCGTCAGCCACATGAGCTACCATAAGAGTACGGTTCATTTCACGGAGCCAGTCATCATCATCCAATGGCTCGGAGGAGGTATCAAACGTGCGCGGATTGAGCTCAAGGAACTCCCGAATATACACCCGGGTGTTGCCATTACTCCCAAGGTCTTGGTTCTGCTGCATCTGCTTTATAACTTGTGTCATCTGAGACAGCACTTTCCCCATCTCAGGTGGCAGTGTGGGTTCTTCGTCACCACTTTCCATCCTGAAGAGGATACCAAGATTAACACACTAACCGGATAACAAAATCCAATATAAGTGCTTAAAAGGATTACTTCAGACGGTAAGTCGACAGCATAGAACAAGGATGGAGGTTAACAACGGATCAACAGATAAGTTGTTACAACGGAAGAGAAAGATTTGTGAAGGACGATATCGAAGCAACAACTGGGAAACAGGAGACCACAAACACCTGAGGTACTACGTAGAAACCCATCCGGGCTTCTAAAGGATCAATATCTACTGCTTAAGGAATAGAGGATCTGCTTCCGGGGCTTATTTGCCACCGTTCTCAATCGTGAGTAGGCAACATGATAAATCATGTCACAACCACCTCCATTCCTATGGTCTAGTAGATATAACCATCCTAGAGAAACCAGAATTCGTGAAAACCTAACTTGAAAGTTTAGATGAGAAAGAGAAAACAACGTTGCACTTCCTTACCAGAAAAGGGAGGGTGGGTGGGGAAAGAAATAAAATGGCAGAATTCCTACTCTCACGTTTCATTTTTCCTATATAGCTACAAAATAGTTTCTAGACTCAACTGCGACCAGTAAAAGGGATCCTACAGGCAGACAGGCTCTGATACCATTTGTCGCACCCGGACTTCTAAAGGATACTCGCAGTTCCGTTGAACAGTAGATGATTGGATTACGGGGCTTACCGGCACCCGCATCTCTTACGAGTAGGCCAACACACGTATGTGTGACAACCAACCCCTACTGTTCATCGTCTACGTAAACCATCCCATAGAAATCAGGATACTACCATTGACGTACTTCATACCATACACACATGGTACGTCAACGGCGTTTAACAGAATGATAGCACAACATATCTCTAAGACACAAAAGATGGAAATAAGTTGCAAATAGCTCTCACTAGAGCAGAGATAGCAAATACAGTCATCCAGAGGACACATGTCCCAACATAACATCATTACATCTCAGCGGAAGCATTCAAAAGGTCTGAGTACAGACAAAATCCAAATAGGCTTAAGAAGCCGGAAACGAAAAGACGGAGCCCATCCACGATGTCTCGGATCCTGCCCGGGTCCGCTATCTACTCGTCAACAGCCTCGTCGTACTCCACGTAGTAGCCACCATGGGGATCCTCGGAATCGTAGTCTACGGAAACCACAGCCCCAAAGGGGTCAGTACATAAACGTACTGGCAAGCAAGACTCACAGTTCACCAAAATGTAACCCGTCAACACCAAGAACAGATGCTTTGGGTTCAACGGAAGAAAGGGTGATATGAAAGATGTGGCAGCGGGCTGCACTAACCAACTACAGAAACATACTACAACTTCCGGCTATCAGAAAGGAGATAAGATAGTGTGTCGTAACCAACTACAACTAACCACCAAACAAACCCATCCTGGATCTCGCCCCTTATCCAAAGAAGCGATCCGAGGATAACTCACACAGTTGGATTAATGATGGTTCAGGTTATTGTGTCAATAAACCTATTACTAGTCAAGTTATTATGGTTAGGTGTAAGTTGTCTGAGTACTTGTTAGCCAGTACTTTCACCAAGTCGTCACATAACCGCGGACAACACGGCTTCTCGAGAAGATTCATCCCTGCAGGGTGTGCTCCAGTACCCGTACACACTCGAGCCACCAACTAAAACTCAGGTGGACTCAACACGACTCGAACCATCTCTACAACCTGTCCTAGGAGCCACGGAGCTATAAGGTCCCGGCCAGTCCGACCTAACCTAAGCGCAAGGGTGAAAACCACACCCCCCGGCACCACAGGCCTCGCCCTATATGCATCATCATCCTCATAATCATCACCAACAGTAACCATGGGAGCGACCCATTCATGCTTATGCGCAAATGGAACACCCGAACTAAGTGTGGCTCTTCGGACAAACTGCGGATCAGGTTAAAGTCGAGGGGGGTTCCATACTACCACCCGGATGCGGTGAGCACGCTCATCATGGATCAGTAGACAAGACCCTTTTCCTAATTAGGGTCGACACTAGCAGGCCTCAAAACCACGCTGGGCCTCCTGCCCGTGCCTTAACATCAAATTATTATTTCCCATAACATTAACAGGTTGATTGTTTAACATCGAGCCCCAGAACATAATAGAATATGATAACAGAAGGTAACTGACAACAGACTCGAGCAACAACAACCCTAAGCATGCTAGTAAGACACGGGCACAAGCAACGGGGTTATAGGAGTGGAGGTGAGGCAATATCAGGTTTAAAGGATAACATGTGATAGGATCGAACAGAAGCAACGATTCATAGGGCTAGCAGAATAGACAACGGAAAGTATCGGTATCCAATGTTGAAAGGAACACGATGGTTCGTGTGAGTGAATACTTGCCTGCCAGCTCAGCAGCCTGGTACTGAGCTAAATCCTCTGAAGTAGTATCGTAAACCTCGTCTGTCTCAACGTCGTCGTCTATTCGAGAAGAAGCAAACAAACAACGCAAGGAGACAAACAATCAATAACATGGCATAGTGCACAATCATGGGATGATGCATGACAATTTAATTGATGCATCAGAAATAACTGGTTGACATGGTAACAATATTAAATAGACCCCTATGCAATTGGGGTTGCATATGGAAAGCCCATGAATTTAGGTTGAAATAATTGTTTTACAACTAATCAACAGGTGAAAGTGGATTAGCATCATGCATGGATGAGGAAAACAGAAAAATAACAACAATAGAATCAATTGGAAATAAGGTTTACCAATTTTGGAAATTCATTTATTAAGTTATGGAATTTTGGTTCCTTAAAGGTGTTACACAAGCATTTGTTGTTTTCACCAATTTTAATTGTTCAAAATAGATAACAAAGTTCATATTTGGAAAGAACACAAAATTTTAGATGGAATACATGTTTCAATTATTGAAAAAGGAAATAGAATGAATTACTTATGAATTAAACAAGTTTAAACAAGATTTAATTGAATTTAATTCAAGTAATAATATTAATTGAATTTTTATTTGTTCAAAACATCAAATAAAATTCATATTTGAAAAGGTTATGTTTTTCTGTTTTGAAAACATATTTTATATGTTCAAAAAGAAATTAATTTGACCAAGTTATGAATTTAGCAATTTAAAAGGTTTAATTAGAGCATTGAATTATTGTACCACTTTTAATTAGGAAAACATTAAACAAATTGCATTGAAAAGGTTGAAAACATGTAGCAAATGTTTCACTGAACATTTTGAGCTATTAGACGTAATTTTTGGTTATTAATGAATTTATTATGCAATTTTCCATAAACATTCTTATTCTGCCCTTTTTAGTAAACAGAGGGAAACATGCTCAAAATTATTTCAATTGTGACCAAATAAAATACCAATGTGTAGAGTTTGTTAAGAAAAAATTTTAGAGCCCAAGTTTGCTTAAATTGGATGAGCAGAACTAAAGTTATGAAATTCCAAAGTTTCCACTTTTTATTGCATTTTCAGTAATTAATTATTTAGTGCAAAAATTGTTACAGCAACATATTGCAAACTTGACATTAACAGAAAGGGCTCAATATTATGAATCCACAGGATTTTGAATCATTCAAATTGGAGTAATATTCAATTTGATATTGATTTTAGAGTTAATGCCTCAGATCTCTGTTTCTGAAATTCGGGCAGAAAAAGAAAAAAAACAGAAATAAAAGGTGGGGCTTTGGGGGATCGAACCCAGGACCTGGGCTTGCGCGCAAGGGGCTGTGCCAGTTGGGCTGTGCTCGAGTTCTTGACAGTACAAGGGGACGTGTATGGATATGGTGCAGTTAGGAGCTATTGTTTAACTGAACCCGAAACAGACCTAGGTGCAGGTTCAGAACTGGACAACGGACAGGGAGGGCGGCCGGCGATGGAGCAAGTGCGGCCGCTGTGGTGGCTCGCCGCGGCTCGCTGCCGTGTGGGTGCGGTGGCCGTGCGGTGGCCGTGCTGTGGGCGGTTGCGAGCGAGGGCAGAGAGGGGAGGAGAGAGGGAGGAGACGAGGGCTCACTGCGAGGGATCGGAAGGAGGGGTTGGTGCAGCGGTGAAGGGCGACGGTGGCGGAAACCGGAGATGGCGGCGGCGATTCTCTCGATCCCGGGGAGAACCGAGGGCACGTGGCGGGAGAGGGAAGTGGGGCGGTTCCGTTCCCGGCCCTAACACGGCCGGGAGGGCACCGTGGCGGCGGCGATCCGGAGAGGAAGGCGGCGGTGGAGGTGGCCTCGGTTACATAGAGGAGAGGGCGGAGCAGAGAGAGAGGAATAGAGGAGGAAGACGGCGCTCGAGGGAGAGAGGGGTGGAGGAAGAATTTAGGGCACAGAGGGGCTCGGCCTCGAGCTAAAAGGAGGAGGAGGGAGAGGTCCTGGCCGTTGCCTGCCTGCACTGTCGACGTGGACTCCATGGATGTTCAGCCGTACAGAAGGTTAGGGACGATGGGGGGTAGCAGGCCTTGGGGCAGTTGGGCTGGCCCAAATGGGCTGACTGCCCCTTCATCCCTCTCTTTTATTTTTATTCTTTTCTGTTTATTCTTTTTTTTGCAGATTTGACAAAGGAGAGGGTTTATGGGTTAGCAAATTTTTTGGGACAATTTTTATTGATTAAGTATGGTAGTAGCAACAAGTACACACTTTGGTTTTCCAAAAAAAATTGAAATAGTTGATGTTTGCAATTTGATTGAATTTTGAATGAATTTGGGATTAAATGAAAAATTGAAACTTAATTAATGTAAAGTATTTAATTTCAAGTTTTAATGGAACAATTTATTTGTTTGTTTTGTAGTTTTTATTTGAAACATGTAACATAACAAGTATGAATAAAGGTTTGAATTTTTTTTTGAAATTCATATAGAAAACAAATGGAAACAAATGAAATCAAATGCAAAACAATTGCAAACAAAAGCAATTACTATGATGACATGATGCAAAGCCTAACTTAACAAGAAATAAAACATCTAGGGGGAGATTTTCTTACTTGGCATGTTACAGTACTGTAAGGAAACAACTTCATAACAAGTCCTAGAAACTTTATACAAGCTAGGAAGCAAGATCCAATCATCCACATCAATCATTTCACACAAGAACATTATTAAAAACAAAAACAGAATAGTGTTGTTTCTAGATCTATCCACCAAAAATAATCTAGAGCTTCAAAAATTAATCTAAGCTAGGATATGATAGATCTAGTCAATACCAAACACATCCAATTGGATTTTCTCCAAAAAACATTTTTTAATTCCTTAAACAATTCAAAGAAAAAGCTACTAGTCCTTTAGTAATCTGGATTTCATTTTCATATTATAACTCACCTTGATGTGAGGTTATGTGCATTGGATAGATATTTTCAATACCTATCCAGATCAGTTGAGTTTGTCTCATTTAGCCACACATTTTAAAAGCTATAGCTAAAACATTCTCACTGACAGTCTGAGGGAAAACATTCATTGTGCTAAAAATACTGGTCCAAAAGTAGATCTGAAAGTCTCCATGTTTTAGATTTCATTCCTTAAGGTTCATGAATTTTTACAGATTTTATTTCACCCGTTAAGTATTTTTACCACGTCCAAAGTGAAGGTACATGTTTTCTGTGCACAATTAAAAGAATAAACAAAATCAGCACACGGGCTGGATCTGCGAGGCGCGGCCCAACTAGGTGTGGGGCGGCCCGCTACGCTTGCGCGCGCGCGGCAGGGCACGGGAAACGTCCCGTTCAACCGCGGCCGTCGATCACAGATCGAACGGTCCGCGCGTTTCTTCCTCCCCCCGATCCGCTCTCTCTGAACCCGAACAGAAGGAAAAAGGAGATGGCCGTAGCGCTCACCGTGGGGCTCGGGAGAGGCTGTGGGCGCTCGGGGGTGGCTGCTGGGTGGTGTGGCTTCCAGGGGTGGCGACGGTGGTGTCCGGGGTGACCGCACGTGGTGGAACGCGGTCGGCGTCCGCGGCGGCGTCCGTGGATGGCGGCGGCGCCTCCAGGGACTAGAGGGGATGGGGAGGTGTCTGGGGGTTTCAGGGAGGTGTGGGGTTCGAGCTAGGGTAGTGGGAGGGGTTGGAAAGGTGGGGCTCGGGCAGAACCTTGGCCGAGGCCGTGGTGCTCTCGGGTGGCTAAGGCTCGAGCTCAAAAGGCTCTAGAGGCAGGGGCTCGGGTAGGAAACGACCAGGGAGGCTAGGAGGGAAATGAGAGGTGCAAGGAACTCATGGGCATGGCCCTGGTATTTATAGCAAGGTCTGAACCTCAAGGAAAAAATGGGGAGCTCGGTTGGATGCCAACAATGGCATAGAGCAAACCCTAGGGCTTCTGGTCATTTCTACTCCGTGCACTGGCTTGCCCTAATCATCTAGCATGTGTGTGCAGGTTCTATCCAGGCCAAGGGTGCAAGTGGTGCAAGTTGCAACCAAAAATGGTCAATGGCATGGGCTCCACTTCTGCCACATTGGCACCTCTTCTCTCTCTAATAAGTTCAGGCCTAGGGCTTCTAGAAGGAACCCAATGCATTATTGGTCGAGTCGGAATGCTGGTCAACACACCAGGCTTGGTTGCACTTCCAAAAGATCAAGGGATCAACAAGAAAATCAAGGTGCAAAAGTGTATCTGCTACTGTTTACTGCAAAAATTCAGAAAATTCAGTCTAAGGACTTAGAAATTTTCGAAGTGTTGAAAACAGACAGAAAGTTGAAAAAGTTGGGTTTGTTTTCAGTGCTTAAATGATTCTCAAAATTTGTTTTCAAGGTATGGATTTGTTAACCATGTTATATACTTTCATAAACAACTTTGGAAAACAAATTTGAAATAAGTTAAGGCCATGAAAACATTGGAGGAAAAGGTATACTTCCTGTTTTTATCTGTTTCTCAAAAATGTCATTTTCTGCCTTAATTTTGTACCAAAAACACAACAAGCAAAAGATAGCTTTTATTTCTCCAAAAATAAAAGTGATCTTATGGTTTTGTAGTATACATATCAAGGATTAATTAAAAGTCAATATATCATAAAATAACAATTTAAAGCTTGGTGAGAACAATGGTAGAAAACAGGTATTTGGATTATTTTTCAGGAATTGTTTTCTATAGGAAAGTTTAAAGAAAACTTTCATAGATCATCTTGGAACTTGTTTCCTTTGATCCAACAAGGTTAAAAGTTTGTGTTAGGTTGCAAACCATAATGATCCAAGTCTTGGAATAAAAATCCCTTTAAGTAACATTATGAAAACATCAGGGGAAAACAAAATAGGAATATTTCTCAGAAACATAAGGTATTGGTTTTTTTATCAAGAAGCAAAACTTGAGTTGCAAATATGTTTTAGCACACAAGCATATGTTAGTTCAAACAATCATGTTGTTATAAAAAAAAATTGCTGGCCCTAATTTTTGTCTTCTTGAGCATAGTCCAAGAGTCCAAAAACTGGGGTGTGACAGACCTTCCCCCCTTAAAAGAATCTCGTCCCGAGATTCGCAGGCTAACTAGAAGAGGGTATGGTCAAAACACAATGTTAGATGGTTTGTTTACAAACATGTGTTGATGGTTTGTAACATTATTTACAGGGGCTTCCCCCCTTTGGTTTTCCTAACCAAAATTCACAGGTAAATTATTTTTTTCTTTTCAAGTTTTGTGGGTCATGTTTTAAACTTGAACTCAAGGTTTTTCCTCAAAACCATGTTATCAAGCCAGGGTGAGAAAGGTCAACTTGTTCCAGCAAAGTTGCTTTTCTAAGGTACCCCAAAACAAGAAATTTCACTTTTCTAAACTCGACAGGAAAGGTTCTGGCCACCCATAAGTGGTCACAGAAACCTAGTTTGGCAGGGTATAGGCTACAAACAGCTAGTAGGCTTTCCATGATTGGGAGGAAAACTCGGAAGCTAGAGGTACCCTGGTTTTTCTCCAGTGTTTTGCTGACGTGTGGGACTGGGCTCACTTGTCAGTCGATGCCCTCCGCGTTTCTCCTTCTCTTTGTGGCCTTTTCTTCTCATCAGGTGCGCACACTTTCAGCAATCAGGGTGTCCCGCCCACTGTGAGTCCATGATGGGCTGACACCTCGCTGTAGGGCTGCTACGAGTGTGACAGGTCGATGCTCTAGCCACTTGGCGAAGAGGTGCGCGGTGTTTTCGCGCCATTTATGAGCACTGCGGCTGGATTCTTTGGCTCTTCCCGCGTAGTGCTTGACGAAGGAGGGAACTCTGCCCTTTCTGCTATAAAAAGGGTGGCTGTGTTCCTCCAAATCTCACCTCACGATGAGCTTCATTTCCCAGCTAATCAATGACTTCTTTAAGGAGTACGTCTCTCTGCTCGAGCGAGCAAATTTCTTGGAGCACTTCCTCATCGTGCTATCCTTCAGCTGCTGCTTGGTGGGATCGGTCACAGTGATCCTGTTAGCCATGATCTTCGCATGCTGGGACATCCACGACTGGTGGTATGGTATCCGGACCAAGACCGTGGTGGAAGAAAGGCGAGTGGTGGCGTCGGTGGTTGCGCCAGTGGAGGCTCACGCTGGTGGCACTAAGCCTGGAAGACTGGAGGGAATCCGTCGTCGACTGACTCGGGGTTCTGCCTCAGGCGAGAGTAGCTCACCTTCAGACTAGGCTCTTACTTGAGAGAGGGTCTGGTAAGGTTAGGGTACACACCAACGTAGGTGTAGTGGTCTGTGCTGAAAACAGGCCTGTATCTTGTTTTCTTAGAATCTTTTTCTGTTGGTGTAATCTCAAACCCGGAGTAATGTATCTCTTTGGAGTTCCTAAAAGACTTGTAGTTCGAATAACTCTGTAAGACGGCAACAACCTTTTTGTGGCAAAATCTTAATTTTACCCTGGAGGGTGGTATACCAAAGATTTTATGGAGGTTTTGGTTAGTATCGTTTAGATTTTATTTAGTCCGACGTGACACTTCTAGTGTTCCTTTTATGTCGGGGTTCTCAGGGCATAACGGCAAGCAAGCAAGGGGGTTTACAGGTTTGTTTCAAAAATGTACCATTGGCATGAGTTGCAGATGCTTCTGCACCCTCAGCTTGGTCTCGAGGTCCACTCATCAGATTCTTTCGTCTCTTATGCGATGGACCTTGGCGTTCTTGGGGTTCATCAGGATGAGCTAGAATATGGTTCTTCTTGGGACACCCACGAGCAAAGTGTCCTTCCTGTCCACAGGTAAAACAACCCGTGGTTTTAGGCTTGACCTTCACACGCCTCCTTGAAGATTGTGGCATCGGAGGCAAAACGCTGTGAGTCACCCATGAACTAGTTTCTCCTGGCGTTACTGTCTTCCTTTTGCGGCTTTCTCCAGCAAGCAGTTGCTGGTATTCTCTCATAAGGAAGGCAGTATCCTCAGCGTTCGTGGTGACAAGCTGAGTCAACTGTTCCAGGGCAACACGGGTGGCAAAGAGTTCAGCACGAGCGGCTTCACTTCCTTCCCTCAGCAGAGCAAACAGTTGAGCAACTGTCGTCTCGGGTGATGGAGGTAAATTGCGGGCCATGCTGAAGACAAGGAACGGTGTAAGGTGAAAACAACTAAAGGTGGTCCTCTTTTGAGAACTGGTGACACATACCGGCTCATAACAGAGATGAGAACGATATGCACCACAACAACAAGCAAACGTCGAAGAAACAAACGCCAACTCAAACCAAGATTGACATATGCATGGAACAGAGTCTTAACAAGCACACCTCAACTTAAGGGTTCTCAAGGCTAAGCATAAGGCTTATAACACAGCTAGTACACACAAAGCTTTAACAGAGTTCACACCACACAGACAAACAAGCGTCTCAGAGGGGATTACACAACTCCTAACATCCTGGGGCAATCCTAAGTGATCGAGAAAGCGCGTAGCTGTTCCTCCAGTTCTTCCACTCTAGCCTTGTTGGCTGCAAGCTGAAGCTGAAGGGTTCTCACTCGTGTGCGGTGCTGGGAGTCAATGTACTTCATTGTCTTCTTCAGTACCTTGAGACGATGCTCGGTAACCAAAGATGCACCAAGACTGGCTTCTAGTTGGTATATCTCTCTTCCTCGGAGGTCATGATCTTCCCTTACTCTATCAAGGGAGAGTTGGGTGTTGTACAGCTGTCCCTCCAGGTGCTGGAAGTGACGAGCAAACACAAAGTCTCCAGTGACTTCTACTGGCATGTTATCCTCGTCGCGCCTTCCAAAGTACCTATAAGGGGTTCCTGCAAACTTGTCGCGAAAGAAGTTCGCGAGCTTGGCAATGACCAGCTGCATTACCCTAAGGATGCCATCTTCCCAACTGCTCTCTACCACTTCCCAAATGATTTCTGGGGTTGATGGTGCTAGCAGAGGTGCACGGATGGTACAGACAACCAACCAGGACAATTCTCGTCCATCATGGTGAATCTGGGCTCCCTTAACTCAGGTGTGGGTCGACCAATAAGATGAGCCATCTTGATCAAATCCTCCTCAAAACGGCGGTAGCAAGGTGCATGCGATCCCAGCCGGAAGGACTTGGTGAAGATAACTTCCATCTACATAGGATTTTAAAATGGGTTAAGTAATAGTGTGCAAAATTTTAAGATGCTCCCTTTTTATCTTGAGTGTAAGTAGATTTTTCTTGAAACCAGAGGGGATGGAGTATGGAATCCTTTTGAAAAATAATCAGCTTAATGACCTGGTTTGGTTTACTTCTGTTGTCAGGGTACTAGCTAACGTCCATGCTAACTAAGGTCTCCTAAGGTCAGGATAGCTCTGATACCAACTCTGTAGGGCCTGCCCTTCGAACCACTGTTCAAGGACACCCCTGATATGCATACATTCACGATCCCAGGAATTCAGTCGTGAACAACATATCAAGTTGATACATAGATATAGTATCCATTACACGGTTACACAACGCTTACAAGGACACATGGTCACATGACCAAGACCACACGGTTGTCACGCAGGACAACACACAACACACACACAGCGGAAGACTAAACGCACACATAACGTGGAACAGCCCAAGTCACGCCTTCACCTACAGGCTGCTGACCCGGAGACGATCCTAGTTTGCATAGCCATCAGCTCCGTACTCCTCTTCGTCGATCTGCTTCTGAGACTCCTTCTCGAAGTCTGGCAAGTAGATACCAGGGGCGAAACCATAATGAGTACATTTGAATGTACTCAGCAAGACATCCATCATGTAACTTACCAAGGATGCAAGAATGCTTATATGGTGTAATAGGTAGGCTATAAATAGGGTTCACTATCAATGGTGTTCATATAGGATGACACCATGGTTGCAGTCAGGTTAATCTGTATCTTTGCTGAAGAAGATACTTCAGAAGAAAATAGTATAGCTTTGTTTCTCTTGTCGATATCGCATGTACAAGAGGTTTTATAAAACTTTATTAGAAGAAAACTTTCTTCCCCTGCAAAACTTCTTGGAATCAATTTCCAGGTGTTTGCTTAGAGAAGAAGGATTTTCTCTGCAAAACTTCTTGTAAAACATCTCCTGGCTTTTCGTCCTCGGTACCTCCATTGTACAAGGTTTTTTCTTCTTTTCCGAACTTCCCGAGTTCAACAATCCTTTTTAAAATCATCTTTTTGAAAACATTGACACAATGCTAGCTACATGGCCATTCAACTGTCCATATCCGAGGACGCGGCTTCTTCGAAAAAGTTGTACTCTGCAGAGGTGTACACATCCACCAGATTCAGTACACCTGCCGTGAACGATCACGGACTGTAACAACAGTATGTGAAACATCAGATCACTGATCATAACTTTCCACTATGTTCAAGCTAGAATGCGTCTATCTCTCAGTTGAGTTCATTCTCCCGGGCAATCAAGTCCCACCCTGCCTAGACGGGAGCCTCAACGAATGCGTCCGGAGGGAAACTCAATCCCACACTTTATATGTCTCAACATTGGGAGTTTTGAGGACATTCGGTTCGAGGGATTCCGTCCCTTATAGCGTTGAGATAGAACACACACTAACAAGGACAAACTTCCAGTTAAGCCCCGTGCCCATGTTGGGGTAGGGTGGCAGTACGGTAAAGGTTGTCCGGCGAAGACTAGGTTATGTGTCATTTTTGAAAAAACACCATTTTCCCAAAAATGACCACTTCCTCATTCCTCCGGAGAATAAGGATCCGCCTTTTCTTCCGGGGTTTTCCATAAAGACTTTGTTTTGCAAAAACACAATTTTAAGGTGTCCACATAGGGACTAATATATCTGATGGTAATAAATACCAGATGGTGGCTTATGGGCTTGGTAACACCAAGTATCAACTACTGGCATAGTATATATAATAGTAGTTGTATTCACTCAAAAAAATAGTTTCTGGAAATCAAAGCTTTTGTAAAACTTTTCAGAAGTAAAACATGCATGATAGATAATGATAAGTGTATTATAACAGCAAGCATCAGGATGGCTTGCCTCAATCTCTTAATGTCCCTGGCCTTGAAGTAGCTTGAACTTGACGCACAGCTCCACAACTGCTTCTTCTTCTTCGTTTTCTACCGTCGTAAAAGAATACAAGACACACACTTAGGTCTAAAAGACACAACCAAGCTAAACAACACATACAGCAAGCAAAGGTATAATGGCGCCAACTCACAAACGTTATCGAGAAAACTGCCTCACATGGCTCTCAGGGCACAAAACTATCGTCAGACAAACATAAGGTTCAGGAAACCATATCCCACATCTTACATACCACAAATGGAGTGGTGTACCACTCTCATAACAAGGTATATGAGAAGCTAAAAATATAGCTTGTGGGTGCAAAAGGTTAGGTTACTAAGGTAAAAACAACAGACAGAACAATACCCATGGCCGTGGGTATTACTCACTACAAGAAACTATCACTTAATTGGGTTTATGATTTTTAGTTGGATGTCTTAGTCTCACAAGATACTCTTAAGCACAACAACAACACTAGCACAATAAACAACACAAGTATGACACTCATGCTAAGGTACCACTCAGACAATTTCCAAACAGCAGGTAAACACACCACAGATGAATAGGCTATTTATTTACTACCTTAATGTTTTCTTGAAGTTTTGGAATCCATCAATCATGAAAATTTAACAAACAACCAGTAGCTAATAACCAAAGGGTCAAGTCATAAAAATGATCTAAACACCATCTTCACCTAAGATAATACTCCTATCAAACAGGCATAAAAACATGACTGCACTAATAGCATACTAATATGGAAAATCTGCACAAGCATGCTACAAGAATTAATTTTGTTCCACAACTATAGCACATGCAACTAAATAACTCATGGTATCATAACATAAGTAATAACATCCTAAACATGCTATAATAAACTCATACACTCATAAAATAAAAGATGACAATACTATAGCAAAAATCACCATTTTCTAGTGGTGACACTAGTTCAGTACTAGAGAAGCAAACAATGCTATCATGGTGCTTAAACCTAAACAAGTAAGTCATGAATATAAATGACACTAATAACAGTACACAAATCATACTCATGCTAGGAGGCAAGAACATCAAAATAATTCCATGAAACAACTATTAAGCATGCACAAATTAATTCTAGCAATTTCTGTTGTCTCACACAATTGCTAGAAAGCAAAACCTGGTATAACTCACACAACCAGTAGCTATGCACTTAAAGAAAAGTCATCTAAACCTTTTCAAAAATCCAAACACTCAATTTAAATCACTCACAAACATTCTATCAATAAAGAGGAATTTAGTTCATTTGCAAACAATTTAATTTAACTCTCACTAGTGAATCATTTCTTAACATGATACTCCTAAGGAATATTATGCTAACAAAATGGATCACATCTAACATACTAGTATCCTCTGATAAGAAATAAACTTCTCACTTGCATAAGTGAAAACAAACAATTATATCTTCCATGGTGGAAAATAGAAATCAATCACAATTTAACACATGATAATTTCTCACATGTGCAGGGTTGGGGATTTTCATCCACAACCAAGATCAAATGGGACCAGTGGGTTAAGGGCCCACTAATACCAAGGAAAAACAGGTACGAAGATTCTGGTTACTCATGACAAAATTTGGATAACAAAATAAAATACTACAAAGCCATTCACTCTAGTGAAAACAACACTAGTGCATAATAATAACAAAACCTACATATGCCTCACTATAAAAAGACATGCAAGCTAACAGAGGTAGTAACTTCAAAATAACAGTACCAAAATGGTACTGGATCCATAGAAATCATAGCGCAAAAATTTAACAAAGCATTGACCCAAAGATCTAGGCATCACAAAAATTCCAATTAGTAAAACTAGAAGGAACCAATGCTATTTCATTTGTATTTCAGTTTTCCAAACATGCACACACTTTCTAAGGTAGAGGTACTGTAAGGAAACAACTTCATAACAAGTCCTAGAAACTTTATACAAGCTAGGAAGCAAGATCCAATCATCCACATCAATCATTTCACACAAGAACATTATTAAAAACAAAAACAGAATAGTGCTGTTTCTAGATCTGTCCACCAAAAATTATCTAGAGCTTAAAAAATTAATCTAAGCTAGAATATGATAGATCTAGTCAATACCAAACACATCCAATTGGATTTTCTCCAAAAAAACATTTTTTTAATTCCTTAAACAATTCAAAGAAAAAGCTATTGGTCCTTTAGTAATCTGGATGGCATTTTCATATTATAACTCACCTTGATGTGAGGTTAGGTGCATCGGATAGATATTTTCAATACCTATCCAGATCAGTTGAGTTTGTCTCATTTAGCCACATATTTTAAAAGCTATAGCTAAAACATTCTCACTGACAGTCTGAGGGAAAACATTCATTGTGCTAAAAATACTGGTCCAAAAGTAGATCTGCAAAGTCTCTATGTTTTAGATTTCATTCCTTAAGGTTCATGAATTTTTACAGATTTTATTTCACCCGTTAAGTATTTTTACCACGTCCAAAGTGAAGGTACATGTTTTCTGTGCACAATTAAAAGAAAAAACAAAATCAGCACACGGGCTGGATCTGCGAGGCACGGCCCAACTAGGCGCGGGGCGGCCCGCTGCGCTTGCGCGCGCGCGGCAGGGCGCGGGAAACGTCCCGTTCAACCGCGGCCGTCGATCACAGATCGAATGGTCCGCGCGTTTCTTCCTCCCCCCGATCCTCTCTCTCTGAACCCGAACAGAAGGAAAAAGGAGATGGCCGTAGCGCTCACCGTGGGGCTCGGGAGAGGCTGTGGGCGCTTGGGGGTGGCTGCTGGGTGGTGTGGCTTCCAGGGGTGGCGACGGTGGTGGCCGGGGTGACCGCACGCGGTGGAACGCGGCCGGCGTCCGCGGCGGCGTCCGTGGATGGCGGCGGCGCCTCCAGGGACTAGAGGGGATGGGGAGGTGTCTAGGGGTTTCAGGGAGGTGTGGGGGTTCGAGCTAGGGTAGTGGGAGGGGTTGGAAAGGTGGGGCTCGGGCAGAACCTTGGCCGAGGCCGTGGTGCTCTCGGGTGGCTAAGGCTCGAGCTCAAAAGGCTCTAGAGGCAGGGGCTCGGGTAGGAAACGACCAGGGAGGCTAGGAGGGAAAATGAGAGGTGCAAGGAACTCAAGGGCATGGCCCTGGTATTTATAGCAAGGTCTGAACCTCAAGGGCAAAATGGGGAGCTCGGTTGGATGCCAACAATGGCATAGAGCAAACCCTAGGGCTTCTGGTCATTTCTACTCCGTGCACTGGCTTGCCCTAATCATCTAGCATGTGTGTGCAGGTTCTATCCAGGCCAAGGGTGCAAGTGGTGCAAGTTGCAACCAAAAATGGTCAATGGCATGGGATCCACTTCTGCCACATTGGCACCTCTTCTCTCTCTAATAAGTTCAGGCCTAGGGCTTCTAGAAGGAACCCAATGCATTATTGGTCGAGTAGGAATGCTGGTCAACACACCAGGCTTGGTTGCACTTCCAAAAGATCAAGGGATCAACACGAAAATCAAGGTGCAAAAGTGTATCTGCTACTGTTTACTGCAAAAATTCAGAAAATTCAGTCTAAGGACTTAGAAATTTTCGAAGTGTTGAAAACAGACAGAAAGTTGAAAAAGTTGGGTTTGTTTTCAGTGCTTAAATGATTCTCAAAATTTGTTTTCAAGGTATGGATTTGTTAACCATGTTATATACTTTCATAAACAACTTTGGAAAACAAATTTGAAATAAGTTAAGGCCATGAAAACATTGGAGGAAAAGGTATACTTCCTGTTTTTATCTGTTTCTCAAAAATGTCATTTTCTGCCTTAATTTTGTACCAAAAACACAACAAGCAAAAGATAGCTTTTATTTCTCCAAAAATAAAAGTGAGCTTATGGTTTTGTAGTATACATATCAAGGATTAATTAAAAGTCAAGATATCATAAAATAACAATTTAAAGCTTGGTGAAAACAACGGTAGACAACATGTATTTGGATTATTTTTCAGGAATTGTTTTCTATAGGAAAGTTTAAAGAAAACTTTCATAGATCATCTTGGAACTTGTTTCCTTTGATCCAACAAGGTTAAAAGTTTGTGTTAGGTTGCAAACCATAATGATCCAAGTCTTGGAATAAAAATCCCTTTAAGTAACATTATGAAAACATCAGGGGAAAACAAAATAGGAATATTTCTCAGAAACATAAGGTATTGGTTTTTTTATCAAGAAGAAAAACTTGAGTTGCAAATATGTTTTAGCACACAAGCATATGTTATTTCAAACAATCATGTTGTTATAAAAAAAAATTCCTAGCCCTAATTTTTGTCTTCTTGAGCATAGTCCAAGAGTCCAAAAACTGGGGTGTGACACTACCTCATAAGGAGCATCAAGCCAATCAACAAGTGAAGATAGACAAGTGGACTCAAAGTTGCATGAGCTATGAAGAATGGGAGCTTACCACACCAGGAGGATAATAGATGAAGAAAACTACAACAATTCAGAGCAACCCACTAGTTGAGAAAGGATAGCTTTTCTCAAGTTTGTCTTACATATTGGAAACTTTCTATTAGACAAGTGAGGTGACCTAGTGTTATTAAACAAGATTCATCAATCCAAGTACAAGGTAATGATTGAGTGCAACATGGATTGGCCCCCATGGTTACTACTCACATTATTCACTCTTGCTATGAGGAATGTTAAATCTGAGTGACATACCTATTAGAGAGACGGCGATGTTAAACCTGAACCATAGAATGGTAGAATACAATAATGACCCTATGTTAGTGTTACTGAAAAAGTACTATTTTCGGTGAGGATCAAGCCAATCTTGGAGCTATCAAGCAATGTAAGATTTTGCCTACCATGAGAGTTTCATTAGAAATAGCATGGTAATTTCCTTCAAGCATGACAACAACAAGATGGAAGATTGCCAAGGAAATCAAAAGACCAAGTTGAGAGTGACCCAAGTACTTTTGATTGACCCAAAGAGTGACCCCTCAGTGTCAAAGGTAGTCCAACATACCTATGTTGGTCTACAGTTCTACCGCGAAGGAAAGTTCTACTCAAGCCAATCTCAAATCAATCTACACTCCAATCTAATGAAAATAGACTACCCACCAAAGCTTCTTTTAAGGGTGGTAGCCCACCTAGTTGTTTTGGAATCAAGTTACCCAAATCTTTCTTTCTAGCCTCCCCAAATCTTGGGACGAGATTTCTTTTAAGGGTGGTAGTCTGTAACATCCCTGATTCTTGGAAAAACTCAAAAATCACAAAAATTTGAAACTTTTGTTTTCATGTCAATACAAGTCACCAAAAACAAATAAAACTCAACAAAAATGAAATATTAGAGTCTATACCAAGTATATTGGATTTGGAAGTTCAGTTATGCCTTTGTTCCTTAAACCCTAAAACCTTATTCAAAAATAAATTTCTTAATTATATAAAGGGAATATCTTTTTATTAACAAACCTTTACCTAAAATGTGTACAAATCCAACATTACTTTGAAGATATTTTATGGCAACAAAAATCAAAGATTTATAGCCCTTAATAAAGTTCTAAGCCTCAAAGGTATTTGATGAGAATAAAATTGTTAATAATAACTTTTAGTTGTTATTCCAATTTTAAACATGAAGGTGTGAAAGAAAATGCATTGTTTTGAAAATAACATAAAAGAGGGTTTTGAAAACAATATTACGACTTGTGGTTTTATTCCAAATTCTATTGATCAACAATATTAATTATTTGATATGAACTAATTAAATAGCATTAAGTTACTATTAGTAAATCCTTCATATCCTAAAATTATAAAATGTGAAAATAGTTTAAAAATGGCTTTCCAAAGATAATATATGACATGTAAAATGTCTCTGAAATTTTATTTAGACAATAACATCAATTTATTATTTTCCTAAATTTGAAAATGGCCTTAAAGTATTATTGGTGTTTTATTTATTTTCAAAATTGTGAAAACAAGATGAAATGACTCTCATAATTTTGTTTTCAACATTTATAATGTCACTAAAATTTTATTTGACCAATAACTATGTTTTATAAAATTTTAAATTAAAAATCACATTAAGTGACTATTAAGGAATTTTTCAAATTTCCAAAATTCAAAAATTAAATATGTTGATTTGTTTTCAAAAATGGTACTATAGGAAAGTATTTGAAATTTCAAGAATTTAGAATTTGGTTTCATGTAAATTGGATGTTTAAAACAGAAGATATTAAAGTTTTCAATTAACAGGAAAAAGAAAAGAAAAATAAAAAGAAAAGATGACGTCAGCTGACGTCATCCATCTCCTACCTCACGATGGAAACTTGCATCCATTTTGGCCGAATTGTTCTTCCTTCAATTCCGCGCCATTAAGGCCATTAATACCTTCCCTCTCTGGCTCTATAAGATGCCCCGATCCCCCTCTCCATTTCCCCTCCCTTGTCCCCGCGATCCATGGCCGTATGCCGTAGGTATTGCTCGCCGGAATAGCTTCTGTCCGCCGCCGTCCTTCGCGATTTCCGGCCATCTAGGTGAGCCTCCGCCCCCGGTTCCTCGTCCTTTACCTTCCCCGTGTCTTCGCGCACCTCCCTCACCTCTATGTTCTCCTTTTTGTGCAACGATGCCACCGCGCCATCCACGACCGAGGTGCGCCGGAGCTACACCGTCTCCGACCGTGCGTCGTCATCTAGGGCCTCCAGGGCGCACGGCATCAGCACCAAAGTGCTCCCCGCGTCGCGCAGCACCTCGAGGTGGCCTCCGTTGAGACCGAGGACAACTGGAGCGCCGCCACCGCCAACCTTCCGCGAGCAGCGCCACCGCAACCTCCATCTCCACCGACCTAGATCCGGTGAGACCCCTCCCCCTCTCTCCGTCGTTCGATCAGGATGAACGTCTAGGATTAGATCCCCACCGAAGGGGTATGCCACCCTCAGATCTGGATCTGACGGCTCAGATCTAGATCCACTTATCCACGTCATAGTCTAGTCAGCAGCACAGTCAGCAGCAGCACCCAATCAGATCCAGCCACGTGGCCCAGCCTTATTTGAATTTTTCTCCCGCTAGAACTAATTGGCAGTTTTACAGATTAGTCCCTTCACCTTAGATCTATCATATCTTTTGATCCATAAGCCCAAATTTAGCAATTTTGGACTTTTTGAAAAGCCCTTGACAATTAGAAACGTTTGGCACTGGCCAAATTCAAATTTGAGAAACTTAAATTTGTTCAAATTCAATTGTGCTTTTTTGATGAATTTTGGCATAATTCAAATCCTGTAAATCCAATTTTGGGTTCCTTATAATGTGTACTAACAGATCCATAAGCCCAAAATATTATTTGAACAAGTTTAAAATGGATTTAGAATTATATGGCCATTTGAGCTATTTTGACTTAGTTTAAATTCTATAAATAATTTTAATATGTTTTCTTAAGCAATGTTGCTCCATATGGCAACCTTAATCCATAGAAACCAGTGCCATAGAATTTTGGACACATATGAGCCATACCCATGTATTTTACGCCAAGTTATCACACACATGTTTCACACCATATTAAAAATGACTTACGAAATATTTTGCTTAAGTGGTTCTATGTGTGTATGGCTATATGAAACCAAGGCTAAGTCCTTAGTGAAGTTTCAACTTATACTTAGCCAAAAAATGAACCTAAAAACACTAGTACAAATGTTTGCATCAACTTTTTGTCCCCCCATGATTGCTTCAAGATTTCACCAAGTTGGGATTTGTGAGAACCATGAAGTGCAATGGAGGACTTAACCATCTAGAGATTTTTCAACATGAAGATAGAAGACCAATGAAGGACTTGGAAAATAAAACAAACTTCAGAAGCATCTCCAAGAAGTGGAAGCACTTAGAAGACTAACCCCCTTTCTCTCTAAGTCTTTTTCCTTCCCTTTTCTATTCTTCTCCTTTCAACTTGATGGCAAAATGAAGAGAAACAAGGAAGATCATTGAAGAAATGACTTAGGATCCACAACAATCTGAAGCATACTCCATCAAGTTCAAGTACATGAAGAAATGAAGAAGGAGACTCACCTCTCCCATTCTATCATATTGTCTCATTTCTCCTCCATTTTGACTTAGTGATATTTTCACATTTGTTAAATAAAACACTTAGTTGTGACCACACCACTTGGGAAACAACTAGTGAGAAAACCATGAAGACTATCAAGACCAAGAGAAGCACCACACCAAGGAAGGAAACAACTTAGATGGCATGATGATGATCTTCAAGAAGGCAATCACATGAGGTCTAGAAGCAATCCATACAAGTTGAAGAATAACAAGCTATTTTTTGTCCAACCATTGACCCAAATGGAAAACCCAAGACTTAGTAATATTTTCCCTTTGATGATGATGTTAGTAGACCTACCCTAACCACAATGGAAAATACTAACATAGTCACTCAAATATTTTTGAAGGTGAATATGACCAAGTGTTTGCATGTATTACTTTAGTTGAAGAAGTAATATGTTTACTAGCACAAATACCCGTGCGCTGCTACGGGTCAACAAACGATAAACATTTTGCAAAAAATATATTATTTGGTGAGAATTGGATTTTGTCTGATCGTATAAGAGCATCTACAATGGGACACTTATTCACATGTTCTAGAGATTAAAATTCCAGCCATTTTGCTTAGTTCTGAGTAGCTTTCCTAGCGTGGAGGCATAACTAAGAGCCCGACTCCTAAAAATCGGTACAAATTATGGCAATAAGGCTATTGACGCTTATGTGCATGGTGGAACTGCTCAACAAGCGTTTAGATTAGCGCTACGGTGTTGTGATTGCTGTAAGAAGGGCGTCCATCTGACCATATATATGGTTAAGAAGAAAAATATAAAATAAAGTGGATATCTATTTATGTATTACTAAAAAGGTATTTGCGTACTGAATTACTGAATGTACTCTATAAGTGTGTAGAAATGCAAGGGTAGCATGCTAATTCTGTACAATATCCTAACCGTGGAGATGTTTAAAATAAATATACATCTGAAGTACAATTATTATATATGTGGAGTCTGTGAATCTGTGATGAGCTGACCAAAGGAATGTGGTAAAGTAGCTCACACATCTAATTGGAAAGAGAAATTGGATTTGATTACCAGAGTTTGAGATCGGTTTCTGGTCGACTACTCTCAGGCATTAACCAGCTGCAGGTAATTAGATATGCAATCTCTGTCAGCTGGAGGAGTAGCAGAGGCCCGTGAGCGCGCTCGTGGCGAAGGAAGCAGGCGAGGGCGCGACGCGCAACCTGTCCGCCGCGGACAAGAGCGGCGGCCCGGCCGGCGGCGAGGAACATGGAAAGTCCTTTGGTGATCTAGGCACCACATCGACCAAAAATAAATACCCATCGCTATTTCTTCTTCCTCTATCTCCCAAAAATCCTCGGTTCCTCATTTTTTCCATCGAGCAACTTAGACGGACTCCATCATGCTCGCGCCTCCAACGCCCGGATCAAGCTAACACAGAGTTCCTCCCGTCTTCGGCGTTGGGCCGCCGGATCTCTCCCAAACCATCTCGTCTCTGATGATGCCTGATCTGCACCTTGCCTCCTCCTCGAACTGATGGCGTACGCAGCTGGACAATAGAGGTGGAAGCAAACCAGTAGGAGCGGGTGTGTGTGGGGAATAGGAAGAAAAATGCTGCTCTGACCTGACGAGCACCACGGAGGAGGACGCCATGGTCGTCGGGCCTAGCTGGTCCGAAAGCTGGGCAGGGGATAAGTGGTAGTGGACTGCGGATTGATTTCTGATTTCTTAGGGGATTTTGTGCAAAACAGTTGCAACCTAGGAGGGCGGGTTGATTTCCCAGTTTTTGTGGACTAAAGTGCAAAATAGGCGACGACGTACGACGGCCACCATAAGCCCTATTATATAGTAGAGATTCTTAGTGAACTCTTGGAACTTCCTCGACAAGTATGGTTATAATAAAGTTAGATCACATCAAACTCAACCTAGCCCTTCCCAAGTGAACCATTGGAATTTCCTTACCAAGTATGAGACCATTAGAGAATGAATCTTTCAACTCAAACCTAGACCTTGTCCTAACCAACTAGGTTAAACTCCTTTGGATATGTTATTGCTTTGTATGATCTCTTCACTTGTATGTTTGCTTGATAGCATGTTTGTTTATTTTGTTATTGTGTTTTCAATGAGTAGATTGTACGGAGAGCAACGATCCTTTGTGAAGAGAGTGTGATATGTTCACCAACTTCAACAAGGCAAGTAACACATCATCAACTACCCATTATTTTCTATATGCATTAGTTGATTTTTGAGTAGTATGCATTGATAGGAAAGTTTACTAAGTTATATTATGCTATGCTATTATCCTAGTAGTGTGTATCCATCTCTTTTATCCTTGTTATTTATAGCCTTAGAACTAGATAGATGCTATGCAACGTGACAAATGATTTTTACTTGATGTTGTGGAAAAAATCTAAGTAACAACTTCAATGAACCACCTGGGTGGATTTGGTTGTTTGGCTGATGAGAGTTGAGTGTCTCCCCGAGGGGTGTTCACTTGAGGAATGCCACCCAGGAACAAAGTGATTATGATGTTCCCCAAGTTTCGATTGCTTCCAGTGCAGCCTTTAGTCATATGGGCTCTGTCTTGATTAATTAAGTTGCGAGGGTTCAGCCTGGGCTTGACAAGCAGATGTAGCATAATTATAGGTGGAACGGGTCTTGCCATTAGGTTGAATTCTTGCTTCTGAAAGATCTCATCTCAATCTTCTCCTTTCCTTAATGCACTCAGAGTGTATAGGATGTTTGGGCTGATTTGAGTCTGAAGGTGAAAGTGCACAAGCTCCGCAGAGTCAACAAACTAAGATCTTAGTCGTGTCCCCGGTTATGGACAACTATGAGCAGCTGGACAAGGAAGGACGGAAGAATCACATCACCATTTTCAATAAGTAAAATTTTGACCAAGTGAACAGTAGTTGTGGTGCTTGGATTTTACTCCAATGATGCCACCCTTTGAAAAGAAAAGTCTTCTTTTACAAAAGAGATAGGAGAAAACTTTCTTTATGTGAACTTAGCCAAAACTTCATTCAGCCAAATAAGCATGTAGTATTAGTCGTGCCATTATATCCACCATAGTGTTACTTGCCAATACATTAAATTGTATTGACTCCCTTGTGGCTGCATATTCCATATTGCAGATATTTCTGAAGACGAGTGAGGATTTCGTTTAGGATCTCGAGACTATCACCAACATGTTTTGCCTGTGGCACATGAAGAAGATGGGCTCAATGTTGTTCTATGTTTTCCGCTGTAATACTTTGTTTTCTGCTAGTTTTCTAAGACTATGCAAGTTGTAATACTATTTTTGTAAAGACTAGATCATGCGATGTAATAGAAACTGATGCATTTGCATGATATTTCATTTTGTACTGTGGTGCTAGCAATTGATCCAGGGACTAGCACAATTGTCGTGGTGGTGTCACGGCAGATGCCATGGGATGGCTAAAGATGTGGGGACGAAGGACGCTGGAGGTGTCCGGGGAGGGATCACGCGACGAGTAGCCGCGTGAAGTGAGAACAGCACACTGCAAACAACACGATCTACCCAGGTTCAGGGCCCTCGTGAGGAGGTAAAACCCCTACTCCTGCCTCTCTGTATGTATTATGATGTTTCTCCGAGTAGCCACAGTACAAAGAGTATCGTTACCGAGTAGCCACTCTCCTCTCTCCGAGTAGGGCTAGGTCAAGAACTTAGGGTTTCTAGGGTTTATGCGCAATCCAGTGTCCCGTATGTGTTCGATCCTCACGCAGGAGGCGGCGGGGCACCTTATATACCTGGTGCCCAGCCGGATACGTCCAAACATGGACAAGTGTCGACATAGTGTGCACACCGTCCTTCTTCCGGGTTCCCGCTGACAGCTTTGGTTCCTAACCTTGGCTTCATCTGGAAAGTCGTTGGGCAAAACTAGGGGACAGACTGGTATCACTGTACCTAAGCACAGAGTAGGCCCCCCTTATCCTGCCACGGCCTGCTTCCATGCTGTCACTGTCAGGCAGGCCGGTCCCAGATGAACAGTAGTTCGAATGCTGCCAAGTACGGACCCAGGATACGCGGGATCCTGTGTCAGAACGGCTCCTTTGACTTTCTGGCCCGAGTAGGTTCGCGCCAATTGTTCCCGCCAATTGTACTCGGACCAGCTCCTCTACTCGAAAGGATAGAACTTGATTGATATCTCCTTCTGGTCATCTTGAGGTGAGGCCGAGTAGCAGTCGACCGGGTAGCGAGTACCAGGTAGTCGGCTACTCGACCAAACCTCTCTTCTGTAAGCCGCCTTTACCACTTGCCTTTACCCTACTCGGGGGCAACCCCCCGACAGCAGTCCCCGAAGCTGGTTGAGTCTTGCGAACTCGTTCACTAGGCTCTGCCAGCTTAAAACCAATTTTTGCCTCATAGCCCTTGAACCTCAAGATGCCGAGTAAAAAGCCTCCGAGTAGTACTCTGAAAAGTACCTTGAGTCTTGTGTCTTCCGAGTAGCACCAGCCTTCTATTCGGCAACCGAGTAAAAAGACTTAGAGAATTTCTCCTTTGGCATCTCTGCAGCGCAGAGCACCATCCAGCCGTCCGTGCTGCAACCGGACGCGTGTCAAGCATCCACGACCCTGTCGTTTCGCTGCCCACGACACATCGTGCCACGCGCCCAGTTTTTACGGGGCGGGCCCACCGTCTCGTTATGTCCCATCAATCGTAATAATAGGCCACGATCTGATCGTGGGATCTACTGTGGCTGTTACGCGCGCGTTCCGCGCTTACATGCGTTTCTATTCGGCCACAGGCCCCACCACACAGCAATCATGGCCACGATTGATCCCACTACGCTGATGGTAACGGTAAACTCGCGGAGAGGGTATAAATACCCCCGCCGGTAACTTCCTTTTCCCCTTCCCTTGCACTATTCCTCTTTCGCCCTCTGCTTTCCTTCGCCACCGAGCTCTCCGCCGCCGCGCAAGCTTTCGCGCCGCCGCGGACTCAATTCGCCCAACCAACTCCGTCCAATTTCTTCCACTCCTCCTGCTTGCAACAATGGCCAAAGCCGGCTGGGTGGGCTCAATCGTCACCAGTGAAGATTTCGCCTGGCTCGTGAATACCAGGCGAGTTCCTCCCGGCGTGGAGTGCCGGGCGCCTGACGATGAACTCTTGCCAACCCCACGGGAGGGTGAGCGCGTCGTGTTCATGTCGCACTTCGAGCGCGGCTTCGGACTGCCGGCCTCCGATTTCCTCCGTAAGTTTCTTGACCACTTCGGCCTTCAGATGCATCATCTGCCGCCGAACGCCGTCGTCTTCCTCGCCTACCACGCCGTGGTGTGCGAGGCCTTCCTCGGCATCCACCCGACGACGGATACCTGGCTGAGGTATTTCCACCTCCGCCAGCAAACCGTCGGGAAGAGGGAAACCGCAGGCGTGGCCGGCCGCGCAACCGACACCGGCTGCGCCATGATGGTGCAGCGCTCCCAGACGAACCATCCCCGTGTCAAAGGGCTGGACTCCGTCCGACTGTGGCAGAAGACGTTCTTCTACGTCAAGAACATCCCCGCCACCGAAGGAGCCGTGGTAAACGACAGGATCAATCTTCCCGCCTGGAGCCTCCGTGCTCCCACCCAGAAGAACTGGAAGGAGAAGCCCGCCAACGACGACAACGCTATCGAGATAGAGAACAGGCTTGGCTGGCTGATAGAGCAAGGCCTCAAGAATGATGATCCGGTGGCTTGCTGGATCCAGCGCCGAGTGCTGCCTCTGCAGGAGCGCTGCCATCTCATGTGCTACATGGGTGGCCCCCGCGACTGCACCAGGACGACAACCATCGAGATTGACAACATTGATGTTCCCGGGCACGCAAGGGCCATCTTGATGACGGGCCTCAGCGACAATTGGCAGTACGGGTTCGTCCCGTATAGCCGCACGAAGCCGATTGAGCGGGTACGTCCTCCTTACTCTGTTTTTGCATATGCTTTCCGAGTAGATAAATCTTCTTCTTGCCGCGAGTAGCAATTGCCTTCTGCACCGAGTGGGATACTTAGCCGAATCGCCTAGGCGTAATGTGCTTTAGTGCTTGCACGCCTTGTCGGGTAGCCTACTCGGGAACAATTCTTAGGCTTAGTGTGCTTTGTGCCTGCACGCCTTTCCGTGTAGGATATTCAGCTATCATGCTTAGGCCTCGTATGCTTTGCGTTTGCACGCCTATCCGGGTAGAAACAATTAGTGAGCTGCCTAGGCTTAGTGTGCTTTGTGTCTGCACGCCTATCCGAGTAGAATTCATTACTGATACTCGGCTAATCTGTGACCCTTCTCTGTTTTTCAGATTCTTACTCGCCAGAAAATTGAAAGCTGCGAGCGCTTCGATGGCAACTTCTCTGCCGATCGCGAGGAGGACGATGTGCCCTCCTTCGATGCCGCGGATCAGATCAATCTCCCTCGCTCCCCAACGACGGAGAAACGCGAGGCCGAACCGTCTCTTCGCGATTGGTCTGAAGACGAATTCGAAGGTAATAACGTACTCACTTTGCTTGCTCGTGAGAAGCGTCAATCCCTTGCTTGTTGTTCCTAATTTTCTGCCTTTCTCTTTTTGAACCCGCAGATGAAGCTGCTGACGAGAACGAGGACGAGGACGATGACGAGGGCAAGGACAATGCGGTCCTTGTCGTCAAACCTCTATCCGTCGCAGCCCCCAACACCCGCAAGCGGACTGGCAGTGACGTCCAAGAGCCTCCAGCTAAGAAGAAGAAGCCAGCCGAGAAGAAGAAGCCGACCAAGGCGGTCGCGAAGAAGCCGAGGCGAAGGCTACCTTCTACCACCGCGTAAGTTTTCTTCTCGGTCGTCTCTCCTCTCGCGCTGTGCTGTTTTCCCCAATCTCCTTCTAATTTCTGATTCTTTCTTTCTCGGCAGACCTCCCATGGACGCGAATGCCGTTCTTGCGCCCGACCAGGCCAAGAAACCACCAGTACCTCTGATCAATCTCGACGATGAGGAGGAGGACACCGCCAATGCTGCTGCTGCCAATGCACAGACTACGGATGCTCAAGGAGCAGAGTCAGAGTCAGCAGCACAGGACACTGCTGCACACCATGAGAGACCCCCTTCTCCTCCGGCTAGCCATGCCGAGGAGAACCAAGATCAAGAGATGCAAGACAACACCGCCCACGAGCGGCCAGAATCTGAGCAAGAGCAGCCCATCACAGATGCTGCAGACCAAGTGAATCCCGCTGCCGAGCAGCGGGTAGAAGATGATACCGCCACGGATGCCACCATCACAGTTGCCTATCCACTGAGCGACGCGCACACAGGCGCCGCACCGACTAGCGCCCAGCCCGATGCCGCGCAAGGTGATGGTTCCGTGGTGCCTCCAATCGTTCAAGGCACCACACCGCCAGTTTCCTCCTCAGTGCCACAGAACCAGAACCCAGCCAGGCAACAGGCCCTAGATGCCCTGAAGGAGGCAGTCGAGAAAAGGATTGCCGAGAAGGAAACCGTCGAGAAGGCAGAAGCCGAGAAAGAGGCTGCCGAGAAGACCGAGGCTGAGAAAGAGGCAGCCGAGAAGGAAGCCGCCGAGAAGGCGAAAGCGAGATCTGAGGGAAAGAAGCTCGAAGATCCCGAGAAGCAGAGAGCCGAAAAAGAGAAAGCGAAGACACGGGCCAGAGACCAGATGCCGCCACCAACCTCGGGCGGAGCGCTGGTGATTCGAGAGTCCGGCCCGGTTGCCACTGCGACCGCTGCCGCCGCCATCGCCGCTGGCCAACCTTGCTTCCCGGATTACATGGTTCAAGTTAGCCAGCAAAACACAATTGGCTTCTCTCCCCAGGACAAGCAGCTTGCCCTTCTGAGGGGACGAAAGGCCGTAGCCAGGAACTCCCCTCCCCCAGACCCAAATCAGAACCAGTCCGTCACTATTGCTTCTCGGGGAGTCCAAAATCCAACGATAACCACAAAAAGCCTTGAGCAGGTGCTGGATACCATTGGCTATATCGACGCCAAATGGGATAGCAAGGTTCTCGGCACGGACAACTGGCACGGTCTTGGTCTCGGCGCAATCGACCATATGCGCGTCGACTGGAACAAAGTGGATCTGGGATACAAGCCCATGACCGTCTCCACCGCCACCGCCACTCTCGCCGCCAAGATGTTCCTGCACCGCAAGAACGCCGAGGACATCGAGCAAGCGTATGCAGTAAGTCTCAGCTTGCCCTTCTCCGAGTTGAATTTTTCTTCTCTTCTATTCGCCTTCATTCTTCTTTACCATCACCCAGTCCCCGAGATTCTGGCCGAGTAGGCGGATACTCTCCGAGTAGCCTCCTACTCGGGTTGAATCTTTTCTGCTTCGTCTAACTTGTTTTCTTCTCGCTTCTCAGGATAGCGTCCTGAAGCGGACCAACTTATACCGCGTGCTTCTCTGGAACCATTCTATCGCCAGGAGGCGAATCGCTGCATTGGAGAAGGAAAAGGCAGCTGCGGAGGCAGCGAGCAAGAATGCCAGTGATAGCACTCAGCAGCTGGCTGAAGTGAAAGGTACGCTTTTAGTTATGCGGTTACTGCGTTTCTTGTTTACGCCCGCGTCTGCTTTCTTTTGCGCTAACCTTTCCTACTCTGCAGAGAACCTGAAGAACTTAGCTGAGGAGCACGAGAAGTGCCGTGCGTTTGTGGAGAACGGCGAAGCCACCATCAAGAAATTAGAAGGTGAGTAGCCGTCCACTCGGCATCATTCTTGTTTCTGTTTCTTCTCTGCTTCTCTGCTAACCTTGTCTGTCTCTCCGCAGAAGATCATAAATTGTTCGCTGAAGAACACCAGGACTGCATCAAGCCTGAGGAGGTGCAGCAGCGGCTGTCCGACCAGGCTGTCGAGTTGGTGAAAGACCATACGACAGAAATGGAGCAGCTGCAACTCCAGCTGCAGAAAGCACTCGAGGACGCCATCAACATTGGCAAGGAGAGGGACAGAGCGATCGCCGAGAAGGCCAAGGCCGAGACAACCTTCAGAGCCAAAGAGAAGGCCCTTGAGCTGGAATGCGAGACGCTGAAGAAAACCAACGCTGATCTCTTTGCTCAGATGACCACTCTGCGCGAGATTCAGAATAGACATATTTCCAACGAAGAGTCTTGGAGGACCCAGCTGCAGCATCTGCGCCGTGAACTGACCCGTGAGTCTTTTCTTCACTGCATCTTTTCTTCTCGGTCGATTTTCTTCTTGGTTTTGAATCTTTCCCTTGCTATTGCAGAAATTTGGCCTCATCTTGATTCCACTAGCGCGCCTGCTGTGGCAAAGGCCCAGGCAGCTCGCCTTGCGAAGGGTGAGGCAGCTGATACCAGGGCCGAGATCAAGGACAGCCTGCTGGTGCAGCGAGGGTATTTCGAACAGCTAGCTGGCGTTGGTACTGACTTGGTGCATGTGAGCTTTGAGCTCCACAAGCTCTTCTGGCCTCAGGATCCTGAGCCAACCACCATGCGGGGTCTCGCCTTCAAGCTGCAGAATGTGAAGGCCGAGTTGAAGAAATGGCGTGCTTCTGGAGCTCGGGCAGGCGCGGACTTGATGCTTCTTTGCATCGCCTCCTGGTACGAAAATTTTAACATGCAACTCATCCGCGGGAAGCGCGACAACTCCAAGTGGGAGACAGACCCCGACTGCGTAGCCGCGCGCAAATCGATCGCGTATGAAGTGGCGGAGTGCGCTGAGACGGAGATCTACATTGACGGCCTCCCCGAGCCCGACACCGAGGTGGAGGAGGACGAGGAAGATGATGAGGAGACAGACTCCGATCTGGAGTCGGGTTTCTTCGATTCCCCCAGGAGCAAGGTCGGGAAGGGGAAAGGCACGGCCGTCTCGAGTAGCGATGAGGAGGCCGAGCACATCGACACCGCCCCACTCGACTTCGGCACTTCTTCAGGGGCCGCTCTTGACGACACGATACTCGCCCCCAGCCGAGCTTCCGGTTCCTCTACAGCTCCAGGGCCCATCTCGGTGGCCACGGCCACTTCTGACCTGGCAGCCACCGAGCAGGACGTCGAGATGGACGAGTCCGCCACCGTCCAGTCGGATGCGGATGCCACCCATGCCAGCGCCGAGGAGGATGCGGCAGCCAGGGCCACCACAGAAGATGCAGCAGCCAATGCCGGCGCTGACAACACTGCCTCCTCCACATGATTTTACCTGCATACTTTTCACTTGCACATTTATCAGATCCCCGGGATGCCGGGAGCATATGTATCAGACTTATTTATGCTTGCTACGCAGTTTTTATCCCCTCTTTGTTTATTTCGAAATTAATCAATTTGAGCAACGCTGGCTCAATGCCGAGTTGCGTTTCCATGCGAGTCCCCGAGTTGCATTTCTTATTCACCCTACCTTTTCATCTCTGCTCTACCCGCAACTTGTTGCTTTTTTGGTATTCGAGTCACAAGGATCAAGGAGTAGGGCTGCAAATACTTAGCCGCTAGAAACAATCATGGTAACGCAGCCCACCACTTAGCCGAGAAGACGAAACAGGGAACAAAAGTAACAAAACACTCTACTCGGTTCCTGCACTATTTCTTCCTTAGCGATTTTCGTGTGCTCATTGACCTTTTGCTTGTTCTCTTGCTTGCCATGAAGCCGGGTTTCGGACAGCAGCAGAGTCGAAGAGTTGGCATATAGGTTTAGACACAGTACTCAATACGCTTATGAGTTTCGAAGTGAAGCAACCGAGTAGAAAAACAGTAAAGCCGAGTAAAAACACTTAGAGCAATTTTTGGACGAGGGCAGTCCCCGAGAACGATTTCAGATTGCAGAGTAGAATTTCAACTCGGATAAGAGGGTACATACACATCTTTCGCTTACGAATGAAAACGACGGAGTAGAGCTATGTTCCAAGGGCGCTTGGTTTCCTCTCCAGCTTTATCTGCCCTGTTCGCCTGCGATGGGCGCACATCTACAAGGTAGTACGCATCATTGTGCAGCGCTTTGCTCACAATGAAAGGCCCCTCCCATGGAGGAGACAATTTGTGCATCCCGGCCGTGCGTTGCACAAGCCTAAGGACCATGTCTCCTTCTCGGAAAACCCTTGGGTTCACCTTTCGGCTATGATAACGCCGCAGGTTTTGCTGGTAGATAGCCGAACGTGACAGAGTCAGCTCTCTTGCTTCTTCAAGCAGGTCAACGTCGTCTTATCGAGCTTCTCTCGCCTCCACCTCAGTGTAGAGGGCTACTCGGGGGGAGTCATGCTCTAAGTCTATTGGCAACACGGCCTCAGCCTCGTATACCAAGAAGAATGGCGTGTAGCCGGTTGACCGGTTAGGGGTAGTCCTTAGACTCCACAACACCGCTGGCAACTCTTCTAGCCAACACCCAGGTGTTTTCAGCAATGGCTCAATCAGCCTTGGCTTTATGCCTGCCAGTACCATTCTATTTGCCCTCTCAACTTGCCCATTGGAGGCAGGGTGCGCGACTGACGCAACGTCTAGTCGGATATGCTTATCTCTGCAGAATCGCACCATTGCCCCCTCTGCAAAGTTGGTGCCGTTGTCGGTGATGATACTGTGCGGGTAGCCATATCTCATGATCACATCCTTCACGAACTTCACAGCTGTGACCCCATCGCACTTCCGAATAGGCTTCACTTCAATCCACTTGGTGAACTTGTCCACCATGACCAAGATATGTGTCATATTGCCTTTAGCCGGCTTGAAGGGGCCAACCATATCCAAGCACCAAACAGCGAATGGCCATGTGATAGGAATTGTTTTCAACTCGGAAGCAGGCATGTGAATCTTACTTGCGAACATCTGGCAGCCGTTGCACTTCCTCACAATATCTTCAGCTTGCTGCAGTGCAGTGAGCCAGTAGAAGCCATGCCGAAAAGCTTTCTTGACCAATGACCGAGAAGAGGCGTGATGCCCACATTCCCCTTGATGTATCTCCACCAGAATTTCTTCTCCCTCTTCTGGGCTCACACAGCGTTGCAGCACGCCGGTGGCACTTCTCTTGTGCAGCACATCTCGGACAATAGTGTATCCCTTGGATCTTCTCTGAATCTGCCTCGCAGTTACCTCATCTTCAGGTAGAGTGCCGTCCCTTAGAAAGGATAATATGGGCATGGCCCAACTCGGTGTCTCCCGTATGGGAAACACTGGTTCGTCCAGTTCCATTGGGACGGGCTCTTGCGGTTGCACAGGAGGAGCAGGAGCGCTTCTTTGCAGCCCAGACCGATTGGCGAGAACTTCTTCAATGAATGCGACAGCCTCTGGGTTGAGGGCGGCAGTCCCCGAGTAAGGAATGGCAGTCCCCGAGTAAAGAGTGGCAGTCCCCGAGTAGGGAGTGGCAGTCCCCGAGTAAGGAGTGGCAGTCCCCGAGTAAGGAGTGGCAGTCCCCGAGTAGAGAGTGGCAGTCCCCGAGTAGGGAGTGGCAGTCCCCGAGTAGAGGACGGCAGTCCCCGGGTTCCCTGCAGCACTCTCCCAGTCAATCTCCATTGGGTCAGATTCTTCACTTGGCAGAGAAGGAACAAATATAGACTCCGAGTTGGGAGAAGGCTTGATGGATGGTTTCCTCAAATGCTCCAAGGCGATTCCCGCCGGGATGGACTGCCGAGAAGATCCCAACTTGGATAGCTTGTCTGCTGCTTCGTTCTCTGCTCGGTGAATGCGTTGGAACTCACAACCCTCGAAGAAACCAGTCATAGACTGCACCAGGAAACGATACGATGCCATGTTGGCATCCAAAGCATCCCAGGTAATGGCCTGTGCTTCATTTACACCCTCACAGGTGTTCCTCAGCGTGCTCCACCGAGTAAGGTACTCGCGGTCCGTCTCGTCTTCTCGCTGCCTGCAAGCTGATAGCTGCTGTGGCCTATTCGGCCTCTTGTACGTGCTCGTGAAGTTGCTGATGAAGGCATCCGAGAAGTCCAGCCAGCAGTTAATGCTGTTCTTGGGCAAGTTGTTGAGCCAAGTGCGAGCTGGACCCTCTAGCATCTGCGGCACATAGCGCACCGCCCATCTCCTGTTGCCATTCGCGATATGGACCGCGGTGACGTAGTCATTGAGCCAATCTTCAGGCTTGGTGCTGCCATTGTAGCTCTTGGTGCCTCTTGCAAGCTGGAAGCCCTTCACGGAAGGCTCGTTCATGATGCGCGGGCCAAAGCACTCGGGGCCAGGAGGACCCGTGCTCTCAAGCCGCGCCGACAAGCTGATACGGTCCAGCTGGTGCCTCGCATCTCCAGGCGCGAACACGCGCTCACCAACACGGTCATGAATATCATAACCAGCCATCTCCATAGCCGAGTAGCCATCATCATACCTATCCACCTGCACAGCTGCAGGCTGCTCCACCGGGTTGGCGATTGGTGCCACTGGGCGCAGCGGCTGCCTCTGCCGAGTAGGCTGAGCTGCGGGTTGCCGAGAAGAACCTGGACGCGCGGCATCTCGGGCACGGCTTTGAGCTTGATGGGCTTGAGAGCCTGCTCTTGCAGCGTTGTGTTCCCGTCCGGGCTGCTGCGGCACAGCAACCTGTTTCGCGGCAGCAGCCGGGTCATACACCTGCATTTGCCTGTCTCTACCCGAGCGCCCGCTGCGGCTCTTCTCGCGGCTAGGATGCGGAGACGAGGCCTGATCGTTAGATCTAGCCGCGTGCGAGTGAACCACCTGCGAAGCTCCAGCACCCGGGTTGGCCTTCCGGAACTCCTCGTTCTGCCTAGCGGCCTCCAACACCAACTCGTTGAGCCTCTCCTGCTGCCTGAGACGCGCCTCTCCATCCAGGCGCGGCAACTCGGCAGCCACGGCCTCTGCAGCTCTGAGCGTCTTGGCGGGTGTGCTGTACCTTGGCCTTGTGAAGGTGTTCGCGGTGGCGGACTGAGCGGGCACCTCCGCAACCGTCGCCATCTCGACACCCAAGTTACGCCGCGTAGCACCTACTCTGCTAGGCCTCCTGGCGACCGGCGTGAAGCCGTGAGCCTTGTTGTACTCGAGCTGGTCTAGACTCAGCTCAAGCCTGATCTTCTCCAACTCCGCCTGCTCGGCAAGCAGCTCCTGGCGTTGCCGCTCGAGCTGCTCCCTCGCGGCTAGGAGCTCGATGTCGGTGGGAGTGGGCATACCGGCTCGCGCAGCAGACGCGGGGATGACCATAGAGGTGGAAGGCGGCAAGTTGTTCTCCCTCTCGTAGGGCCGATGAGTCCTGCCACCAGCAGGCGGTTCATCCGTCTCCTCGACGACGGCCGCAGCGCCAGTAGCACCTGCGCCAGTGTTTGCCGCCAAACCCGTCACCATCACCTCAGCGCAGCTCGCAGAGCTGCATGCGGGCCTTCCGCGAGCAGCAATCACCGCGGGAGGATCCTCCGCGTCATGCACCAGCTCGGGGTACGCGCGGTTGGCGACGGTGGCGACGTAGACAAGGTGAGAGCCGAAGGAGATCACCGTGCCTCCCTCAGGCACGGCCATGCCGCCGAAACAGCCGGCGTTGTCGGTGACGAAGTCGAAGGAGCCGAATCTGTGGACAAGGCCACAGACCACGCGCTTCGCTGAAGAAGATCCCGTCCGAACAGAAACTCCAGCCAGCGCTGCTGGTTGCCCCACGGTGGGTGCCAACTGTCGTGGTGGTGTCACGGCAGATACCATGGGATGGCTAAAGATGTGGGGACGAAGGACGCTGGAGGTGTCCGGGGAGGGATCACGCGACGAGTAGCCGCGTGAAGTGAGAACAGCACACTGCAAACAACACGATCTACCCAGGTTCAGGGCCCTCGTGAGGAGGTAAAACCCCTACTCCTGCCTCTCTGTATGTATTATGATGTTTCTCCGAGTAGCCACAGTACAAAGAGTATCGTTACCGAGTAGCCACTCTCCTCTCTCCGAGTAGGGCTAGGTCAAGAACTTAGGGTTTCTAGGGTTTATGCGCGATCCAGTGTCCCGTATGTGTTCGATCCTCACGCAGGAGGCGGCGGGGCACCTTATATACCTGGTGCCCAGCCGGATACGTCCAAACATGGACAAGTGTCGACATAGTGTGCACACCGTCCTTCTTCCGGGTTCCCGCTGACAGCTTTGGTTCCTAACCTTGGCTTCATCTGGAAAGTCGTTGGGCAAAACTAGGGGACAGACTGGTATCACTGTACCTAAGCACAGAGTAGGCCCCCCTTATCCTGCCACGGCCTGCTTCCATGCTGTCACTGTCAGGCAGGCCGGTCCCAGATGAACAGTAGTTCGAATGCTGCCAAGTACGGACCCAGGATACGCGGGATCCTGTGTCAGAACGGCTCCTTTGACTTTCTGGCCCGAGTAGGTTCCCGCCAATTGTTCCCGCCAATTGTACTCGGACCAGCTCCTCTACTCGAAAGGATAGAACTTGATTGATATCTCCTTCTGGTCATCTTGAGGTGAGGCCGAGTAGCAGTCGACCGGGTAGCGAGTACCAGGTAGTCGGCTACTCGACCAAACCTCTCTTCTGTAAGCCGCCTTTACCACTTGCCTTTACCCTACTCGGGGGCAACCCCCCGACAACAATAACACAGGTGTCCTTACATTATTTAAATGTGGGAACGCTGCAATCTAGTTGGTTTTGGAAAACTTAGCTTGGGTCAGTAGAAATAATATTTTGAGATGCTAGTATAAGAAAGAGGAATTTCCCTATTAGCTCATAAACTTAGTATTCACAAGTTAAGATCGCTCTTTCAATGAAGATTGCATGATTGGTTTCATCATATGTATATTTGTTTGTTTTCCCTCAACTCTTATGCTTTCTACCCAACATTGCTAGCCAAAAACCCTAAACTGAGAGGGAATGCTTCTCGTGCATCCAAACCTTGAGCCCCAAAACCTTGTCATTTGTGTCCAGCATACCTTCCTATATGTGGTATTTCACCGCCACTCCAAGTAAATTGCTCATCTGTTACCTTAAAAACCTTCAAAATTATCCATGTTTTGTGTTCCTGTCTTAGCTCATGAGGACGCAAATAGAGAATCCTTATCTCACTTGTCTATGGGACTCACACACCTGGACTAGTGGCTTCATCCGCTTATCCAAATGCTAGAAGAGCTGGCAGCGGGGTTCCCAGCCCCAAATAATAATATAAATTCTCTTCACTCTTTTTGCCCCTGATTTATTAGTCAAAGCATAATTGTGTAAACAAAAGAGAAAGAGGTATGAACTTCTATACCAGTTGTGTCCTTCAACGGGAGACGCTCTTGTGAAGTCTAGTTGGCTTGTGACGTACTGTATTTTCTGTTTGCCATTTGTTGACATAAACATACACCTCTCTCAAAATTTAGACACTCCTCTACGGTATGTGATTGTTGGTAGGCACCCGAGGATTCGATTAGCTATGGTTTGTGTAAGAAAGGTTGGGAGGAGTGTCAACCATTTTATACATCAGTTTTACAAAATAAAACATCTAGCACATGAGTGATCCGTTCTTCCCTCTGCCAAGGGCCTATCTTTTACTTTTATGTTGAGTCAGTAAACCTACTTCCTTATGTCTCCAGCAAGCATTTGAGTTGTTGTGATCTCACCACCTATATGTTGATTTATTCAATCATGTTTTCTATCATTCTTTGTTTAGCACATGCTTTATTATCTGAATGAATATTACTTTGAAAGTTATGAATCACTGTAAAAGGATTGTTATAATTAAACATGTTAAGCTCTACAATACAGGCCTTGTCATAAAGACTTCGCCTAAGATAAGTATGATATCATTAAATGTTCTCTGACCAAGAACGAAGTTTGCCATCACCAATTTTGATTCTCTATTTTGCATCTTTGTTTGTGACTCTCATTACTCATTTCAAGTTAGGTTATATGAGAGTAAGTTGTTGTCTATAATGATTGGTGCATAGATAAATGTGATGCCTCTTCCATATTTTATTTATCGACACTTCACTCCATAAACCTGTGGTCATGTTTAATGAGTTCAGTTTCGCTTGGGGACAAGCGAGGTCTAAGCTTGGGGGGAGTTGATACGTCCATTTTGCATCACTATTTTATATAATAATTTGTTGTTATTCATCGATATATTTCATGTTATGATGCATCCCTTATGTTATTTTATCTTATTTTGCATGTTTCATAATTTTTGGAGAATAAACACCGGGACTAGAAATCTGATGGAAAAAAGCACCGTCGAGATACCATATTTAAGAAGATCAGAAGAAAAAGGGGGACACCGGGGGTGTCTTAGAAGTTCAGAGGAGGAGTCCAGCCAGAAGGGGAGCCAGAGGGGGCCACCAGGGACCCACACCATGAGGTGGCACGCCCCCCAGGCCGCGCCACTAGGTGGTGTGGCCACCCTGGCCCACCTCTGGGGATATCTTTCGTGTACTTGGCCGCCAGGGAACCCTAAGCAGCATACCATCGTCGAAGAATTATTCCGCCGCCGCCTCGGGGCGGAAAACACCCGAGAGAGAAAAGCTCTCTAGCAGGGAGAAATCTGTTGGGGAAATTCCTCTCCGGAGAGGGGAAATCATCGCCATCGTCACCGTCATCATTCTGGGCATCATCAATATCATCATCATCATCACCACCACCAGCACCATCACCCTCATCATCCACCGTCATCCCGTTGTAACAATTAGAGGCCTCTATCGTTGTTTTACATTAGATCTCTCTCCCGGTGTGGATTACTTGTTAGTAGTTGATGCTTGTGAGATTTATCTGTGTTTGCACTTTATGACCAGATTGTCACCATCCATTATAGCACCTCTGATTATGATCCATATGATGTCTTCTGAGTAGTTCGTGTTGTTCTTGAGAACATGGGAGAAGTCAAGTTGTTAGTAGTGAAGTAATGTTGAGTAATATTTAATGGTTTGATATTTAAGTTGTGGTGTTATTCTTCTAGTGGTGTCATGTGAACGTCGACTACATGATACTTCACCATTTATGGGCCTAGGGGAATGCATCGTGTATTTGGCTACTAATTGTGGGGTTGCCAGAGTGACAAAAACCTAAACCCCCGTTAGGAAACCATTACACGAGGTAGCGTAGGATCCCGGAGTTTAAAGTTGTGGTTAGATTTATTTCTTAATTACTTTCTTGTAGTTGTGGATGCTTGCAAGGGGTATAATCACAAGTATGTGTTAGTCTTGTATGGGACGGTACATTAGCATAGGTTCACCCACACAACACTTATCAAAACACTAAAGATTATTCAGCGGCATTAAACAAAAGCACTTGAGAGAAACCTCCCGTGTGTCCTGGAGAACGTTTGTTAATCATAAGTAAACCTACCGGCTTGTCCTTTGCCGAAGAAAAGATTGGGCCACTTGCTGCAATTATTATTACTGTATTTTTTTTATCTACAATATCAAAAACCCCTACAAATCTATTTTTCAGTATTTACAGTTATTGCTCCATCGAAACTGCTTGTCAACATCTTCTGTGTAACATCCACCCTTTTGTAATAAAGAGTTTGTGTTTGTGCTCATGTCATGTCATGCATGCATTTGGAACCCATGGTTTCTTTTACAACAAGTGCATTAAAAATTAATAAGGGAATTCATTAAAATCACTTAAAGTGCCATTTCAAAATCATGGTTTAAAATGTGCAATTTTTTGCAAACCATAAATATGTTGAGGTTGCCAATGTGTTAAGGAACTCAAAAATAATTTTTGCCAATTTTTATCTTTTACAGAAATGCCCTCATAACAGTTTTTATTTTGCTGTTTTAGAAGGAGCAGGGCCTGTTTTGCAATTTCCAGGAGGGCAGGGAGTTTTCCGGAAAAAACATTTCTTGTCATCTTCTTCCTCACGCCAGTAGACGAGCAAGTCGACGACGTCGCTGCCCGAGCCACCTCCTGCTTGGCCTCTACGAGGATAAGGGCGAGGAGAGCCACCCCGCACGCCTCTACCTTCTCCTCGCCTCGGAGCCCTCTCACTCTGTCTCCCTCACGCGCAGAAGACCAAACCCTAACCCTACCGACGCCTTACGTCGCTCGCCGCCGATGATAGGGCTGTCCCCGCGCCCCTCCGAGCGTCTCATTGTCACCGCCGCATCCTCCTCGTTCGCCTCGAACACGCACGGCAGCCGAGATGCCCGGAAGGGCCCCAATTCCTCGCCGGCCATCCGCCATGGCCGTCGTCGTCTCCTCCTCGCCGCTTGCGATTGCCGCCTCGCCCCGCGTCCCCGACCAGCTCTTTGAGCTCGCGGTGAGCTCCTGAGTGCCCCGGTTCCTCCCTCCCCCTCTACAACTCGCCGCCGTTTTCATCCGCTGTCTGCCGCCACGCCCAAGCTCGCCGGCAAGCCTCCGACAACAATTTATGGGCGGCGCGGCCACACCTAGGCTCCCCGCAACTCCCTCTGTCTCGTGGTGTAGTTGTATTCGAAACGCGCGCGCGAATTCGTCAAATTTCATCACGGTAGACGAGATTTGGCCTCGGGATGACGTACGTCACCGGCCCTTTTTCTATTTATTTTTCTTTTAAACCGAATATAACTGACACGTGGGCCCCACCTCAATTTAATTTACAAAAAAAGTATGAAAATTGTAAATGCAATAACTTTTATTTGTTCATCAGAAAAACATGTTCAATATACCAAAATGTTCAGAAATATATAATCTACATGTTTATGTCATTTTGACACATGTTTGACAAAGTTGAATTTTGACCATTATTTAAATATAATTTAAACCATTTAAAATAAAGGAAATAAGTTTTTATTCAAGAAATTTAGAAAATTACAAGTTATATGTCAAAATGCTTAAAAAGACAAATGCAACCTAGTTATGGTGTTTTCAATCCCATTTGAGCACTTTAACTTGTCGCACTTCTAGTATTGCTCGAATCGCCCTCTGAGGTCCACTTCGGGACTAATTTCAGTAAAAAATGCTTACTTAACATACGAACTCTAGCAACCCAAGAAACATGTTTAGGGCTTATCTTTAATGCATTCAAATATTCATGCATACATGATGCGCATTGCATTGGTGTTGAATGTTGTTCTCTTCCTTTCCGGTGTTTGCTCTTATCGGTAGAACGCGAATCCGGAGTGAAGTTTGACACCCCACTTGACGAATACTTGGTCTAAACAACCAAGTCAAGCACTTATTCCTGAAGCCTTTGTCTGGTTTTCTTGAAGCAAGGCAAGCATAACCTCTTATATGCCCATATACGTCTTCGAAGTGTTTTTTTTCTCATACGATGCATGCTTTTACAAAGTATCTTGAGTCAGTAGATAGAGTTGTCCTATTTATTTGCACAACCAAGATATCATGATTCTCTACTCCTAGATGACATAGGTTTTGTTTGTGTGTATCGCGGAGCCTCAAATATGCCATGTTTAGTCATACATGTCTCTTGATCTCTGTTTCATCCGGTTGATGAATCAGAGTTACGAAATGAATCTAGTAAGACAGGATGACGTGGTAAGGTTCGAGATGTGTGTTTGATATGATTAAAGGCTTGAATAAGTTTCCACATGGGACGTGGTGATTTGCCTCGTTCATGCCCCTAGAAGCGAGTTCTCGCCTTTGAAGCCAAGACTGAATGTGCAACCACACGGGGATTGGATTCCCCTCGGTTTCAACTTGTCTAGTTTGTTCCATGATTTGCCTAGTTGGGGCGTTCCATTTGAATTTGCGGGGGATATTAAAAATGTTTTCAAAACTAGGACGTGGTGGTGTATCGGCGATCTGTGGGTAGATAACCGTTGAGCATTGCGCACAACGATAGAGATCCGGCAGGAGATGGCCACTCCCTATTGGAGGTCCATCTCTACTCGGAGCGACTCATGGAATAGGCGAAGCAAGGGAAAGATCGTGGTCCGCCACCCTCTGCCGGCACATCGTCGGAATTGTGCCAATAGCTTGGCATTAAGAGTCGGTTGGCACGTGTGGGTAAAGTTTTCCACCCCTGCAGGGTTTAATCTTTTCGAAAAGTCGTGTCCGCGGTTAAGTATGACTTGGTGACGGATCCTGAGATCATAGATAACTTGAACTGGGCGTACAAGATGTTGTCAATGAATGATTAGTTTCAAAAGGTGGTTCCGGTTATCGTGTGCTTAAGATGATGCTTCGGAGGATCTGAATACAATACCCGAGGAAAGGGTGTTCTTTTAAAAGATTTGTGAAAAGCTTCTCTGTCTCCCTCTAATCGAAACAAACTTGGATTTACGCAAAACAACCTTCATAAACCCTTTATGGACAAGCAGATATATAATAGCTTAATTAAGTCTTGTTGAGTACCTCCGGTACTCATGTTTGCTTCAATTTGGTTCAGGTGGAGTTCCACACTTTGGCAGTGTATCAACGTGGACATCGACGAATAGTTTGGGGTTCCCAGGTAGCAGCCTGGAATCTATGGGCTGGGACGTTGCCTTGTGTTACGGCCTCTTAGGCCTTTTCGGTTCTTGTTGATTAGCAACACAGTTTTCCTTCTGTTGTCTGATGTAATGTTGGGTCGTGTGACCTCTGTTTGTAAGCTTTACAATATTATTACTTGCTTAATAAAGCTTCATGTTTAGAGTGCTTATTTGATCGGTTGTTGGTTTCAAACTCATTGTTATACATTTTTGGCTATGCCTGCGTAGTTGTTGCAATCGAGGGGTTGTGGAGCCGATGATCCATGTCCGAGCACGCCTGCTGATGTGATTCAGTCTAGGTCTTGGTAACCTCAGTAACCCTTGATTGTTGTTGCACTTCTTGGACACATAGCAGCTCTATATAGCTTTGGTCCCGTTCCTCCAGTTTCATCCGACTCGTGGACGCTTGGTTATGACTAGCATGGACACAAGGAGTTGTAGTACCGAGGTGATCCGGCATGTGTGCCGATAAATCCGGTCTGCCTGCCGTTGTTTGTTGCGGCCGGGGCTGGTAACCCTGAAGCCCTTGTGTGTCCATGACTAGGAGCACATAACAGTATGTATATCTCTGGGTCTGGGGTCGTGACATTCTGCTCCTCGTTGGGTTAGACACTCTTATTTATCAAAAGTACTACGATACACTCCCTATACTTGTGGGTCATCACTACTCCTTAGCTCCAGAAGGCCCAGTGGAAGCCCACCAGCGAAACTTGCGGGTCAAGAAGGAAAGTTCCACCGACCTAGAGCTAGGGTTTGTAACCCCCCTGGGACGGTTTGGGACCCATCTATCTATAAAAAGGCTGGGAGAACCACGGGGAGGTGGGTCCAATCTACTTTTCACCATCATAGTCATAGCTCGAGATCCATCTCTGAGCTTGCGCACTCACCATTGTAATCGATCTACCCGTAATACTGATCAGAAGAGCAGGACTAAGGGTATTACCTCTACGAGGGCCCCGAACCTCGATAAAACTTGCCTCCTGTTAGCCGACGATTGTCGCCAGCGCCTTATTTGTTCTCTTAATCGAAACCCTACCGGATCATCCGAGGGACTTGTCGATATGACTAATCGACAGTATGCTTGGGAGAAAATTGTTCCAGGCCAAGTGAGGATCAATGGGACGGGAAGGCCTGGGTTGTTATAACGCCCGGGTGTAAACGACGACGTATGTTTAGCTGGCCTAAAGAGATTACATCGTCGGGCTGGATATCCGGGATTGGGCCGAAATCCTTGAATTGTTGGGGATTAAACGAACGAGGCCTAAGAGCAACTCTACCTGATCCCGACAAACATCCAATCCAGGAAATAACTGCTTTTTTTCCCATATGGGGACGGAGATCTGGCTTTCCCAGATCCCATTAAACAAGACATCCCTGGAAAAATTAGGGGGAACCGCGATATCTACCCCCGAGTTCACCATATCTACGGGATTGGAAGTCTTTTTTCATGGTTCCCTATCCCTTGGTGCGAAAGAGCAGGAGCGGAAACTTCAGCTCGTGCCTCTTGCCCGAATCACGCAACCCACCGCCGATCTTCCCGCCGGGACTTCCTCCCTTGTCGTCGAGACCCCGATTCTCCTCCATGGTTCTCGGCGAGCTCCCACCTGACGGTTTCGTCGCCCCCAACCGGCACCTCATCCCACCGCCCTCCATCTCGGCTTTCCTGTCGACTCGCGCCAACCCCTCCTGCTGTCAACCAGAAGAAGAAGCGGTCGT
Source organism: Alopecurus myosuroides (assembly GCA_028641055.1). Classification (NCBI taxonomy): domain Eukaryota; kingdom Viridiplantae; phylum Streptophyta; class Magnoliopsida; order Poales; family Poaceae; genus Alopecurus; species Alopecurus myosuroides. The sequence goes on from CM054062.1 coordinate 165,227,571, forward strand.
CGGTAGCCAGCCATGGCGTCCAACCCGACCCCGCGCGTCGTGGACGGAGTCGGATCCGTGGCCCATCAAAACACAGTATAAAAACACTACCCAGCAGCACAACCAACTTCACAAGCCATTGTGCTTCTTCAAAAAGAACACACAGATCACAAGTTATCTCTGCAGCTAGAATGAACTCTCTAGGATCATTGAAGCAGCTAGGAGGAGGAGGCAAATTCCACAAGAAGAAGGTTGTTCATCCTCCTGAAACTAAAGCTACTATGGAAATAGCATGTTATCCCTAGCCAGTGAGAGGGTGATATGGGTGGCCCGATCTTCTCAAAGAGCAACACAGATAATTTTGATAACTAGTGTTTCACTGAGATCTCTCCTGGATGATACCTGATTGCCAATGCAACAACTTTCAATCCCTGTGGATATTCTCAACTACAAACTCTTGCATAATTAATCAACCGACTACAAGTGGTCCTGTACCTTCTAATTCCCAATGGAATAGTAAATATCACGCAGAATTTGCAAGGGGTTCTTTACTTCAAGATGAAAGCTTACAAAGCAATACAATCTAGAGGTGTTCGGGAAATTGTCTAAAATCGATCTAACCTAATTGGGGTGCAATGGCCAGCTATTTATGAGGGGTAGGGGTGGGGCCAAAGGGGTGCGGCGCACCTCTCCTAGTTGTATTGGAGTTGGACTCTATTCCATCTCTTTATTACAATTTGAATTTAAATGAGAGTCCTGTCAAATAAGGACTCGCAGGTCCACCTCTCCTAAAATAGTGGGACTCTCTCTATGGCGCATCCACAAGGTGTGGTGCGCCACCTGCTCCTTCTCCATGCATTTCTCCTTTGTTTTCTAGCTTGTACTTCATGTTTTCCAGCTCCTCTTGATGCTCCTCTCCATTCATGTTTGTGTTATCAACAACCCTGATCATACATAAATGCATAGACTTAGGCAGTATAAAAATTCTCATGATCACAAAAATCATTATATTAAGAGTGAGTTCACCTGTTGTTCTAATAACTTGGTTCTTGATCTTGTCATAGGTCCAAGTCTCACTCCATTAGTGTTATCTTGAGCAGAAACATTAGCATGTATGTGTGTTGGCGAAGAGCTAGGGATGTCCTCATCATCCTCCCCCTCTTGAAAAGGCGTCGACCTCGATGCATCAAGTTCATCTCCATAATATGGTGTCAAATCAGCAACATTGAAGGAATTGCTAACACAAAACTCCTTAGCTGGAAGATCTATCTTGTATGCATTATCATTGATTCGACCAAGAACTTTGTATGGACCAACACCTCGTGGCATCAACTTGGACTTGCGTAATGTTGGGAATCTATCCGTGCGGAAATGCACCCAAACCATATCACCAGCCCGAAATATCATCTCCTTTCGTTTCTTGTTCATGCGGTTAGCCACATGTTGTCCCTTCTTCTCTATAGCCATCTTGGTCTTCTCATGTATCTTCTTTACAAAATCAGCGCGCTTCGAGGCCTCCATGTTAACTCTCTCATGTATGGGAAGCAACATCATATCTACTGGAGTAATGGGTTTGAAACCATACACCACCTCAAACGGGCATAGCTGAGTAGTGGAGTGTACAACCCTGGTATAAGCGAACTCAACATGAGGCAAACACTCCTCCCACTCCCGCAGGTTTTTTTTATCATGGTGCGCAACAATTGTGATAATGTGCGATTCACCACCTCCGTTTGTTCATCAAATTGGGGGTGACATGTAGTTAAAAACAACAACTTTGTCCCCAGCTTCCCCCAAAGTGTCTTCCAGAAATAGCTCATGAAATTCACATCTCGAGCAGAAACGATAGTCTTGGGTACTCCATGTAATCTCACTATGTCCCTGAAAAACTGATTAGCAATATGCGACGCATCGTCGCTCTTGTGGTATGTAGTGAAGTGTGACATCTTGGAAATTCTATCCACTACCACAAATATTGAATCATGTCCCCTCTTGGTTCTACATAATCCTAGCACAAAATCCATACTAATATCCTCCCATGGTGTAGTAGGTGCAGGAAGAGGGGTATACAACCCATGAGGTTTTAATTTTGACTTCGCTTTGTTGCAAGTGATGCAACGCTGCACAAATCTATAGACATCTCGCCTCATATGTGCCCAATAGAAGTTATCAGCTAACATGAGTAATGTTTTCTCCCGTCCAAAGTGTCCCATCAATCCTCCACTATGAGATTCCTGCAACAATAGCAAACACAAAGAACACTTGGGAACACATAATTTGTTAGCTCTAAACAAAAAGCCATCATGAATATGATATTTATCCCATGCTTTTACGCTAGTACACTTAGCAAAAGGCTTAAAAAACTCAGTATCATTTGCATATAATTCACGTAGACTCTCTAAACCAGCAACTTGCACATCTAGTTTGGTAAATAGCATGTTCTCACTAGATAGTGCATCAGCAACCACATTGTCCAAACCTTTCCTATACTTGATAATATATGGGAAAGACTCAATGAACTCTACCCATTTAGCATGTCTCTTATTAATATTAGATTGGCTCTTCAGAAACTTCAATGCTTCATGATCAGAATGTATGATAAATTATTTTGGCCACAAATAATGTTTCCAAACCTCAGGAACTCTAACAAGAGCATACAACTCTTTATCATAGACAGAATAATTCAATTGTGCACCATGCAATTTCTTAGAAAAATAAGCAATAGATTTCTTTTCTTGCATAAGTACTCCTCCAATTCCAATGCCACTGGCATCACATTCAATCTCAAATTGTTTATTGAAATTTGGGAGCATCAACAATGTTGCAGAAATCAATTTATTTTTCATCTCATCAAATGCCATGTATTGAGCAACACCCCATTCAAAATCAACTCCTTTCTTAGTCAAATCATTCAAAGGTGCATCAATCGTACTAAAATCTCTAACAAATCTTCTATAAAAACCAGCAAGACCATTAAAACTACACACTTGACTCACATTCATGGGGGTAGACCATTTTGTATAGCTTCTATTTTCGAATCATCTACCTCAATCCCATGTTTAGAAACAACATATCCCAGAAATATGACCTTATCCTTGCAAAAAGTGCACTTCTCAAGATTACCAAATAATTTGTTTTCTCTTAGCACATGCAATACTTGTCTAATATGTTCAATATGTTCAGATTCATTGTGGCTATATATGAGAATATCATCAAAATAGACTACCACAAATTTGCCAATAAAGTTTCTCAAAACATGGTTCATAAGTCTCATGAAAGTACTAGGTGCATTGGTTAACCCAAAAGGCATCACTAACCATTCATATAAACCAAATTTTGTTTTAAATTATGTTTTCCACTCATCCCCATCTTTCATCCTAATTTGATGATAACCACTACACAAATCAATCTTAGAGAAAACAACGGTGCCACTTAATTCATCTAGCATATCTTCCAATCTTGGAATAGGATGACGATAACGAATAGTGATGATATTTATTGCTCTACAATCTACGCACATGCGCCATGTACCATCCTTCTTAGGAACCAAAATCACAAGAACAGCACAAGGGCTAAGGCTGATGCGAATATACCCTTTATCAAGGAGCTTTTGTACTTGTTTCTGAATTTCCTTCCTCTCCTTGGGATTAGTTCTATAAGGAGCTCGGTTTGGTAATGTGGCTCCAGGTATCAAGTCAATTTGGTGTTCTATGCCAATGGTGGCAACCCTACTGGTACCTCCTCTGGAAACACATCATCAAATTCCTGCACACATTAGAAACACCAATAGAGAGAGGGGTCATGTCGTTAGAAACCAAAATTTCTCCCTTGTGCATGAGAACAATAGGTACTAAACTAGTATCCTCACTGAACTCTCTCAAGTCATCTTTGGTGGCTAACATGCATAATAGGCTCACTCCCTCACTTTTATTTTTACCACTCAGCTTGGCTTTGCTATTATCACTCACAGTATTTTTGTTTCCTCTCATGTCATCTCTCTCACTCTTAGTTTCTAAATTCACTTCTGTTTTTTTTTACAAGATTCATTTACAATTTGTTGTGGTTTCACAGGCCTCAAAATTATGTCCTTCGCATGCCAGTTCAACCGGTATGTATTTGTTCTTCCATTGTGTATAGCATTCCTGTCAAACTGCCATGGTCTTCCCAGCAACATGTGACAAACAGACATTGGCACCACATCACACTCAATGGTGTCTGTGTATGGTTGAATTTGAAATTCAACTCTCACCATGTAGCTCACCTTCATTTATCCTTTATCACTTAACCATTGAATGTAATAAGGATGAGGGTGTGGGATATATTTCAACTTTAACTTTGCACATAAATCTTTGCTTTCTAAGTTTCTGCAACTTCCTCCATCAATAATAACTTTGCAAGCCATTTGAGGGCCTACAACGGCTTTAGTTTGGAACAAATTACATCTCCGATTTTCTGGACTAGGTGTAACACTCAAAGCCATAGATTTTTGTGTGCAAACAATAGTGGGATAATGTGTAGCATATGCATCAATTGGACCATCTACATCATCATTATCCTCCTCAGTAGGATAATCATCATCGTCTGTTTCATACTCATTGTCCTCATTAATAAGAATGATATTTTTATTAGGACATTCCCTCTTAAAATTCCCCTTCCCTCCACAAGTATGGCAGCTCATATCTCTATTTGTTGTTGTTGACATAGTTGAACCACTAGAACTTGCTGCTGGTTGTGTTGATTTTTTGATGTAGAGGTACTAGTCTCGGGTTTAGAAGAAGCTACACCACGAAATTGGGATGGTTGTGGTGTAGGTGACGAAAAGGAAGATCTAGGAGTAAAATTCCTCCTTGGAACCATAAGAGCCTCCTCGGCCAAGTGCTTCTCAACCTCTCTTTCTTGATGTAATAATTCATTCATATCATTATATTGCACATGCCTAACAATGCTCTTGATTTTAAATTGCAATCCTAAGAGAAAACACTGCATAGTATGTTTTAGCTCATCTCTCACTCTTGCGCTTTGAAGAATCAGGTCCATCTCTCTAAAATATGCATCCACAGAATTTGTACATTGCCTTGTAACTTGTCATAGAGTGTTCTAATATAGTTTTGGGCACAAATATGTCCCTCATAACTTGCTTCATCTCCCTCCATGTAACAATTTCAGGTTTTCTATCTCTTGCTCTTTTTCTTGTAATGTTATCCCACCATAACAAAGCATAGCCATCAAAACCTGAAGAAGCAAGTTTTATTTTCCTCTCCTCAGTGTACTCATGCATCCTACAAAGCTTCTCAATTTTCAGTTCCCACATGAGATATTCTTCTAGATCATCAGTATCAAAATTGAGTGTTGGAAGCATAAATTTTGGTTTGCCTGTCCCTCTCGGTGTGGATCTTGTAGTTGAACCCTCCTTGCTACCCCAAAGCCACGACCTCCTGCATTGCCTCTCCCTCCCCCTCAGCCTTGAGGAATACAATTGCCCTCATCATTGTCAAATTCACCAAGGGCACTACCATTATCCTCCTGAACAGGGAGCCTTTGATTTACCAAAGTAGCCAAAGAAGCAATTTGTGTAGTCAAATTTGTAAGGGCAGTTTGCATAGTAGTGACTTGTCCTTGTGTGGCAGCAGCTGTATTAGCAACATTATCAACTTGCAAACCCAAGTTTTGAATAGTGGAATCAAGGTCCACACCAGTCTTGTCAATCAAAGAGTGTAATTCTGAATTTTTTGATTCAATGTTTGTAGTCAATTGTTCTCTCATCTCCTCCAAATCTGTCCACTTCATTGCCTCATCATCATGTGCCTTCTTTGCCTATTCAGAAACACCACTAGAAGTATTCATGATTAATAGGTTAGTGAAATAAAACAAGTATATGTGGGTGTTTATTTCTCTCAAGTCACTCAATCCGGCAAGATAATGGTGTATCTCACTTCTCTAGAGTGAATAGAAGAACTTCACCAACAAGCAGTGGGAACTATATGTACCAAGTGTGAGAAGAGAATATCAGGGATCTCAGTTATCACAAGACAAAAATCAGGATATATGTTGGGGCTTGGTTTGGATACCTAACAACACCAAAAAGAAACTCCATATAACTATCCAATGTGATATAAAAATTTACCAGGAAACACACACACACTTGGAGACAAAAGTGGATTAGCAACTATATGGTAGAATTTGTTGCAAGCACTGGAAAGACACTAGAAAAAGCTCAATTGAACCAGGCTCAAGATTGCTCAAAGTAGTGTCCTCAAATCACCAAATATGTGTCCCAAGCTCCACTAGTAATTTTAGGCCTCTTTTCTGTTTTCTCTTTTTCTCTTTTCTCTTTTTTTATACTTTTTCCACTGGCCAATGTAGCAACTAGGAGCAAGAAAGACTAAATAAAATTATGACACCAAGATGTAATCTCCAAAAGAGCAGCCTGATGAGCAAAAAAAATGCTAGTCTTGTAGGTAAGTTCCTAGTAATGGTGATGGTAGAATGGCAGTGGATATGTCTCAGAAAGATTAGCAATAAAACCTAAATAGAATTGGAAGAAAACAAAAAAAAATCTAAGAAAACAACAACTATGTTGCCCGCAGCAGAGAGTAATCTCACGGCAGAAAACCTGTTGTTTTTGTGCGGGGCAGGGGTGATGCGCTGGTGCTGTATTTGGTCCCTTTGGGCGCGGCAGAATTTTGACAAAAACGCTGTCGGGCAGCAATCCGAGTATGCTAGGAGTATGGGAGTGCGTGGCAGGAAAACCTGTTGATCCGCTGTCGGGCAGAGATCGAGTAATAGTAGGATTCAGGCGCGGCAGAAAAACGCACCAATCTGTGTCGGGCGGGACTTGTAGTTGAATCCGATTAGGACTAGGATTTGTGGTCCAAATTTTATGAAATAAATTCGTGGCAACTCGAAAACAACCCGAATCAAAATAGCAACTATTTCCATGGCAGAAACTTGCAAATAGGTGCCTCCTCACGGCAGAAACAATGTGCAACTCGCGGCTCTTCTTTTATGCCTCAGATTGAAATAGATCTCAAGGTGAACCAGCTTAACACACAATGGTGTTATTAGGGCTAGTTTCCTGAGATGAATTGCTAGGATCGTCAAAATCTCGTGTAGGAAACAAGGTATAACTCGCAACTGCAAGTGTGTATGGATGTTTTCCCAGGACAATTGACCCAATCTCCAATATGTTTGGTGTGACTTTTCTGGTATAGGTCCAAAGAGAAGAACTAGAAAAGAAACTCGAATAGAACAAGAACCCTAAACCTAAAAACTCAAAGACACAAAAACAAAAATATGGACACAAAATTAACAGAAAACAACAAAAGAAGATGCAATTGGTGTTGATCTAAGCTATGGCAAACTCTCCAATCTCTCTTTTTGTGTGTCTTTTTCTGGATAGGAAGAAAACAATCTAAAACTAGTGAAATCAAATTGCTCAAAGAGGAAACCTGTAAATCTGATACCAAGATGATATGGGGTGGCCTGATCTTCTCAAAGAGCAACACATATAATTTTGATAACTAGTGTTTCACTGAGATCTCTCCTGGATGATACCTGATTGCCAATGCAACAACTTTCAATCCATGTGGATATTCTCAACTACACGCTCGTGCACAAGTAATCAACCGACTACAAGTGGTCCTGTACCTTCTAATTCCCAATGGAATAGTAGATATCACGCAGAATTTGCAAGGGGTTCTTTACTTCAAGATGAAAGCTTACAAAGCAATACAATCTAGAGGTGTAAGGGAAATTGACTAAAATCTGATCTAACCTAATTGGGGCGCAATGGCCAGCTATTTATGAGGGGTAGGGGTGGGGCGCACCTCCCCTAGTTGTATTAGAGTTGGGCTCTATTCCACCTCTTTATTACAATTTGAATTTAAATGAAAGTCCTGTCAAATAAGGACTCGCAGGTCCACCTCTCCTAAACTAGTGGGACTCTCTCTATGGTGCATCAACAAGGTGTGGTGCGCCACCTACTCCATCTCCATGCATTTATCCTTTGTTTTCCAGCAGCTCCACCTTGTTTTCCAGCTTGTGGCTCCTGTTTTCGAGTGCTCCTTCTTGTTTTCCAGCATGGGCTTGTTGTTTTATAGCTTGTACTTGATGTTTTCCAGCTCCTCTTGATGCCCCTCTCCATTCATGTTTGTGTTATCAACAACCATGATCATACATAAATGCATAGACTTAGGCAGTATAAAATTCTCATGATCACAAACATCAAATTCTATCAAGAGAGAGTTCACATGTTGTTCTAATAACTTGGTTCCTGATCTTGTCATAGGTCCAAGTCTCACTCCATTAGTGTTATCTTGAGCAGCAACATTATCATGCGTGTGTGTTGGTGAAGAGCTAGGGATGCCCTCATCAGAGGGAGATTCACAACACAAGTCCTAGAACTGCTAGCTGTTCTTAGCATGTATCAAGGATCTACACAAGTTACAAATAGATCTAAGGGTTAATAACAAGTTGATAGCAATAGCCATATTTTTAACAGAGCCATGTTAATACATGGATTCGCTGTAGGGAGATAGGGTAAAGTGTTATATTTGTTTTTATCAGAAATATACACAAACCATTAGAGATAGCGCCCAAATAATATTTGTTGATAGTGTAGGATTCATATGTAAATTTATTACAGAAGGGAGAAAGCACCAAATACATCGAGGCATGAAAGCTGGCATCACTATGCACATTCCTGAGAGGCACCACGGTGCATCACAAACCCTAAATCTAATACACTAGTGCAAAATCATAAAACACGTGTCCTGTACCCACAGGCTAATGCAGAGACAAAGTATCTTAAACATAAAATGAACTAAAGAAAGCTAAATAATAGCTTTCTGCAGAACATATTACATATATCTGAGAATAAACCTCAGGAGTTGCTCCAAGAAGCCATGACGGTCACGAATGAGTACTAAGACCGACACCAAGTAACGCTAGCTGCACATTTGACTAAAGAGAGGAGATCCTATCAATAGGCAGTGCCAGTGAGGATAAGGAGGGCGACAAGGAGATAAACTGCAGCCCTAGAGCTCATGACCTAGTTAGCTATCAAGCTCATTGATGTAACATAAGAAGGAAAACGGTAGCTTAAGCAATGGCCAAATACTAGCTAATGTGTAGCTAGAGCCGTACATGAACAAACCCTAGAAATTCAGAAAGTTCAAACAGTGAGGGGGGGACTTACAATGAGAGCATCACGACCCATAAGTTCACATAGGTGGATCTGTGTCACCTCTAGGCCAGGTCGTTGTGTCAGCTCGAGAAGCACGAGCACCCGTGCCCATGGCGACACGAGTAGTCGCAAGGAACACCTGCACTTGCCAGGGAGGGCAGCATGTCATTCCCCCGGAGAAACCCGGGAAAGCGCCACCACAACCACGACAGCGATGGAGAGTTGCACCATCTGAAACCCTAGGTTGGGGATTGGTTGTGCATGGAGAGCAGAAGGGAGGAAACTCAAATCAAGCTGACGGAGAAGATATAACAGAGAGAGGGGAGTCTTTTCCCCGCACGGCAACGGCCGAGACGGCCGGAGTAATACGGCGGAGGTGCAGCGACCGCAATCGCCCGTGTCGTCGCGAGAGAGATAGAGAGGAAAGTGGGAAGGAGAGAGGTGCTATCGGGCCCATGGATTCCAGGGTATAATGAACCGACTGCTGCGGCCCAGCCTAGCGGACACTTAAGGCCTCATCAAGTACGACCCGTGAAAGGAAAGTCTCTTAGCAAGACCCAGCCCTCGACATGGCTCAACCAGTAGGAAGTTGGCCCCTCTTGAGAGACTGCTTTGCGTTCCCTTGGGGAGGAGCTCTACCTCTCCCCCGCTCCTCTCTAGGGAACGTTCCCTCTCGGGAGGGGACAAACCATGTGTTGCTGACGTCCGCTTCTCTGCGCGCTGACAAAGGTGGCGCGAAGTCGCAGAGCCCCTTTGGCCGCAGTTGCCATTCTCGTGTATAAAGTGTGGGCGACAGCTGTCCACACCAAAGAGCCTCCCCGGGACTTCCCCTTTGGTGCAAAGAGACCAAGACAGCGCTGCAACACGGAGAAAACGTCACCGGATGCCCCCACCTCTCTGCCATGGACGGTGGCGCTGTCCTCGACGACCAAGACCTGCAGGCGACGCAGAGCTCCGCTGGTCTCCACTTTGGCAACTTGTGGTAGCCCTTTCCCATCAAGAATAAGCGGTAAGGAGGTCCAAACGCCAGTACAAGGGGAGCCCCTTGGCTCCCGTAGAAAAGAGAGCTCAACTCATTCAGATCCCTCCAAGTCTGACCCGAGCACAAACTCGCATCTTTTACTGTAACTACATCAATGCAATCCATCAGACAAGCAGGAGTAGGATTTTACACCGCAAGGTGGCCTGAACCTGGGTAAATTCCCCGTGTCGCCATTGTTGCCGATCCCAAGCTTTCCTCGTGAAGCATCTCGAGAGGTGTAGGAAGTGTGGTTAGGCCCCAGTGTTCGAACCCCCTGAGAGTTTCTGTCTTCGACAGACCACCCTCTAATAAGTGCGAGTGAGCGAGTGACTGGGTTGGGTTCAATCGAGTGCACGACTCTTTTCAACCTAGCGGGTTGGGTTCAACCAATTGAACCAGAGTGCGGCCGAGGGTATTTTGCTGTAACGCCCGGGGAATTTTCCTCTATAGAATTTGTTGTTTCTTTTTTTTTCTTTTTGTGCATCTCATAACATCATGCATCACCATGCAACATCCTGCATTTAAAACTTGCACATTGTTTAAAATTCATCAACTCCTATCTTCTAAAAATTTGTTTGATTGATTAATCAATTTTTAATAGTACCAAAGCACTTCCTGGAAATAATAAAACAAAAAAAACCCAAGAGAGGGGAGGGCAGGCCAGCCTGGTGGGCTGAGCCCACCAGCCCCACGAAGCCAGCCCACCCCCTCCTGCCTTCGTCATCCTCTGTACGGGAGGCGCACATGGGAGGGGATGGAGCTCCCGTGGAGGAGCTGCAGCCACGTCCCCTCCCCTCTCCGGCTATAAGGAGGAGGCAGGTCCCTCCTCGCGAACCCTAGCCCCGCTCCTCCCCATCCGCCGCCACCATCCCCTTCGCCCCTCTCCTACCCTCTGTTTCTTCTCCACACAAATCAGAGCACGTACGAGGTCGCGAGTTCACCGTCGACCCAGCATCACCGACTTCTCCGAGCCAGTTCGAGAACGCCATGAGCTGCGCCTCGTCGTCCTCTTTGTCTTCCCCGAAGGAATGGAACCGAAGCACTCCAGGTCGCCGGCGGCATCCTCTTCTTCCTCTCCGGCCGGCGAAATTCCGTCGCTCTAGACCTACTCGAGCTCGATCGACTACGCTTACCCCCTCCCGGTGAGCTGCCCTTTTGATTCCCGTTGATTCCCTGCCCGATTGCCTCATATGTGTCACCCTGGCAGCTACTCAATTCCCGCCCGACCTCGTTGTTCCGCAGCAGAACGCACAGACAGTTTCGTCAGTTAAGACTGCACGTATTCACTTTATCTCGCCTCAGCGTTGCATCCTATCACAAATCGATCCCCAGCTCAGTGGCTAGGCACCCTTGCGCGCGCCCAACAGGTCGTGGGTTCGATTCCCCCCCCCCCCCCGGCGCAAGCCACACCTTTTTCTGCACTTTTTTTTTTTTGCCCGAATTCCAGAAAATCAGATCTGAAACATTATTTGTAAAATCAATATAAAATTGAATATTGCTCCAAATTCAACGATTCAAGTTTCTGTGGATTTAAAATCTTGTGCTCTTTCCATTAGTAACAACATTGCAATATGTTTCTGTAATAATTTTGGCTCTAAATAATTAATTACTGAAAATGCAATTAAAAGTTGAAACTTTGGAATTTCATAACTTGAGTTGTGTTCACCCAAATTGAGCAAACTTGGGATCTAAAAATTTGTCTTAACAAACTCTACACATTGGTATTTTATTTGGTCACAATTAAATTAAATTTGAGCATGTTTCCCTCTGTTTACTAAAAAGGGCAGAATAAGACTACTTATGAAAAATTGCATAATAAATTCAATAATAACCCAAAAATTATGTTTAATAGCTCAAAATGTTCAGTGAAACATTTGCTACATGTTTCAACCTTTTAAATGCAATTTGTTTACTGTTTTTCCTAATTAAAAGTGGTGCAATAATTCAATGCTTGAATTAAACCTTTTAAATTGCAAAATTCATAACTTGGGCAATTCAAATCCAATTCCAACATGTAAAATATGTTTTCCATCCCATTTTTCATGAACTTTGCAAATATAAACTTTGTTTTCTGTTTTGAATAATTTAAATTGCTAAAAACAACTGTTTCTTAATTAATGTATTTAAAATTGTCAATTTAATAACTTGCTCATCTAAAATCCAAATTCAACAAATGAAATATGTATTCCATCTAAGATTTTGTGTTCTTTCCAAATATAAATTTTGTTATCTGTTTTGAACATTTAAAATTGGTGAAAACAACAAATGCTTGTGTAAATCATTTAAGAAGCCAAATTTCATAACTTAATAAATAAATTTCCAAACTTGGTAAACACCTTTTCAAATTGAAGCTATTGTTGTTTTCTTATTGTTTTCCTCATCCATGCATAATTCTAATCAACTTCCACATGATTATTATTTGTAGATCATTTAATTGCATATGGGCCCCTTAATTATGTTACCATGTCAACTAGTTTATCCTTGATGCATCCTTAAACTTGTCATGCATCCATATCTTGATCATGCTGGATCTTTTGCCATAGAAGTAATTGTTGCATCCGGTGTTTGTTCGAGGTTTGTTGCTTCTTCGCGAATAGGACGTTGAGATGATGTGAGCAACGACAAGTTCTTCGGATGTACCTCTACTTGCTGGATCTCAGGCAAGTATACTCACTTGCTGCCAAATGGCTGCCTCTCATCACTTGTTACCGATTCTTTCCGTTGTTCTTATTCTAGCCTTTTGATTCGATGCTTGTGTCTCGATCCTATCATATGTTTACCTTTGCAACCATGATATAGCCTTCCTTCCACTTCCTATTACCTGTTGCTTGATTACCTTGTTGGCCCTCGTGTCGTAGTTGCATGCTTAGGTTTGTTTGTGCTCGAGTCTTGTCGTCATTTATCTTATCACCTGTTTAGTCGATAGTTGGGTTTCAATTCAATCAACAACATGTTAATGTTTTGGGTAATAATAATTTGATGATAAGGCACCGGCAGGAGGCCCGGCGTGGTTTTGAGGCCTGCTAGTGTCGACCCTAATTAGGAAAAGGGTCTTGTCCATTGATCCATGATGAGCGCACTAACCGCATGTGGGAAGCGAGTATGGGCGCCCCCCCGCAATTCTGATTCGATTCGCATCTCGTCCAAATCACCTCATTTAGTTCGGGTTTTCCATTTGCCGCATGCATATGCAGGTGCGAACCCTTGGCGCCAGGGTGGAACTTTTGTAGTCGGCATTTAGGGAGACACGTTCTTAGAGTGCTATGAGGGTCCCCTTTTCTTCGTGGGGCTTGATTAGCCGTGCGCTCAACTGCACGGGGTTCTTTGGGCTTGATGCGAAAAAGAGTTGGGTTGTGTTGAGTACCTCGCTTGGTGGGTTGATCCCCCGTCTGGCGGGTTATTCTTACGTGTACGGCCAAATTGGTGCATCCCTGCAGGGTTAAATCTTCTCGAGAAGCCGTGTTGTCCGCGGTTATGGATGACTTGGTGAAAGTGCTGGCTAACAAGTACTCAGACAACTTACACTTAACGATGATAACTTGACTAGTAATATAGATTACTTCCACCATCAAAATGAATGTCACCTTAATCAACAGTGTGAGTTTCCTTGGGTTGCTTCCTTAGTAGGGGGTAACATTGGATGGGTATTGTTTGGTGAGTAGTTGTAGTTGGTTCTGATACGCTATCTTATCCCCTTTCTTTTAGCCGGATGTTGTAGCGTGTTTCTGTAGTTAGTTAGTGCAGCCCGCTGCCGCTTCTTTGCAGTAATCCCTTCCTTCCCGTTGTACCCAAAGTATTTGTATCTTGTGATGATTGGTTACGCTGGTATCTTGTGAGGATGGTTTATCCACTTGCCAGTACTTAACCGTACTGACCCACGAATCCTTTTCGTGGCTGCATATTCAACATTGCAGTCAACAGGTTTGAAGTCTGATGACGTTAGCTTGGGAATCCCTCCGGCTTGGCCTGGGCAGGGATTGGACGCCATCGGTTATCTTCAGGACTCTTACTCCAATTTGTATCTTGTCCGTAGTCGGACGTTATGTTGTTTCTTCCGCTGTTATTTGGATCTTTGTATTGTATCAGTTGTATCCTTGACTCGTTTGAGTCCTCTTGTATATACCTCCTCTATTGTTGTTGTGGATTATTCGTGAACTGTTGTAATGTTATCACAAGTGGCAACCTGGAATCGGTTATTATGTGGATTTTGGCGGAAATGCTGAAATCTGCGTAGTGCCCGATCTCGGGGCGTCACAAATGGTATCAGAGCCTTGGTTCCCGATTCCCGAGATTTTTTCGATACGAATGGTTATCGAAGCAACGGGTCCGCAAAGCCTGTAGGATAACTTCGCTAACGGTCGTGTTCTTAGAATGTCAAAAACTATTTGTGCAAAACCTGTTTTGGAAACATCTCAATAGGATTCTTGTTTTCTCCTTATCTCTATTCTGTTTCTCCTCCCATCTTATTTGTTTTGGAGTCTCTCTTCCTCTCTATCTTTCAAAGCGTTAGGATCCTACGTGGGTGGACGTTTTCTAAGCCTTTAACCTAATAGGTTCGATCATCGGAAGATTCCTGGTGGGAGAACATCGTCATCAATCCGAGCAAGAATCTCTTGTTAGTGGTGTCGAGAAGATTCACATGGAGCACGAAGACTCGATAGTCCGGCTTTTCCCTCTCTCTTGGCGTTGGCGGATTGCGAGGGCGCAATCCCTTGTTGGTGGTGTCGTCTGTAACGCCCGGGGATTTTTCCTCTATAGAATTTGTTGTTTCTTTTTTTTTCTTTTTGTGCATCTCATAACATCATGCATCACCATGCAACATCCTGCATTTAAAACTTGCACATTGTTTAAAATTCATCAACTCCTATCTTCTAAAAATTTGTTTGATTGATTAATCAATTTTTAATAGTACCAAAGCACTTCCTGGAAATAATAAAACAAAAAAAAAACCAAGAGAGGGGAGGGCAGGCCAGCCTGGTGGGCTGAGCCCACCAGCCCCACGAAGCCAGCCCACCCCCTCCTGCCTTCGTCATCCTCTGTACGGGAGGCGCACATGGGAGGGGATGGAGCTCTCGTGGAGGAGCTGCAGCCACGTCCCCTCCCCTCTCCGGCTATAAGGAGGAGGCAGGTCCCTCCTCGTGAACCCTAGCCCCGCTCCTCCCCATCCGCCGCCGCCATCCCCTTCGCCCCTCTCCTACCCTCTGTTTCTTCTCCACACAAATCAGAGCACGTACGAGGTCGCGAGTTCACCGTCGACCCAGCATCACCGACTTCTCCGAGCCAGTTCGAGAACGCCATGAGCTGCGCCTCATCGTCCTCTTTGTCTTCCCCGAAGGAATGGAACCGAAGCACTCCAGGTCGCCGGCGGCATCCTCTTCTTCCTCTCCGGCCGGCGAACTTCTCCGGCGAAATTCCGTCGCTCTGGACCTACTCGAGCTCGATCGACTACGCCTACCCCCTCCCGGTGAGCTGCCCTTTTGATTCCCGTTGATTCCCTGCCCGATTGCCTCATGTGCGTCACCCTGGCAGCTACTCAATTCCCGCCCGACCTCGTTGTTCCGCAGCAGAACGCACAGACAGAAACTGTCTTCAGTTTCGTCAGTTAAGACTGCACGTATTCACTTTATCTCGCCTCAGCGTTGCATCCTATCACAAATCGATCCCTAGCCCTGAGGCTAGGCACCCTTGCGCGTGCCCAACAGGTCATGGGTTCGATTCCCCCCCCCCCCCCGGCGCAAGCCACACCTTTTTCTGCACTTCTTTTTTTTTGCCCGAATTCCAGAAAATCAGATCTGAAACATTATTTGTAAAATCAATATAAAATTGAATATTGCTTCAAATTCAACGATTCAAATTTCTGTGGATTCAAAATCTTGTGCTCTTTCCATTAGTAACAACATTGCAATATGTTTCTGTAATAATGTTTGCTCTAAATAATTAATTACTGAAAATGCAATTAAAAGTT
Source organism: Alopecurus myosuroides (assembly GCA_028641055.1). Lineage (NCBI taxonomy): Eukaryota > Viridiplantae > Streptophyta > Magnoliopsida > Poales > Poaceae > Alopecurus > Alopecurus myosuroides. Next base: position 165,243,720 of record CM054062.1, read on the forward strand.
GAAACTTTGGAATTTCATAACTTGAGTTGTGTTCACCCAAATTGAGCAAACTTGGGCTCTAAAAATTTGTCTTAACAAACTCTACACATTGGTATTTTATTTGGTCACAATTGAAATAAATTTGAGCATGTTTCCCTCTGTTTACTAAAAAGGGCAGAATAAAACTACTTATGAAAAATTGCATAATAAATTCAATAATAACCCAAAAATTATGTTTAATAGCTCAAAATGTTCAGTGAAACATTTGCTACATGTTTTCAACCTTTTCAATGCAATTTGTTTACTGTTTTTCCTAATTAAAAGTGGTGCAATAATTCAATGCTTTAATTAAACCTTTTAAATTGCAAAATTCATAACTTGGGCAATTCAAATCCAATTCCAACATGTAAAATATGTTTTCCATCCCATTTTTCATGAACTTTGCAAATATAAACTTTGTTTTCTGTTTTGAATAATTTAAATTGCTGAAAACAACTGTTTCTTAATTAATGCATTTAAAATTGTCAATTTAATAACTTGCTCATCTAAAATCCAAATTCAACAAATAAAATATGTATTCCATCTAACATTTTGTGTTCTTTCCAAATATAAATTTTGTTATCTGTTTTGAACATTTAAAATTGGTGAAAACAACAAATGCTTGTGTAAATCATTTAAGAAGCCAAATTTCATAACTTAATAAATAAATTTCCAAACTTGGTAAACACCTTTTCAAATTGAAGCTATTGTTGGTTTCTTATTGTTTTCCTCATCCATGCATCATTCTAATCAACTTCCACATGATGGTTATTTGTAGATCATTTAATTCAACATTAATTCATGGGCTTTTCCATATGCAATCCAAATTGCATATGGGCCCCTTTAATTATGTTACCATGTCAACTAGTTTATCCTTGATGCATCCTTAAACTTGTCATGCATCCATATCTTGATCACGCTGGATCTTTTGCCGTAGAAGTAATTGTTGCATCCGGTGTTTGTTCGAGGTTCGTTGCTTCTTCGCGAATAGGACGTTGAGATGATGTGAGCAACGACAAGTTCTTCGGATGTACCTCTACTTGCTGGATCTCAGGCAAGTATACTCACTTGCTGCCAAATGGCTGCCTCTCATCACTTGTTACCGATTCTTTCTGTTGTTCTTATTCTAGCCTTTTGATTCGATGCTTGTGTCTCGATCCTATCATATGTTTACCTTTGCAACCATGATATAGCCTTCCTTCCACTTCCTATTACCTGTTGCTTGATTACCTTGTTGGCCCTCGTGTCGTAGTTGCATGCTTAGGTTTGTTTGTGCTCGAGTCTTGTCGTCATTTATCTTATCACCTGTTTAGTCGATAGTTGGGTTTCAATTCAATCAACAACATGTTAATGTTTTGGGTAATAATAATTTGATGATAAGGCACCGGCAGGAGGCCCGGCGTGGTTTTGAGGCCTGCTAGTGTCGACCCTAATTAGGAAAAGGGTCTTGTCCATTGATCCATGATGAGCGCACTAACCGCATGTGGGAAGCGAGTATGGGCGCCCCCCCCCCCACCCGCAATTCTGATTCGATTCGCATCTCGTCCAAATCACCTCATTTAGTTCGGGTTTTCCATTTGCCGCATGCATATGCAGGTGCGAACCCTTGGCGCCAGGGTGGAACTTTTGTAGTCGGCATTTAGGGAGACACGTTCTTAGAGTGCTATGAGGGTCCCCTTTTCTTCGTGGGGCTTGATTAGCCGTACGCTCAACTGCACGGGGTTCTTTGGGCTTGATGCGAAGAAGAGTTGGGTTGTGTTGAGTACCTCGCTTGGTGGGTTGATCCCCTGTCTGGCGGGTTATTCTTACGTGTACGGCCAAATTGGTGCATCCCTGCAGGGTTAAATCTTCTCGAGAAGCCGTGTTGTCCGCGGTTATGGATGATTTGGTGAAAGTGCTGGCTAACAAGTACTCAGACAACTTACACTTAACGATGATACCTTGACTAGTAATATAGATTACTTCCACCATCAAAATGAATGTCACCTTAATCAACAGTGTGAGTTTCCTTGGGTTGCTTCCTTAGTAGGGGGTAACATTGGATGGGTATTGTTTGGTGAATAGTTGTAGTTGGTTCTGATACGCTATCTTATCCCCTTTCTTTTAGCCGGATGTTGTAGCGCGTTTCTGTAGTTAGTTAGTGCAGCCCGTTGCCGCTTCTTTGCAGTAATCCCTTCCTTCCCGTTGTACCCAAAGTATTTGTATCTTGTGATGATTGGTTACGCTGATATCTTGTGAGTATGGTTTATCCACTTGCCAGTACTTAACCGTACTGACCCACGAATCCTTTTCGTGGCTGCATATTCAACATTGCAGTCAACATGTTTGAAATCTGACGACGTTAGCTTGGGAATCCCTCCGGCTTGGCCTAGGCAGGGATTGGACGCCATCGGTTATCTTCAGGACTCTTAGTCCAATTTGTATCTTGTCCGTAGTCGGACGTTATGTTGTTTCTTCCGCTGTTATTTGGATCTTTGTATTGTATCAGTTGTATCCTTGACTCATTTGAGTCCTCTTGTATATACCTCCTCTGTTGTTGTTGTGGATTATTCGTGAACTGTTGTAATGTTATCACAAGTGGCAACCTGGAATCGGTTATTATGTGGATTTTGGCGAAAATGCTGAAATCTGCGTAGTGCCCGGTCTCGGGGCGTCACATTTGCTCATTTCACAATTTCCCCAAAATTCAAACAAAACTCAAATAAATCAAATGCACCTTAGTAAAATCCTAAAAATCTATAAAAATAAGTTTAAATATTCTTATTCTCTCTAATTTTCAAAAATAGTTTTATTAGATTTTTTAATGGTTTTACGTCATGGTAAAAATTTGAGATTATTATTTCAAAATAAAGAATTTGGGAATGACCAAATTACTAATTGATTTTTTAAAATGGAATAAATCTTTAGAAATAATATTTGAGTTTTTAAAATTCAAAAGTAAGTTTTTAAAGATTAGTTTAAGAAATATTCTCAAAGGAAAAATATTTAAAAATTCTTGAATTAAAAATAATTCAAAGGTGATTGTATCAACCTTTGCCCGAACAACTTACTTGTGGGCTAGCAGCGAGGAAGAGGTAGATCGGGCTGAATGGCCCGCGGCAGAGCACAACAATGAGAGGGGCCGGCTCCGAGTGGCGGACGCCGGTCTGTGTCGTACGTGCTCAACTCCCGCGGGGAGATGGCGACGACAAAAGTGGCGACGATGGTACAAATCGACGGCGAGAAGAAACAACAGGACAGGGTTGAGGGAAAATGACTAGCTGCCTATACCGTCGTGTGTGTATGGGACGAGTTGGCCCGCATGTCGAGTGGGCTGCCGGACAATGTCCAGTGCCCACAGACAGAATCTTAAGTTTGGCGGGTCTCTTGGGGCGTCAGACATAAACTTGATGGATTAAACTCTTCGGTGCTACCGCTGCGGATGGTTTTCGTGTCCGAGCCTCAAATAGACCATTGGGAGGCTGTTTGAGGTGCCCATGGAGATCCTGTGTGGATGTGTGGAGCATTTTTCTGCGTCCGCGCTATAGCTGGCCAAATGGGCTAGCCCGAATCACGATTTTTTTGGCCCGGCCCGAGCACGACACGACCCCTGGTAAACGGGCCACGGCCCGGCACGAGCACGGTAGTGTCTGGGCTGCTCCTCGTTTTGGAGCCCGTGGGCTGGCCCGGCACGACACGACGTAAACGGGCCGGCACTCGGACCGACACGATTAAATTAGAGGGGTGGACAGCCCATTTTATAGAAAAAAATGCAGTTTTTAGACTAAATTAGCCCTCTAATGATTAAATATAAAACAGTCCTAAATTGACACAAATCACGCTTAAATGGTCTAATTATACCCCTAATTACCCTCCAACGGAAGAAATCCAGCCCCCACTCCCCCAAACTCATCCCGGCCCCACAAAATTCAAAATCCTTAATTCTCGCCAAAGTATTCGGGCCAATCATGCCTAAGCCGTAAATAGACCAATCGTGCCAAAATAAACCTGTCGGGCCGTATATAGGCTGAAGTGTCGTGCCTGCTCGCGATTCTAGACTCATGGGCCGGTCCGGCACGACATGATTAAGCCGGCCGTATATGGGCCAGGCTTTTTTCGGCACGAGTCGTGCTGCGGCGGGCCGTCCGTTTGGCCAGGTATAGTCCGCACTATAAAAAGAAAAGAAAAACACAGACACTATTTTGCGCTTATTGCGAGTGCTATAAAGACTCGCCCACGGGTGTTCCCCTTATGGGCCGGCCCAGTTAGTTCAAAGAAAATGTAAGAAAAGAAGTGGCAAATGAAGGGATCGAACCTTGAACCTCCGCATGATTATAGGCTAAACCACTACGCTACATATCCATTGTTTCTAACATCGTTTTTTTTTGTGGTTTTATTGTCTGCTTTTTCTGTGTCCATTTTTCCATTTTCTATCCTTTTTCTGTTTTTCTTTTCGTTTTATTCTTTCTTTTTTGTTTCTATTTTATGATTTATTTTTTATTTTTCTTTATTTTAAAATAGTTTCTTTGTTGATATTCTCAAATTTTGAATCATTTTTTCTGTTTTATTGAACTATTTTCCAAATATGGAACCATTTTTAGTTTGGAACCATTTTCGGTTTGGAACCATTTTTAAAAATCAGAACACCATTTTTAAATGTGAAAATATTTTGGTTCACTATTTTTTTGGTTAATCGATATTTTTGGTGCACCGAAAATTTTGGTTCATTACAATTTTTGGTTCACCATTTTTTTTTGTTCACTATTAGTTCTGGTTCATCAAAAAAAAATTGGTTCACTATTATTTTGGTTCACCATTATTTTGGTGCATCCATATTTTCTGTTCACTATTATTTTTTGTTCAATAAATTTTTTGGTTCGCTATTATTTTTTGTTCATCGGAATTTTTGGAGCACGATGGTTTCACAATTTTTTTTTGCTTCACCGATTTTGTTTATTCAGGATTACTTTTGGTTCAAACTGAAAAATGTTCACATTCAAAAATTGTTCAGATAAAAGATATTCAAATATAAATATTGTTAATATGAAAAAAAGGTTAAGATTAAAAATTGTTCAAATTTAAGAATTGTTCATCTGAATCGTTTATATTTGAAAATCGTTAAAATTTAAAAATTGTTCAAAATTACAAATCACTCATCTTTTAGAAAATTGTTGAAATTTTCAAAAATGTTTTAGAATCATAAAATGTTTAGATTTTTGAAATTACTGTACCGAAATGTAACGGAAGGAAAAGGAATACGACGCACGTGTTGTCGTCTCGTCTTTGTCGTGTCCGAATCGCGTTGCACCTACTTGCTTCCGCTCGTTGTAGTTTTCGTGGCAAGTGGGACGAGCGAGACTTGTTGATCAATGCATCCAAATCCTGTCGACAAGCCACAGTCAACATGCGGCCTCCATCACACGTCCATGCATATTTGCGCTCTACGCACGGGTGTCTCCCTGGTTCGGGCGAGTCTTTCTTTTAACTCTGGTAGGGGATCCAAAAAAACGGTAGGTAGGGGATCCAAAAAAAGGGTAGCAGTTGCCCTCATCATGGTGGCTTGGGCCATGAGATGGAAAGGATACTCTGGTAGCTTTGCCCTTTACCCAAGTCGTTGGGATGCTCAAAGGCCTGCCCACGACTTTACATGATGCAGTACTTCTTAATCTTATGCATTGTCCCCACTTTTTGATCCACAGGAGAAAAAAAAAGGATGGAGCAGGCTGGAGTCGATCGCGAGGAGCAGTTCTTTTCCTAACTATCGAACGTACACAGTATGTAAGTTCTACTTACACATTTTCTTTTCTAAGGAAAAATGTCCAGATGTTTGCGTTCCTTCTTTGCAAAGCTCCTTTAACTTCTTCCCTGGTTACATTACTCGTGAATCTCTTTTGAAAAGCTCAGCCGTGACTTTATTCTTTCCTTGTGCAACAGTTGAACCGAAAAGAAAGACAGAGTAGACCGGTAGAGCACAGATTCTCGTGAGTTCCAGGGATGCTTGAGAGTTATGTTTGCGTATGCTTGAGAGTACTGCGTTGTGCCAAAAAAACCGCATAAAGGTAATGAGCGTGCACGCGTGCATCCGCGGATATTTACTCGCTTTCATAAGGTGTGTGGACGTCAAATAGGCGGGCCCCGTGCGGAGCTGGCCGTCGTGTGGCTCACGCACAGATTGTGGACTCCATCAGTGTCCCCGTCAGGTTACTGGAACGTAGCACAAGCTGGACGCTACTCCTGCATGGCTACATATCCCATCCCAGTGAAAGTAGCACGCGAAAAGAAAGAAAAATCTCAACCTAACACCACACTGCTTGCCGACCGAAAACTTGGAAAACCGATGTAGCCAGTAATACTAGACCATGAGCGAAGGTATACAGTTTCATCGCTGAGACCGTAAGCTCCCCAATATTGTAGAGCGTGAATAAGCGTGTGTAACTAACAATTTCATCACCGAGACTGCATCCTACAAATTTTCATTCTCTTTCGATAGAAGTATGGCCTTTGCGTTGTTCTTCCTCACCCAGGCGCAGACACACGCACATGAGGCTAGATCACCATTGCACTTGCGCGTGAAGGCATACTATTTCCGGACGGCTTGAAAACGAAATTAAATACCAGTGTCGCTGTTTATTTGAGAGGTACTGTAGGAGCTGTGTAAGTTTTCGATCGCGGCATCCTTGCAGTTGTCGTGTCCGGGCCACGGACGGTGAGTATCGTCGCTATTCGCTGCTACGCGTGTAAGTATACGTACGTACATGAGGCTAGATTGGCATTCACTTGAGCGTTATAAGGCGGATTTACTATTTCCGGGGACGCCTCCAAATTCCAAAACGAAACTTTGCTCGTGCCACGTGCGCAGGGGGGCCGCGCGATGAAGTTTCGCAGAACTTTCCGGTCACCTCGAGCGGTAGAAAGCGCGAAAGTTCCGATCGCGTACGCAGTGGGCTCCAAAGCGTGCCGTCTCCATTTGCCAGGCATCGTGCCGCTTCTTCTGGATCGTCCTCAGGGTTTCTGCTGCTGCCTCGTGCTCGTGCGTGTGTGGTCACGCACGCATGCACGCGCACGGCAGCGCATTGATGAGCCCGGAAGGAAACGCGCCCGGCCCGTTCTCTTTCTTTTCCTTCTGCCTGCGTCGCCCACAATCAAATCCAAGGGCAGACAGGACAGCGCTGCGACGGCTGTCTAGTTTGTACGGAGTACCCGCACCGCACAGTGCACTCGAACACACAACGTGCCAGCGACGTCCCAGCGGCTTCACCACGGACTCTCATCTCTCTCTCTTGTTTTTCTTGACTTGATGTGATTCTGATCTTGTGCCGGCACGCGACGCTCTTCTTTACTCTCATTATTTTGGTTGTTTGCGCGTTCGAGTCCATCAATTCCTTCACACCAAACAAGTACGGTACGGAGCCTAGCTGCTGGCTGGCTGGGGGGTGCTATCAGCCTATCATCGTCGACGTAAGTATACACCGGGCTGACTCACATGGGACACACCGTTGTGCCATTTTTAGCTCAGTCTTGCGGTACCGCCGTGACCCACAAGAAGTTTGGCACTATTTCCTTCCTTGCGGTGTACTGTGTACTAATGGCCGAAGTTACGAGGAAGATGCGCACGTCTATCATCGCGCGCCTACCGGACGTGTATCTAACCATAACCAGAATTAGAGAAAATCTACCGAGTCCTTTAGATTTTTTGTTTTTGACTTGGAATCTTTTAGATTTCTGCTAAACACGCAAATAAGAGTGTACTCATCTGTAAAGCCTACCAGCTAGCTAGCTTGAGCCGCGATAGAGTTGATTGCCCACCCGTTCACTAGAAACAAAGAGCGTGCATTTTCGTCCGGTACAGAATTACAGATGGTGCCCTGTGACAGCAACGTCTCGGTGGCAGATAGTGGGTATTAACCTCCCACTTTGTTTCAAAAAAAAAAAAACCTCCCACTTCCTTACGCTTTAACCTCACTCGCCTGGCCTGTGACTGGAGAGGGCCAGGTCAAGGCGGGTCAAAAGTGCCAAACAATCCCGTTCCAACCCCCAAATTATGCTGATGATCAAGAGATGAATCATGGACGCACACCATTAGCTCGGGGCTTGGGCAATGATGTTTCCCTCGCCATCCTGACACCTCCACTTCCATTGTACTAGTACGTATGACAGTGACGCCGGCGGGACAGTGTGTCTCTGCCCAAAGGAATTGTCTCGTCTTTCAGCTCTGCTCTACTCATGCGGTACGCGGATTATTAATTAAAAACAGGACACCAGTCCGTGGCCCGGAATGGATGGATACATGGATGCCGCTTTCAGCCACCCGGATAGAGCCAGACGTCGAACCCTAATCCCGTCCCGCCACCGCTCCTGAAATCCCATTTCATTTTCATTCCATTAGCTTCTCCCCCATTATATATAACCACGCAAAGCAATCACGAGCATTTCGTTTCCCCACCGATTCCCGTGCCACACCACCACCCTACCGCGCCCACCTAGTATATAATCTATCTCTATCTATCGCTCCACCACCGAAAAAATTCCCCGGCCGCCTACCCTCATCCCAATCCACACAACATCATCCTTCTCGTTTTCTTTCTTGGAATCTTGCTCCTTCTTCATCATCTTCTTCTTGCTGTTGGTGTTGCTCTTCTCACCACCCTCGAATCTCTGCACGATTGCAGCGCAATTTGGGGGCCAATTCGAGGCACAAAAGGGCGGGGGTGCTCTGCTTCCTGCTTGCTATCCGCCTTTTTTCCTCCTGTTGCTCGCAATTGGGGCCAGCTCCAGCTCTCAATTCGGTGGTGCCGTGTTGGGGTAATCCAGAGATTCCAGGACGCGCGACGCCATGGCACGCCACTGATTCTCTGAGATTTCTTCTTGTCCGGTCGCCAAGGAAAGCTTGAATTTCTTGGGCGGTGTCGGAACAAGGGGGGGAATGTCTTTCAGGAGCCTAATCCAGGACATGAGGGACGAGTTCGGGAGCATCTCGCGCCACGGCCTGCGCTCCTCCCGCTCGCAACGCGCCGGGAACACCAACGCCCCGCCGGAATCCGCCGCGGGGTTGGCCGACGCGCTGGAGGGGACCTTGTGGGCGCAGCTGCCCCCCGAGCTCCTGCGGGAGGTGCTGGTCAAGATCGAGGACTCCGAGACCCTGTGGCCGACCCGCCGGGACGTGGTGGCCTGTGCGGGCGTCTGCCGGGCATGGAGGGGTATCATGAAGGAGGTCGTGCGCGTCCCGGAGGCCTCCGCCAAGCTCACCTTTCCAATCTCGCTCAAGCAGGTTCGCGCTTTCGCATCACCCTCACTGCGATGCCTTACTAACTTTTAATGCCTGCTGCTACTGCTGTCATTCCAAGCTAAATTTGTTTGCTAAAAAGGCTTACATTGTGGAACACAGGGAGTAGCATTTAGGACCGTAAGTGTCTGTCAATCATTTCTATTAGCAAGTGGTTGCGTGAGGGATGGTGATTGGATAAATCATTTCCATTGTGCTGCATTGTTTTTGGAAAGGTTTATGTTGCATTATCGCTCAAGTCTTAGGGATCAAATCACCCAGCTATCCTTTTCATGGAAGGTGCCAACCATAAACGATTCTTATATTACAAAACGTGTAATGCCGGATGTCTTCATGATCATAATTCCGTATTACTCCCTCACTAGAGAGGGTTGGTGCCTTGTACAATTATGTACCAACGAAATGTGACACGTCAAATATGCGACTTGACATATCATTTTTCCTCTTATTACAGTGTTTCACAAGCTTAGCTTTATTTAAATCCCACCGCCAGGCGGGCACTTGTTTGATGATTCAGTAAAAAAAATACCCCATTTCAGTATGATCTTGTTTCAATGCTAAATTTGTTTCATTTCCATAATGTGCAGCCTGGCCCAAAGGATGGTACTCTTAAATGTTTCATAAGAAGAAACAGGACTACTCAGACATATTATCTCTATATTGGACTCACGGAAGGTATGCTGCTTAATCTTTCCCGTTTTTCTTGGCCAAACAAGTCTTTGCTATGCTGACACACCGTGGATATATGCTTACTGTTTTTCGGTTGTTTCTTTTACAGCATTGGCTGATGATGGAAAGTTCTTGCTTGCTGCACGCAAATGCAGAAAGCCCACATACACAGACTATCTGATTTCCCTTGATATGGGTGATATGTCAAAGGGGAGCAGCACCTACATTGGAAAGCTAAGGTCACATTTTGAGATTTGATCTCCAATTAAACCTATAATTTGTGCTAGTTTCCGTAATATTATGCGTAAGCAAGACCCTCTAGTTCTACTGTAGGTTGTTTCAGTTAAATTCTCATCTGCAGTATTATTCTTTATTTCTTGGAAAGTACACCTAAAAACTCTTGAAAGAAGTAGGGTACTATGATTTTTTTTCCATTAGTCCTATAAAGGTAGTACTGAGCATCAAGTATTAAGAAAAGTAGATTGTGCCCCTGGCCTAACTTCGAGCAATAGCGGTTCTTATATATTAATATTACAATGAACACGCATTTTTATATCAGGGTCATCTGCTTGTCAGGAGCATTCACTGGAAAAATATTTTAACCTTATTGTTGTCTGAATTGTTTTGATGGTGAAATCTTAGTCCGCACCGACAACAGTAAAAAACGGGCTAACCAACTGTTCTATGAACAGGTCGAATTTTCTAGGAACAAAGTTCACCGTCTATGATGCTCATCCACCATATGATGGAGCTGTCGTCTCAAAGAGCCGGTCTGCACGTGTGGTTGGTTTGAACCAGGTCTCCCCGAGAGTTCCTGCTGGGAATTATCCAGTCTCACAGATTTCTTATGAATTGAACGTGTTGGGTTCCAGGTATGACAATCCAAACTATTGTTCTGCCGACTTAAATTAGATCTATATTATGATTTTGGTAAATATAGATATTAACACTTGATCAGTAGCAAACTCACAATACGTGAACTAGCTCTGAGTGGTTTGAACCTTGGTTGTGACTAAATTGCAACTACAACATTTGTAGGTTAATCACCTCTGCAGATTAAGCTAGTACCCGCAAAAAAAGAGATTAAGCTAGTGATAGTGTCGCCACTTCATAGGCAGATTTAATTGACAATACATGAGCTAGAGAACTATGTAAAGGAAGTTCTCCATTGATAAGCTGAACATTTTCGATCTTGATCTTTACACTGCATGTGAAACGTTATTAAGTGCTCCTGTAACAGATATGGAAGGATATAACTCCATTGTCTTGTTGCAGAGGTCCAAGAAGGATGAACTGTGTTATGAGTTCCATCCCTGCATCAGCTGTTGAAGAAGGGGGCAAAGCTCCAACACAGACTGAATTTCCTTTGAGTAACCTCGACTCCTTCCCATCGATTCCTTTCTTCAGATCCAAATCTGCTCGTATGGACAATACAAGCGCGCAGATACCCGCTCAGAACGAAGAGAAGTTGGTGCTGAAGAACAAGTCTCCTAGGTGGCATGAACAACTGCAGTGTTGGTGCCTCAATTTCCGTGGACGAGTGACTGTTGCCTCAGTGAAAAACTTTCAGCTGGTTGCTTCAGACGAAAGTGGACCAGCTGGCCAGGAGAATGACAAGGTGATTCTGCAGTTTGGAAAGATAGGCAAAGACTTGTTCACCATGGACTACCGCTATCCGATATCAGCATTTCAGTCATTTGCAATATGTTTGAGCAGTTTTGATACCAAAATTGCTTGCGAATGAGAAAGGTAATTCATTCTTTCCTTTTCCACATTAATAGTACCTACACCCTGAACATCGTTGATTACTTTACTGGATATATGGGCATTTATACCGACTTTCAACCACATGTTCATCGGTAACGCCCAACATTACTTCTTGAGATATTGATTGAAGTCTTAAAGCTGCTTCAGATTGACTCCCTGGACCTCAGAGATAGTAGGATAGATACAATTGGACAAGATCCAACATTTTAACTGCTGTCAGGATCTCTGACCTGAATCTGTCCGCCCATATACCCAATTCCAACCGGTTTCTTCTGTCGATAGGGTTGCCCAGCAAAGTTAACACCAACCACAGATGGGTGTTTGCGCTGTATTAGTTAGTACTTATGCATTTAATGGTTCAAAACATGTTCTGTAAACCACTGTAACGTGCAATCTCTTATCCTGAACTTCTGTATTTGCAGCTTTGAAAGCACCTGCTAGAAAGCTATTAGCACTGCAGCTACTCACAACCTAAATGTTGCCTTTAACTCCACATGATTCATGAATTCCAAAATGTACCTGCAGGTGCTAGAAGAATCATGGCAGCTGGAAGGAAGCAGGAGTGTCGAAGTTGAAGAATTGGTCAAGTTGTACCTGTCGTCGCCTTGAAGTTGCTATGTCCAGTGGAGTTATGGTGTGTGTGTATATATATATATAGCTATCTAGTTTATTTCCATCCCGATTAGTATACATTCTTTGCCGTTGCCGGCAAGTGAAAACCTTGGGTTTTTTCACCAGTGATGCAGGCTTGTGTTGTGTGGCTATGGCCAAATCTGTTTTGGCAGTTGAATGAGTTTATATATATATGGCGGATCAACGTTGCAGTTCGGTAGCTTCGAGAGTAGGGGCAAAATTGTGTGTTGGAAGTATGTGCTGGAAGTACTTTCATGCATATGGCGGATGAATAGATTCATGTCCCTGTTGTGTTGCTACTGTGGATATGCGATTGGAGAGCAACTCTAGCAGGTAAGCACACAAAAGCAAGTTTCCAGTATACTCAAAGTAATACTCGTCAGTTAGCGAAGCGTTTTCTAGGGGTAGACAACCAGGATGCGACCACTCTGCCCCTCGGCCAGCCAACGCCATTAGGTCATCTCCAACGGGCTGCTCATTTGCGGACCAATTCGGTCCGCATTTTGTCCATTTGAGCAGCAGGCCGTGTCCGCACGGATTTGGGTCCTGCATCCAGCGGGGCTGCTCATTTAGTGGCCCGGACATATTTTTTTCTAGTTTTTTCTTCTCAATGATACTTTGAGCCTAAAAACAAACACAATACTAAATAAAATACGAGTTATTTATTACAAATTTGACCGTTCGATAAAAAGACAAATAAGTCTTAATTTAAATTACAAAAAAATCTACTGGTTTCCAACGAAGTTCCAGATGTGTTGCACTAAATCATCCCGAAGTGTGCGGTGGGTGTCCTGATCACGCAACTCGTACTGGAAGTCGATGAAATCCTCAAATGTTGCCACTCCTGGCTGGGGCTCCACGTTCTCACCCTGAAACAACCAGTTCTCATCGTAGACGCTGTCATCGCGCTCATCCTCTATGATCATGTTGTGCATGATCACACAAGCAGTCATCACGGACCACATAATCTCCGGGCTCCATGTTCTAGCAGGGTGGCGAACAATAGCCCATCGAGATTGAAGCGCACCAAAAGCACACTCCACATCCTTTCGGGCACTCTCCTGCTCTTGGGCAAACCGCTTCCTCATCTCATCTTGAGGATTGGAGATGGTCTTCACAAAGGTAGCCCACTGGGGATAGATATCATCTGCCAGGTTGTATCTCTTTGTGTAGTGGTGGCCATTGATATCATACTCACCTCGGGGGAGTTGCCTACGGCAAGTCTGCCAAACACCGGAGAGCGCTGGAGCACGTTGATATCATTGTGTGAACCTGCCATGCCGAAGAACGAGTGCCAAATCCACAGATCATGCGAAGCAACTGCTTCGAGAATAACAGTGCACTCACCAACATGGCCCTTGTACTGCCCCTGCCAACCAAATGGGCAGTTCTTCCACTCCCAGTGCATACAATCGATGCTTCCAAGCATCCCAGGCCACCCTCTGCTCTCGTTGATCGACAACAGCCGCTGAGTGTCGGCAACAGTCGGTTCCCTCAAGTACTCCGGGCCGAAGACCTGAACCACAGCTTCACAAAACTTGTACATAGCTTGCAGGCACATGGATTCACTCATACGCAAGTATTCATCAACCAGATTACCAGCTACTCCATATGCAAGCATCCGAATTGCCGCGGTGCATTTTTGATAAGAAGTGAAGCCAAGCTTACCGGTGGCATCGGGCTTGCACTTGAACCAATCGTTGTAGTCGAGGACGCCGAGTCGAATGCGGTTGAACAAGTCCCTTTTCATCCGAAAACGGCGCCGGAATAGCTTGACCGTGTACACCGGATTGGTGGGGCGGAAGTAGTCGTTCCACAGCTGCATATGGCCGGCCGCTCTGCCCCTTTCCAAGCCCGGCGCACGGCCGGGAATGGACCTTCTGAACACCGGCCGCATCCTTGCGATGTGGTCATTGACCACGAGAGTGGCAACGAGGATGTCGCTCTCGTCCTCGGAATCGGACTCCGACGAGGACGAGTACATGATCACGTTGTTGAAGAAGAACTCGTCGCCGCTGTCCGCCATTTTTCGGGCCGAGGTCGGAGCAGGCACACGGACGAACACCTTGTGTGCCCCCGTGGAGGCGGGGGGGGAGGTGGACCGGGCGGTAGGAAGGCCGGCGAACCTCCTGCGGGACAGGCGGCGACGCGGCGGCGTGGGAGAGAGGTGGGGGGAGGTGGCCGTCGCCGGCGGCGGGTCGAACGGTGGTGGTGGTCGCCGAATCGGCGAGCTAGCGGCGGCGAGGTGGGTCGAGGGCGGCGCCGGGGGGGAGGAGGAGGGGGCGTTCTCTGCGGGCCAGGAGAGTGTGTCCACGGGACACTTTGTTGTCCGCGGGGCTGCTCAAATCTGGACCAAATTTGGTCAGGATTTGAGCATCCGGGGACAAAAAAACGGACCGCAGTCCGTATGAGCAGCGCCGCTGGGGCCTGGTTTCGGCCCAGGCTGCTCAAAATGGACCGGTCCGGGGCAAATGAGCAGCCCCGCTGGAGATGACCTTATGGACCGTGGGTCAGGATGTCAGTGGACAGGTTGCTGGACATAAATGGAGCTGCCGCTTCGGCCGCATATGCGATTACCAGTTTTTGTGGCTGCCGCTAATTATTTCTGGCGGTTTTATGTGGCTTAGCGGCGCCGCGAGGATCACTTCCTGCTCTTGCTCCACGATCTATAGTGTGGCTTAGGGCATCTCCAGTCGTTGCGCCTCCCCAGGGACCAAAACGCCGCCATTTTGGGGCCGCCGCGGCGCCAAACGGCGCTAATCTGGAACCTGGGGGGGCAGCCTTCCCAGTCGCTCCCCGAGGCCAAAATTCGGCCCAAAAAAACTAGATTTGAAACTAGACGCATTTTATTGAATTTAGGCAAAGTTCGTACAATTTCGACGCGAATTTAAACTAGAACACAAATTTAAACTAAACTAAAACTACCGAAGCCCCAGGCACTCGGCGATGGCCTGGCTGTAGTCGACGTCGCCGCTGTCGTCGTCGTCGGGGCCGTCGCCGGGGCGCTTGCTCGTCCCCTGTCCAGCGTCGCCGCAGCTGCCCCACCTGCTCGCCGCGAGGGCGCGCTGGATCTCGGCCTCCTCGTCGGAGTTGGGGTCGAGGACGACGTAGACGGGGTCCTTCGTCGGCGGTGGGGGAGGGACGCGGAGGCGCGCCGCGTTGGCGGCAGCCTCCCGGTCGCGCGCCGCCTTGCGCTGTTTCGCCTCAGCGAGCAGGCGGCGCTGGAGCTCCATCTCCTGGGCGGTGCTCTCCCGCAAGCTCCAGTCCGCGGCGAGGTCGTCGGCTAGGGGCTGGAGCGTGTTCAGGGAGAGTTGCTCCGCGGTCTTCTGGCCGGGCCACTCCTCGTCGTCGCCGGCGTCCTCGGTCTTCGGGCGGACCACGCGTTCGAAGCGTGGCTCGCCAATGCGCAGGGCGCCGCCGCTATGCCTGCGGGCTGGCGTGCCGGAGTTCAGGAGGGGGGAGACAGAGAGGGAGTGGGCGCCGGAGGAGCTCGAGGTGGCCGACGAGGAGGAGGCGCCCGTCCGGCGCGCATCCCACGCCGGGTTCTGCCGGGGTGGCATCTCCAAGCGTGGCGCGTTGCCGGCGTGGATGTAGTCCACAACCCACTCGATGGTGCGGTTGTGGCCTCCCTACCAACTGCGGCGCCCATTGGCGTTGTAGCGGCCGTCGACGGGGCCGTTGTCGCCCAGGGAGGTGAGCTCCCTGTCGTGGCGTCTGGTGATCTCCTGCCACCAGAACTCGTCGAAGCCTTCCTCCCGCA
The DNA here is from genome assembly GCA_028641055.1 of Alopecurus myosuroides. NCBI lineage: Eukaryota > Viridiplantae > Streptophyta > Magnoliopsida > Poales > Poaceae > Alopecurus > Alopecurus myosuroides. Next base: position 165,259,829 of record CM054062.1, read on the forward strand.
GGCGGTCGGCCGCCTCCATGCCGGCGCGCACCTCGCGGATTGCACGCCGGACCTCCGCGTCCGTGCTCGGGAGCGGAGGCACGGGCACCCCGCCCGTGCTGAGGGCCCAGCGCGGCTGCCCGGTGCCAGAGCTAGGGAGGCGGCTGTCCGGCGGGCACGGGTAGCCCGCGCGGTACAGCGCCGACGAGGCGAAGGTGACGGCGGGGGAAGCGTTGGCTGCGGCGTTGTCCTTGTAGCTCGCCATTGTTCTGCGTGGAGGAAAGAGAGCACGGGGGAGAGGAGAGCGACGAGGGAAGGAGAGGAGCGAGGTGGAAGAATGGCGAGCGCGGCGAGCGGCGGGGGGATTTTATAGGCTGCCGGGCATTTACTGCGGCGCGTCCCCTCGCTGTCGCCCGCCACGCCATTACGTCGGCAGCCTTTGAACGGGCGCATGCACTGGGCGGCCGCCACGCCATAAACGCCGGCAGCCTTTGACCGACGCGCGCGCCGAGAAGATGATCACGTGGCGGTTCTGTTCCCGCGCTTTTTCGTCGCGTCACTGACAGAGCTGGCCCGCGCGTGCTGCCGCGCGGTTTCGACCCCCCAGGCCGAACCCAGCGGGCTGGGTTTGGCCTGGGTGCCGCGGCGCGAAATAGCGCCGTTGGGGGGGGGCGACTGGTGAGGAAATGACGCTATTCGCCGCTTCCGGTGCGAAAAAGCCCGCCTGGGGGGCGACTGGAGATGCCCTTAGCGGACTCTGGTTGGGTTCCCAGTTAGGTATGTAGTAGTTCAGGGGATTCTGGTGGACCGGATGGATACACTGATGCCGCCACTCACAAATTACAGCAAGCAGATGCATCATTGCTTCACGTAATTTCCTTGAGAATCTCCCTAGACTGGATGAGAAAAGCAACACCTCCAATCAATTGAATTTTTGTCGGGGACACCGTCGTGACGTGGAGGAGACAGCGAGAGACCGATTCTGGTCGGCCGGGGACGTGCGGCCGGAGAGAAGACTAGCGGTGGCGCTCGGCGGCCCAGACCCTGGCATGGTGACGGCTTGTGGCGGAGCTCTGCTGCTCAGGCTCGAGGGAAGGGAGAAGAGGAACGACCGAACGAAGCACATGGGAGTGTTGTCGTGTTGGTCAGCCTCTTGTAGCTCCTCGGGCCGCTGGGTTTGCCACTTACACGTTTAATTAAGTGGTACGCCGCATAAGCCATTTAGGAAAAAATTGGCGGGCGGCCTGAACGGGCCCAGTGGACGCCGCTGCCACTTACAACCTGAACCGTGGGTTCCCGGACCTCCATCGGCAGCTACAGCGGGGGGACGGTGGGGAACCCTGGATCTGTGTCTGGTGTAGTGTCTCATAGGGTTTCCGAGTCTTCGTCACCGGTGAAGTTGGGTATCGGTGGCGAACATATTAATGGTCTCTTAGCTCTCTTCATATCGATGTCCATCCTCAGAGTGGCATCGTTGACAAGTTGGAGCAGGGCGACGATCGTCGGACACTAGGTTTTGTGCGATTAGCGATTATGTAAGGCGGCGACATCCTATAGAGGGTACGATGTCGCGACGTATTTTCGTTCTCAAGTCCTATCTCTCGAAACAGACTTTCGTCCCGCTTTATAAATAAAGCAACCTCAAGTCCCATCTCCGTAGCCTGATACACCCGTTGCGGAACTTGAGAGTTTTGTATCTCCTAACCCTTCTCCGTATGACGATCTAGACTGGATTTTTTTTCCGCCCCTGCTAGAACAAAAAACCTGAAAAATAGGAGCTCCTTTTGACGCATTTTGCCTTCGACGACAGATTATCTCATGTTGTATCCAAAATTATCACAGTGGAAAATCACACATCATCAAACCAGAGATAAAGAACATTCAATTGATGTCTTCGATAGTTTCCACAAGAAGAAGATTCAATGTTTTCATAAAAAGGAAATAAGAACTGGATACATAAGAGAATTAATTGTATATAGTCTTGTCCAGGGACCAAAATCAGTGCTTTATTTTCATTGTAATTTTCTGTTTTCATCCTCCTTGACCTTTAGTTTTCTTTGTATTCTTCTATCTTCATCCTCCTTGGTATGTTGATGAAGCTGCTTTAGTCTAGAAAAATAACATTTAGAGAATATGGGTAGAAATGAAGTCAAGCAAAGTTTTGAAATTCCTCTTGGTTAAATGGTATCCGGCCAAAGGACATCGCTCCAAGATCTTCGAACGATCGAAGAATAAGAATTGCACGGTTAAAAGGCTCTTCACAACAGCTTATGGGTACACAACCTCAACATTCAACAAGGACTGGACATTGATCATATTCACCAATTTGTTACCCTTTGGGAGGCCCTATCTGATGTGGCCTTATCTCTTGAAGCCCCGATACTATCCATTGGAAGTTCACTAGCGACGGGTGCTACTCTTCCAAGTCGACATACAAGTTGCATTTTGAGGGTATTACCTCGACCTCTCTCAGTGGCATGGTTTGGAAGCCTTTGACATCCGAAATGCAATTTTTTCGCTTGGCTTGCCATGCAAAAATAGGTTGTGGACGGTAGATCGTCTTCAACGTAGGGGATGGCCTAATTGTGGCAGCCGTCCTCTCTGTAACCAAGTGTAAGAATCAGGGGACCACTTACTTTTTAAATGTAGATTCACCACGTGCATTTGTAAGGAAGTGCTTGCTTGGTGTGGTGACATTGATGTCCTTACGACAACGTGGGAGAATGAGGAGAATATGAGAGAATGGTGGTCTAACCTCGTTCTCGACCATGGCGTGGCTAGGAAGGCAATGTCTGTAACATCCCAACTTTTGCGAATAAAGTGGCGTTGTTGTGTTGTGCTCATATCATCCATGCATGAAACAATTTTGAATCCATTTGAAATTTGAATTTGAGGGAAATTGACAAAAAAATCATTTAAAATGGCTTTTAAATTTTGAATTGAAAACAAATCCAATTTCACCAAATAAATATATGGCGAGATGGCATTTTTTTTGTAAGGAATCCAAAAACTAATTTTGCCAAATTTTAGGTTTGCAAAAATGCCCCCAAAATAACGTTTTCTTCTTAGTTTTATAAACAGAAGGACCTTTTTGTAATATTCACAAAAGTTCTAGGGGTTTTCTTGAAAAGGTCATTTTCCTTTGTTCTACCTCTTGACAGAATGCAAGCACGCAGCTGCGTGGCCGCCACCGATGCTGCCCCGCTGCGACATGTGCGCCTACCTCCTTGCCTGGATAACGCCGGAAGAGGGACGTGCCTCTCCTCACTTCTCGCGCTCCCTCGCGTGTTGCCTTAAGAGGGCCTTTACCTTTTCTTTAGTTTCACCTTCAAGACTACATAACCAAGAGCCTAGATTCTTAGCCTCCTCATCATCAACAATGTTTTCAACACAATCCAATAGTGAGGGTGAACTAGTGGTAATAGACTTGGAGGTGGAAGATATTACCGCGGTGGCTTTTGCCATGAGACATGTAGGTCGGATCGATGCCTTCTCATTGGGGGATTCAAATAGATGAACCGATGAAGAGGAAGTCGTAGCTATGGCGACATGGGAAACACCTACGACTTCATCTTCTCCTTCATCTCCGAAGAAGTAAGTTTCCAATGTGGGGCCTTCTTGAACATATAGAGCCCTTGGGACTCTCCTTGCGAGATTCTTGTTTTGTGGAGCTTTGTTCTTGTCCTTGCGAACAAACTTTCCTTCATTTTCTTCTCTTGGCTCAAAAGGACACTCTTTGACGAAATGGTTCACACTTCCACAATTGAAGCATGTCCTTGGACGTTCCCCCTTCTTCCTAAATATCTTGTTTCTTGAAGGTCTAGGGGCACCGGCCTTGTGAGCCTCCCATCTCTTCCAATAACCGTGCATGGCAAGAGAGATGCACTTATGAGCACCTTTGTATGTGTCTTCATAGTCCTCATCATAATCATCATCCTCATCCACTTCTTCTATCTTAGCAATTGCCTTAGACTTTAAGGCGAGGTTTGGAGACTTTCCAACTCCTCTTGAGCGAGCAAGAGCATCATCCGCGCTCTTGTGAGATAGGTATATGGCCATGAACTCACTAAGAACACCAATGGAGTTGAGGGAGTTGTAGTCGGATCTTGTTCGAATGCTTGTGGCGAGGTTCTTCTCGGATGGAGTTATTGCCTTGACGAACTTCCTCTTGATCCACTCATCGGAGATTTCCTCATGAAGCAAAGTGTCCGTAAAAGTTCTTTTATCGCACTCAGTTGTTAACTAAATTGCCTGAGGACAATTAATAAGCTAAGCTTGGGGGGAGTTGATACGTCCAAAACGTATATAATTTTCCGAACACTTTTGTTGTTGTTTTACCCTAAACTTGTGAGTTTTGAATACAACTAACACAGACTAACGCTGTTTTCAGCAGAATTACCCTGGTGTCTTGTTTTTGTCCAGAAAATCGACTTTCGGGAAAATGCCCGAAAAAGATCTCAAAGTTCTTATTTTATCCGAAGACCCCCGGAGTCAGAATGCGAGACGGAGAGGGGCCATGAGGGGCCCACACCACCTGGCGGCGCCCTCCCCCCTAGGCCGCGCCACCACATGGTGTGGCCGCCTCGGGAGCCCCCTCGGGTCCCCCTTTTGACTACATAACCCTCCTGACCTAAAAATCAAGGGGGGTTCGTCATATTCCATAGAAACACATCAAAGCGCCGCCGCCACCTCGAAACCCAATTCGGGGGTCAGAAGTTCGGGGATCAGAAGTTCCTATTTTGGCGCCCTGCCGGACGGGGATTCGTAGGAGATCATCACCATCGTCATTGCTACCACTTCTCCATCAACCATCCATGATTCCGCCATCCATGTGTGAGTAATCCACGCTGTAAGCTGAGAGGGATGGTAGGGATTGGATGAGATCGTTCATGTAATAATACGAGATTGATAAGGCATGGTGCCTAGTATATGTTGTTAGTGCTATATATCGTTGTTGCAACTTGTTATGCCTAATGCTTGTCACTAGGGCCCGAGTGCCATGATCTCAGATTTGAACATGTTATTGTTTCATGAAGATAATTATGTTTTTGATCATACCCGCAAGTTGTTTACACATATCGTTGTTCGGAACCCGAGGCCCCAAAGTGACAACAATTGGGATAACCGGAGGGGATGGTTGTGATGTGAGGATCACATGTGTTCATGGAGTGTTAATGCTTCCTCCGGTGCTTTATTAAAAGGAGCACCTTAACTACCAGTAGTTTCCCTTGAGGTCCTGCTACAAACGGGCTGGTAGGACAGAACATGTTGTGCAAGTTTTTCATTGCGAGCACGTACGACTAAATATGGAACACATGACTATGGTTACCTAGTACTTGGTTCCTTTATTATTATTTATCTGCAATTGCCCATGTTTTGATTATTGTATGAACTATCTTATCCATGCAATGCCCGTTCATCCATCCCTATGCCTACAATATTTTAATCCTGTTGTTTCCCACAATTGTAACCGATGTTTCTATTTTATTCCTGTTATATTTTACTACTGCTACTGCTATAAAACTGTTGCTACTGGTAATCTGTTGCGAGCAAGTCTATTTCCAGGTGCAGCTGAATTGACAACTCATCTGTTAAGGCTTATAAATATCCTTTGACTCTCCTTGTGTCGAATCAATAAATTTGGGTTTTACTTCCCTCGAAGACGGTTGCGATCCCCTATATTTGTGGGTCATCAGGGTTTGACAAAATCTTCTAAGGAGAAAGTATATTGGATGAAGTGCACTTTCATTGGTTACTTGCAAACCAAGTGACTCACACTTCTGGGCTGGTATAATGGCAACGAAGAAATTCTTCTTTCCATATGGATGTTTTTCCATTAGAGACGGTTCTGAGATGAGATTCTAGGAGGATAAGCGGTTAGGTACCGCCATGCTTCGAGAACAATATCCAACTTTGTACGACATTGTCCTCGGACGTTACAGAAGCGATACGCCTACGCATGTGTTGGAAAATAACCCACTGAATGTGATGGTTAGGAGAGATCTTGTCGGTCCCCATCTAGTATCTCGGAATGAGTTGCTACAAAGTCTGGAGTCAGTCAATCTGACATAAGAGACAGATGAGTTCTACCGGAATTTTCATAATTCTGGTAAATTCTTGGTGGACTCTTTGTACAAAACTCTAATCCAACAGGATGTGCCAGTTGACAATAACAAAAAAAAATATGGATGATGAAGATTCCACTAAAAAACAAAAAAAGTTTGAGTGGTATCTTCGTCGAGGTGTGGTTCTCACGAAGGATAACCTTGCGAAACGCAATTGACATGGAAGTAAAAAAGTTTGTCTTCTGTCACAAGGACAAGACTTGTGACAAGACGATGACATACTTATTCTTCAAGTGCAAATCTGCTAGTTCTATTTGGTCAATCATTCAAATAGGTTCTACCTTATACCCACCAAGAAACATTGCGAATATTTTTTGCACTGGTTGAATGGTGTGGGTCATAGGTTTAAGAGACTTATTAAGGTGGGAGCGCTAGCCGTTATATGGTCGCTATGGCTGTGTAGAAATGACAAGATTTTTAATGATAAAAATTTCTCTCATATGCAGGTTATTTAAAGGAGTACAACTACCGTCCATTTGTGATCTCCGTCACAACGTGTGGAGCATCACAACCTCTTTACGGAGGTGTGTACAAGACCGGAGGATACATCGAGAGGCACTTTATCCATGTTATTCATCCCAACATGGATGACAACATAATTTCTATCAGGGCCTGCATCTTCATAGACGTTTTTACAATTTGTTGGGCCCTGCATCTTCACAAACGTTTTTACAATTTTGTCATCACGATATGTAAGATATGTAATTCGCCTTTTATTTATTTTCGCTCTATTGGACCTATGCAGATACTAGGTGTAATGCTCTTTTAAGTAATAAAAACTTCCTTTATATAAAAAAAGCTGGTTACCAATATGCTCAAGGCTTTTGCGAGAAAAAAATAAAAGAAGCATGACACGTGGTCTCCGATTATTAGGCTACGTGTTCAGTTTTGGAACGAGGTGAAATAGAATGGAGCCGTTCCACACCCAGAACCCATTCTTATGTTTAGTTGAAGAATGGAATGAAATGAGGTGGTTTGTAGAAAAGGAATATTTCCTCAAGATGCGGAATGCGGCCGAATCGGGAATGCGCGATAATTAATCTAGTTTAGGAACAAATTAACCAAGTTTAAGAACAAATTAATCAAGTTTAGAATAATTAATCGAGTTTAGGTATAATTAATTAAGTTTAGAAATAATTAATTGATATTAGGAATAATTAAAGAGGTGACCACATGCCACTTTTCGCCATTCCATTGTCAACCCGTTTCAAAACCGAACACAAGAATGGAATGGTCTATAACAGTTTTTTGTCCAAACCGAACACAGGAATGGAACGATTTTATTGTGTTGGAATGGAATAGTTCCTTTCCATTCTTTCCAAAACACACCCTTAGAGTTTATCACATAGTACAGTGTACATACTTCCCAACCCAACGCCTGCAAATCTTCATCATCATCGGATGATAACATACAATTTGAAAAGATCACTCTTCAACCCATCTAATACAAGGGCATCATTTCCTAGCTGGGATTTAGAGCTGAATCCCAGTAAATGGCATATGTACATCAAGGAGGAGACCGAAGCAACAGCAAGCTTGTCAAGCTATTTGCGCCTCTTTCTCGGCGCCCTGTGCCAGGCGGCCGGACAGAGGGGCTAGCCGGACGCCTTCCCCGTCGGCAGCGGGCAGGTCGTCCTCATGCGCCTCCTCGGTGAGCTCTAGGTCTCGCACGAACTGCACGAACAGCGGCCAATGGTCCGGTGAGAAGAACTCTGCACCCATCCGCTGGTACGTGAAGTGGCACGGCCGGGTGCGGTTAGTGGCCAGCAGGTCGCCCCAGACACTCGGGGTGCTCGTGCCGGCGCCGTCGGTTGCTGCCGCGAGTGACGCGTTCTCGTAAGCTAGCCGTGCACCGTGCTCCGTGCAGGCGTCCTTTATCTGTGCCAGAAGCTCCTCTGCCTCTGACCCGGCGGCGGCATCCATCACGCCGGATACGAGCACCGTGCATGAGTGCCGCGCGAACATCTCGGCCACCGGGCCGTACCTGCCGTGCAGCCCGGCGGTGGCTTCCGCGGGGCGCGACCGTGGACGCAAGAGCGGCACCTTGGCCGACAGCTCGATATTCCTGCCGCCAAATACCCTGTTGGCCGCGGCCAGGACGCGATCACCGTGCGCCAGGAGCTCCCCGGCGTACCACGACAGAAAGAATGTACCGTACTCGGTCTGCCACGAGCCCCATGGTTCCCTGAAGAAGCCAGAGGACTCCGGTGGCTCATCGTACCGCGGGGCATCGTGCGGGCCTGCCAGGCCCCACAGCGGCCGCCCGGACGCGTCGGCATGTTGTTTCAGCCTCGCTAGCATGTGCTTGTCGTAGCACTGGAACTCGCAGGCGCCGGCGTAGCCTTCCACGCAATCGCTCCCCGGCGGGTACGACGGGTACCGGAGTTCGCCGTTGGGACCCAGGCTCACGGTCACATCCTATACAATCCAATTAAAATAATCAAACAGCAGGCGGATATGTTGTGGCCCAGATCGTAAATAAGTTGTGTCTTGTCTTTACCGTGATGGTAGATCCCAGGAAGTCCTGGAAGGCGTTGGCGAAGCTGCGGTAGAGCGCCTCGTATGTCTCGAGTGGCGATTTGCCGTTGAGCACCGGGAGATCGTCGACGGCGAAAGAGAGGCATCCCTTGCGGCGGTTCCCAGAGAGGTCGGTGAAGAGGATGTCGGGGTCGGAGGCGTAGGCGTCAACGACCCAGCCGGGGAGAGTGGTGCCGGCTTCAGCGTCAGCGACCGTGTCGAGGAGGGTGGTGCCGGCGTCGGCGACCGACTCGGTGTTCGTGTTGGCAGCGTCAGAGACCGTGGTGACGGGGTCCGAGTCGGTGCCGGCGTCAGCGGCTGTGTCGGGGAGCGTACCGCCGTGATGGTGGGTGAGTAGCGAGACGCGGAGGCTGAGGCCGGCGTTGCGGACCATGTCGGCGACGGCGAGGTACCCGGTCCACTCGAAGTGTTCGTCCGGGCCGGGCTGCACGATGGCCCAAGACACCGGCAGCTCGACGCCGTCGACGCCGAGCAGCTTGAGCGCGCGCAGGCCCGCCCTGATGGCCCTGGGGCGGTTGACCGCGGTCCCGTCGGAGGAAACCACGTCCGCGGGGAGGCCGACAAACAGCCTCATCGCCCGCGCGTCCTCGTCGTGGTGCACCTCCGCGGCATCAGCGATCTCGTTCCTCTGCTCGGCGACGAGCTGGGCCCTCACGAGGCCCGGCCTAGCCCGGACGCACCAATTGGCGCACCGCGCCATGCCAGAAGGCCGAGCAACCCTCAACGTGTTTCCGGCCAGTGCGGAGTCCCCGATGATCTGCCGTCCCGCGGGCCCAGGCGCCGCCACCGCGGCCGTCTGCTGCATGAGCATGACCTCCATGGTCGCTGATCGGATCAGCCTGATTGCGACGAGGTGAGTTGTGTTGCTCTTGCTTCCGCGTTTGCGTTTGTGTTTGCTTGTGGCTGCTAATGCTATCTCGGTACGAGTAGTTGAGGTCTCCATTTCGTTTTTCCCGCGTATTTATGCGCGAGGTAGCGGCCACAGGCAAACAAACGGACAGCGCCACGTGGCACGGGATCAGCGACCGCAATCATTCAAAAGAGGTCGGGTTATCGAGTCAATGACTGGTGGGTCTATCCGGCCGGATCAGGCCATGGCAAACACAACATGTGATTCCAGGATGATACAGGGGGGACGTTTGTCATTTCTTGCGAGCGGGTGAACTGTGGATAAGATGGAACGTCAGAACTGGTCGGTCGGCCAGGCAGCTGACGCGTGGGGCTAGCTTGTCAGTCACCTGATGGGTCCATGAGACGTTTAACGTGGATGCGTGGGGTCCAAGGTGCCAGACGTGGCTGGGAAGAAGAAGAGAGTCTGCACGGCATGTTGGCGTGAGCGCCGAGGGTTGGCTGACGCGGCGGCCGTGGATAGACGGCGGAGAATCGTGTGCCGCGCCACCTATTCTAGTTTTGGCATCCACTTCACGGTGAGTATCGGCGCGTTGCGTGGATATGGAATTTCGTTCCGGGGTTTCCAGCTTCTAGGCATGTACTCCCTCCGTTTCAAATTCGTTAGATGTATCTAGACGTATTTTAATGTATAGATCTATCTATAATTTGATAAATTCATGACAACTAATTTGAGTCGGAGAGAATAATTTTTTTTAGAAAACGATCCTCACGCATTTACTCTCTCGACCTCGATCAACAATAGATGACTTCTATATGTAGACACTAAAACATGTCTAGATACATCCATATTTGGATAAATAGAAGTTATGTATTTTTGAACGGAGAGGAGGGAGTGTTAATTACTAGACGATCAGCACGCTTCGCCGCGTCGCCTACATATCGCTCTGGCATAGCGTGGTCACCGGAGTACATTCATAGGCACTTCCTTTTTTGACATTGTCAACCGCAACTTGTTTGTGTTTTTATGTTGATCCATTCTAATGGCAAAGGTCGTCGCCGCCACTCCCGTGCCTGGGGTCACGACTCGCCGGAGTGCCCGCATCGCTCGAGCCAGGACGGGTGCGGAGGTCGTTGAGCCGACGGTGGGCGAGGTGGCGTCCCGCCGCCAGGCGGCTCGCTGCCTTGAGCCAGGTTCGTCTCGCACCTCTTACTCCATTCCTTCGTTTTCATCTCCCCCTCTGGTTCTAGGTTCTCGGTTCTCGATTCGGTCCCCCTGGAGATTCTGGATCAGGTAGCAGCGAACTGTGGTGTGATCTTCCATGGGGAATGGGGCCCCAGGGTCGAGCAAATTGAGACTATTAGGGCTAAGGAGATTTATGAGGGATCTCTGGCGGCTGCTCGCGCTCAGACGGAGTGCGAGCGGCTGACTCCCTCGACGTCGACTGGCCCCTCACGGGTTACACCGGGGGCTAGTAACTACGGTTCTAGTTTCAGTTGAGTGGGAAATTACCTTCCCACTCTGCTATTTGTGGGCCCTCACCTAGGTAGGATCAGACCACACTCCCCTTCTATTCTCGTCTAGAGGGGGGTAGCGCCGAGGCCTAACCGATTCCACTTTGAGGAATTCTGGCTTGAGCAGCCGGACTTTGTGGAATCGGTGGGCCTCAAATGGGAAACTGCGGCAGCCGCGCCACCTCGTGCTTATAAGCGGTGGATGTCTGGCACCACTGTGCTAAGATGATCCGCCAATTTATGCGCCGGTGGGGGGAGAATGTGGGGGCGGACCTCCGGAGACACAAAGCCTCGCTTCTTACCCAGATTCAAGCGCTTGACTCTGTGGCTGATTCGGCAGGCTTGTCCACGGATGAGTGGCTTCGGCGTTATGCCTTGGAGGCGTATTTGATGAATGTGTATAAGGGTGAGGAAATCTTCTGGCGCCAACGTAGCCGCCAGAAATGGTTGTTGCTGGGAGACGCCAACACGGCCTATTTCCATGCTATTGCTAACGGGAGACGTCGGAAGTGCTCGATCCCGTGGCTGTGGGCGGATGGCCACCTCCTCGAGGAGGCACCGGCGCTATCTGCCCACATATACTCCTTCTATAAGGAGCTCTTCACGGCAGCTAACCGCTCGGGGATCGCATTATCTAGGGATCTTTGGCGTTTGGACGCCTTGGTGTCAGATGGTGAGAATGCGCGACTCACAGTCCCTTTTATGCCGGAGGAGGTAAGGAGCGCCGTAATGAACATGAAGGCAAGCTCGGCCGCCGGGCCTGATGGCCTACCGATCTCTTTCTATCAAAGATTTTGGGGCCATCTTCAGGCGGTGATTATGCCAATGTTTCAAGAGTTCTATATTGGGACATTGGTGATGTCACGACTAAACTTTGGCGTGATTACTCTGATCCCCAAGTTGACCGGGGCTTCGGATATCCACTAGTTTAGACCAATTACGGTGATCAATGTCATCCAGCGCATCATCGCTAAGGTGTTTGCGCATCGGTTGGCACCGGTGGTACAATGGTTAACTCACCCTCGACAGTTCGCCTTTACGAAGGGACGACATATCCATGATGGAATCCTGGCGGTTCATGAAATAGTTCACGATGTGAAGGACTGACACCTTAAGGGTGTCTTCCTGGAGCTGGACTTCCACAAGGCCTATGATGGTTTGGAATGGGCGTTCTTGCGCCAAGCCCTCGAACGTAGGGGGTTTGATAACCGGGTCATATGCTGGATTATGCAGCTTGTTACGTCCGGTAACACGACGATTAATATAAATGGGGAGATTGGACCATTCTTTAGATCCTCATGCGGGGTGAGACAGGGGATCCTATATCCCCCATCTTGTTCAACCTGGCAGTTGAATCCCTTTCGACTATCCTAGGGTTGGCTAAGGAGGCCGGCCACATCTTGGGTGTGGTTGGCCACCTGATCCCAGGAGGAGGGGTGACCCACCTCCAGTATGCGGATGCCACTATGATTATGGTGGAGGATTCAGACTGGGATATCCGGAATCTGAATTTCCTCCTCCTCTGTTTTGAAGTCATGTCAGGCCTCAAAATAATTTTTGACAAAAGCGAAGTGGTGGTGATGGGATATCCTCCGGAGGAGAAACAACGGATTGCAGATAATTTCATCTTCAAACTGTCCTCTTTTCCGGTGGATTATCTAGGGGTGCCACTTGGGGATTCGAGGATCTTGATGCGGGACCTCAAACCCCTCATAGCACGGGTCAGGACAAAGGCGGAACCATGGTGCGGTAGGTTCACCTCTAAGGGGAGCAGATCCGTACTTATTGACTCCTGCCTGTCCAGTCTGCCTATGTATATGATGGGCCTCTACCTCCTCCCGGAAGGGGCCCATAAGGCTTTTGACAAGGAACTTTCATGATTTTTCTAGTCAGCCTCCAATGGCCAGTAGAAATACCATATGGTCAAGTGGGAACATGTTTGCGCCCCAAAGATTTTGGGGGCATAGGGATTCTTGCGTCACGGAAGATGAACACCGCTCGCATGCTTAAATGGGTGTGGCGTATATTGCAAGACGATGGAGGGCTCTGGCTTCAGCTTATTAAAGCTAAATACCTTAGAGGCTGCCCTCTGATATCATGCGTGCTCCGGGAGGGATTCCAATCTTGGAGGTCTATCCAATGCATTAAGTTTGAGATCCGAAGGGGGCGCGCTTCATTGTGGGGGATGGGAGAAGCATCCTCTTCTGGGTAGATGTGTGGCTAGGGGATAGATCGCTCCAGTTGGTTTATCCTAGCCTTTTTGCAATTTGCTCAGACCCGTTGCTATCTGTTGCCGACGCCGCACCGAATGAAATTTGGAACATCTCGTTCCGAAGGATATTTGGTCTGGTCGAGGCGACAGCTTGGGTTGAGCTTAACTCCGGTTTGCCGGGTTCCTTAGTAGGAGTGCTGGACCGAGTTACATGGAGCTTAGCGCCGTCGGGCTCCTTCTCAGTTACGTCGGCCTACCGTAGTCTGTTCCACGGGACGGGTCAGGCGTGGTCCACCAAATTGTGGAAAGCCCCTCTACCGCTGAAAATCAAGATCTTTGTTTGGCAGCTGTTACGTGACCGCCTTTCTTTGGGAGTGGAGGTTCGGAAGCGTCAAGGGGCTGGTGATGGCATGTTCCCGCTATGTGGGATTCCTGAGATGGAAACTCATATTTTGTTCACATGCCCTGCGGCCCAGTTCCTATGGAATTTTGTGCATGAAGGTCTGGGGCCCGAATGGCGGGCCTCAGATTTTGGCGAATTCCTGGAACTCCAGGCAAGGAAGACCGGGAGGGGGCGTCGCCTCTTCTAGGCCATCCTTGCCGGGATGACATGGACCCTGTGGATGGTGATTGAACGGATCTTTCTTAGAAGACCTACTGACTCGATGTTCAAATGTCTTGCTTTTCTGCAACACTGACATCCGTTGTGTATACAGCAGGACAAGGCTCGGCTGGATGACATGCTGGATCGTTTGGTGGCGGTGGCGCGGCGCATCTCTTCCTCTTCTCCACCTTCGAGTTGAACCCATCGGTTGGGTGGGACCTTGCTTCCCCACACCTTGCTCCATCATCCTGTTTTCGTTTCTTTTCTTTCATGTTTGGCTGAGTTGTTGTACTTTGGGCGTTCTTGTGCTGATGCCCCAGCGAACTATTGGGAATATGCCCTAGAGGCAATCATGGATGATGTAATTCCCAATGTATTCATAAAGTTATTAAGTTGTCCTTGTTTTGAACATCTGATATATGTCATTGAATATGTGATTCGATTGTGGAACTATATATTCATGTTGTTCATACTAGATTGTCCTTGGTCATTAAGGTTGTGTTGGACACACACCCTAGACTAATGTGAGTGTTGGCTGATGACATGGTTCCACTTGTCATGGGCATGGTGATGCCATTCCAATGATCACGAACTTGGCTAAAGAGTTTAGCAAGTTGGACTGACCCACATTGAGATGCAACGAGCAAGTCGTCATTTGCACGTCTCAATCAATGTAATCCTTAGACCTGAGGTTGTTGCACAATCCGAGTTGTGGATCACCGACTTAGGTTCTGTTAAACGCTGCTCTGTGACAAGACAGTTATAAAGGCAGAGTTCGGGTCGAATGAGAAACAAGCTACGTGATGTGGATAATCAAGATGGGATTTTTCCCCTCCGAATGGAGAGATATTCTCTGGCCCTCTCGAGTGATATGATTCAGGAAGCATGGCCATGCGCGACTCAGTTAAGTGTTAACTGTGTCTGTTGACTAAGAGTTAGTCAGATGAATCACATATCACAGATCGAGAAGAGAGTTGAACTATTAAAGGGACGACGATACATCGCCTATAGTTCTTCAAGGTATATCGTGTGGCAAAAGGGACTAAGATGAATATCACATTGAAAGGTATGTCGTCATGACTCAATGGGACTTGGGAGTCGGCACGTTCTGCTAGGAGCCGCTACCGATTCATAGATTAGGAGTTAGACTCCAATCGTGTCCAAGTCGCCATGAGCCTGCAGGGTCGCACACTTAAGAGCGGGAGCAAGTGTATTGGTTTGGTTGGACCCGAACCGGAAATGGACTGAGTTTGTGAGTCGGACTCACAGAGGGAATGGGCCACAAACGTTGTGAAGCCCACTACCACTCGCTATATAAAGAGGGGCGCAGGTTGCTCAGGGGGCACGTTACTCCACTCCCATGCGTTGGGAACCCTAGCCCCACTCAGTCCAGCCGTAGCACCGGACCTAGCAGTCCGCCGTCGGAACTCCTCCTCGTACGTGTGGATACCGGCAGAGGTGTTGTACGTTCAGCACTTCGACGTTCGCGGGATTGGATCGGCTGGATCGGATCGTGGGACTTCACTGCATCGACGTGCTTCATCGATAATCCGCAACCGCCCGTCTAGTGGTAATCATCGTGGCCTTCTATCTCGGCTAGATCTTGGAAGTACCGCGTAGGAAAACGTTTTGTTTATCTCTACGCGTTCCAACACGAACTTCTCTCCGCTTGTCTCTCCTTTTCTCGTGACATTTTCTGTATGAACCTGGATTGGTGTTTGCTTTATTTATAAAGCGGGGCGTAAAGCCTTTTTCAACAATGGCAAAGGTAGAAGCAAAAAGGATTTTTTTTGTTGTTCCATCCTAAGTGCATACGTAGAGGTAAAAAAAGGATAGTCGTTCTGTACAGGAAGGGTGAACTATTCATTATCTGGTGTATTAAATAGATTATATTATAAAGACACCTATAGAGGCGCATAAATTACGTGTTGAATTTACTGGCACAATAGCTTGATGAATTTTGCCAACACCTAGTGATATGGCCTTGTTTGCACAGATATTATACCTGTCTATGCACAACATTAGGAATACTGATAAAAATAATGATAAAAAAAATTCATGTCCAAAATAGAGTGGTCATTCATCATCAGTAGAGAGAAGGTCCCTACAAAATATAACAATTAGAAGCCATAGGAATAATGTAGACAGTAAGCTGAAAACTAAAAGATGAAATCCTACATTTGCGTTATGGTATACCTTTCGGCAATTCAGAAAGCGGCACCCAAAGAAAACAGGTTGATAAAGTTAAGAAAGTCAACACTTTTAAAATATAAATTAAGTAATGATATAGAAAAATAACTCTAACATAATAATTATCAACTTTATAAAATTGAAGGAAATTATTTCTTTATATATGAGTAAGACCTAAGAAATTAATTCACTATCTCTAAGAGAACTAACCGTAGGGCTATTTGAGGCCTGAGGTTCCTCCACCATCCGCACCAATAGGAAATTAACACGTAGGAACTGGTTGTTGGTCAGCGGACCGATTGGGATGCATTTGTGTTGCGCGTCTGCCGTCTCTCTTGGTGTTGCCAACCGCCGCATCTCTCCTCTATCCCATCTCGTTCCCCCACCGGATCGGCACTGTCTCTCTCCATGCCTCTACCACGCCGACATCTAGCTCCAACACCTACCCCTTCCCTTCGTCTACACCACTGCCCAGCCACAAGATCCGCCAGATTTGAGGAGCTCCAGAAGTTCCCGTGTGGAGATCGAAAGTGAGGGTAACCGCCGCTCATCGGCAGCAGGCGATGCCCACCGCACCTGCTCCCTAGGCCTTTTCTACTACGACGTCGATGAGGAAGTGGAGGAATTCGTGGCGTCCATCGCGCGCCCCGCCGCAATGGCAAATCATCCGTGGCGGCTACTCCGCGCACTACCACCACGTCGTAGGGCATTGGCGAGGGGCTGGTGGAGGCAACTGGCTCACGTGGGTGACTCCGGGACTACGTGGACCGGCTTGCCTCGTCGGTGTGTAGCACGGTGGACCGTGTAGTGGAGCCAGATTTGTGTTGCCTGTGATTCTTGGTGCCAGTCCTTGACGTGGTGGAGTGTGTTGTGGATTGTGGCAAACTCATTCTCGATGCTATGTCAAGATCTGATTTTTCTCTTATCGCGTATATATTTCCATGAACAAATTTTGGTTTCATGATTCATTAATTATTTCCAATGACAAATATTGATTTTGAAGATTGTCTTTGTTTCTGCATCGCTTGGATGTTTTTTCCCCATAATCTGACCATAAGTTTTTCTTGGAATTGCATCTTGAAAAGAAGTTCTTACATTATTTTTTGTTCATATCTTACTAGCCGGATGGTCTGGTTCTGCCAAAAAAATAAAGGCTTCATGAATTGGATCTTGAAAAAAGTTGTTCCGTTATGTATGTACCTCACAAAATCCAACTAATTAAGGTGGTTATCCTTAATTTTTGGACATAATTCCATTGTTTTCTAATTTTACCATAATTGATAGAGATTTTTCCTATGATTCCCTAATTTCTTCATTTTTAGAAAAAATGGATAGAGAGGCCAAACAGAATGTGCTCGAGATTTGTTCATCTTTTGTACAGTGGACTTCTAGTGACAGAGTAGAGAGCTGAGTACTGCATGCATTGCTGAAGTCAAACATTCCTGACAAATATACAACAAACAAGTGCCTGATTTTGTAAAAAAGGGAAGGAATTGATAGGCATATATCGATTTAAAGTGTCTACAATTTGTAAAAGTTGCATGCATTCCTAAGTGGGATTGGATGGCGGGTTGCGGACGACTAACCCCAGGTAGGATCGCATTTTTGCCAGACCTCGCACTGGCCAAAATCGACAATGGATGAGAAGCACGAGGAGTGGATGAACCCGAACTCGTTGATGGCCATGTGGCAGGCGCCGGCGACGAGGACTACTAGCCATGGTGGAGAGCTCCCAACGCTAGCCAGGTACATGCTTGTCGGAGACTCGGAGGAGATGCCCGCAGGGGAGAGGATCACGAAAATGAACTCGCCTCCATGCCCCCTATCACATTGTCAACCACGACCTCGGCAAGATCCCCAACATGGAGGTGGAAGAGATGCATGGCACGGGAGCGGCATAGAACGAGGACACTCTAGCGCTATGGTGGCCACGCTGCTCAGCACGAAGATGGAAGAGGATGAGGGCACGGAGGCCGGTGAATTCATGCCGGAGGTGAGGCATCACTACAACTGAAGGGGGAGAATTGGGATGGGATTGGGGATCTTTTTGGCTAGCCGCTCGATGTCGCGATGCCAGGTATGGTAGAGGTGGCTGCGAATACAGCATGGCCAGTACCAAGGTTGGGCTTTTCTGTTAATCGAGGATCGGAGTGAGCAATTTTTTTTAGCAACCACATATTTCATTAATCAAAATTAATTTACAATAAGGAATGCATGTATAAACTAAAAGACAGACCGGGATAAAATGATTATCCTAGATTTTTAGTCAAAAAAAACTAAGAGGTTGAAAATACAAAACGATCCCTAGGCTTTCGTGCAACCACTGTAGCGAGCAGCCGCCACCCAACTCGAGCACCGCCGAGACGAACACCGAAAGAAAGAATGACCCTCCACCGTTGCAAGATCTGACAAAACACCATCGCCAACGAGACTTTGCGAGTTGATAAACGGGCCCACTACCTGCAGCAAGACACATGTCGCTATGGCACGTCGATTGGGGGACGTCCCCATGTTGTCTTAGACCATGATCTGTCGCGTCCCATCAACAAAGTTGGAGAGGAATGGCAGATCCACCACCTCCGGATCATCATCCTTGCTACAAAAGAACCAACTCTCCCCGGCCGCGAGCTGCCGATCTGAAGGACAGAGCAGCATACATTGTCATCAACTCCGAGGCGCCACCGTGAAGGTCAATGCCGGTGTGGGAGTAGAGTTTAGGCAGATTTATTTGCGCTGGCGCCACTCCCACCACCCTGACATCGCACCACAGCAGATATACCCAAACCCTAAATACTTGAACAAAACGGAGGGATGAGGTGCCCTCTCCCTCCCGCCGCAAGAGGAGGGAGAGAGGACCAACAATGTGGGCGGTGGAGATCAAGGAGGCTTTCCGTCGATGACTCCTGTGGAAGGAGTTGGAGGACGAAGCCGTTTTTCTTTCTTTCCAGAGTTAAGGCAGAGTCTACGCCTGATGCGACTTTGTATTAGTTCGTGTATTCTCTCCAGATGCGAGGGAAGAAAGTTGTTGGGCTAGGAGGAAGCGGAACGATCTGAGAATTGGGTTCCGTCTTAAGGCCCATTTAGACCTTAGGTGCCGAAGGGAATTTAATCCGCAATATCACAAGAAGTACTTGAATTTTGTTAGTATTTAACAAACATTAAAAAAATAGCGCGGCAAGGCGCGCTAGGTTGATCTAGTACACACTACATGCACAAGTGCTAGCATGCATCCAAGAAGGTAGTGAATAATGGTGCTTGAGATTTTCTAGGGACAAACCCCATACTTAGTGTAGGAGGAGAGAATTTGCATACCTCCCTTAATTTTTTAGATCCTAACTTTTGTTTCATGTATGCTTAATTATGGTAATAACAGTTGAACATTCCCACACAAAAAATGCATCATGTATTGCTCGTAAAACAGAAATAAAGTGGTTAACCCGTACGGAGATTATGGTTGTTCATTGTCCTAAAAACCACATCAATACACTTAGAGGAAGCTACATACCATCAACTACATGGTAAAATAAAGCTTCAAGTGTATGATGTGGTGATGCATGTAAAATGCATAGATGAATTTTGCATATTTTCACGTGGTTTTCTATTACATATTGCATCATATAAGGGTATAATTCAATATTTTATAGTATTTTGGGGTTAAATTACAAAGTCCCTCAACTTTTATGGAATTAACCCTGCCTGTCAGAAACTCCGTTTTCTATATTTTTGACGTTTCAGGGGGCAAACTTCCGCGAAATCACCTGAAAATCTGCGGGGGTCATTTTCTTGGAAGGAGAAGACTTGCGGGCGAAGGATCCACGAGAATTGGGCAAGGAGGCCCAAAAGAGGACCCTCCACGTGGCCAGATCCCTTGGCCGCGTGAGAGGCCCCCTTTTGGCCCATGTGGCCCCAATTCCTTCCATCTTCGACTTACCGACTCCGTCTTGACCTAAAACCGACTATAAAAAGGGTCCCCCGTACCCTTACGGAGAGGAGCGCCGCCGAAACTCCGAAACACCAAAACAGAGACCAGAAGTTCCAGATTGGAGGGGGAAAACTCCGGCGGGGCGCCGCCGGTGTGATCTCCTACCCCTCCAACGTCATCTCCATCGACATCTCCATGAAGAGGGAGTAGTCCACCCCAGGGCTATGGGTTTGCGGAAGTAGCACTTGTATCTCTCTCTCTATGTGCTTCACTAATAAGATCCGTATGAGCTGCCTCACATGATTACGGGCATCGTTGTAATTCCTATGTGGTGGATCTTTTCTATGAGTTATTGAATCTGAGATTGCAATTGTTTCTCTTGAGTTATTTGAGTAGATGTATCTTATGTACCCGTTCTTATTTGCTAGCTTTGATCAATCTAGTTCTTGAGAGCGTGTGTGGGGTGATGGGTGCATTAGTTGGAGTAACGGGGGGTGGCTAGTGCTGTGAAAGTGACAGAAATTCAGCGATCCACTTAGGTTTTGTTAAACCTTTCTTAGTTACCTCACTAGGGATTAAAAGGATTACCTTGTTACCGGGGATTTGAAGTGACACTAATCAATCTCCATGACTAGATCTAGCAAGTTCTTACTTCAACTTCATGTCACACTGCTTAAAGCTATACTCTGGTTTTTTCTTAATTATCGAGGTGTTATGATTTATTTCGCATCTTGGTGGAGTATAAGAGGGATCAATATGACCGTAGAGATCTCTATGATAGGACGTGATGCCCATATGAAAGTACTCAATGTTAAACATGTTATTGTAATCTCACATGTAATTCTTTATGTCCATCGTCTACTACTTTATTTGAGAGAATGCAAGTGTGAAACCATGAACCCTGGTCCTATTTTAATTATAAGAAAACACTCTAGTTACTTTGCTGCAATTTACTTTACTTGCACTTTACTTTACTTGCATCTCCAATTCGAATTTACATTATCTCCATCACCACTTGCATCACAAAAATACAAAAACAATCCATTGCATATTTATTTTCTCATTTGCATTTAGTAGTAGATTTAAGTATTGCACATTTACTTTCAGTTTTGCATTGCAATTTAGAAGTCTCACAGCTTGTGCTTGACAACCACTTGGTGAGGTTGAGGGCACAGAATTCTCTACTTGTTTGCAGGATCCGGGAGGAAGCTTGGGAGACAACTGCTGAAATACTGGCTCTCCAAGAGTTCGATATAAACCCTCGAGTCACCCTCGTGGGGAAGAAGGCTTGCCACTAGCTACACACTCTGCACTTGGAGTCTCAACCTAGCCATCAAGCGGTTATAGAAAGATACATATAATTGCTTCATTGGTATTGATTAGTTCAATTATAACAGAGCATAATTCTGTTTCTCAACTTATGTAGCGATCACTGTCAATACAGATAAAGCTAGTTACCACATATTTTTAAATATCAATGAAAAAACACTTTGTTATCATCAGGTTCTAGGACTTTAGGATTGTGAATATAATAATATTCGCACAACCATTGATTATTCTTGCATTGATCGTGTTATATATTTTTAAAACGGAAGGAGATAAGTAGTAAATAATAATCAACTCCTAGTTAATAATACTATTCAATACATATATAATGTAAAATATTTCCGGTACATAATGCCCCTCGGAAAAAAACTTCTCCAATCCTACAGAGAGATAACCATTCACATGTGCTACAGTGAATAAGTGGAATTCTTAAGCTCGGGCCGCTCGACGGAGCTTTCAGCAATCCCTTCTCCCTTGACATGCTCCAGAACCCCAACTAAATGTAATGAACAAAGTTGTACAACTTAGAAGGAAAAGAGCTAGAACCATAAATATATTGTACAATTTGGCAAAGATATATTTTAAACTAGAACCCATTTAATTATCCGTCTTTCCTAGAGTGATGAGATCACGTGGTTCACACCGGTGGGTAATGCTATAACACTTCATGTAAGAACAATACAACAATTTTATGGTTTATAATAACCCTCCATTCATATTTGATCTAGTGTACAAAACCTATCGACCACACTCCCGAGAAAGGATATAATATTTTGAACGCCCAATCCAAAATAAAGTGAAATACTATATGTACTTCATAGTGCTTTTACTAAATAATGCAATTGTAATTATCAACCAAGATGCTTGAAGTAAGGTTTATCCAAATGCTAGTTTTTGACATTCCATGCCATTAAAAAAATAGCTATTGTATTTTTGGTTTTTTTGTTTAAACAGTCGTATCTCGTAGGACAATGGAACTAACTAAAATGGGTTCCTACATGATACCGGTCACGGCTACTTTTTCCCAAGATATCTTGCATGGTCATTACTTGCAAATTACAAAATGGAATTCGTATTTGTGAGGTTCGTTAAACTCACCGTCCAATTTTGCAGCTTCACTGCATGTATTTTGTCTGCTTGTGTGTCGATAATAATTTTTATCTAATGGGGGTGATTCTTCAGTATGACTATCCCCAAAAAAACTTTTTTGCTCTTAGATTGGGTGTTGAACTTGTTGTTAGAAATGTTTCCTTGATTGCAAAAGCTTCATGTACTTATCATGTAAAACTAGAAAGAAAAATATTTATCGTAGAAACTAGAAAGATACGGTAAGAGATGAAATGCTCTGGTAATTTTGTTTAATAGTTTCAGTACATGTTTATTTCCATTTAGTTTATGGTTGAGGAGGTGGCAACTTTGTATCAACGTTGGGACGACTATGTAACACATTCATGTACTTAGTATGCATTGTATTAATAAATCTTTAGAGGCACCGTATAGTCACGTCTTCCTAAATATGCTCTATGTTTTGAGAATCTTTGACTTTGTTATTTTTTATTAAAAGTCTACGAATACAAGCCTCATATTCTTGATTTCTAGAATTCCGTTTGCATTCTTATTATGTATGGTCATTTATCTATTCTCTTTTATGTATTACATGATTGCAACACTCTTTTGATAATTTTTGGATAGAGATTTTGCATATTAGGGGCCTCCTTTGTGTTATTTTCTCTTGCTTGTTTGCTTTGTCCTACTAGGACTTCATCCATATTTATTGGGACTGCTCTCGACCAATTTCTCAAGGGTTCCTTACTGCAAAGAGGAACTTTACAGGGCCCTGTTTTTTGGAGGTCTTTGTTTGTGCTTTATGGAATATCTGAAAAAAATAAACGACCTCATCTTCAAAGTTTGCCACCATCACTAGCCCGATGGAAGGTTACTTTTCAGAGTGATATTTTACTTCATCAACACTGAATAACTATGGTGCAACACCTTTTAGTTTGGGTTTTAGATATTTTAACTTAATGGCATGTGTTTTTCTCTTTCATTTTCTCCCTCCTTAAGCTTTCTCACCTTGCTGTAACTCTTTTGTAAGGAAAGCTTCTACCTTTCCTTTTAATATAAAATCTACACCGATGTTTTTTTCCTACGGTAATATGCTAAATAAAAATATGCAAATTGAGCCGGGTGTTTAAGCATGAGATTTGGATATTTTGAAAAAGATGAGAATGGAAAGATTTTAGACATTTTTGTATCATAACAAAATTCTAGGGCCCAACTATATATGACCTAATGTTGATACCCATTCCAAATTAAGTCCTACCCATTGATTTTGCAATGCTTATAGTTATATGTTTGAATAACTGATATTTTTTCTATCAATTTATAAAGAACTCTCGTGTTTTGATATCATGGACAACTCCCGTAACCCTCAGAGTCCGACCAGCAGGGACGAACAGAGGATGAGAAGAAGCCCTCCAATACTAAGTATGATATATTATGGAACCTGATAATACTAGAAACCCAAGTCTCAGATCTTTGCAAGAGATTAAATAGCGTGCAACTGCAGTGCCGTCTTGCGAGAATAGAGTGACTACATAGTTCAACGACAGTGCTGTTGGAGTGGGTGATTGTAAAAAAAAACAACGATTAGCAAAGAAACTTGGACGCTTGTAGCAATGCACGGGAATTCATCTAGTTTCTCTCGAATTTAGAAGTCTCATTTTCTTTCTGAGAGAAGTGGAGGAAGTGGGGGATTGTTCATTTTTCTCGATATTTACTTTTCTGTTGTAATTCTTCATATCAGATATGATTGTTCATATCCCCATCTCCTCCAGGGACCAATAGCTATATCAAATGATCCTTTTATGTTGAAAATGTCACGGTTTAGGGACGGACGCGACAGTTGGCGAGCTATGTTGGCTCGTGAAGACTCACCGCCACGCCCTTCTCTTTCTATACGAGACAAAGACGAGGGATGCTCGTGTCAGGAGCTTGATACGTCTCAAACGTATATATAATTTCTTATGTTCCATGTTGTTTTCATGCCAATTACTACATGTTTTCTATACACTTTATAGCATTTTTTATGGATTTCCTGGGACTAACCTATTAACAAGATGCCATAGCGCCGGTTCCTGTTTTCTGCTGTTTTTTGTTTCAGAAAAATTATTCTGGAAATATTCTCGGAATTGGACGAAAAAAATCCGAGGGTACTATTTTTCTATCACGTACACAGAGTCCAGAGGAGCCCAGAGGGGGGCCACCAGGTGGCCACACCATAGGGTAGCGCCCCCCTTAGTCGCACCACCACGTGGTGTGGGCCCCTCGGGTGCCCATCGACATCACCATTTCTCCTATATATACTCTTCCTTGGGAAAACTCTAAATACCCGAGCCTCCATCCACGAAAAGTTTCATAGCCGCCGCCGACCCGCCGTCATCAACCCTAGTTGGGGAGGGTTCTGAAGCTCTCCCCGGCACCCTGCCGGGAGGGTAAATCATCATCGGAGGGCTCTACATCACCATGCATGTCTTCAGAGTGATGGGTGAGTATTTCATCCTTGGACTACGGGGCCATAACAGTAGCGAGATGATTGTCTTCTCCTCTTTATGCCACCATGTTTAGATCTTGTGAGCTGCCTAACATTATCAAAATCATCTATCTGTAATGCTACATGTTGTGTTTGGTGGGATCCGATGAATATTGAATGCTATGTCAAGTTGATTGTGAATCTATCATGTTTTTGTTAGTTATGTTCATGCATACTCTCAATTACTAGTAGATGCTCTAGCAAATTTGATGCTTGTAACTCCAAAAGGGAGTATTTATGCTCGATAGTGGGTTCATGCCTCCCTTACATCTGTTCTCGAGTGACAGAAACGTGACAGATGGGGGATGTGTTGCTGCCATTACGGAGAAAACAACAATGCTTTTTCTAAGGATAAATTCTATTGTTTACATTACGCACTTTACTTAATGCAATAATCTGTTGCTTGCAACTTAATACCCGAAGTCTGCTTGGATTATGTTCTGAGGGTGGATTATTAGTCATAGATGCAGTTGGATTACGGTCTATGTGTCATGTTGTAATGCCCAAATAAATCTCATAGTAATCATAATGTCTTGCATATACACTACGGTGCAGCCTCTATCTCTGTCAATTGCCCAACTGTAATTTGTTTACCCAACATGTTATATATCTTTTATGGAGAGACACCACTAGTTAACTGTGGAACCCGGTCCATTCTTTTACACTGATAATACAACCTACTACAAGAACTGTTCTTTTTACAGCAATCATTGTTCTCATTCATTCAGTGCAAACAAACGCCATTTTCCACACTTTACGTCTAATCCTTTGTTTTTAGCAAGACCGGTAAAATTGACAATCTCACTGTATCATTGGGGAAAAGTATCTTGGTTGCATTGTGTGCAGATTCCACTTGCTGCTGAGCCTGGTAGTGCGTCCTGCCAACATCAGTTGTCAACAACCTTCAGAAGTGATTTCTTTCTTCTACTGATCCAATTAAACCTTGGTTTCTTTTGGAGGAAAAACTTGTTGCTGCACTCTTCATACCTTCCTCTTGGGGTCTCCCAACGAACGTGTGTTCTCACGTCATCAGAGATTTATGTGGTCCCTTGGCTATTCAGGTTGCTTTGCCATGAGAAGTACTGGTTTGAGCAGGAGACTAGGATTATTTTGGTTGTCATCGCTATCGGTTTCGATAGAAGGTTTCAACAAACGATGCATCAATGTACTTACCACAACGGAATCTAGATCGACATGAGAACAACCTTTGTATATGGGGAACCAAAGCGTGAGCTTCATCATGAATTTTAGGACCTCCTATGTTCCATGCGACAGTCATGGAATGGGCCACGATTATGCTGTGGCGACTTCAACGAAGTGCTGAGTCAAGATGAGCATGTCGGGACGAGGGATCGCATAGATGCACAAATAGCTACATTTCAGGATTGTCTACTTGATTGTGGTTTGTTGCACCTTGGCTTTGAGGGACCAAATATACATAGGCTAACTGGCAGGATGTCGATCACCATGTCAGAGTACGGCTATACATGGCGGTTGCTAATGGGGATTTCTCCCGCCTGTTCGAAGACTGCACAATGATCAATGTTGTCTGCACTACTTCGGATCATTACGCCATCTCTATTTCGCTTACCAGGGATCCAAGGAGAGGGGCAACACAGAATGTTTTGGCCACTTTCAAGTATGAAGCTATGTGGAGACGTGCTCCGGATTATAAGGACACAATGATCATGCTCTCTCAACTCGACATGGTCGAATCTGAACATCGCGGCTGCAACTCTGAAGGAGTGGAGCCATGCTTCGCAAACAGATCATACAAATGGAACGACATCTCTTCCAACTTCGCTGTCAGAGCGTGTCAGACGAGTCAATAAAGGAAGAACGTGACATTGAGCGGCGTTTATGTGAGGTCTTTGAATGCGAGGAAATCATGGCTCGTAAGCGCTCACGAATGGAGTGGCTGCAAGAAGGAGATCGCAACACGGCGTTCTTTCATCCTAGAGCATCAGCGAGAAAACGTGCAAATAAAATCAATTTTCTTTTATGGGATGACGGCTCTCGATGTGAATCTCAAGGGGAGAGGAAAGGTTTGGTCCATAAGTTTTATGAACGTCTTTTTACTTTTGAACCTTATGATTCGGTTGATGTTGTGTTGGACTCTATTCCTGTTAAGGTGGCAGATGATATGAATGTGGAATTATGCAAACCGTACACTAACAAGGAAATTGAGACACCTTTGTTCCAAATGGGGCCTACCAAGGCGCCCGGGCCGGATGGCTTTTCGGCAATGTTCTACCACTCATTGGGAGTTCTTCAAGGATGAAATCTGTAATGCAGTGAGGAGCTTATTGAATGGGGGAGATTCCAGAAGGGATTTGTGACTCGGTGATAGTTATGACCCCTAAGGTTGCAAGCACAAAGCACTTGAAGAACTTTCGACCTATTAGCATGTGAAACATCCTCTATAAGATTGCCTACAAAGTATTGGCAAACAGATTGAAAGTGTTCCTACCTGAGGTGATTTATGAATATCAAAGTGCTTTTGTTCCCGGTAGGTTGATTACCGACAATGCCCTGGTTGCCTATGAGTGTTTGCATACTATTCGCAACCAGCAGACAAAGCGACCGTTTTTCGCCCTCAAGATTGACATGATGAAGGCGTATGATAGAGTGGAGTGGAACTATCTCCACGGTTGTCTATGCATACTCGGTTCTGACCCCAGGCGGATACAATCGGTAATGCGATGTATGACTTGTGTTCGTTATGCTGTTAGAGTTAATGGAGAGCTGACGACACCGGTTGTTCCATCTAGAGGTATATAGCAAGGAGACCCCATTAGTCCTTATCTTTTTCTCCTTTGCACGGAAGGTTTATCATGTTTACCGCAACAGAGGTGAAAGAGCATTTCTTGATCCCTAGTATTTTGTGTGTTAGTTAACAATACTAGTGATATATTTGATCAGGTGTTAAGTGGTGCATGTCGTCAAATTTATCCTTTGCATCAAACACCAAAATGTGTGAAGTTAGATCAACTGTTGCAATTTTCAGAAGGTAACCAGAAATATCCAATCGGATATTTCTGGGTAACGGATTATCCGGTTTTGGAGAAGTACAACAAAAATGGATAAGGAAAGTTATCTCCCTGGCACCGGAGGTAGCCGGAAATTTCTGGCAAACCGGATTATCCGGTTACCTCCAGGGCGTGGAGAAAACGGCTAAGGACTGATGACCCACAAGTATAGGGGATCGCAACAGTCTTCGAGGGAAGTAAAACCCAAATTTATTGATTCGACACAAGGGGAGCCAAAGAATATTTATATGCATTAACAACTGAGTTGTCAAATTCAGCTGCACCTAAAAGTAGACTTTCTCGCAACAATTTATCAGTGGTAATAGTTTTATAGCAGCAGTAGTAGTAAAATAACAGCAGGAATAAAATAGTAATAGAAGTAGCAATCGCGGGAAACAGCAGGATGAAAGTACCGTAGGCATAGAGGGAATGGATGAACGGGGGTTGCATGGATAACATAGGTCATGTAATTAAGGAAACTACTTGTAATTAAGGTGCTCTTTTTAATAATGCATCAGAGCAAAGCATTAACACTCCGTGAACACATGTGATCCTCACATCAAAACCATCCCCTCTGGTTGTCCCAATTTCTGTCACTTTGGGGCCTCGGGTTCCGGACAATGACATGTGTAAACAACTTGAATGTATGATCAAGAAACATAATTATACTCATGAAATAATAACATGTTCAGATCTGAGATCATGGCACTTAGGCCCTAGTGACAAGCATTATGCATTACAAGTTGAAACAACGGTAGAAACACTAACAGTAGATACTAGGCACTATGCCCTAACAATCTGTCATTATTACATGATCGATCTAATCCAATCCCTTCCATCCCTCTCAGCGGACAACGGTGTTCACTCACACATGGACCGGGGAATATTGGATGGTTGATGGAGAAGAGGTGGCGGTGTCGATGGCGGTGATCTCCTCCGAATCCCCATCCCGGCAGGGCGCCAGAACATGAACTTTTGATCCCCGAATTGAGTTTCGAGATGGCGGCGGCGCACTGTTGTGTTTCTGTGGAATATGACAAACCCCCTCGCGTTTTAGGTTTACGGGGCATATGTAGTCGAAAGGGGAGCCCGAGGGGGTGGAGATGGCCCCCACACCACCAGGCAGCGCGGCCTAGGGGGGCGCGCCCAGGGGTGGTTTGGGCAACTCCCTGCCACCCTCCAGGTGTCCTTCTGTCTCCCGGGGTCTTCTGGTGATATAAGCTCAATGGTGTCTTTTTCGTGCAATTTCCCGAAAGTTGATTTTTGTGCACAAAAACGAGACACCAAGGTAATTATGCTGAAAACAGCGTTAGTCCGTGTTAGTGGCATCCAAAAGTCACAAGTTTAGAGGCAAACAATAAGAAAAGTGTTCGGAAAAGGAGATATGTTTTGGACATATCAACTGCCCCCAAGCTTAGCCTATTGCTTGTCCTCAAGCACTTCAGTGACAACTGAGTGCGATGAAAGACTTTTACAAACATTTTTTTTTTCATATGATGTAAATATACTCACTATATGATCAAGTGCTGAGGTAATTCATAATAAGATGTATGCAAGATAAAAGTCACCTAGCAGTTATGCAAACCATGAAGAGATGCCAACGAACTAATAATAAACAACATGAAGTATATCAATCTACAGGATTGCAATGCTCATAATAGGGTATGATAAAGTGTACTCGCTTGCCCTTAATAATGGAGCAAAAAATAAATGCTAGGACACCTCTGAAGTTCAAATGAAGACTAGAAATAAAGATATCAAAGATACAAGCATCAAAGTTATACCACAATCAACCGTGTTTTGGACAAGCATATTACACTAAGAATGTCAGCCATGTTCTCAAGAAGGTGCATAAAGTGAGAAGGTGAAAAATAAACATAAAAATAAAAGAAAGGCCCTTCGCAGAGGGAAGCAGGGATTAACTCATGTGCTAGAGCTTTTTATTTATTAAACAGGGGTATTGAAAACATTTTTTAGAGAGGTGTATGCTTATGTCAACGAATGGTAAACAGTCAATACAGTACGTCACAAGCCAACTAGACTTCACAAGAGCGGCTCCCATAGAAGGACACATCTGGGTAGAAGGTCATCCCTCTTTCTCTTTTGTTTACACAATTATGCTTTGACTGATAAATCAGGGGCAAAAATAGTGAGGAGAATTTGTTGTATTAATTTGGGACTGGGCACCCCGCTGCCGGCTCTTCTATCATTTGGATAAGAGGATGAAGCCACTAGTTTAGGGTGTGAAATCCAATAAACAAGTGAGATAAAGATTCTCTACTTACATCCTCATGAGCTAAAACAGTGGCACAAAATAGGAAATAATTTTTCGAAGGTTTTAAAGGTAGCACACAAGAAATTTACTTGGAGTGTTGGTTAAATACCACATATATAGGTAGGTATGGTGGACACATTTGGCAAACTTTGGTTTTTGGGAGTTGGATGCACGAGTAGATCTCATATTAAGTACAAGTGAAGGCTAACAATAGACGGGGAGCGACAATCAAGAGAGCAACAACTCCCATAATCATGCTTATCAGGGGCATAAAAACGATACAAATACTCTGAGGCAAAATAAATCATCGAGACTTAATTAACTTATTGTTTTCAGTTATATGCATACGTGAGCATGTGCCAAGTCAATTCAAGCGAAACAATCAGAGGGAGATACCACAATGTCATACCCTTCTATGAATAAAACAATGCAAGCAAACATTCATACGCCATACTATCTTATATTAATAAGTTGGAACTAAACACGTGAAAGCACAACTTACTCAGCATCAATTAAATAACATACACCTTACACGAACGAACTAAGCATGTTCACACGGATGAGTATATGTACAAAAATAAAACAAATAGAGTTCATACCAGCCTCTCGCCACAACTTGGATTATCGTAAATCGTCATTCTTGCTCTTCACTTGTGGATTGAATAATATAGAATGATAACCAAGCTCCAATGGAGACACGGAAGTCAGGTGAACTCTGCAACAAACTTTACAAAACCAAAGAAGAACAACAAATATTTTTGGGTTTTCAAATTTAAAACAAGAACAGAAGGAAACAAGCAAACAAAGCAAAATATTTTTGGATTTTTGAATATTAAATCGAAAAACGAGAAGGTAAAGCAAACCAACCAAAGAAACTAAAGAAGCAAATAAAGAGAAACAACATAAATATTTTTGGTCATTTTGTGTTTTGGAAAGCAAGAACAAAATGATAAAAACAAAAGAAACGAAAGAAAACGAAAACATGGATATACAAAGAACCGACGGAAACATGATATATAGATGAGTGTGATGTCGGTATACCTCCCCCCAAGCTTAGGATTTTGTCCTAAGTGGAGGTCATCCCCAAGGGGACCATGAGGTGGCGCCCCCGTAGTGTGCCGAGGAGGAGCCCTCCTCCTGATATGTGCTCGAGGACGCCCCGGTGTACTGCGTGGTGTAGTCCTCGGAAGGCGCATCTCGCCTCGCCTGCTGCCTATGGAACTCCACCAAGCTCAACTGCTCATATATCTCTCCCTTAGGGAACAACCATGGTGCCCTGTCAACTTTGAACAAAACAGGCTACGGCAAAATAACTTCCCGCTCATCTCCGTCAATAATTAAAACTCTATATACTAAATGATCAGCAGTAGAGTTAGCGGTAATAAAATGATGAGCCTTTATGGCAGCAAGATTAATTCTATAAGAAGCAATTAATTCATCATCAGGAGAAACAGGAAGGCCTAGACCAGTTGCTATACGTGTAGCAATAATGCCCCCATAAATGGGTCCTTTAGCAGCTAGGCGGCGAGCAATGAGAGAACCAAGGTTATACTTCTTGCTAAGGTTAAGTGCAGCATCAATAAAAGCAAGGTGATAGCTAGAAATGTTTCTAGTGTTCTCCCTACCAAGTATACTAGTAGCAAGATAATAAGTGAAATATCCGATGGCAGGAAGTTGGATGTTTCTTATCTTCCTGCACTGGGACGAGCGGCCATCATCATTGGTGATTACTCGATAGAGCTCCATAAGATCAACGGATCTCTCCTGAATCTTGCACGTTGTCCCGGAAGCGTTGATACCTGTAATGTTACAAAAAGTCTCCAAGGGCAAAGAAAAAAGAACTACCATATATCTTAAAAGCAATAGTGGGGCCATATTGTGAGTTATGAAATTTAAAGCTCTCAACAAAAGTTTTTGTGAGAGTAGAATACAGAAGACCTTCATCCTCCATGTAGTTGGTTAAACCAACTCTTTCAATCAGCATCAAGAAGTCATCCATTAGACATGCACTTCTCAAAAAAGTATAACATGGGAAGCTAGAAGGATTAGCGATTCCGTCACCTCCCGCATCATCGATGTTCGGTGCAATAAGGTCTTCGTTATAAGATGGCCTCACTAAGCTGGATGAATGTGAGGGCCTTGTTCTTATAGGAGCATCACTCCTAAATATTCCTCTAAAGTTATGGCTGTCCATTTCTGAAATTTTTCAACAATCATCACAAAAATTGATTTAAAGCAACTATAAGGTGGAAAATACCATAGAGACTTATAGGAGAGCTAAACATGCATCAAAACTATATCATTTCCACTCAAATCAAGCATGCAAACTCACATAAGATGTCACCTACAGTACCAAAATACTCAAGAAATACTCCACCAAACAAAATTCTACTTGGATAATCGGAGGAGTCACATACCGGAAAGCAAATGCACCAAATTTCAGCAACAATGGTGGTCTGAACAAAGAGATAAAAAACTCCCGAGGAAGAATAGAAAGAACACGGATTCCAGGAAATGTTTTGAGTTTGTGGGGTGAGAGAGGAATCTTTGGCAGGGGAGAGAGTTAGTGGAGGGCCAGGGGGCCCCACACCATGTGTTGGCGCCACTAGGGGCAGGCCGCTCCCCCATATGGTGTGCCTGACTGGTGGGTCCCCCTGGGGTCCCCTATGTGGCTCTCTGACTCATTTTTGACGTAAAAATTTATTATAATTTTTCTGGAATTTTTTGAGAAACTTTATTTTTGAGGTATTTCCAGAATTAAATAATTAATTAAAACCCAGAAAAAAAATGTGGAAAGGTGGAAAACAAAACCAAAACCAGAACTACAGAGGTTCTAAGACACCCCAAATGGAAAAAAAAAAGTGGAAGTGGTGAAAACATGCATAACCACAGTAATCAGGGTGAAAACATGATGGAAAACATGATGGAAAACATGATTACACTAAAGTACCAAGGTGATAACAGAAGTAAACATGGTGAAAACATAAATGGGAAGGTGAAAACATTGTCCTCTTCATTGAAAATCATTTTGTTAACAAGGGTGATCAAGTCTAGTTACCAGAACAATTTTTACATGAAGCAAAACTTTGCATATCACTAAATAATTATGTGACCTCAACCTTGATAGACATAGTCCCAATCATAATAATTTTGTATTATTTTGGTGGCTTTGGAATGGGACAAGAAAATCCTCCAATCGTGATGGTCTCAATATTTTCTATTGAATTTAAACCAAATATTCTATCAATCTTCTTGGGAAAATAAACAGTATGATCTTTATCATTAACATTGAAAGTTACTTTTCCTTTATTGCAATCAATAACAGCCCCTGCAGTGTTACGAAAAGGTCCCCAAGAATAATAGACATATTATCATCTTCAGACATTTGCAACACAACAAAGTCGGTTAATATCAAACAACTAGTAGCAACTTGAACATGAACATTCTCACATATACCAACAGGGATAGCAGTAGATTTATCAGCCATTTGCAAAGATATATCAGTGTGTATTAATTTTTCAAGAGAGAGACTCTTATAAAGAGAGAAAGGCATAACACTAACTCCAGCTCCAAAGTCACATAAAGCAGTTCTAACATAATTATTTTTAATAGAACAAGGGATAGTAGGAATACAGGATCTCCAAGCTTCTTTGGAACCTTGTCATTGAAAGAGTAATTAGCAAGCATAGTGGAAATTTACTCATTAGGATTTTACTTTTGTTAGAGACAATATCTTTCATATATTTGGAATAAGGAGGCAATTTAATAGCATCAGTCAAAGGGATTTGCAAAAACAGAGGTTTCATCCATTCACAAAACTTGTTATAATGTTCTTCTTCCTTTGATTTGTGTTTCTTATTTGGAAAAGTCATTGCTTTTTGTACCCAAGGCTCTCTTTCATTACCATGTTTATTAGCAATTAAATCCTCCTTAGTATAATTCACATTTTTAGTTTGCTTTTCAGGTTCAGCTACAGTTCTTCTTTATCAGAAGCATCACTTTTACCATTACCACTTTCAGATTTAGCATCAGAAATAGATATACTATTAGGATCTTTAGCAGGTTCAGGAGATTCTACAACAGTTTTATGTCTCTTCTTCTTTTTCTTAGAAGGAGAACTATTGTTTTTAGGTTGTTGAAAATCTTGTCCAATTCTTTTAGGATGTCCTTCAGGATACAAGGGGTCCTGAGTAGAAACACCACTTCTAGTAATTATTTCACAAACATGTTTTTTCTCTAGAAGCATTAGCTAGCATATCTTTTTGCACTTTAGTGAGTTGGATCAAATTTGAGTTTGAAGCATATGAAAATGTTTAACAAGCATTTTAACATCATTAGAGGTTCTCTCAATAATACCATGCAAATTATCAATAGCTCTAGAGTTTTCCATAAGGTGATTTTGCACTCTCATATGAAAGTTATCTTGCTTAACAACATAATTATCAAATTCATCTAAGCATTTATCAGGTGGTTTAGAATAGGGAATATCTCTATTATCAAAGTATTGGAGAGAGTGTACCTCAATTGTTGATGGATGAGGAATAGGCTTACATAATTCTTCTATAGGAGATAAATTCTTCACATCTTCAGATTTAATACCCCTCTCTTTAAGAGATTTCTTGGCTTCCTTCATCACTTCATCATTTAATTCAATCATCCCTCTCTTCTTGGGTGTTGGTATTGGTGTTGGATCATGTGTAGGTGTAGTCTCAGATATATCCTAATCATCATTATTTTTGGCTATTTTAGCCATTAATTCCTCAACTTCTTCTAGAGTTCTTTTCCTGAAAACACAACCAGCATAACTATCCAGGTATGTCCTAGATTCAAAAGTTAGTCCATTATAAAACATATCTAGGGTCTCATTTTTAGGTAATGGGTAGTGATGGAGCCTTGACTCCCTCGTTGGTAAACCCCAAGAGAAAGGTTGTGAAGAGGGCAACGGCAAGTTTCCCTGATGAAAGAAACCAACGTTGAATCGACCAGTAGGAGGACAAGCAATCTCTGAAGGTTGATGCAGCTGAGGTGGCAGGGCGCACTACCGGTTCAGCAGCAACATGGAACCTACACATCACAATCAAATCACTTTGCCCCAACGAAGCAGTGAGGTTGTCAATCTCACCGGTTTTGCCGAACACAAAGAGGTTAAACTTATGGTGTGGAAAACAGTATGAAGGCAGTGGAAGTAGTGTGAAAACAGTAGAAGCAATGTGTGTATTATCAGTATGAGAAAATGGACCGGGGTCCACAATTCACTAGTGGTGTCTCTCCGTGAAAGATAAATAACATGTGTGGTGAACAAATTACAGCTGGGCAATTGACAGAAATGAAGGTTGTACCGTAGTGCATATGCAAGACATAACGATTACTATGTGATTCATGCGGGCATTACAACAAAATACATAGACCGTCATCCAACTGCATCTATGTCTAATAATCCACCCTCCGAATATCATACGAACAAACGTTGGGTATTAAGTTGAAAGCAACATATTATCGCAGTAAGCAAAGTGTGTAATGTAAACAATGTAAACTAAGTAAACACCGTTGTTTTCTCCCTAATGGCAACAACACATCCTCCATCCGTCACGTTTTTGTCACTCGAGCACAGATGCAAAGGAGGCATGAACCCACTATCGAGCATAAATACTCCCTCTTGGAGTTACTAACATCTACTTGGCCAGAGCATCTACTAATTACGGAGAGCATGCAAGATCATAAATAACATATGCATGAAGATAACATGATAGATTTATAATCAGAAGACATAACATTCAACATTCATCAGATCCTAGCAAACACAACATGTAGCATTACATAAATATGATCTCGATCATGTAGGTCAGATCACGAGATCTAAACATGAGGTATAAAGTGGAGAAGACAACCATCTAGCTACTACTATGGACCCGTAGTCCAGGGATGAACTACTCGCACATCACTTTGGAGGAGGGCATGGTGGTGTAGACCCCTCCGATGATGAATTCCCCTCCCGGCAGGGTGCCACGGAGAGCTCCAGAACCCTCCCAATCTCGGGATGACGATGAGGGCGGCCTCGGATTTTTATTGGGACAAGGTGGTATATCTATAGGGTTGACGTATCGGGGGGGTATAAATAGGCGAAAGGGCAAAGGCGATGGAGGCCTGGGGTCCCCACACCACACCATGGCGCGGTCGGGGGTGCGCCGCCCTATGGTGAGGCCCCCTGTGCCCCTCCGGGCCTCTTCGGGACTCCGTGGAACCTTCGGGAATTCTAGGTTTTCCAGACTTCGAATTTTCCAAATTCGAGAATATTTCTAGAACAACTTTTCTGAAACTAAAAACATGAGAAAACATGGAACTAGCTCCGTGGCATCTTGTCAATAGGTTAGTCCGAAAAATCGATAAAAATGACATAAAGTGTATAGCAAACATGTAGGAAACAACATGAAAACAACATGGAACATCAGAAATTAAGGATATGTTTATTACGTATCAACATCCCCACGCTTAGTTCCTACTCGTCCTCGAGTAGGTAAACGATGAAAACACATAATTTCTGTGGTGACATGCTACCAACATAAACTTGACCATCAATAATGTAAAAGCATAAGTAAACTGAGATCATAGAACTTCAACACAAACATTATAAATAGAATTTTAACAATAAAGCATAGCAATCACCTTGCATCATGAGAAGTAACACAAATAAAAGATCATGAATAACAATGCAACAAAAGATATATGTTTGTTTCAGCATAGAGATAACATGGCAAAGTGATATTTCGCTAGTCCTTAAGAGTGGGGCAAAACATAAATGTCAGGACACCTTCAAAGTTCATTAGGAAGACTAGAACAAATAATTAGAGAACAAGCAATAACACATCATGAATAAATTAATAATGTTTTTGGGACAAATGCACATAAAACTCAGAATGGCAACTATGCTCTCTCAACTGTGATTAAAGTTAGAAGATGGAGACTCAACATTAAAGTAAAATAAAGGCCCTTCGCCGAGGGAAGCATGGATCACTCATGTGCTAGAGCTTTTATTTATTAAACAGAGGTATAAAAGTTTTGACACCCCTCCCATCCATCTTACATAAACCATGGCTAACCGAATCCTCGGGTGCCTGCCAACAATCACATACCATGCAGGAGTGTCTATTTTTTAGAGAGGTGTATGCTTATGTCAACGAATGGTAAACAGAAAATATAGTACGTCGCAATCCAAGTAGACTTCACAAAAGTGGCTCCCATAGAAGGATGCATCTGGGTAGAAGGCCATCCCTCTTTCTCTTTTGTTTACAGAATTATGATTTGACTGATAAATCAGGGGAAAAATAGTGAAAGAATTTGTTGTTATTAATTTGGGGCTGGGCACCCCGCTGCCAGCTCTCCTATCATTGGATAAGAGGATGAAGCCACTAGTCCAGGGTGTGAAAGTCCAATCAACAAGTGAGATAAAGATTCTCTATTTACGTCCTCATGACCTAAAACAGGAGCACAAAACAGGAATAATTTTGAAAGTTTTAAAGGTAACACATGAGAAATTTACTTTGGAGTGGCGGTTAAATACCACATGTAGGTAGGTATG
The DNA here is from genome assembly GCA_028641055.1 of Alopecurus myosuroides. Classification (NCBI taxonomy): domain Eukaryota; kingdom Viridiplantae; phylum Streptophyta; class Magnoliopsida; order Poales; family Poaceae; genus Alopecurus; species Alopecurus myosuroides. Next base: position 165,297,561 of record CM054062.1, read on the forward strand.
GTGGACACATTTGGCAAAGTTTGTTTTTTTGGAGTTGGATGCACGAGTAGATCTCATACTCAGTACAGGTGGAGGCTAGCAAAAGACTAGGAGCGACAAATCAAGAGAGCACAAGAGACATAATCATGCATATCGACATAAACATCATTAATCAAAGCATAAGTGGTACCACAAGTTCAAAAACTAAATTATCATAGAGGCTATAAGTGAATGATTCATAGTCATAAACATGGTGTGAGCATGCGCAAGTCAACCAAATAAAACATTCAAACGAGAACACCACAAATATATGCTTCAATACGACAGAACAACTCATCATTCTTTCAATAGAACATTAAACACTCTCAGATATTTGATATTAATCATGCTAATAAATAACCACTAGGATTTAGAATTAAAATAACATCTAGCATGATACAAAAAAGTCTGGCCACAGTCTATACAAGGTTCTACTTGCACCGTTATAAATTCTACTACAAGCAGCAGTTTCTTTTCCCAACAAGCACCATACAAAATATGTTTTAACAAAAACTCTCTAAATGCTACAAAAAGCAAACATGAGAGTACTCACAAAACACTACTAAAACTAACATCTCTGAATAAGAGATGCAATGAAAACAAGAGCTAAACAGGAATTTTGCAGCAGCTAGAAGAAAAACTAAGAATACGAGCATAACGAGTATTCAAACAAAAAAGCGGAGCGTGTCTCTCTCCCAAACAAGGAATGATAGGTTCCAAATATATTATTGCAGCAAGAAAAAAAAAGAAAAAAAAAGAAAAACAAACAAACGCTCCAAGTAAACTTCATACGATGTGACCGAATAAAAATATAGTTTTACTAGAAGCGACCTGATAGATTGTTGATGAAGAAAGGGATGCCTTCGGCATCCACAAGCTTAGATGCTTGAGTCTTCTTAAAATATTCTTGGATGAACCACGGGGGTATCCCCAAGCTTTGATCTTGCACTCTTCGTGATCACATATATCACCCTCTTCTCTTGACCCTTCAAAACTTCATTCACACCACACTCAAAGAGTAATTCGCATTAGAGGGTTAGTGCAACAATAAAAAAATCGTGGGTTCTGTATGGTCACAAGTTCTATTGATACTTTTAAACATTATCTACTGCCACAGATGTTTCATGAAGCAAAAAAATCCACTTGACATCGTAAAAGAGCAAATGCAAGAAAAATGACAGAAACTGTCAAACCAGAACAGTCTGTAAAGACGGATTTTTTCGGGGAACTTATATTGCTCAGATCTAAAAACTTAGAGAACAAAAAAAATTGCGGAATTAGATGAGTAAGCACAAGAAATTTCAGGTAATTCTGATTTTTCTGTGAATTATACGGTTTTTTATAGTGGACAGCAGAAATCTGTTTCCTGCGCGGAAATCCAAAACCAACTCCAACTCTCGTCAGAAACTTTACTTGGCACAACTAAAACATGAAAAGAAAGATACAAAGGAGTTTCTACAGAAGTATACAACCCCTTGACTCAAATAAAACAGATAAAAACAAAGAAAAAATAAAACCATGGGTTATCTCCCAAGAAGTGCTTTTCTTTAAGGCCTTTTAGCTAGGCCCAGAAAAGTGGAATAAAGTGTTTTAAAGTGAAGAAGCATCCAAATTGTAATTTGTTCGAATAATAGAATAAAAAGGCAACTTCATTATGTTTCTAGGAAAGTGTTCCACACCGTTCTTTTAGTGGGAACTAAAATTTAAAATTCTCCTCTTTCATATCACTAACAGCACCAACAGTTCTAAGAAAAGGTCTTCCCAAAACAATTGGACAAGAAGCATGGCATTCAATATTCAAGACAAAAAAAATCAATGGGGACAGTATTATTATTAAACATGGTAAGAAAATCATCAACTCTCCCCAAAGGTTTCTTTCTAACATTATCAATAAGACGGATATCCAAATGACAAGGTTCCAATGGTAGAAATCAAGAATATCATAGAGTTTCTTGGGCATAACAGAGATACTAGCACCAAGATCACATAGATCATTGCAATAAAAAATATTCACTTTCATTTTATAATGGGTTCCCAACCATCATCTAGCTTCCTAGGGATAGAGGCTTCACAACTTAATTCATCCTCTCTAATTTGCATGAGAGCATTTGTAATATGTTTTGTGAAAGACATATTCATAGCACTAGCATTAGGACAACTAGAAAGATTTTGTAAGAACTTAATCACTTCAGTTATGTTGCAATAATCAAAGTCAAGATCATTTTTATCAAAGATAATGGGACCATTGTATCCCATGTTTCTAAAAAAATTAGCACCTTTATGAGGAACATTTTTAGCAGTTTTAAGCAGTTTTGCATTTTTAATAGCAGAAGTGGGGGTATTTCTAACACCAATTACTTTACTATTGATAGTAGAAGGTTTTCTAGCATGAGAAGGTTCAGTTTTACTAGTGTTGGTAATGGTACAAACATTAGCTATATTATTCTTTCTAGCTATTTCATCTTCTCTTTCCCATCTAGCATGCAATTCAGCTAACATCCTAACATTATCATCAATTCGAATTTGGATAGCATTAAAAGTTTTACTTTCTTTAACATCATGAGGCATAACCTTTAGTTTCATAAAATCAACATCAAGAGCAAAGCTATCAACTATAGAAGCAATAACATCAATTTTGCCAATTTTTTCCTCAACAGATTTATTGAAAGCAGTTTGTGTACTAATAAAATTCTTAAGCATGTTCTCACGATCAGAGGGTACTAATAAAATTCTTAAGCATGTTCTCAACTATAGAATAAGAATTAACATAAGCATTACTATTATTGGAAGGATATGGCCTATAATTGTTGCTACCAAAATTATTCCTATAAGCATTGGTGTTGAAATTATTATTTTTAATGAAGTTCACATCAACATGCTCTTCTTGAGAAACCAAAGAGGATAAAGGAACATTATTTGGATCAATAGGAGCATGGCCATTCACAAGCATAGAGATTATAGCATCATGTCTATCATTCAAAGAGGAGGTTTCTTCAACAGAATTTACCTTCTTACCATTTGTAGCTCTCTTAGTGTGCCACTCAGAATAATTTAACATCATATCTTCAAGAAGCTTTGTTGATGACCCCAAGTTCATGGACATAAAGCTTCCTCCAGCAGTTGAATCTAGAACGTTTCTTGAAGAAAAATTCAGACCTGCATAAAAGGTTTGGATGATCATCCAAGTAGTCAGTCCATGAGTAGGACAATTCTTTACTAAAGATTTCATTCTTTCCCAAGATTTAGAAACATGCTCATTATCAAGTTGCTTAAAATTCATAATGCTACTTCTCAAAGATAGGAGGATAATATTTTCCAACGAAAGCATCTTTCCAGTGAAAGATATCAATCATTCTTTAGCTCTTCCTCTCAAAGAGAAAGGAAACAATTTCAGTTTAATAATATCTCCAGCTACATCTTTATATTTTTGCATCTCACATAGTTCAACAAAATTATTGAGATGGGCGGCAACATCATTAGTACTAAAACAAAAAAATTGCTCTCTCATAACAAGGTTTAACAAGGCATGCTTTATCACATAAAAATCAACAGTAGGAGCAGGCGGAGCAATAGGTGTGCTAATGAAATCATTGTTGTTGGTTCTAGTAAAGTCACACAACTTAGTGTTCTCAGGTGTAGTCATTTTAACAAGACTAAAAATAGGAATAAAACTACAACTAGCATAAGAACTAATTTTTTTGTGTGTGTTTGATAAAGAGAAGCAAACAAGACAAAATAAAATAAACTAAGAAAAACTAAAATAAAGTAAAGAGATTGGAAGTGAGAGACATCCCTTGCAGAAATTCTCTTCCTCCCCGGCAACGGCGCCAGAAAACATGATGGAGCCATGACGCCCTCGTTGGTAAATCCCAAGAGAAATGTTGTGAAGAGTGCAGCGGCAAGTTTTCCCTCAGAAAAGAAACCAAGGTTGAATCGACCGGTAGGAGGACAAGCAATCTCTAAAGGTTTATGGAGCTGAGGTGGCAAGGCGCACTACCGGTTCAGCATCAACATGGAACCTACACAACACAATCAAATCACTTTGCCCCCAACGAAGCAGTGAGGTTGTCAATCTCACCAGTTTTTCTGAACACAAAGAGGTTAAAAGTATGGTGTGGAAAACAGTATGAGAACAGTATGAAACAAGTGGAAGCAGTGTGAAAACAGTAGAAGCAGTCTGTGTATTATCAGTATGAGAAAATGGACCGGGGTCCACAGTTCACTAGTGGTGTCTCTCCGTGAAAGATAAATAACATGTGTGGTGAACAAATTACAACTGGGCAATTGACAGAAATGAAGGTTGCACCGTAGTGCATATGCAATACATAAAGAATACTATGTGATTCATGCGGGCATTACAACAAAATACATAGACCGTCATCCAACTGCATCTATGTCTAATAATCCACCCTCCAAATATCATCCGAACAAACGTTGGGTATTAAGTTGCAAGCAACAGATTATCGCAGTAAGCAAAGTGTGTAATGTAAAGAATCTAAACTAAGTAAAAAAAAGTTACTTTCTCCCTAATGGTAACAACACATCCTCCATCCGTCACATTTCTGTCACTCGAGCACAGATGCAAAGGAGGCATGAACCCACTATCAAGCATAAATACTCCCTCTTGGAGTTACTAGCATCTACTTGGCCAGAGCATCTACTAATAACGGAGAGAATGCAAGATCATAAATAACATATGAATGAATATAACATGATAGATTGATAATCAGAAGAGATAGAGTTTAATATTCATCAGATCCCAGCAAACACAACATGTAGCATTACATAAAGATGATCTCGATCATGTAGGGATGATCACGAGATCTAAACATGAGGTAAAAAGTGGAGAAGAAAACCATCTAGCTACTGCTATGGACCCGTAGTTCAGGGATGAACTACTAACGCATCACTTCGGAGGAGGGCATGGTGGTGTAGACCCCTCCGGTTATGAATTCCCCTCCCGGCAGGGTGCCGGGGAGAGCTCCAGAACCCTCCCGATCTTGGGATGACGATGACGGCGGCCTCTGGTGTTTCTCGGGACGAGGTGGTATATATTTAGGGTTGATGTATCGGGGATATAAATAGGCGAAAGGGCAAAGGCGGTGGAGGCCTGGGGGCCCCACACCACCCCATGATGCGTCCAGGGGGCGCGCCGCCCTATGGTGTGGCGCCCCTCCAGGCCTCTTCGGGACTCCGTGGAACCTTCGGGAATTCTAGGACCTCTGGACTTTGAATTTCCCAATTCTGAGAATATTTCCAGAACAACTTTTCTAAAACTAAAAACAACAGAAAACAGGTAACTAGCTCTGTGGCATCTTGTCAATAGGTTAGTCCGGAAAATCGATAAAAATGACATAAAGTGTATAGCAAACATGTAGGAAACAACATGAAAACAACATGGAACATCAGAAATTAAGGATACGTTTATGACGTATCAGATAGCCAGGGCTAGCTCTTATCAAAGAACAAAACCTTGTCCAAGATTCCGGCAATTTCTCTCCTTCAATTTGTTCAAATTTAAAGATGTCCTACACAGGAGCATGTTGGGCACTAGCAGGAAAATATTTTTGAAAGAAAGCATTAACCAAATCCATAGGGCTAGTAATAGATCCAGGTGACAGATTGTTAAACCAATTTTTAGCTTCATCTTTCGATGAGAAAGGGAAGATCTTGGTAACAAAATAAGTACGCAGCTTAGTATCATCAGAAAATAAACTACTGAAAGATGAAAGCTCATTCATGTGTTCCATAGCACTTTTACTTTCAGTTCCACAAAAAGGTTCCTTGTCAACAATAGATATGTAAGATAAATCTAGAGAGAAATCATAATACTTGTCTCAAGAGCACTTGCAATGGGAGATGTGGCAAACTTAGCATCAAGAGAAGATTTATATTTAACAGCATGTCTTGCAAGAAGACTCTTAAGAGCACTTGCAACGGTAGTATCTTGAGCTTCTTTAATAAAGTCATCATTAAGTTCAATATAGGTTTCATCAAGATCATCAATAGACTCAGGTGAATTAACAGGTGTACCAATATTTTCAACAAAATTTCAGCACTTTCAATTTGTTTGGATTTAGCAATTGTAGCATCTAGGAAAGGACCTAGAGAACCAGTATCATCAAGCATAGTAGAAGAACCATCAAAAGTATCAGAAGCATTTTCAGACTCATCATAAGTAACAGTGCATGTAGCATGTGGTGGAGTAATAAGCTCACTCATAACAGACGTTTAAGCAAGAGCAACAGAGGTGTTCAGAGTTGTACCTCTCCTTGTAGTGGATGGTAATATAGGAACTTTTCCATCACGAGTCTTGCCCATGATGAAAGGCTTGCAGCAAACAATATCACGTTCAAGTGAGCAAATAAATAAAGCTATGCTCCCCGGCAACGGCGCCAGAAAATAGTCTTGATGACCCACAAGTATAGGGGATCTCAACAGTCTTCAAGGGAAATAAAACCCAAATTTATTCATTCGACACAAGGGGAGCCAAAGAATATTTATATGCCTTAACAACTGAGTTGTCAATTCAGATGCACCTGAAAGTAGACTTGCTCGCAGCAATTTATCAGTGGTAATAGTTTTATAGCAGCAGTAGTAGTAAAATAACAGCAGGAATAAAATAGTAACAACAGTAGGAATCGTGGGAAATAGCAGGATGAAAGTACCGTAGGCATAGAGGGAATGGATGAACGGGAGTTTCATGGGTAACATTGGTCATGTAATAATCTAAACATGGGAATTGCAGATAATAATAATAAATCATCCAAGTTCTAGGCAAACCATAGGCATGTGTTCCAATATAGTCATACGTGCTCACAATGAGATACTTGCACAACATCTTTTGTCCTACCAGCCCGTTGCAGCGGGGCCTCAAGGGAAACTACTGGTAATTAAGGTTCTCCTTTAAATAAAGCACCTAAGCAAAGCATTAACACTCCATGAACACACGTGATCCTCACATCAAAACCATCCCCTTCGGTTGTCTAAATTTCTGTCACTTTGGGGCCTCGGGTTCCGGACAATGACATGTGTAAACAACTTGCAGATATGATCAAGAAACATAATTATACTCATGAAACAATAACATGTTTAGATCTTAGATCATGGTACTCGGGCCCTAGTGACAAGCATTAAGCATAACAAGTTGCAACAACGGTAGAAAACACTAACAGTAGATACTAGGCACTATGTCCTAACAATCTGGCATTATTACATGATCAATCTCATCCAATACCTTCCGTACCTCTCAGCCTACAGCGGTGTTTACTCACACATGGACGGGGGAATCATGGATGGTTGATGCAGAAGAGGTGGCGGTGTTGATGGTGATGATCTCCTCCGAATCCCCGTCCCGGCAGGGCGCCCGGAAAGAACTTCTGATCCCCGAATTGAGTCTTGAAGTGGCGGCGGTGCTCTGTTGTGTTTCCGTGGAATATGATGAACCCCCTCATGTTTTACGTTTATGGGGCCTATGTAGTCGAAAGGGGAGCTCGAGGGGGTGGAGGTGGCCCCCACACCACTAGGTAGCACAACCTAGGGGGCGCGCCCAGGGGTGGTTTGGGCCACTCCCTGCCCCCCTCAAGGTGTCCTTCTGGCTCCCGGGGACTTCTAGTGGTATAAGCTCAATGGGGTCTTTTTCGGGCAATTTCCCGAAAGTTAATTTTTCTGCACAAAAACGAGACACCAACGTAATTCTGCTGAAAACAGCGTTAGTCCGTGTTAGTGGCATCCAAAACTCACAAGTTTAGAGGCAAACAATAAGAAAAGTGTTCGGAAAAGGAGATACGTTTTGGACGTATCAAGGACCCAACATTTTTGGGACAGAAGCGAGCCGGAAATTTCCTAGCAACCGGATTATCTAGTTTGTGGAGATGGACTCGAAATTTGGCCAAGTCCCATAATCATTTCGGCACAGAAGTCAACCATATATTTTCTACCGGATATTTCCATCAACCGGAAATTCCGGTTTGGTCAACTACACCCGGAATATCCAGTTCAAGTATGAACTAGAAATTTCGGTTGTTTCCTGCACTCCAACGGCCAGATTTTGTGAGGGTGTATAAATACCCCTCCTTCTTCTCCAAGAGTTTTAGTTCATCCAAGCCTTCAAGATCCATTCTTAGAGCTCACCAAAAGATAGATTTCTCCCAATCCCTCCACCCAAACTTGTTGATCTTTGGAGGATTGAAGGAGAAGGCCTCGATCTACAACTTCACCAAGTCAATCTTCATTTCCACCTTATTCACTTGAGGGAATCTCGTCTAGGGTTTCCTTGTGGAAAACCTAAACCTCATTGTTGCTCACTTGCGATTATAGCAAGAATTGTTGGTGTTCTTGGGACCCCCCCAATTTGGTTGTGGGTGTGTGCCTCAAGCTCATTGTAAAGGCAACGATTTCCACCTCGAAGGGAATAAATAGTGGAAGGTGAACTAGGCCTGTGTGGCAAAGTTCCTCGGAGAATAGGGTGATGCCTTTGTGGCGTTGAGTAGGCCTTTGTGGTGAAACTCACACCCCACCAACGAGACGTACTCCCCTCAAAAGGAGGAACTCGAGAAAACATCCTTCTCCCCGCGTTCTTCCGTTATCGGTTACCTCGTTCCCCTACATTTACTTTCCGTTTGTATCTTTCTTAGCGTTTTCCTTTTCATATAGGTAATTCACCTTAGTTGCATATATAGAGAATTTACCTTTCGTGGCAAGCCTAAATTGAAAAATTAGCACCTATTCACCCCCTAGGTTCCCATACTATCCGTTCATTTGGTGGCTCAAGGGTTCTCTCAAATGGAAGGCATTGCCTTTGATGATACCTATGCTCACGTGGCTTTCCTTGAGGCCATCCGTATCCATATTGCATATGCATCTTCTCATAACTTAATATCGCAACAAATGGATGTTAAGAGTGCCTTTATAAATGATCCATTGAAAGAGGAGGTATATGTTAAGCAACCACTGGGGTTTGAGGACCTCAACTTCCCTAACCATGTCTACAAGCTCGATAAGGCACTCTATGGACTTAAACAAGCACCATGTGCATGGTATGAGCACCTTAGAGAGTTTTTGCAAGACCGTGGGTTTGAAGTTGGGAAAATCGATCCCACCATTTTCAGAAAAAGGGTCAAAGGGGATCTTTTAAAATTCCAACTTTACGTGGATGATATTATCTTTGGCTCAACTAACAAAGCTTTCAATGATGAATTTTCAAAGCTTATGACTGACATGTTTGAGTGTCTATGATGGGAGAGCTCAAATTCTTTCTTGGCTTTGAGATCACTCCATTGGCTCGTGGGACTTTCACTTATCAAGCCAAGTATACCCAAGAGATGCTGAAGAGGTTCAACTTCCAAGATGCTAAAGACAAGGTATCTCCATTCCAAACCAAGTGTCATCTCAAACGCAATCCGGATGGTAAAGACGTGGGCCAAAAGTTGTATCGTTATATGATTGATTCTTTGCTTTATTTTTGTGCTTCTAGACCCGATATTGTGTTGAGTGTAGGAGTGTAAGCAAGGTATCAAGCGGATCCTAAGGAAAGCCATTTGACGGCGGTCCATAGGATCTTTCGTTATTTGATTCATACCCCAAGATTTGGATTGTGGTACCCAAAGAGGGTACATTTCTCTCTCAGTGGGTACACGGACTCAGATTGGGATAGTGATCAAGATGATAGGAAATCAACTTTGGGGGCTTGCCAATTCCTTGGTAAATTGGTTTTCGAAGAAGAAAAATTGCATATCTCTCTCCACCGTCAAGGCCGAGTATGTTGCAGCGTCTAGTGATTGCAATCAATTGTTAGGGATGAGGCAAACACTTAAAGAATATGGTGTTCGTTGTGACAAAGTACCCCTCTTATGTGACAACAAGAGTGCCATCAAGATCGCATACAACCTGGTGCAACATACAAGAACCAAACATATTGAGATTAGGCATCATTTCATTCAGGACCATATTGCCCGTGGAGATATTGCACTTGCCCATGTGCCAACCAAGGATCAACTTGCAGATATTTTCACGAAGCCAATTGTTGATGCAAGATTTATGTTCTTGAGGAATGAGCTAAATATCATCGATTCAAGGAGTTTGACTTGACGATCTTGCACACACCTCTATAGTTAGCTGTGTGTTTGGGCTTAGGAATAGGCATGGACATAGGGAGATAGTTGTCCTAACACATTAAGCTCTCCTCCCCCATTATGCCCAAAGTAAATTTCATTTATATATCTCTTCTCTAATGTTGAATTCTGAGCTCAAATGTTGAGTAGTGGTAGTGCATTCAAGATATATCTTCGCATTGTCATGCCATAATGCTCTTACATGGTGGCCTAGTCCACAAACCTCTTCGTTGCGGAAATTGGATCTTAGTTGGGCTTTTATTTGGATTTCATTGCATTTCATTCATTTTCCTATCTAAGTATTTTGGGGAAACTTTCTCTATCTTGGCATTTAATTGTTTGATTCTTGCAAGAATGAGGGATAAGTACCATTTTCAGTTTGGCATTCTATACTAAGCCTTCATACCTAAAAGCCCCAAATTCTATATTTCACACAAGTCTTTGTTTTGAAACTAGGAAGTTCGATTTTGGAGTCAGCCGGAATTTCTGGTCCAGACTTGGATCGGAATTTCCGGTTGGACCCGGAATATCCGGTTCAAGTTTGAACCGGAATATCCGGCTGGCGAAATACCTAAATATGGGAGAACGAGGCGAGGAGCAGTTTTCCTACTCTTCTTCCACCCCCAAACTCCCTCTCCTCCATAGTGTAAGGACCCTAGACCGACAGTCTGAAACCCTCCGTATGCATACATTCACGATCCCAGAAAGATCAGTCGTGAACAACATACACAGTTGGCACACAGAAATACATCATCCATTACACGAATACATAAAGGTATTACATAAAAGATCACATGATAAAGTTTAACGCAACTGCCACATGGGGCAGGCAACTTAACAAACACAGCGGAAGACAAATAAAACACAACGTAGTAGAGCCCAAGTCACGCCTTAACCTACAGGCTGCTGACCCGGAGACGATCCTAGTTCGCAAAGCCGTCAACTCCGTACTTCTCTTCATAGATCTCCTTCGGAGACTCCTTCTCCAAATCTGATAAGTAGATACCAGGGGCGAAACCATAATGAGTACATTTGAATGTACTCAGCAAGACATCCATCATGTCACTTACCAACATGCAAATATGCTTATATGGTGGAATAGGTAGGCTATAAATATGGTTCACTATCAATGGTGTTCATATATGATGACACCACAGTTGCAGTCAGGTTAATCTGTATCTTCGTTGAAGAAGATACTTCAGAAGAAAATAATATAGTTTTATTTCTCTTGTAGATATCACATGTACAAGAGTTTTTGTAAAACTTTGTTAAAGAATATTTTCTCTTTGCAAAACTTCTTGGAATCAGTTTCCAGAATTCTTGCTTAGAGTAGAAAAGGTTTTCTTTGCAAAACATTTTGTTTTGTATAACATCATCTGGCTTTTCATCATCGACGATACCTCCACGGTATAAGTTTCCATTTCCTTTCCGAACTTCACAAGTTCAACACTTCCTTTCCAAAAATCCTTTTTGAAAACATTGACACAATGCTAGCTACATGGCCATTCAACTGTCCATATCCGAGGACGCGGCTATCTCGAAATAGTTTTACTCTGCAGAGGTGTACACATTTCCACCAGATCCAGAATCCGCCATGAAACACCCATGGACTGTCCTCACCTATGAGAACATCAGATAACTGATCTTGACTATCCACTATGTACAAGCTAGAACATGACTATCTCTTCAATTGGGTTTCCCCCTCCCCGGCAAGCCGTGTCCCACACCGCCCAGACAGGAGGCCCAACTGCTGCATCCGGAGGGAAAATTAATCCCACACTTTAGATGTCCCGTATTCCCCACTCCTAGCAACATTTCGGTTCGGAGGATCCCATCCCCTATAGCACTTGAGATAGCACACATACTAACCATAACAAGTTTTTAATCAAGCCCCTACCCATATTGGGGTAAAGTGGCAGTACGGTAAAGGTTGTCCAGCGAAGACTAGGTTATGTGTCATTTTTGAAAAACACCACTTTCTCAAAAATGACCACTTCCACATTCCTCCGGAGAACAAGGATCCGCCTTTTCTCCGGGTTTTTCCGTAAAGCCTTGGTTTGGTAGAATCACAATCTTAGGGTGTCCACTTAGGGACTAATATATTTGATGGTAATAAATACCATATGGTGGCCTATGGGCTTGGTATTACCAAGTTTAACTATTGGCATGATAGTAACCTATAATATAGTATAGTAGTAATTTCCACCTCAAAAATAGTTTTGATAATCAAGTTTTTGTAAAACTTAAGAGGTAAAACATGCATGATAGATAATGGTAAGTATTGTATCAGCAAGCAATCAGGATGGCTTGCCTGGTATCTCTTGTGTCCCTGGTTTTGGAGTGACTGGAACTTGAAACAGAGCTTCACGACACTTCCTTCCTCTTCGTTTTCTAACGCCGTAAAAGGAATAAAGGACACACATTCAGAACCAATCAAGGCAAGCAACAATACACAACAATACATACAGCAAGGAAATCTAATAATAACAAATCACACAATTTACTAATGGAGGCAAACAATCAAACAAACACACTTGGCAGAAATGCCATTTAATAAGACAGCTTAAGGTTGGAGGAACATATCTCACAACCTTAATATCATGGATTCAGCGGGTGTGCCACTCTCATACCAAGATATTAATAAACCCAAAATAAACTTAGTTTCACAAAGGTGAGACTACTAAAAGTATATAAAACATGCACAAAAATAATCATGGCAATGGGTCTATCAACCACACCACAAAAAGAATAAGGTAGCTAATCTGCTAAGCCTAAATTCACATCAAGAATAACTAAGACACATGATTTGCAAAAGTTACTTTTACAAATCAGTGAGCCTACACAAGTGTAACAAGGTAATAGACTCATCACAAAACACACAATTTCTCATAGTGAGAACAATAGAAACAATGACTAAAAAAGGAGGAATCCTAGTGACATGTTTCTACTAAAAGTTTGCTATGCAAGCATGCATAATAAGTAAAGTACTAAAAAGCAAACAAGGAACCATGTTATCATTATGGGAAATTAAAACATGTCCTCATGCAAGGATACACAAATATCTACCAAACACCAGTTGGTAGGAAAAATAATTTAACACAAAAACTGCTAAGGAAACTAGTATTACTTAAACATGAAGAATCAATGGATGAATTTCAATCAAGTAACTGAAATACAACCAGAGGGTCCATGTCACAAAAACAGTAGTGAAAAATTATCTATACTTGCTATAACAAAAATATCCCATTTAATAAAACAATCCATCAATTTGCAGGGCAACTCCTACATACTAGTAGTAATAAAAAGGGCATTACTAGGGGAATCAAACAACACTCCAAAGATGGATTTTTCCTAGCAAGCCACACATGATTATAACCACTTACAAACACAAGTATACCCATTTTTGTTTAGCACAAAAATTCCCAAAGCAAAAATACTAGGCACTCATTAGTTATAGAACTATATAAAAGAAATGCATCTAGTTTGGGGAAATAATGTTTCCACCAAAAATGCAATGAAACCAGTGGGTGTTCCACTAGCATAACAAAGCATTAAGAGGTCACAATGCCTCTGGTCATACTTGACAAAAATTAGCAAAAACCTAAACTAGCACCTAGTGCAATAACAATACTAGCAGAAAATAATAGGGTGCAAAAATAAGCAAGGCAATGCTACTCATGCTATTGTTTTCACACATGTGAAAACTCTAGGGATCAAGTACTCATAAAAACCTTATAAAAATGCTACTGGTCTTATGAATAAAACACAAAAATATGTGGATACACAACCACAAATTCTTATGCCAAAAATTCCTCACATGAGGGAATTTTTCCAGAACATTTTTATAGTCATGACAAAGCTACTCATGCTTTTCTACCAAATCAAATGCAAGCTAGAAGAGGTGATAACAACACAAAATAAGTACCAACATGGTACTGGATCCAATCAAGAATACAAGTGCTTGCACATAATTTTATCACTCAAAATTATTATGCAAATATTAACTAGAGAATAATCATATGTTAATAACCAAAATCATATTTCTTCTCAAATCAAGTCCACACATTCTAACATGCTAAAATAGAAAAGTAACACTTAGAAAACAAGTTCACACATCTTATACATGCTAGAAAACAATATTGCAATACAAAAATATAATCATACAATTTAATTACCTAAAATGCCAAAATGGCAGAAATATGCAAAACAAGGATATGTCCACCAATTTTTATAGGATGCTCAAAAAATTAAACCCTTCTAGGTTTGGATAGTCCTAAACATGTACAAGACCATCCAATTTAGTTTGCATCAAAATTCATCTTTAATTAATTTATAAAAATCACCAAAGTGCTCTCTGGTGTTTTACCAAATTGCATGCCATTTCAAAAATACAATTAATTTGGAAGCAAGGTTAATGGATCCTGTTAGGCAATTTCAAGGGCTTTCCAATGCAATTGGCCTCACTTCATTCTGAGTTGTGAAATAAAAATGGTGCTCATTTTGGTGTTTCTGGTACCTGTTGCCAAATCATTTTTCATTTCAAAAATATACATCCAAAAGTAGATCTACAAGTTGGAGGTGGTTTAGAATTAGTTGAGGTACCACTGTGAATTTTTGTTTGGTCAGATTCATATTTTAAGCTGCCTTTTTGAGCCAAAAGTAAACAAGTACTTCTCTGTGAAAAATTAAAAGGAAAACAAGCCCAGATGGGCCAGATCTGAAATTTGGGCCGGCCAAAATGATTTCTACCGCGGCAGAGCTAGCCTCTGAGGCTGACGCGCGGGCCAGGCTGCCACGGGGCTGCCACGCAGGCAAGGCCAGGCCCCACGGGCCAGTTTGACTGCCAAGCGCGCGGTCAAGGAAGGCTGGCGTCAGCGTGACGCCAGCGCTGCGTCACCCGCCGGCGGGGAGATCTCCGGCGAGCACGAAAATCGCGTTTCCGGCCACCGTTTCACAGAACAAAAACATCTACACGTAGCCCTCGACTTGGGAAACCAAAAACACACGGTCTCGTTTCCAGGGAGCGAACGGAGGGCGGCCGGCGACGGCAACACGCGGTGGCCGGACGGTGACCACGGCGCCGTCACGTTTTAGGGGGTTAGGGAGGGGGGAAAATGGTCGGGGGGAATCCCCTGCTCACCATGAACGTGTGGGACGGCTCGGATAGGGAGGAGGAAGCTCGTGGCGGCGTGAATAGCTCGCCGGAGCTCGCCGGCCCCGAAGACGAAAATGCACGGCGCGGGCTCCTGGCGCCATCCCGCCTCGATTCCTCTCGCAGGGGCGCTCAGCAAGACTAGGCGGAGGCTATGGGAACCACGGCGACCGGTGGCGAGGTCCTCTGTGGCCGAATCGATTGCGGGCAAAAAGCTAGGGTTTCCGATTTGGTGTTTTTGGAACCGTGAGAGAGAGAGAGCTCGATGGGGGGGGGGGGAGAGAGAGCTTGAGGGCAGACAAGAGCACATGGGGGGCCTCTTTATCCTCCTCAATTCCTTCTCATCGAAGCAATGGCTAGGGGTGCTGTTTGCTACAGAGAGCTAGAGGTAGAAGATGACTCAGATTTCATTTTAGTCCCTGGGTATTTACAACTAGGTCCTTCTCTTCTCTGTAAAAGGTTGTTTTCAACAAGCAAACAAAGTCAAAATTTGAAATCCTTTTTCCCAAAATTCTAATTAGTTAAGATACACAACATATGTGAAAATTGGCTCAATTAGATAAACTTGATAATTCAAAGTTGTTCAAATTTGAATTCTTACATAAATGGACATTGAATTTATTAACCTACTTAGGAGCTTCCAAAAATGATAATTTTTGGCACAAATTCCTTATTTGATGTGTTCCTTATGTGGTAGAAAATTCAAGTCATTTTGAGTTACTTCATAGAACAAACTTGTTCAAATTTCTAAAAGGTGCTGTCAAGAAAACAGGGGTTTTTGGCAACTTAAATTATTCAAAAACTTGTGCCCTTTTGGTTTTCATCCTTATTTATGTTATAGAGCATGTGGTATTTATTTCATGGCATTTGGAAAAAGTTTGTAGAACAAACTTGTTCAAAATCCCAAATGTTGCTGTGGAGAAAAATCATGTTTTCAGGACTTTAATGGATTCAATTTTTGGTCTCCTCTTGTATGTGTTCCTTATTTGATATAAGGAAGCAATGGTATGAATTTCAGATCATTTGAGGAAAGTTTCCAATAGTAACTTGTTTTAGTTTTCTGTTTCTAGAAATATTGGAATTTCTATTTAATAAGGCACTTGGCTTTTCTTTAGCAATGCTTTGCCAAAATATTTATGTAACTAGAGATAGCAAGTCAATGCTCTCCAATACCTTTGTTTTTAATCTTGCAAGGTTGGAAAAACATTTGATAATATTTTGGTGAAGCATTTAAGAATGCCTCTATTTCCTGATAATCTTTTATGGAAATTTTATTAAGTGTTTCCTCTTTCTTAATTTTGGTCTTGGAATAATATTCAACAAGTATGAGATTCATAAGATAGTTTTGGAAAACTCTTTGATCAATATTTAGTTTAGAAAATATTGTCAAAGTCATTGGAACAAATTGTTGAATATTTTGTTTTCAATTTCTTAGCCATGTAAGTTTATATAATTAGTTTGTTTAGTTGCACTCAAACAAACACAAACAAACACAACCAAGGTTTATTAGTCAAGCAATTAGCAAAACAACAGTGTTATCAGGTATTCCAAAATTGGGATGTGACAGGTCTTCCCCCCTTAAAAAGAATCTCGTCCCCGAGATTCACGAGCGAGGACTAAGGGAGGGCCAACAAACACAATGTTAGTGTTGGAGTGCAGGTGCTTCCCCCCTTTGACTTTTCTTGGGAGGTGGGGTACATCCCTTAAATTATCAAATTCTTTTTTAAAAATTACATCAGCACTGTGTTAGGTCCAAAACTTTTGTTTTCTAGTTTTGACGAGACCTGAACAACCAACATTAAGGTTAGTGCAGGACTACCTGGAAACGTACCGTCAATTATTACAAGAGTTCTTAGCTATATCCCACATCTTACACATCACATATGGAGTGGTGTACCACTCTCATAACAAGGTATATAAGAAAGCTAAAACTATAGCTTATGGGCGCAAAGGTTAGGTTGCTAAGGTAAAACAAACAGACAGAACAATACCCATGGCAGTGGGTATTACTCACCACAAGCAACTATCACTTAATGTGTTCATGATTTTAGTTGGATGTTTTAGTTTCATAAGATTCTCTTAAGCACAATCATAACACAAGTATAAACTCCTGCTAAGGTAAAACATTTAAACAACATCCAATAAGCAAGCAAACAACACCACAGATGAATAGACTATTTAATCACTAGGTTATTGTTTAATAGAGGTTTTTGGAATCCATCAATCATGAACAATTAGAAAACAACCAGCAGCTAAAAACTAATGGATACAATCATAAAGGTACTCTAAAACACCATCTTTACACAAGATAAAAACTCCTATTACATAGGCATAGAAAAAAAGGACTGCACAAATAACACACTAGTATGAAAAATCTACACCAGCATGCTATAAGAGATAACCATATCCTATAACCATAGAACATGCAACTAAATCATTCATGGCATGATAACAGAAGTAATAACTTCCTAAACATGCTATATCAACACATATACTCATAAAATAAAAAGAGGGTAATACTAGAGCAAAAATCACCATTTTCTAGTGGTGAAACTAGTTTCACTCTAGAGAAACAAACAATGCTAATCATGATCTTTAAACTTAAACAAGCAAGTCATGAATATAAATGTACCTAATAACAGTACACAAAACTTACTCATGTTAGTAAGGACAAACATCAAAACAATTTCCATGATACAACTATTAAACATGCAGAAATTTCTTCTAGCAATTTATGTTTTCTTAAACAATTGCTAGCAAATAAGCAAGGTATAATTCACACAACCAGTAGCTATGCAATTAATGAAAAGTTATCTAAACCTTTTCAAAAATCCATACACTCAATTTAAAATTATTCACAAACAGTCTACCCATCAAGAGGAATTTATTTTATTTGCGAACAATTTAATTTTAGCACACGATAGTGAAACATTTATTAACATGATACCCCTAAGGAATATTATGCTAACAAAAGTATCACACCTAAACATATTAGTCTTTACTAATAAGAAATAAACTTATCACTTGCATAAGTGAAAAGAAACAATTATATTTTCCATGGTGGAAAATAGAAATCAATCACATAGTGAAACATGCTATTTTCACACATGTGTATGGTTGGGGATTTTCATCCTCAAGCCAAAAAGGCAATGGGACCAGTGGGCTATGGCCTACTAATACCAAGTAAAAATAGGTACTAAGCCTCTGGTTACTCATGAAAATCTTTGCATACAAGATAAAAATATAAGGCTATTTAATCTAGTGAAGCAATACTAGTGCATAATGATAGCAATTCTTACACATGCTTTAATATTAAAAGACATGTAAGCTAACATAGGTACAAGCATCAAAATAACAGTACCTAAATGGTACTGGCTCAATATACATAGCACAAAAATTTATCAAAGCATTCACACAAAGATCTAGTTCTCACAATAATTCCAAATAATAAACTAGGTGGTAACAAATGCTACTTTATTTTTATTCGAGTTTCCAATCATGCACACACTTTCTAGGGTAGATTTATTGTAAGAAAACAACATAATAACAAGTCCTAACAACTCCATATAAGTTAGGAAGCAAGATTGAATAAAACACAAATTCATTTCAATCAAGAGCACACAAAGTAACAAAAACAGGAAAACTGCTGTTTTCTAGATCTATTTTAAACATTTCGTCGTTCACTTAATTTCTAAACCCCGAATTTCATAGTACCTACAATGTCTACCAAGTTTTGATTTCCAAAGTAGATACACCCGATATCCTATTGACTAGTAAACGAATAGGTCATCATCTTATTTTCTCGTGACTTCTCCTTTTTACCAACTAGATTAAAAAGTGTCGTAAGTCCCTTAATTTCTTGGTTTAGAAAGAGTTGTCAGTAGTTTGCATGATTTGGTTAGGTGTCAACCTAAGATTAGACCAAGCATGTTAGTCTTGTTGGCTTTCTATTAAATCATGTTTGTCCGACAAGATACGACTAGCGTCATCGTACGTTGAATATTGAATCGTGCTCTTTTGATTGGCTTTTGAGGGGGTTGCGCATCATGGCAGGTGAACACTTATTTTGCACCTTTCTCCAGGGGAGGGAGGTATATAAATTTTTAAAAAGGGCTCTAAAAAAAAAGTGCAACAATTTGCCAACAGGGTAAAAAGAGTCTTTTGCAAATAGACGAACATAGAGGTTTTGGTCAGTATTGGTTGGTTTTCTTCACGCCTTTTTTTCTTTGAGGATTGTCGTTGTTGGAGCTTTATATGTTGGAGTGCATCACTGGTAGCAACGCTAGCAGCTCGTGTGGCTTGATGGTCCCCTATTATTAGGCACAACGGTGCTTTCATTTATGGTGGGGAGATGGTGGTGGTTCACGACGGGTCGCATTATGAAGCGAAAACAAGTATAAGTCTAAGCAACAAATTATTGTTTTTGAATGCTATACAAACATTTTTGCTTGCAAAAATTTAACACGAGGCGATTCAAAAACAAGAGCGGGGCAATCACAAATTGGCAAAATTTGGGCACCCCACAAACATATAGAAGCCTAGATGAACCAAAATCTACACCACACAACAGCACAAAGTCCTACGGACACACATAAGCAAGCCAAAACACACAAGCAAGGCTCCATTGGGGCTACGTCGGGGGAGGCGACTCATGGGGTAATCGCTAAATTACTCCAAACCAGACTAATCCAAAATCCTAGAAGTGGCTGAAGAACTATATCTACTTCTGACCATCATCACTGTAGAGCTAGGCAATTTTTTTGGTCTTCTCGGGACATCGGCAAGTATACAAGTTTTTTGTATGAAAAAAAGATAAATAGAAGTAAAGTTTTGATAAAACTTTATGCAACAATCTGTTTTTGAAACTCCAACTATTTTCTGGACAGAAAACTTCAAAGACGAGAGACGTTTCAAAAACAGAGCAGAGCAGTTGCAAACAAGTAAGAAATAAACTCTTAACCGAGAGAGATACCAACTTTTTAAGGCCCGCCCTTCGAACCACTGTTCAAGGACGCCCTTCATATGCACTTAGAATCTTTTGACAAGATAATAAGGAGGGAAAATATACTAAAATTCCCTTAGATAAAAATAATTTTGATAGTAAATAGGTTTTTACTCAAAAATACTTTTCTTTCCTATCTGACGTCCATGCTAACTAAGGTCTCCTAAGGTCAGGATGGCTCTGATACCAACTCTGTAAGGACCCCAGACCGACAGTCTGAAACCCTCCGTATGCATACATTCACGATCCCAGAAAGATCAGTCGTGAACAACATACACAGTTGGCACACAGAAATACATCATCCATTACACGAATACATAAAGGTATTACATAAAAGATCACATGATAAAGTTTAACGCAACTGCCACATGGGGCAGGCAACTTAACAAACACAGCGGAAGACAAATAAAACACAACGTAGTAGAGCCCAAGTCACGCCTTAACCTACAGGCTGCTGACCCGGAGACGATCCTAGTTCGCAAAGCCGTCAACTCCGTACTTCTCTTCATAGATCTCCTTCGGAGACTCCTTCTCCAAATCTGATAAGTAGATACCAGGGGCGAAACCATAATGAGTACATTTGAATGTACTCAGCAAGACATCCATCATGTCACTTACCAACATGCAAATATGCTTATATGGTGGAATAGGTAGGCTATAAATATGGTTCACTATCAATGGTGTTCATATATGATGACACCACAGTTGCAGTCAGGTTAATCTGTATCTTCGTTGAAGAAGATACTTCAGAAGAAAATAATATAGTTTTATTTCTCTTGTAGATATCACATGTACAAGAGTTTTTGTAAAACTTTGTTAAAGAATATTTTCTCTTTGCAAAACTTCTTGGAATCAGTTTCCAGAATTCTTGCTTAGAGTAGAAAAGGTTTTCTTTGCAAAACATTTTGTTTTGTATAACATCATCTGGCTTTTCATCATCGACGATACCTCCACGGTATAAGTTTCCATTTCCTTTCCGAACTTCACAAGTTCAACACTTCCTTTCCAAAAATCCTTTTTGAAAACATTGACACAATGCTAGCTACATGGCCATTCAACTGTCCATATCCGAGGACGCGGCTATCTCGAAATAGTTTTACTCTGCAGAGGTGTACACATTTCCACCAGATCCAGAATCCGCCATGAAACACCCATGGACTGTCCTCACCTATGAGAACATCAGATAACTGATCTTGACTATCCACTATGTACAAGCTAGAACATGACTATCTCTTCAATTGGGTTTCCCCCTCCCCGGCAAGCCGTGTCCCACACCGCCCAGACAGGAGGCCCAACTGCTGCATCCGGAGGGAAAATTAATCCCACACTTTAGATGTCCCGTATTCCCCACTCCTAGCAACATTTCGGTTCGGAGGATCCCATCCCCTATAGCACTTGAGATAGCACACATACTAACCATAACAAGTTTTTAATCAAGCCCCTACCCATATTGGGGTAAAGTGGCAGTACGGTAAAGGTTGTCCAGCGAAGACTAGGTTATGTGTCATTTTTGAAAAACACCACTTTCTCAAAAATGACCACTTCCACATTCCTCCGGAGAACAAGGATCCGCCTTTTCTCCGGGTTTTTCCGTAAAGCCTTGGTTTGGTAGAATCACAATCTTAGGGTGTCCACTTAGGGACTAATATATTTGATGGTAATAAATACCATATGGTGGCCTATGGGCTTGGTATTACCAAGTTTAACTATTGGCATGATAGTAACCTATAATATAGTATAGTAGTAATTTCCACCTCAAAAATAGTTTTGATAATCAAGTTTTTGTAAAACTTCAGAGGTAAAACATGCATGATAGATAATGGTAAGTATTGTATCAGCAAGCAATCAGGATGGCTTGCCTGGTATCTCTTGTGTCCCTGGTTTTGGAGTGACTGGAACTTGAAACAGAGCTTCACGACACTTCCTTCCTCTTCGTTTTCTAACGCCGTAAAAGGAATAAAGGACACACATTCAGAACCAATCAAGGCAAGCAACAATACACAACAATACATACAGCAAGGAAATCTAATAATAACAAATCACACAATTTACTAATGGAGGCAAACAATCAAACAAACACACTTGGCAGAAATGCCATTTAATAAGACAGCTTAAGGTTGGAGGAACATATCTCACAACCTTAATATCATGGATTCAGCGGGTGTGCCACTCTCATACCAAGATATTAATAAACCCAAAATAAACTTAGTTTCACAAAGGTGAGACTACTAAAAGTATATAAAACATGCACAAAAATAATCATGGCAATGGGTCTATCAACCACACCACAAAAAGAATAAGGTAGCTAATCTGCTAAGCCTAAATTCACATCAAGAATAACTAAGACACATGATTTGCAAAAGTTACTTTTACAAATCAGTGAGCCTACACAAGTGTAACAAGGTAATAGACTCATCACAAAACACACAATTTCTCATAGTGAGAACAATAGAAACAATGACTAAAAAAGGAGGAATCCTAGTGACATGTTTCTACTAAAAGTTTGCTATGCAAGCATGCATAATAAGTAAAGTACTAAAAAGCAAACAAGGAACCATGTTATCATTATGGGAAATGAAAACATGTCCTCATGCAAGGATACACAAATATCTACCAAACACCAGTTGGTAGGAAAAATAATTTAACACAAAAACTGCTAAGGAAACTAGTATTACTTAAACATGAAGAATCAATGGATGAATTTCAATCAAGTAACTGAAATACAACCAGAGGGTCCATGTCACAAAAACAGTAGTGAAAAATTATCTATACTTGCTATAACAAAAATATCCCATTTAATAAAACAATGCATCAATTTGCAGGGCAACTCCTACATACTAGCAGTAATAAAAAGGGCATTACTAGGGGAATCAAACAACACTCCAAAGATGGATTTTTCCTAGCAAGACACACATGATTATAACCACTTACAAACACAAGTATACCCATTTTTGTTTAGCACAAAAATTCCCAAAGCAAAAATACTAGGCACTCATTAGTTATAGAACTATATAAAAGAAATGCATCTAGTTTGGGGAAATAATGTTTCCACCAAAAATGCAATGAAACCAGTGGGTGTTCCACTAGCATAACAAAGCATTAAGAGGTCACAATGCCTCTGGTCATACTTGACAAAAATTAGCAAAAACCTAAACTAGCACCTAGTGCAATAACAATACTAGCAGAAAATAATAGGGTGCAAAAATAAGCAAGGCAATGCTACTCATGCTATTGTTTTCACACATGTGAAAACTCTAGGGATCAAGTACTCATAAAAACCTTATAAAAATGCTACTGGTCTTATGAATAAAACACAAAAATATGTGGATACACAACCACAAATTCTTATGCCAAAAATTCCTCACATGAGGGAATTTTTCCAGAACATTTTTATAGTCATGACAAAGCTACTCATGCTTTTCTACCAAATCAAATGCAAGCTAGAAGAGGTGATAACAACACAAAATAAGTACCAACATGGTACTGGATCCAATCAAGAATACAAGTGCTTGCACATAATTTTATCACTCAAAATTATTATGCAAATATTAACTAGAGAATAATCATATGTTAATAACCAAAATCATATTTCTTCTCAAATCAAGTCCACACATTCTAACATGCTAAAATAGAAAAGTAACACTTAGAAAACAAGTTCACACATCTTATACATGCTAGAAAACAATATTGCAATACAAAAATATAATCATACAATTTAATTACCTAAAATGCCAAAATGGCAGAAATATGCAAAACAAGGATATGTCCACCAATTTTTATAGGATGCTCAAAAAATTAAACCCTTCTAGGTTTGGATAGTCCTAAACATGTACAAGACCATCCAATTTAGTTTGCATCAAAATTCATCTTTAATTAATTTATAAAAATCACCAAAGTGCTCTCTGGTGTTTTACCAAATTGCATGCCATTTCAAAAATACAATTAATTTGGAAGCAAGGTTAATGGATCCTGTTAGGCAATTTCAAGGGCTTTCCAATGCAATTGGCCTCACTTCATTCTGAGTTGTGAAATAAAAATGGTGCTCATTTTGGTGTTTCTGGTACCTGTTGCCAAATAATTTTTCATTTCAAAAATATACATCCAAAAGTAGATATACAAGTTGGAGGTGGTTTAGAATTAGTTGCGGTACCACTGTGAATTTTTGTTTGGTCAGATTCATATTTTAACGTGCCTTTTTGAGCCAAAAGTAAACAAGTACTTCTCTGTGAAAAATTAAAAGGAAAACAAGCCCAGATGTGCCAGATCTGAAATTTGGGCCGGCCAAAATGATTTCTACCGCGGCAGAGCTAGCCTCTGAGGCTGACGCGCGGGCCAGGCTGCCACGGGGCTGCCACGCAGGCAAGGCCAGGCCCCACGGGCCAGTTTGACTGCCAAGCGCGCGGTCAAGGAAGGCTGGCGTCAGCGTGACGCCAGCGCTGCGTCACCCGCCGGCGGGGAGATCTCCGGCGAGCACGAAAATCGCGTTTCCGGCCACCGTTTCACAGAACAAAAACATCTACACGTAGCCCTCGACTTGGGAAACCAAAAACACACGGTCTCGTTTCCAGGGAGCGAACGGAGGGCGGCCGGCGACGGCAACACGCGGTGGCCGGACGGTGACCACGGCGCCGTCACGTTTTAGGGGGTTAGGGAGGGGGGAAAATGGTCGAGGGGAATCCCCTGCTCACCATGAACGTGTGGGACGGCTCGGATAGGGAGGAGGAAGCTCGTGGCGGCGTGAATAGCTCGCCGGAGCTCGCCGGCCCCGAAGACGAAAATGCACGGCGCGGGCTCCTGGCGCCATCCCGCCTCGATTCCTCTCGCAGGGGCGCTCAGCAAGACTAGGCGGAGGCTATGGGAACCACGGCGACCGGTGGCGAGGTCCTCTGTGGCCGAATCGATTGCGGGCAAAAAGCTAGGGTTTCCGATTTGGTGTTTTTGGAACCGTGAGAGAGAGAGAGCTCGATGGGGGGGGGGGGGAGAGAGAGCTTGAGGGCAGACAAGAGCACATGGGGGGCCTCTTTATCCTCCTCAATTCCTTCTCATCGAAGCAATGGCTAGGGGTGCTGTTTGCTACAGAGAGCTAGAGGTAGAAGATGACTCAGATTTCATTTTAGTCCCTGGGTATTTACAACTAGGTCCTTCTCTTCTCTGTAAAAGGTTGTTTTCAACAAGAAAACAAAGTCAAAATTTGAAATCATTTTTCCCAAAATTCTAATTAGTTAAGATACACAACATATGTGAAAATTGGCTCAATTAGATAAACTTGATAATTCAAAGTTGTTCAAATTTGAATTCTTACATAAATGGACATTGAATTTATTAACCTACTTAGGAGCTTCCAAAAATGATAATTTTTGGCACAAATTCCTTATTTGATGTGTTCCTTATGTGGTAGAAAATTCAAGTCATTTTGAGTTACTTCATAGAACAAACTTGTTCAAATTTCTAAAAGGTGATGTCAAGAAAACAGGGGTTTTTGGCAACTTAAATTATTCAAAAACTTGTGCCCTTTTGGTTTTCATCCTTATTTATGTTATAGAGCATGTGGTATTTATTTCATGGCATTTGGAAAAAGTTTGTAGAACAAACTTGTTCAAAATCCCAAATGTTGCTGTGGAGAAAAATCATGTTTTCAGGACTTTAATGGATTCAATTTTTGGTCTCCTCTTGTATGTGTTCCTTATTTGATATAAGGAAGCAATGGTATGAATTTCAGCTCATTTGAGGAAAGTTTCCAATAGTAACTTGTTTTAGTTTTCTGTTTCTAGAAATATTGGAATTTCTATTTAATAAGGCACTTGGCTTTTCTTTAGCAATGCTTTGCCAAAATATTTATGTGACTAGAGATAGCAAGTCAATGCTCTCCAATACCTTTGTTTTTAATCTTGCAAGGTTGGAAAAACATTTGATAATATTTTGGTGAAGCATTTAAGAATGCCTCTATTTCCTGATAATCTTTTATGGAAATTTTATTAAGTGTTTCCTCTTTCTTAATTTTGGTCTTGGAATAATATTCAACAAGTATGAGATTCATAAGATAGTTTTGGAAAACTCTTTGATCAATATTTAGTTTAGAAAATATTGTCAAAGTCATTGGAACAAATTGTTGAATATTTTGTTTTCAATTTCTTAGCCATGTAAGTTTATATAATTAGTTTGTTTAGTTGCACTCAAACAAACACAAACAAACACAACCAAGGTTTATTAGTCAAGAAATTAGCAAAACAACAGTGTTATCAGGTATTCCAAAATTGGGATGTGACACATAGTTGCCACCTCCAAGAACCTTAGCCCTCCCGGCAGCTTCCTCCATCAGATTCTACTGGTTTTGGGTGGATATGGTGCTCCTCCTCCCCGGGAACCTTCCTCTCCAAGCATTTTTCTCCATGGACACGGGTAACTCCCTCACTTTAAAATCTAGGATGTTCATCCATGTTCCTCTTTGGAGAATTGTTTTAGATTGATTGGTGGTAGAGGACCCTAGGATGTTCCTTTGCATGCTAGAAACAATAGGTTAGCCTCCACTTAGTCCGATCTAGTTTTAAAACTAGATGTAAATCACCCAAGTTATGAATTTTGTGGAACCGGATTATCTGGTTTAGTATTGAACCGGAAATTCTGGTTGGGTTCTGTCCCGTTTCTAGTTTTCAGAACTTTCATGATTTTGCTAGGACTTTTTCGTGATCGCATTTTGGTTGCTTCTCTATTGTTCCCAGTATGATTCCTTGGATGTGGCTTGTGTGTGCTTATCTATGCTATCCATCTATTATTTTGCTTTCACGGGTGGTTCCAATGTTAACTCTCGGTCGGGCTCTCGCAAGCGCCCTAATTACCGTGAATCTAGTGATGAAGATCTTGATGCTGCTAGGCCTCCAAGGAAGACCACTATCAAGCAAAAGTCTAGCGTTGTGAAAAAGTCTGCTCCAAAGAAGAAGGGCAAGGCTCAGAGGAAGAACTACAAGAATGATCTCACTATTGCTGAGTACACTTTGATTAGTCAAAAAGACTAGTATGCTCATGAGAGATATGTTGAGATCGAGGATAACAGATTCTGGTGCATGGAGCAATCCTACATCTTCTCAGACATCTACTATCTGTCCCATGAACCGAACAAAGCTCCAGCGGCTCAAGGACAAGGAAGCTTTTGCTCAATGTGCTATCATTGTGAAGAGGTTTGCTCTTAATGACCTCATGGAGATTCAATGCCCATATAATGTACCACTTGTGCTTCAGTTCATGTCCACCTTGGTGATTGGAAATGATATGCACCGGTGTTTGAAGTGGATGACTGATGACTCCCAAGTGCAGGAGATCAATTGTAGTACCTTTCGATAAGTATTTGAGTGTCGAACCCACAAGGATCTGAAGGTAAGCTATCTATTCTCTAAAGCCCTATAACCCTCTTATATGGCTGTTTATGCAAAGCAATAAGTTTGACTAAAAGGAACTAACTAATTAAAAGCAAGTGACGTGGAGTGTGGTTTGTCTAGTAACTAGTGAAGCAAGTTTAAAATGCAAGTAATCCTAAAGCAAGTTTCTAAAGCAAGTTTCCAAGCAAGTTTCACAAGTAGCAAGCAGCAAATATCTCAAGTATCTCAAGGGAGCAAGTGTTCTAGAAATAGGTGTTTCGTTCATGTGGTTGTCACAATTAGTGAAGCACATGTTTTAGTCTTAGTTGTTTCTTCTAGGAAGGAGCCATGAATAGGTATAGTCAAGTAAATGATCTACAACCCCTTATGATGGATCATGTAGCCAAGTAAATTACTGCACAAGATTGATTAAGACATAAAGTCCCACCATAGCCTTACGTTCTAAGGTCCCCTATATATATCCCCCAATAACTTAACTTTGTGGCTCGGTCTCAGGTTACTGTCACTCCCAAGTCACCACCACTCCATTATGCTACCGGTGATCACCTTACATGAATTCCCCAACATATGCGTGCACTCATATATTGTACATAAAGACAATCATAGAAGATAACAAACTTGTATGCAACCAGTCAACGAACTATTTCACCATTGCCAAGAACAATTCACTACTCAAACATATACGGGGAGACACAATACATCAAGGGAATATAGTATTGCATCATACATCGTGTTTTCCAAGAGATTACAGTGGAGAGATGGAGCTGATCTTGCTGTAGATGTTGATGATGAACACGCCGGAGGGGGGTGGAGCCCTCCGGGGGTGACCCCGGCGGCGTTTCCCCCCTCCGATCTTCTCCGGCGGCAGCCTTCTGTCTCTCTGTTTCGTGGTTTCGTCTCTCGGCGCCGCCTCCTTCTCGAAAAGGCCAGGGGACCCTTTATATAGTCGTTTTTAGGTCATGAGACACTCGGGAGAAGAAAGATCGACGGCATCCGAGCCAAGGGGGCAAAAAGGGGGCCCCACACGCGGCCAAGGAATCTGGCCGCGTGGAGGGTCCTCTTTTCCACCTGGTTGGCCTTTTGGCCCTCTACTTTGTCCCATGGTCTTCGTCTCAAAAATTCTGAACCTTGCTCTTTGGCCTTGCCCTTTTTGGAGTCCCGAAGCTCCCGGAAAGTCTGAAACACTAAAAAGTACGTTTTCTGGAATAACAGGGTTAGAACCAAAAGAAGGGGGATTGTTCAGAAAATCCCCCAAATCATTATAAAACATGAATATAAGTTGCTAATATGTAGGAAAAACAAGTAATAACATGCAAAGTTCATGTATGCATTTTACATGCATCAACATCCCCAAGCTTAACCCATGCTCGTCTTCGAGTATGAAGGTGATAAAACTAACATGGACTTTGCATATTGAAACAATCATGGGATATCAAGGAGGATTATTCATGCTACATATAATCAAATGATTAATACTAGAAATGAGTAGCAATATACAATTCATGTTGTAAGAAATATCAAATATGCAAGCAAAGATGCTTCATGAAAGTTCACAAAGTGTATAATGAAGTAAAAGCACTATGGACCAAATGCATACACAAAATGAAAAATAAAATCCTATATTGGTCAAAGAATAGCATAATGGAAAATAGAAAATATGGTGGACACTTTGGAGAAAATTTAGTAGAGGTAAAACATGATCAAGTCTTATTTAGCCTCTAAATTATTCAACTAAAATTACTAATTGAAATGTGGCATCCATTGGTCTAAGACTCTGATTGCCCCTTTATCACTAGCATCTTGAATGGTGAATGTTGAAGTAATGTGAATGATGTCGCACCCTGATTTCTAGGGGATACTCACCGTACGAACTGGATAGCAGATGCTTGGATTATGGGGCATAACTGCTCCCACGTCCCAGCTTCCTGGTAGGCCTGCGCTTATGCGCGACAACACAAGCCCTGCTATTCCATCGTCGATGTAAACTATCCACTAGAGATCAAAGGCACTTCCGTCGACGTACTTCAAACCATACACACATGGTACGTCAACGGCGTTGAACAACTGATATCACAACAGATCTCTACGACACAAAAGATTGAAATAAGTTGCAAATGGCTCTCATTAGAGCAGAGATAGCAAATACAATCATTCAGAGGGCACATGCCCCAACAATACATCATTACATCACAGCGGAAGCATTCAACATGTCTGAGTACAGACAAGAACCAAATAGGCCTAAGAGGCCGGAAACAAACAGACGGAGCCCATCCACGGAGTCTCGGATCCTGCCCGGGTCCGCTATCTACTCGTCAGCAGTCTCGTCATACTCCACGTAGTTGCCACCATGTAGATCCTCGAAAACGTCGTCTGCGTAAACCACAGCCCCAAAGGGGTCAGTACAACAACGTACTGGCAAGCAAGACTCACAGTTCACCAAAGTGTAACCCGTCAACACCAAGCACAGATGCCTTGGGTTCAACGGAAGAGAGGGGATATAAACAATGCTGCAACCGGCTGCGCTAACCAACTACAGAGATTCTATCATATCCAACTATCAGAAAGGGGATAAGATCGAGGGTTGTGACCAACTGAAAGATAACTGCAAACAAACCCATCCTGGATCTCGCCCCTTATCCAAAGAAGCAATCCGAGGATAACTCACACAGTTGTAATAGTGATGGTTCAAATTATTGTGTCAATGAGTCTATTACTAGTCAAGTTATTAATCATGGGGTGTAACATGTTTGATCATTAGGTTTAAGTTGTCCTGAGTACTTGTTAGCCAGTACTTTCACCAAGTAATCCATAACCGCGGAAAACACGGCTTCTCGAGAAGATTATCCCTGCAGGGTTGCACCAATTTGGCCGTACACTCATGAATAACCCGCCAGATGGAAAGGCCCTTCCACCAAGCGGGGTACTCAACACAACCAACCATTCTTCGCATCAAGCCCAAAGAACCTTGGGCGCACGGCTAATCGAGCCCAGAAGAAAATGGACCCTCATAGCACTCTAAGAACGTGTCCCCCTATATGCCGACTACAAAAGTTCCACCCTGCGCTGGGCTCGCAAAAACATGCATGCGGCAAATGGAAAACACGAACTAAATGAGGCGATTTGGACGAGATGCGAATCAGGTCAAGTTGAGGGGGGCGCCCATACTCGCTTCCCAAATGCGGGTAGTGCGCTCATCATGGATCAGTAGACAAGACCCTTTTCCTATTAGGGTCGACACTAGCAGGCTCCAAAACCTCTCATGGGCCTCCTGCCGGTGCCTTATCATCAAATTTATTATTAATAGTAACATTAGCATGATTGATGGATTAAACGTCGAGCCCCCACAACGTAAATGATATAGTAACAGAAAGTAACGGATAACAGACTCGAGCAAAAGCAACCTAAGCATGCTAGTAAGACACTGGCTCAAACAATGGGTTGTAGGAAGGGAGATGAGGCAATATCAGGTGTAAGGGATTCATGTGATGGGTTCGTAGCAGAAACAACAACTACTAAGGCTAGCAGAAAATAACAACGGAAAGTATCGGTAACCAATGTTGAAAGGAACACAGTGGTTCATGTGAGTGATAACTTGCCTGCAAAACCCAGTAGCCTGGTACTGAGCTAACTCCTTAGAAGGGGTGTCGTAAGTATCTTCGGTCTCAACGTCGTCGTTTATCCGAGAAGAAGCAAACAGACAATGCAGAAAAGGTAGACAATCAATACATGGCATAGGTGCACAAACATGGGATGATGCATGTCATGTTAATAGATGCATCAAAGTAACCTACTTGACAAGTAACACAATTTAATTGGATACATATGCAATGAGAATTGCATATGGATGCAAATGCTTTAGGTTGAAGCAATGATCTACATTTGATTAACAAGTGTAAGTAGTTAAACATGATGCATGCATGATGATAACAACAAAATAACAACAAATATCAATAATAGATGCAAGTGAAAAAGGAATTTAACAAGGTTTGGAAATCATTTGTTAAGTTTGGAAAAAGTTGGTTACTTAAAGATGTCACACAAACAATTGTTGTTTTCATCAAGTTAAGGGGTGCAAAACAAATAACAAAGTTTATATTTGAAAAGGTTATCAAATTTTAGTTGGATTACATGTTTCACATTTTGAAATTGGACTTTGGATTATTTAATTATGAATTAAACAATAATAAACAATTTTTAATTGAATTAAACAAGATTTAAATGGTTTAGGCAATTTAAATTATTCAAACCAGGAAACAAATTTTATATTTGAATAGAGTATTCAAAAAGGTGTGAAAAACATATTTTATTTGACTTATTTGGAAATAGTATGAATTATTTATGAATTATTGCAAATTGCATTTGAATTATTCAAATTTGAATTTTAAATGTATTTTGAAGACTCAAAACAGAACACAAATTGATTATTTGGAAAGATTAGGAAATTTTGAACAGAAAACATATATAAATTTTAGTTATCAGACTTATAGATTAAAAGTTATTGACTTTTAAAGATTAGGGCTTTATTCTGTTATTTTAAAGGGGTTTAATTTGGAAAGACAAAATGCAGAACTTTTGTTACCGCGGGTTTCTTAACCACGGCCACTGCCCGTGGGCCACTGGCCAGCGTGGCATGGCTAGGAAGTGAGGTGGCACAGGGGGTCTATGGCTGGTGGGGTCGAGCACACAGGACAATTCCCGAAAAAAAGGGTGCAGCACCGGGGATTCGAACCCAGGCCGATGCGCACTAACGAACAGAACCAACCACTGCGCTGCTACGGAGTTCGTGTCAGTTAGAGCGATGCAGTGAGGAAGAGGTTAGGATCCGCGCAGGTTCTGAAAGTTAACTGAACTTTCTCTGTCAGACAAGCAACGTCGAACGCAAGCAGGTGGGTTCAGAGACAGTTCCACGGCGGATCGACTCGCCGGTGGACGGCCAACGCGCGCGTGCTGAGCCGTGGTGGTCGTGCGGTGACGCGGTGATGCTCGAGAGGAAGCAATGAGCGAGAGGATGGTGGGCGGAGGGAGGAAGTCACCTCCGTTGCAGAGGAAAACAGAGGCCCGATGGAAGGCAGACGACGGTGGCGGAATCACGGACGGCGGCGACGCTTCCCTCCTCATCGAGCTCGACGCAGACGCCCGGGTTGGAGAGGGGGCAGTGGGGAATCCGTTCCCACTGCTAACGGGTGGATAGGGGGCCTCCCGGCGGCGATCCTCGCCGGTGGAAGAGAGCTCGGTGGCAGTGAGCGACAGGGAGGTGCGGAAGGTGGCAGAGGTAGCAAATGGCGGCGATGGAGGGTAGGGCTAGGGTTTGCGGCGGCAGGAGGAGGTCGCGGTGCTTTTTATGGAACAGGTGAAGGCGTACGGCGAGCCATCGGGAGGGGCAGGAGGCGATCAACGGAGGAGAAACCTTCGTACGCCATGACGTCAGACGCAGGAGGACGACAGCGACGTTGGGGAGGGGTAAGTGGGCTCAGGTGAGGTGGCTTGGGCTTGGGCTGGTGGTGCTCCTCTCTCTCCCTTGCAATTTATTTATTTTTGTACTGTTTTTTTTTTGTAGCATAGGCTTTAGGAAGAAAACATTAGGGTTTAGATTAGAGAAAAATTTGAAAAATTTAGGATAAGTTCCTTAGGCCAAATTCAACCATTTGATAATTTTCATTTTTCAAAATTTTAACATTTGGTTGATTTTTGAAATTAGAACCAAATTTGAGTGAAATTTTTAATATTAATAAACATTATTAGAATCAACCAATTAAATAGGGTAACCCCTAAGGTATTTAGACAAATTGAAATGATTTGTTTTGGCATCAACATAAATTCAAAATGGTTCTGATTTGGTGCTTTGTTTGGAATATAAACCAAATTAGATTATTTTGAATAATTAAAATGATTATTAAGTCAATACTTTAATAGAATGAACCAAGTGGTTTAATTGGAAACAAAAGATCATAAATGCTTTGGGTTATTATTTTTATACTTTCACATTGGGTTCTGTTTGGAACACATGGTTTGAATTTGGAATATTTTGTTAATTAATATAGAAAACAACAACTTAATAGGGTGGACCCTATTATTAATGTGATTAAGGTGAGTTGATTGGTTTGGAGATTTTCATAATTCCAAAGAAGGTGCTGTTGATGTTTTGCTTTGAATTTGAAACCAATTTGGAATCAATTAGTGAAAATAAAGGCACCATTTTATTAGTTGATCAACATGGACTAAAATGGAACAATTTGGTTGTTTTTATTTGAAATAACATTTTGGAAATTGTAACATCACAAGGATGAAACAAAAGGTTTGAATTTTGGTTTGGAATTCAAATAGAAAACAAAGGAAAACAACTGAAAACAGTTGGAAAACAAATGGAAAACAAACAAAACAAATGCAACCAACATGATGCCATGATGCAAAACATAAAATAACAGAGAGCAAACATTCTAAAGGCTATTTTTCAGACTTGGGATGTTACAAAACGCCCCCCCTTGAAGGAATCGCGCCCCGAGATTCCTACTGAGAAAAGAAAAGGTCCGGAAACTTTTTGGGAAGATCTTCTTGAGCTTTGACACGTGAAACACATTGTGCACAGTGGATAGACGTGAGGGAATTTGCAAACCACCGGAACATTTTCAAGTAAAGGGATAGGTTTTGTATTGAGGGTGTATAGCTGAATGGAACTTGATTCATTTGTAGAATAGATTATCTGGCTAGAATGGTGGAACAGAGTTATTGACATCAATGCAACACCAAGAATAACATCAATGTCAGAATCATCAACATGAGAGTAACGAGGAATATGTGGCCTCCCATTAGAATTGGATTGAGATTCCGGAGAGTGAACAGAGATTTGATTGTTTAGTGGAACCAGAACTATGTTGTATGTTGTTGAAAAGATTGTTGACACAAAGGAATGTGATGCTCCGGTCTGAAACAACACTTTAGCTGGATAAGAGTTTACGAGGAAGTTTTGATTAGACGCCGGTAGAAAAATTGAATTGGAAAACAACAACAAGATTTGAACGGACGAAAAGGATGTTTAGACGAACAGGATAACGAAGCAACACCGGGAAAACGAGATCAAAACTCTTGAGGTACTACGGAAAACCCATCCGGGCTTCTAAAGGATCAATATCTACTGCTTAAGGAATAGAGGATCTGTTTCCGGGGCTTACAAGCCTCCGTTCTCAATCATGAGTAGGCAACATGATAAATCATGTCACAACCACCTCCATTCCTATGGACTAGTAGATATAACCATCCTAGAGAAACCAGAATACGTGAAATCCTAACTTGAAAGTTTAGATGAGAAGGGAAAAATCAACGTTGCACTTCCTTACCAGAAAAAGGGAGGGTGGGTGGGGAAAGAAGAAAAAGAACAGAATTCTTACTCTCACGTTTCATTTTTCCTATATAGCTACAAAATAGTTTCTAGACTCAACTGCGACCAGTAAAAAGGGATCCTACAGGCAGACAGGCTCTGATACCATTTGTCGCACCCTGATTTCTAGGGGATACTCACCGTACGAACTGGATAGCAGATGCTTGGATTATGGGGCATAACTGCTCCCACGTCCCAGCTTCCTGGTAGGCCTGCGCTTATGCGCGACAACACAAGCCCTGCTATTCCATCGTCGATGTAAACTATCCACTAGAGATCAAAGGCACTTCCGTCGACGTACTTCAAACCATACACACATGGTACGTCAACGGCGTTGAACAACTGATATCACAACAGATCTCTACGACACAAAAGATTGAAATAAGTTGCAAATGGCTCTCATTAGAGCAGAGATAGCAAATACAATCATTCAGAGGGCACATGCCCCAACAATACATCATTACATCACAGCGGAAGCATTCAACATGTCTGAGTACAGACAAGAACCAAATAGGCCTAAGAGGCCGGAAACAAACAGACGGAGCCCATCCACGAAGTCTCGGATCCTGCCCGGGTCCGCTATCTACTCGTCAGCAGTCTCGTCATACTCCACGTAGTTGCCACCATGTAGATCCTCGAAAACGTCGTCTGCGTAAACCACAGCCCCAAAGGGGTCAGTACAACAACGTACTGGCAAGCAAGACTCACAGTTCACCAAAGTGTAACCCGTCAACACCAAGCACAGATGCCTTGGGTTCAACGGAAGAGAGGGGATATAAACAATGCTGCAACCGGCTGCGCTAACCAACTACAGAGATTCTATCATATCCAACTATCAGAAAGGGGATAAGATCGAGGGTTGTGACCAACTGAAAGATAACTGCAAACAAACCCATCCTGGATCTCGCCCCTTATCCAAAGAAGCAATCCGAGGATAACTCACACAGTTGTAATAGTGATGGTTCAAATTATTGTGTCAATGAGTCTATTACTAGTCAAGTTATTAATCATGGGGTGTAACATGTTTGATCATTAGGTTTAAGTTGTCCTGAGTACTTGTTAGCCAGTACTTTCACCAAGTAATCCATAACCGCGGAAAACACGGCTTCTCGAGAAGATTATCCCTGCAGGGTTGCACCAATTTGGCCGTACACTCATGAATAACCCGCCAGATGGAAAGGCCCTTCCACCAAGCGGGGTACTCAACACAACCAACCATTCTTCGCATCAAGCCCAAAGAACCTTGGGCGCACGGCTAATCGAGCCCAGAAGAAAATGGACCCTCATAGCACTCTAAGAACGTGTCCCCCTATATGCCGACTACAAAAGTTCCACCCTGCGCTGGGCTCGCAAAAACATGCATGCGGCAAATGGAAAACACGAACTAAATGAGGCGATTTGGACGAGATGCGAATCAGGTCAAGTTGAGGGGGGCGCCCATACTCGCTTCCCAAATGCGGGTAGTGCGCTCATCATGGATCAGTAGACAAGACCCTTTTCCTATTAGGGTCGACACTAGCAGGCTCCAAAACCTCTCATGGGCCTCCTGCCGGTGCCTTATCATCAAATTTATTATTAATAGTAACATTAGCATGATTGATGGATTAAACGTCGAGCCCCCACAACGTAAATGATATAGTAACAGAAAGTAACGGATAACAGACTCGAGCAAAAGCAACCTAAGCATGCTAGTAAGACACTGGCTCAAACAATGGGTTGTAGGAAGGGAGATGAGGCAATATCAGGTGTAAGGGATTCATGTGATGGGTTCGTAGCAGAAACAACAACTACTAAGGCTAGCAGAAAATAACAACGGAAAGTATCGGTAACCAATGTTGAAAGGAACACAGTGGTTCATGTGAGTGATAACTTGCCTGCAAAACCCAGTAGCCTGGTACTGAGCTAACTCCTTAGAAGGGGTGTCGTAAGTATCTTCGGTCTCAACGTCGTCGTTTATCCGAGAAGAAGCAAACAGACAATGCAGAAAAGGTAGACAATCAATACATGGCATAGGTGCACAAACATGGGATGATGCATGTCATGTTAATAGATGCATCAAAGTAACCTACTTGACAAGTAACACAATTTAATTGGATACATATGCAATGAGAATTGCATATGGATGCAAATGCTTTAGGTTGAAGCAATGATCTACATTTGATTAACAAGTGTAAGTAGTTAAACATGATGCATGCATGATGATAACAACAAAATAACAACAAATATCAATAATAGATGCAAGTGAAAAAGGAATTTAACAAGGTTTGGAAATCATTTGTTAAGTTTGGAAAAAGTTGGTTACTTAAAGATGTCACACAAACAATTGTTGTTTTCATCAAGTTAAGGGGTGCAAAACAAATAACAAAGTTTATATTTGAAAAGGTTATCAAATTTTAGTTGGATTACATGTTTCACATTTTGAAATTGGACTTTGGATTATTTAATTATGAATTAAACAATAATAAACAATTTTTAATTGAATTAAACAAGATTTAAATGGTTTAGGCAATTTAAATTATTCAAACCAGGAAACAAATTTTATATTTGAATAGAGTACTCAAAAAGGTGTGAAAAACATATTTTATTTGACTTATTTGGAAATAGTATGAATTATTTATGAATTATTGCAAATTGCATTTGAATTATTCAAATTTGAATTTTAAATGTATTTTGAAGACTCAAAACAGAACACAAATTGATTATTTGGAAAGATTAGGAAATTTTGAACAGAAAACATATATAAATTTTAGTTATCAGACTTATAGATTAAAAGTTATTGACTTTTAAAGATTAGGGCTTTATTCTGTTATTTTAAAGGGGTTTAATTTGGAAAGACAAAATGCAGAACTTTTGTTACCGCGGGTTTCTTAACCACGGCCACTGCCCGTGGGCCACTGGCCAGCGTGGCATGGCTAGGAAGTGAGGTGGCACAGGGGGTCTATGGCTGGTGGGGTCGAGCACACAGGACAATTCCCGAAAAAAAGGGTGCAGCACCGGGGATTCGAACCCAGGCCGATGCGCACTAACGAACAGAACCAACCACTGCGCTGCTACGGAGTTCGTGTCAGTTAGAGCGATGCAGTGAGGAAGAGGTTAGGATCCGCGCAGGTTCTGAAAGTTAACTGAACTTTCTCTGTCAGACAAGCAACGTCGAACGCAAGCAGGTGGGTTCAGAGACAGTTCCACGGCGGATCGACTCGCCGGTGGACGGCCAACGCGCGCGTGCTGAGCCGTGGTGGTCGTGCGGTGACGCGGTGATGCTCGAGAGGAAGCAATGAGCGAGAGGATGGTGGGCGGAGGGAGGAAGTCACCTCCGTTGCAGAGGAAAACAGAGGCCCGATGGAAGGCAGACGACGGTGGCGGAATCACGGACGGCGGCGACGCTTCCCTCCTCATCGAGCTCGACGCAGACGCCCGGGTTGGAGAGGGGGCAGTGGGGAATCCGTTCCCACTGCTAACGGGTGGATAGGGGGCCTCCCGGCGGCGATCCTCGCCGGTGGAAGAGAGCTCGGTGGCAGTGAGCGACAGGGAGGTGCGGAAGGTGGCAGAGGTAGCAAATGGCGGCGATGGAGGGTAGGGCTAGGGTTTGCGGCGGCAGGAGGAGGTCGCGGTGCTTTTTATGGAACAGGTGAAGGCGTACGGCGAGCCATCGGGAGGGGCAGGAGGCGATCAACGGAGGAGAAACCTTCGTACGCCATGACGTCAGACGCAGGAGGACGACAGCGACGTTGGGGAGGGGTAAGTGGGCTCAGGTGAGGTGGCTTGGGCTTGGGCTGGTGGTGCTCCTCTCTCTCCCTTGCAATTTATTTATTTTTGTACTGTTTTTTTTTTGTAGCATAGGCTTTAGGAAGAAAACATTAGGGTTTAGATTAGAGAAAAATTTGAAAAATTTAGGATAAGTTCCTTAGGCCAAATTCAACCATTTGATAATTTTCATTTTTCAAAATTTTAACATTTGGTTGATTTTTGAAATTAGAACCAAATTTGAGTGAAATTTTTAATATTAATAAACATTATTAGAATCAACCAATTAAATAGGGTAACCCCTAAGGTATTTAGACAAATTGAAATGATTTGTTTTGGCATCAACATAAATTCAAAATGGTTCTGATTTGGTGCTTTGTTTGGAATATAAACCAAATTAGATTATTTTGAATAATTAAAATGATTATTAAGTCAATACTTTAATAGAATGAACCAAGTGGTTTAATTGGAAACAAAAGATCATAAATGCTTTGGATTATTATTTTTATACTTTCACATTGGGTTCTGTTTGGAACACATGGTTTGAATTTGGAATATTTTGTTAATTAATATAGAAAACAACAACTTAATAGGGTGGACCCTATTATTAATGTGATTAAGGTGAGTTGATTGGTTTGGAGATTTTCATAATTCCAAAGAAGGTGCTGTTGATGTTTTGCTTTGAATTTGAAACCAATTTGGAATCAATTAGTGAAAATAAAGGCACCATTTTATTAGTTGATCAACATGGACTAAAATGGAACAATTTGGTTGTTTTTATTTGAAATAACATTTTGGAAATTGTAACATCACAAGGATGAAACAAAAGGTTTGAATTTTGGTTTGGAATTCAAATAGAAAACAAAGGAAAACAACTGAAAACAGTTGGAAAACAAATGGAAAACAAACAAAACAAATGCAACCAACATGATGCCATGATGCAAAACATAAAATAACAGAGAGCAAACATTCTAAAGGCTATTTTTTAGACTTGGGATGTTACAAATGACAAGGTGGTTGAAAGCCTCATGCCCCGTGAGTGTGAAAACCTACTCCATGATTACTCAACTTAAGATTCCTAATAAGCTTTGTACAATCATAATAAGTATTAATGACATCATAGAGAACCGCAAAGAGGTACCTCTTGCCCCATGACATGGAAACAAGCCCATGTCACAGTGACAAGACAAACAAACGGAGTAGACTCATCATCCTTTTTATTTTCATTCACTATTATGCATAGCTTCTTATTTTATTGTAGGATGTGTTGTAGAGTCACTCAAGCTGTAAGTAAATTTCCACCATGATAAAGCATGGCTTGGGTTAGTGGCCCAATGCTTTTCTCTAGTCATATAGATACTTACTCATCAAAACTTACTATTCCTCTATTTCATTTCGGCATGGCAGAAGTCCAAAAAAAAAGTACATGATATCAACCAAATGTAATTTTTTTGTGAAATGTTGAAAGCTTTCCGGTGATACACGTTTATAGCTATCTCCCAACCACACACTTGTCAAACGCAAAACTTGTGGCTCCCATTATTGGGTCATGTTTATTAGATGCATAAAAAGTAAAGTGTGCCTTAAAAAGTTCGTGAGAGTCCTATCCCAAGTCCAAACCATGACAATTAATAAAGTGAATATCTTAATTTAGAACATAAATAACACAATAACATGGTGAACATACTCGGAATAGCAATGAAGCTAATGGGAAGATATGGTGGACTCACTGGAAATACTTGGCTAAGGAGTGTTGGAAACAAGTTTTTACTTGTTGGAATTTTTAATTTTTTGGCTAGCAAGAGGGAGATAGTTGACCAGCTAATATGCATGCATATGTCCATAAAACTACTCATTTCATGACAAACTAAATAAACCAGCAATTAACATCAAGGACATGAATAAGAGATAGCTCAAGACAACATTATTGCAAATTTCTACACATAAAAAGCCTATAAATCATGCAAACATATGTAGCTCTTCAAATCAACCATGGCATACCTATTCCAAGTCATAATACTAGCATCCAATACATTACAACCCCAAACTACAGTAGCTCAATCTCATATAAAATTATGGGTGTGGTCTTATCAAAACAAAAATAAAAATAAAAACTAGACGCTTCAAGTCTCTACGATAAATGCTTTGCTTAGAAAAACAGAAAGTAGACGTGTGCTAACCAAAAGAGTGTAGCTCCAGTGGGGTGTTAATCACATCCCCAAGATTACGGCTTTCAACATTCTTGGATGTCTTGAGGCGCAGCTCCTCTATTCCCTGTGAAAAAAACTTCACAAAACATGTTTCTCCCATTCTTTTTCTGTGGGGTGAGATTAGCAAGGACAAACAAATCACATGCTTGCTGTGCAAAATTCCAAATAAAATGCTCCAGTATATAGACAATAAGGTTCATTATGTTGTATGTTCACTCTCTTGCTTGAAATAATCATGGAAATTCGATTCCCAAGCCCAAAGAGTGCATAAAACAAAAGAAGGCAGAATCTGTCCAGAAAAGCAACAGCAGCAAAACGAACGTTTTTCCCTAAGCTAGACTCGTCAAAAAATTAACAACAAATTTATGCTTACAGAGGACGAAAAGTTGCAGAACATACTAAAACATTAGCTCAATCCGACATACCAATAAAAAACGTAAAATCATACGGTGAGCAGACTCGTGCTGAAACAGAAATTTCATGCACTAGGATAGCAACTTATAAGTCCAAATGGGTTTGACTTGACTCTTTAATGAAAACTCCAGAATTAAACAAAAAAAACTAATATCTTGAGACAGCAAGAGGACACTAGGAAAATCCAAACAAAAACAACCGGGTTGCCTCCCGTAAAGCGCTTTCTTTATAGCCATATAGCTAGGCTTTACTTACTTAACATCATGATGGTTGGAGTGAGGTGGCTCGGCATCCCCAAGCTTGGATTCTTTACTTATTTGATACATGTAGGGTGAGACCAGGGGTACATACCCAAGCTTTATTGGTTGTGCCTCTTGATCTTTGTTCATCTCACTCAACTCTTCCTCCTGAAAAATTCTTCTTACACAAATCTCAACATAAAACTTGATTAGAGGGGTTAGTGCCTACATAAATAAAATCCACATAGGTACAGAAAAGACACATCATGAGTTGATTCTAAATATTAACTATTGT
Organism: Alopecurus myosuroides; assembly: GCA_028641055.1. Classification (NCBI taxonomy): domain Eukaryota; kingdom Viridiplantae; phylum Streptophyta; class Magnoliopsida; order Poales; family Poaceae; genus Alopecurus; species Alopecurus myosuroides. The sequence goes on from CM054062.1 coordinate 165,339,495, forward strand.
TACTACAGTTGTGCATTTCTCCTTGATCAAAAGAACCACACAAAACACAAGTAATGAGAGCAATGCAAAATAAAGACATAATCTACCAAAAACTGAACAGCCCGTAAAGAGTGAATTTTTAGAGGCACTTAAGTTGCTCAAATCAGAAAACTTAAACTAATGAAATATGTAGTGATAACTAAATATTTATGTCGTAAATTACCAGGTCAAAATTCCACTTCTGTGATTTTAAACATTTTTCGCAGTGAAGTTCAGGAATCTGTTTTCTTGACAGCTAATTACTATTGTTTAATCCTATCTCTCATATAAGATTATTCTTGCCATTAAGATGAGAAATAAGACAGAAATGTGATGTTACAGTAGTGAACTAATTTTTTTTTTATTGTTTTTAGCTTTGGAAAAAGTTTTAATGATAGAGACTTTGCAATGGTTTCATTGGCATGAACAACACATGTTCAAGGTCGACCCCAACTTCTCTATTACTCATCCTTCTCATTTACTTTCCCAAAAAATTTATAAAATGAAAATCTTAAACTAAATGATAGATAACAGTAGGTAAAGGTATTTTACATGTTGAAAAGACATAAATGTGTGCTCAAACCGAATAGGAAATTAAAGCATAAGGAACACACCAAAAAATATTAACAATTTATTTTTAAGTCTAACCCATTTCCTATGCATTGGCATTTTGTAATGAAACAAATAAAAGAAGCACATAATAGCAAGCATAGAAAGGTAGATCAAGTGCAACTTCAATACTTTCAGCATAAAGAGGGGAAACTTAATATTGTTGAAATATGTGTAACCATGTTTCCCTCTCTCATAATAATTTTCAGTAGCATCATGAATAGATTCAACAATATGAATATCACATAAAACATTCTTATCATGAGCCACATGCATAAAAGAATCACTACTCTCCACATAAGTAAAATCCTCATTATTGATAGTGGGAGTTAAACATTCATAATTTTCATTGCAATCATCATATATAGGAGGCATAGTATCATCAAAGTGAATTTTCTCCTCCAAGCTTGGGGAACTAGAAATATCATGCTCATCAAAACCAAATTCCCCAAGCTTAAAACTTTCCATAGAATCAGCAAGTATATCATTTTTATCCTCAATAGTAGGGGGACTAAAAATATCATATTCATCAAGACAAACTTCCCCAAGCTCAAGGTTTTCCTAAGCAATAAAGGTGTTCAAAGAATTAGTACTACCACAAATATGATTGTTGTGCAAATAATTTTTCAATTTCTCCTCAAACACTTCATGTCCTAATTCAAGGTAGATATTATACAGTTCTAAAATTGTTTGGTTGTTTTCCATTTTATAATTTTTTTCGTTTTAGGTTTATATGTTAGTATGCAATGCAAACAAGAATAAAAGCTTAGCACAACGCTCCCCGGCAACGGCGCCAGAAAAGTGCTTGATGACTCCCAAGTGCAGGAGATCAATTGTAATACCTTTCGATAAGTATTTGAGTGTTGAACCCACGAGGAGCTGAAGGTAAGCTATCTATTCTCTAAAGCCCTATAACCCTCTTATATGGCTGTTTATGCAAAGCAATAAGTTTGACTAAAAGGAATTAACTAATTAAAAGCAAGTGACGTGGAGTGTGGTTTGTCTAGTAACTAGTGAAGCAAGTTTAAAATGCAAGTAATCCTAAAGCAAGTTTCTAAAGCAAGTTTCCAAGCAAGTTTCACAAGTAGCAAGCAGCAAATATCTCAAGTATCTCAAGGGAGCAATTGTTCTAGAAATAGGTGTTTCGTTCGTGTGGTTGTCACAATTAGTGAAGCACATGGTTTAGTCTTAGTTGTTTCTTCTAGGAAGGAGCCATGAATAGGTATAGTCAAGTAAATGATCTACACCCCTTAGGATGGATCATGTAGCCAAGTAAATGACTGCACAAGATTGATTAAGACATAAAGTCCCACCATAGCCTTACGTTCTAAGGTCCCCTATATATATCCCCCAATAACTTAACTTTGTGGCTCGGTCTCAGGTTACTGTCACTCCCAAGTCACCACCACTCCATTATGCTACCGGTGATCACCTTACATGCATTCCCCAACATATGTGTGCACTCATATATTGTACATAAAGACAATCATAGAAGATAACAAACTTGTATGCAACCAATCAACGAACTATTTCACCATTGCCAAGAACAATTCACTACTCAAACATATACGGGGAGACACAATACATCAAGGGAATATAGTATTGCATCATACATCGTGTTTGCCAAGAGATTACAGTGGAGAGATGGAGCTGATCTTGCTGTAGATGTTGATGATGAACAAGCCGGAGGGGGGTGGAGCCCTCCGGGGGTGATCCCGGCGGCGTTTCCCCCCTCCGATCTTCTCCGGCGGCAGCCTTCTGTCTCTCTGTTTTGTGGTTTCGTCTCTCGGCGCCGCCTACTTCTCGAAAAGGCCAGGGGACCCTTTATATAGTCGTTTTTAGGTCACGAGACACTCGGGAGAAGAAAGATCGACGGCATCGGAGCCACGGGGGCAAAAAGGGGGCCCCACACGCGGCCAAGGAATCTGGCCGCGTGGAGGGTCCTCTTTTCCACCTGGTTGGCCTTTTGGCCCTCTACTTTGTCCCATGGTCTTCGTCTCAAAAATTCTGAACCGTGCTCTTTGGCCTTGCCCTTTTTGGAGCCCCGAAGCTCCCGGAAAGTCTGAAACACTAAAAAGTACGTTTTCTGGAAAAACAGGGTTAGAACCAAAAGAAGGGGGATTGTTCAGAAAATCCCCGAAATCATTATAAAACATGAATATAAGTTGCTAATATGTAAGAAAAACAAGTAATAACATGCAAAGTTCATGTATGCATTTTACATGCATCAATGACTGGCTCAACCTTCTGTGAGGTTCCGTTTCACAAGCTAGCTCGTGTGCTTGGGTACAAGTGGCGGGAGAATCCTTCCACTGGTCACCGTATGCATGTTGTGAAGCCAAACCGGGAGTATCTTATGATTGATATGTATCGCCTTCTATAGTCAATGTAAGGTGGAAGGGTTTCTCCCCTTATATAGTCAGCTTGTGCGCATCTTCAGGTCCTTCATTGTACCAAGTGGAGGTAACAATGATGCCCTCACTAGCCCTCTTTGCAACCTGCTGATTTTGGCTAAGCAATGCATTGAGGATCCTAATACTGAGAAGGTGTACTATATGGATGTCATGGATTTCATCTTCAATGAGCAATACAATGCTATGTCATATGTCATAAACATATCTATAATTTCTGATGCTCCATGTTGTTTTCATGCCTTATGCTACATGTTTTCCTTACACTTTATGTCATTTTTATCGATTTCCTGGGACTAACCTATCGACAAGATGCCACAGAGCCAGTTCCCCATTTTCCGCTGTTTGGAAATATTCTCGGAATCGGAAAATTCGAAGCTCGGGAGTCTTAGAATTCCCGAAGGTTCCACGGAGTCCCGAAAAGGCCCGGAGGGAAGCCACACCATAGGGCGGCACCCCCTGGCCACGCCTGGGTGGTGTGGGCCCCTCGGGTATCCACCGCCATCGCCCTTTCGCCTATTCATTCCCCCTGATATGTCAACCCTAAATATATACCACCTTTTCCCGAGAAACACCCAAGGCCGCCGACATCATCAACCCGAGATCGGGAGGGTTCTGGAGCTCTCCCCGGCACCCTGCCGGGAGGGGAATTCATCACCTGAGGGGTCTACACCACCATGCCCGCCTCCGGAGTGATGCGTGAGTAGTTCATCCCTGGACTACGGGTCCATAGAAGTAGCTAGATGCTTGTCCTCTCCACTTTAGGCCTCATGTTTAGATCTCGTGAGCTGCCTCACATGATCAAGATCATCTTATTATAATGCTAAATGTTGTGTTTGCTGGGATCTGATGATTATTGAATGCTATGTCTTTTGATTATGAATCTATCATGTTATCTTAATGTGTATGTTATTTATGATCTTGCATGCTCTCTATTGTTAGTAGATGCTTTGGCCAAGTAGATGCTAGTGACTCCAAGTGGGAGTATTTATGCTCGATAGTGGGTTCATGCCTCCTTTGCAACTGTGCTCGAGTGACCGAAACGTGACGGATGGAGGATGTGTTGTTGCCATTAGGGAGAAAACAACGATGTTTACTTCGTTTACATTGTTTACATTACACACTTTGCTTACTATGATTATCCGTTGCTTGCAACTTAATACCCAACGTTTGTTCGGATGATATTCGAAGGGTGGATTATTAGTCATAGATGCAGTTGGATGACGATCTATGTATTTTGTTGTAATGACCGCATGAATATCATATTAATATTTATGTCATGCATATTTCTTTATATGTCAATTCCCCAGCTGTAATTTCTTCATCACGCATGTTAGCTATCTTTTATGGAGAGACACCTCTAGTGAACCGTGGACCCCGGTCTATTTTCTCATACTAATAATACACACACTGCTACTACTGTTTTCATATTGTTTTATTAATGTTTTCCACACCATACGTTTAACCTGTTTGTTATCAGCAAAACCGGTGAGATGGACAACCTCACTGCTTCGTTGGGCGCAAAGTGAATTGTTTGTGTTGTGTGTGTTCCACGTTACTGCTGAACCGGTAGTGCGCCCTGCCATCTCAACTGCATCAACCTTCTGAAGTTACTCCTTCCTCCTAATAGTCGATTTAACCTTGGTTTCTTTTTGAGGGAAACTTGCTACTGTGCTCTTCATACCTTCCTCTTGGGTTCTCGCAATGAACGTGTGTTAGACACGCATCAAGCTAATTTCTAGCGCCGTTGCCGGGGAGGAAGAGAATTTATGCAAGGGGAGTCTCTCACTTCCAATCTCCTTACTTTGTTTTCGTTTTCTTAGTTTATTTTATTTCGTCTTGTTTGCTTCTCTTTATCAAAAACACACAAAAAAAGTGTTCGTATTCTAGTTGTAGTTTTTATCCTGTTTTTAGTAATGCTAAAATGACTACTCCTGAGAACACTAAGTTGTGTTACTTTACCAGCACCAACAACAATGATTTCATTAGCACACATATTGCTCCACCTGCTCCTACTACTGATTTTTATGAGATAAAACATGCCCTGTTAAACCTTGTTATGAGAGAGCAATTTTCTGGTGTTAGTACTGATGATGTTGCTGCCCATCTTCATAATTTTGTTGAACTATGTGAGATGCAAAAAATATAAAGATGTAGATGGAGATATTATTAAGCTGAAGTTGTTTCCTTTCTCTTTGAGAGGAAGAGCTAAATAATGGTTGCTATCTTTGCCTAGAAATAGTATTGATTCTTGGACTAAGTGTAAAGATGCTTTCATTGGAAAATATTATCCTCCTGCTAGGATTATATCTTTAAGAAGTAGCATTATGAATTTTAAGCAACTTGATAATGAGCATGTTGCTAAAGCTTGGGAAAGAATGAAATCTTTAGTAAAGCATTGACCCACTCATGGACTGACTACTTGGATGATCATCCAAACCTTTTATGCAGGTCTGAATTTTTCTTCAAAAAACCTTCTGGATTCATCTGCTGGAGGAACCTTTATGTCCATTACTTTGGGGGCAACAATAAAGCTTCTTGATAACATGATGGTAAATTATTCTAAATGGCATACTGAGAGAGCTACAACTGGCAATACTTGTGTGATAGACTTGATGCTATTATGTCTATGCTTGTGAATGGCAATACTCCCACTTATGCTATTAAAAATGCAAAACTGCCTGAAACTGCTAAAAATGTTCCTCATAAAAGTGCTGAAATTTTTAGAAATATGGGAGACAATCGTCCCGTTACCTTTGATAAAAATGATCTTGACTTTGATGATTGCAACATAACTTAAGTGATTAAGTTCCTACAAAAGCTTTCGAGTTGTCCTAATGCTAATACTATGAGTATGGCTTTCACAAAACATATTACAAATGCTCTCGTGCAAATTAGAGAGGAGAATTAAGGTGTGAAGCCTCTATCCCTAGGAAGCTAGATGATGGTTGGGAACCCATCATTAAAATGAAAGTGAATGATTTTGATTGCAATGCTCTATGTGATCTTGGTGCTAGTATCTCTGTTATGCCTAAGAAACTTTATGATATTCTTTATTTGCCACCTTTGGAGCACTGTTATTTGGATATTCGTCTTATTGATGATGTTAGAAAGAAACCTTTGGGGAGAATTGATGATGTTATTGCCATGGTTAATAATAATATTTTCCCCGTTGATTTTGTTGTTATGAATATTGAATGCAATGCTTCTTGTCCAATTGTTTTGGGAAGACCTTTTCTTAGAACTGTTGGTGCTATTATTGATATGAAAGAAGGGAATATTAAATTTCAGTTACCACTCAAGAAAGGTATGGAACACTTTCCTAGAAAGAGAATGAAGTTTCCTTTTTATTCTATTATTCTAACAAATTACAATTTGTATGCTTCCTCACTTGAAAACACGCGAATCCACTTTTCTTGGCCTAGCTAAAAGGCGTTAAAGAAAAGCACTTCTTGGGAGATAACCCATCGTTTTATTTTTTGCTTTGTTTTTCTCTGTTTTGTTTGAGTCAAGGGGTTGTATACTTCTGTAGAAACACTTTTTTATCTTTATTTTCATGTTTTAGTTGTGCCAAGTGAAGTTTCTAACAAAAGTAGGAGTTGATTTTGGATTTCTGTGCAGGAAACAGATTTCTTCTGTGCACCGTAAAAAAATCGTATAAAATCCAGAAAAATCAGAATGACCTGAACTTTTTTGCACTTATTCCTCAGCTAATTCCGAAAAAATTTCATTCTTTAAGTTTTTCGATCTGAGCAACGTAAGTGCCCCCCAAAAAATTCGTATTTACAGACTGTTTTGGCTTTGGCAGATTCTGTCATTTTTCTTGCGTTTGCTCTTTTACGATGTCAAGTGGATTTCTTTGCTTCACGAAACATCAGTGGCTGTAGATAATGTTTAAAAGTGTCAATATCACTTGTGCCCATGCAAAACCCATGAATTTTTTATTGTTGCACTAACCCTCTAATGCGAATTACTCTTTGAGTGTGGTGTGAAGAAAGTTTTCAAGGGTCAAGAGAAGAGGGTGATATAATATGATCAAGAAGAGTGCAAGGTCAAAGCTTGGGGACGCCCCCGTGGTTCATCCCAGAAAATTCTAAGAATACTCAAGCATCTAAGCTTGGGGATGTGTCGTGGGATAATCACGGCAGATGTTACCGGGGGTAACTGATCTTGGGGCAAGACGACACAGGCGTTTGGGAGAGGGTTTAGCTCAGAGGAAAACATGATGCAACTCGATCTGGTAGCCGGCAATCAAAGTCGTCGAGTCTCCGATCTTGATATAATAACTCAACTCTGGGGTTACACTAGATGCTCGATACCAAACGATATTGCTAGGGTTCTTAGATCTCTATCAACTACTCCTAGGGGCCGGTTTATAAAGCATCCGTACCCCCTGGCTTTCCCTCCAAAGCGCACCCTGGATCCTACCCGGACACGGCGCACAAACCCTAACTTCCCTTTACCGTAACCCACAATCCGGGTTACTGGGCCCACAAACTTGGGCCTTCCGAAGGTTTCTTTATCCTTAGCCGGATCCTGCGCAGCGTCCTTTGGGCCGGGTTACTCCTTGGAGTTTGGCCTACCGGGTTATTATCCCTCCATCAGTAGTCCCCAGAATAGCTTGGGCTTCACAGATCCTTCCTTGAAGCGCTCGCTATTCCCTGCAAAGATATCAAACACACAAGCATATGGAGGCTGGGTTAAGATGCTTTGATATACAGCTAGGCCTTACTCCATGGTGGCCATATAGTAACCCGGGTTTTCCCCCAAACACTTTGGTTTAATTTTCCAGGTCCAAACCCTAATAAAAATGCCAAGATCTCATACTCGATAACCGATCCTGATATCACGGGGTGGATCTCCTTCTCTCTTTTGTCCAGATGCTTTGCTCAATACTTGGCGCATATCTCGCAGAATCCACGTAGATAGCCATTACCCCACAATTTCCGGCTTCTGGCCGTTGAGATAGACTCACCCTCACCTTATAAATAGTGCTCAGAGGGTAACCCTAAACCCATCACTCCGCCTCAGCTTCCCCTTTCCTTCCTTGCTCCTTACACCCTCGCAACACCACCGCAAGAAGCTCGTGCTCGCCATCGAAGCAAGGCCGCCGCCGGCCGCGCTCGCCCTCGAGCCATCTCGCGCCTTCATTCCACTCGCCAAGAGTCGCGAAGGGGCATTCGAGCCACGCCGTTCACCGCCGTCGCGCTAGACTCCAATCTCTCCAGTAAGCCCCTTGCACTCGTTTAATTTAGCCCCGCAATTTTTCAATTCATCCAGGATTGGATCTAGGTCAACCTGCGAGTCGTTCTTCCGGTTGCATCGAATTAGATCGATTTGATGCTTGCTAACTCCTTTAACCACCTGCTTGATAACTACAACTCATCCTCCTACCATTACTAATCACCAAATCCCCCGTAAAATCGTTCGCAAATTTTTCCATCTAGATCCATTCCTCCTCGATTTTCCGCTCATTGCATTAACACCCGGAAAAATCCTCCTTTTCCAGCTATTTTGCTTGCAGTAGATACATGGGCAACCATCCATCTTCCCCAAATGCTTTTCCATACGTAAGTGACCAATAATCTGCATAGTTATACTTAACACCCGGATACCTGGTAACCTCCACCTCATAACGTGTAACATCCCAAATCTTAAATTTGGAATGTTTTGCATTTAGAGCATATGCATAGCATGGCATGTTTCAAAAATTGCATTTGCTTGTTGCATTTGAACCCCCAAATCAAATCATGTTTTAAAAAGAAATCAAATTCTTCTATAAGGCATTATTAGCCAAAGTTATTTTGATATTTTATTTTGTCTAAAATTTCTCTCCAAAAATAACCTAATGTGGTAGAGTTTCAAATTTCGAGTTTTTAGAAATTTATCTCACTCAAATCTGATTAGTATTGCAATAGTTATTAAAGAAATAAGGAGAAAGAAAAAAAAACAAATAAAGTTAACGTGACCTTACCTGGCACGTACATGCCAAAACACCTAGCTGCTACGTATGTTTAGAAAAAAAAAACGAAAAAGGAATCCTATCGATGCATGCACGTAGTGCCAAGGAGAAAAAACAAAAAAAGAAAGGAGAGGATGCATCGGCAGTTGTTGACCAGGCGCGCGCGTACTGCCAGCTTCTCTCTCTCCTCTCTCCCCACGTTCTGTTTTTTTTTTGTTTTTTTTTCTCTGGTGGGACCCACAGCTCATCATCTTCTAGATTGGGATGAACTCCTGTACGCGCACGGTAGCTGTTAAACGTGTTTATCCCGAAAAAATCTCCGAATCCGGCTCCGTTTCTTGCCCCTTTGCCACGAAATTCCGGGTATAAATACCCCACACCCGTGGCCTCCAAAGCCCTCAAAAATTTCGCGAAACCCTCGCCCAAATCGATCTCGTTTCGAGCTCGAAATTCCCACCGCCGCCACCACCATTGTTGCAAGCTTGGAGCTCACGCCGCCGGAGCTAGGAGCAAGGAGGAGGAGGTCCGAGGGCACGAGAAGGTTCGCGGGAAGGAGCTCCGTCGTTTGCCACCGTCGCCACGCCCGGAGAAGCACCGTAGCCACCACGCCATCCACGTCCGTTCATCACCACCGTCACTCCGGCGAGTTCTCCGGCGAGCTTTTCCGGTGAGTTTCCCAGATCTGTTCCCGACCGTCCGATCGCGATCTAGCGGTTCAGATCTGTTCACTTAAGTGAACAGGTACAGCCAATCAGATCGCGCCACGTCACATTAGTCAGCAGTCAAGCCTAGTCAGCAGTCAACCGCCTAGTCAGCAGTCAAATCCGGTCAACCGGTCAACCTTTTAAAATTCGAGCAGAAATTACAGAAAATTGCCCAAACTTCTAAAATCAATATCTTTAGATCTATAACTCCGTTTTGCGCATTTAATACAACAAACGAAAGAGAAAAATGAGATCTAGCCATCTACGCAATCAAATTTATATTTTGAGCTATAATTATTTTCTGTTTTCAATTATGCTTTATGGGCTATTTAAATCATATAAAATCAACCGTAGCTCGAAATTCATCGAATCTTCTTTGTATGATCTTGTTTTGATTAGATCTATTCAGGAAAAATATCATTACTTGTGTAGATGCTTAATTAAAATTAGATCTTGCATGTTCTTAATCTAGCCCTATTAATTAATTATAATTGCTTTAATTATTTTTATTGCAACAAAAACACTTTCATTGCATCATGCATGTCATTAATAACCAGAGAACAATATAGATCTATTTTTGCATCATTAAGATTTCATGCATGCATGTGTTGCATATTGTTGTCTTGTTGCTTATGTATGTCGATTACAACGTGTAGATTACAACGATTACAACGACTGTGGTTGTGAGGAGTGTACGAACAGCTGCTCGTGTTGCCAAGGCAAGTGACACACATGAATCCCACTATTTTACTATATGCATTAGATTTTTATAGTAGTTATGCATGTGTAGGAGTTGTGTGTATCGCTATGCTAGTTATTATTAGGGATTACTTCGCTAACACCCAAGTGGAGTAATCGCATGTTATCCTAGATTGTAACATCCATGTGATAGACAACATCGTAGAGGTAGATTGCTTAGCCATGCTCTAGCTATTCGTGGTTGGGTTTATTATCATGTTAAGATTGAAAATTGTTATTTTAATTGCTTATGAAAACAACATGATAATTAATTAACCACTGGGCGGATTGCTAGAGAGTCATCAGAGTACAAAGTTTGGTGGGGACCGCCGCCCAGTATATTGAGATCATGTTTACTTTCTTTGTGTAGTTGTTATTTCCGTGCAACCATGTTTCATATTAGTATGGGCTAGACATAAATTGTAGGTTGTGGTGACTCGAACCCAACGTGTCCAGAGATGTAGAATAGTGGTAGGTTGGTCCGGCTCGTGGTGGGTTTGGGGATCTACTTCTTATGGTTTATGGCTTGATCTTCTTTCCTTCCGTGGTACTAGTGGTGTATCATGGTGTTTGGGGTCGATTAGGCAACATGGGTAAAGGGCACAAACCTCGCGAGGGTTAAAACTAAGATCTTAGCCGTGTTCCATTGGTTAGGGACAATTCAACAACTAGATGGGAAACATGACATATCTCGTTCATCCTTGTTTTGTTAATTATTAATAATTTGACTATGGGTTATTTGGAGAAGTGCCTGATGGTTTTTCAGCGTGCTAATCCAAAGGGTAGGAGCACTTTGCTATCAACCAAAGTGTCCAATTATGTGAAAAATCTAAATTCTAATAAATGATAGGTCAAATGCAAAATAGCCTAGAAACTCCACCAGCCAAATATGCATGTAGAATAGCACTTGCCATTTATATACCACCATAGTGTCACTTGCCATCATTGCTCAGAATGATCTGACCTCCTTTTGGGGGCTGCATATTCCAACGTGCAGGTTATTCGGATTCGGAATAGCATTTCGTAGGTTTTCGAGGCTTCACATCAACCTTTTTTCGCCTGTGGCTTACAAACAAGAAGATGGAGGTCTACCGCTGCTTTGCTGTTTGATTAATATTTTATTTGAGCTAGCACTTCGCTATGCAGTTTGTAATAAATTACTTTACTCTGGATAATTTCGATAGTTTTCAATACATTTGTTACGTTGAATACTATCTATGTTGTGTGTGCTGGTGAACGGTCCAGGGGCCAGTACTACACACAAAAGTATAGCTCGTGATGGGCTATACTACTACAGATGGTATCAGAGCAAATGTTGACTGTAGGCTCGAAAACCTAAGTTTGGAATAGGAAGCCATAGGATGAAAATTTTACTTTACTTTCCATCTATACATTCATTACCTTTCGTCTCATACCACTTGTCTTTGCTAACTTCCAGTCTTTCCTCTCTATAGATGAGTACCGAAGAAGGAGTCTACCATGTGGAGGATAACTCGGACGTGGAATTCGAGACCGAGCTTGCATACTTAACCAAGATGCTGGGGTTCTTCCTGCCAAAGATTGAGGGCTACAAGATGGATAGCAACGTACCCGGAGACAAGCGGTGGAACCTCACAACCACCATTGTGGTGAGTATTGTGAATGGTACCACCAACATCCTCATCTACAAGGACAACTACTCCAGCTGGGAAGAAGGACTAGTCGGCTCCATGAAGTATGCCCTGGCGCGGCTGAACTATGACTACCGCGACCAGATTTCTGAAGATTCCATCTATAGGGATTTTGGGAAGAGGAGTGAAGATGGGAAGGTCATGGTGAGCCACGATCCGGACAAGACCAGAATGCAGAAGCACATAGAGGATATGGAGTCTTATAGTGCTGGAATGGAGGATCGTGCTCGCAAGAACTTGACAGAGAGTGAGGAGGCAAGGGCCACCATCTACCACCAAGCAAAGGAGATCACCACACTCAAAGCCCAGATGGATGCTCTCAACGCCCAGATGGACGCCCTCAAGATCCAAGTTGAGAAGCTCAAATCTAGTGACACTAGACTCACCATGGAGCTAGTGGAGAAGGATCAACTACTCACAAGGCATGGGATTAGCGTGGACATACCTGAGGAGCTCCTTCGCCCACCTCCACTACCACTACCACCTAGTCGCATAGATAGTAAGAAGAGATGTGATGAGGAGATCAAAGAGGAAGACCCTGAAGAAGAGGAAGAGGACCCAGAGGAGGTGGAGTATGAGAAGGATGAGGATGACACGGATGATGAGGACTATGACGTGAATGAGGATCGTAAGAGGAAGAAGGGAGGAAAGTCCCCAAGTGGCAAGCGCTCCCGAAAGTAGATAGATAGTCCACCATTAGTCTTCGTTAGGAATAAATCGTGATAGGTTTGACCATACCAAAGGTTGTGGTATGGCAATATTAGTTCGAATATTTTCAATAAGTTTTGTAAACATTAAGTGCTTCAAATTTTCGCAGGAATTTTAGACCTATTTTCTAAAAGCTATATAAAGTGTTTGATTGGTTTGATTGATGGCTGCAAAGTGTTGTTTGGTTCATATATAGTATGGGTAGATATTCTCCTTAGTCCTATCTATCTAAACTCGTCTATGCTAACCTTTAGATGGCTCCCCGTCGCGACACTAGCCGCAACAACGAGGAAGAGGAGAACAACAACAACAACAACAACAACAACAACAACAACATGGAGAATGCAGTGACCCAGCTAGCCCAACTGATGGCCCAGTACATCACCCACAACAACAACAATCCTCCACCACCACCACAGGTGGACATGCTCACTCGTTTCCTGAGGTTAAGGCCAGAGAAGTTCTCCAGTGCATCTGAGCCCATGCTTGCCCTTGATTGGCTGCGTTCCGTGAGCAAGGACCTAGTGACTATTGGATGCAGTGAAGAGGAGAAAGTGAGGTTTGCCGCTCACCTACTGGAGGGACAAGCTGCTTCCTGGTGGGATAACTATCAGATTACCCACCCCATTGAGGAGGTCACCTGGGATATGTTTCAAGAGGGATTCCGCAATGCCCATGTCTCGTCTGGAGTGATGAGTCTCAAGAGGAGGGAATTCCGCAACCTGCGCCAGTACCATCGCTCAGTTACTGAGTACATAGATGAGTTTAGCAACTTAGCTCGCTATGCACCAGAGGATGTGGACACCGATGCTAAGAGGCGTGAGAAGTTCCTCGATGGACTCAATGATGAGCTGGCCATTCAACTGTCAGTGGTTCACATCACTAACTTCCAGTCACTCATTGACAAGGCCATCATACTGGAGGGCAAGCATAAGCAGGCTGAGAAGCGCAAGAGGAAACACATGGGAGGAAACCACAGCTCAGGCCCACATCAGAGGGTACGCACTCACCATGACAACGGTGGAAATTCTGGGCAGCACAGGACTGGAGGAAATGGGCACAACCATCGTGGAGGTCATCAGCACAATGGAGGAAATGGTCACAACAATGGAGGCTATAGAAGCAACAGCCAGTACCAGGGAGGCAACGGACAGAACCGCAACTACAACCACAACCACAACCACCCCTACAAGAAGGACCTCAGCCAGGTGCAATGCTTCAAATGCAAGAAGACGGGACACTTCGCCGACAGGTGTACGGAGGAGAAGGTCGTAGAAGGAACCAAGGCCAACACGTCCCAGAAGGCAACCATTAACCACGTGAACGTGGAGGAGGTGCAGGCAGAACCGGACCTCGTGCTCGGTAAGTTCTTGGTTAATACTTACCTTGCACTCGTACTATTTGATACTGGAGCATCGCATTCATTCATATCAAGGGCATTTGTGGATAGAAATAAGCTAGCTACTGAGAATCTTAAGAGATCTATTAGAATGAGCTCTCCAGGAGGGGAAATGCTATCAACCCAGGGGTGTCGCCTACTAGCCTTATCTATAGGATCTCACACTTTCCCCACAGACCTCATAGTGTTGGATTCACAAGGTTTAGATGTGATTATTGGAATGGATTGGATGGCGAAGTATGAGGGTCAGATAGACTGTGCCAAGAGAACAATCACACTCACGACACCTGAAGGAAGAAGAATCAGATATAGGTCTACCCACGATCTTAAGGATATCAAGCTGAATTCTCTTAAGGGGGTTAGCCTAGAGGATGTACCTATAGTGAAGGAATACCCCGACGTGTTTCCGGAGGAACTACCAGGAATGCCACCTGATAGGGACATCGAGTTTGTCATAGACTTGATACCGGGAACAGGACCTATAGCTAAGAGGCCATATAAGATGGATGTAGATGAACTGAAGGAACTCAAGAAACAACTTAGGGAGCAGTTGGATAAAGGATTCATTCAACGTAGTTCTTCGTCATGGGGAGCACCAGTTTTGTTTGTGGAGAAGAAGGATAAGACACAGCGTCTAGTTATGGACTATCGTTCACTGAATGAGGTGACGATAAAGAACAAATACCCACTCCCCAACATCAATGACTTGTTTGATCAGCTGAAGGGAGCTAGTGTGTTCTCTAAGATCGATTTGCGATCTGGATATCACCAGCTGAAGATTAGGAAGGAGGATATTCCAAAGACCGCCTTTACCACAAGGTATGGTCTATATGAATACACTGTCATGTCTTTTGGATTGACCAATGCCCCGGCATACTTTATGAGCATGATGAACAATGTATTCATGGAGTTCTTGGATAAGTTTGTGGTGGTATTCATAGATGATATTCTAGTATACTCCAAGAATGAGGAGGAGCATGGAGGACACTTACGTTTGATTCTTGGAAAACTAAGGGAACATAAGTTATATGCTAAGTTTGGAAAATGTGAGTTTTGGCTGAATACCGTGGGATTCCTAGGACACGTGGTGTCAGGAGATGGTATTGCAGTAGACCAAGCCAAGGTATCAGCTGTAACTGAGTGGGAATCACCAAAGAATGCAAAGGATATCCGGAGTTTCTTAGGACTTGCGGGATATTACCGTAGGTTCATAGAGAATTTCTCTAAGATAGCTAAACCAATGAATGAACTGCTGAAGAAGGAAAAGAAGTTCTTATGGAGTGAGGACTGTGAGGCTAGTTTCCAAGATCTGAAGCAACGATTAGTAACAGCACCAGTTCTATGCTTGCCGGATCTCCAGAAGGATTTCCAAGTGTACTGTGACGCTTCACGTCGAGGACTGGGTAGTGTATTGATGCAAGATGGGAGGGTAGTTGCTTATGCATCACGACAACTCAAAAATCACGAGAAGAATTATCCGACTCATGATTTAGAGCTAGCTTCAGTTGTACATGCCCTTAGGACATGGAGACATTATCTCATGGGCAAGAAATGTGACATCTTTACGGATCACAAGAGTTTGAAGTACATCTTCACTCAAAAGGAGCTGAATATGAGGCAGAGGAGATGGTTGGAGTTGATAAAGGACTATAATTTGAATCTCCAATATCACCTAGGGAAGGCTAATGTTGTGGCAGATGCATTGAGCCGCAAGGGATACGTGAATGGACTCACTGCAGGGGAGTTACCAGATGAATTGTGTGAACAATTCAAGTCTCTCCGTTTGGAATTAGTGAATGAAGGGTATTTGGCAGCCATGGAGGTAACGCCAACACTGATGGACAGGATCAAGGGAGCCCAGAAGGATGATGAAGGAATAAAGGAAATAAAAGAGAAAATGAGTGCAGGAAGGATGAAGGAGTTTCATGAAGATGCCGATGGTACACTATGGTTCGGGAAGCGTGTTTGTGTACCGCAGGATCCCGATATTAGAAAGCTGATATTACAAGAAGCTCATGACTCACCATATTCCATTCACCCAGGGAATACCAAGATGTACATGGATCTGAAAGAAAGATTTTGGTGGAATAACCTGAAGAAGGATATCACAGAGTACATTGCGTTGTGTGATGTGTGCAGTAGAGTAAAATCTGAGCATCAGAAGCCAGCAGGATTATTGCAGCCATTACCCCTACCAGTTTGGAAATGGGATAAGATTGGAATGGATTTTATCACTGGATTGCCTAGAACTAGGTCTGGCTATGATTCAATTTGGGTAGTGGTCGATCACTTAACTAAGGTGGCTCATTTCATACCAGTGAAGACCACCTACACTAGCGCCAAATTGGCTAAGCTATACATGAGTAGGATCGTCTGTGCACATGGAGTACCAAAGGGAATTGTGTCTGATAGAGGAACACAGTTCACATCACATTTCTGGCGACAGTTGCACGAGACATTGGGAACAAGGCTAGAGTTCAGCACAGCGTTTCACCCTCAGACGGATGGTCAGACTGAGAGAGTGAATCAGATTCTAGAGGATATGTTGAGAGCTTGCGCTCTAGATTATGGCTCTAGCTGGGATGAGAGTTTGCCTTACGCAGAGTTTTCCTACAACAATAGTTATCAGTCTAGCATAGAGATGGCTCCATTCGAAGCACTATATGGCAAGAAGTGCAGGACTCCTTTGTTATGGGATGGAGTAGGAGAACGTAGTTTCTTTGGTCCCGACCTTATCAAGGACGCCGAGGAGAAGGTTAGACTGATTCGCGATAGGTTGAAGGTAGCCCAGTCAAGGCAGAAGAGTTATGCTGATTCAAAGCGCAGGGAAGTGACCTACGAGATTGGTGATAGGGCATATCTAAGAGTATCGCCACTGCGCGGAGTTAAGCGCTTTGGAATTAAGGGAAAGCTAGCACCGCGTTTCATTGGACCGTATAAGGTTCTGTCACGCAAGGGAGAAGTAGCCTATCAGTTGAAATTGCCAGAAGGATTGTCTAACGTCCATGACGTGTTCCATGTGTCTCAATTGAAGAAGTGTCACCCAGAAATGGCAGATACACCATTGAGGGATACCATTCCGCTAGAGGAGGTCCAATTGGAGAGTGATCTCACGTATGAGGAGAAGCATATAAGGATTTTGGATACAGCAGAGAGAATGACACGGACCAAGACGATCAAATTCTGCAAGGTTCAGTGGAACCATCACACCGAGGAGGAGGCTACGTGGGAACGAGAGGAGGATCTTCGAGAAGACCACCCACACCTATTTGCTAGCCACTCCGAAGCTCGAGGGCGAGCTTCATCTTAAGGGGGTTAGTCTGTAACATCCCAAATCTTAAATTTGGAATGTTTTGCATTTAGAGCATATGCATAGCATGGCATGTTTCAAAAATTGCATTTGCTTGTTGCATTTGAACCCCCAAATCAAATCATGTTTTAAAAAGAAATCAAATTCTTCTATAAGGCATTATTAGCCAAAGTTATTTTGATATTTTATTTTGTCTAAAATTTCTCTCCAAAAATAACCTAATGTGGTAGAGTTTCAAATTTCAAGTTTTTAGAAATTTATCTCACTCAAATCTGATTAGTATTGCAATAGTTATTAAAGAAATAAGGAGAAAGAAAAAAAAACAAATAAAGTTAACGTGACCTTACCTGGCACGTACATGCCAAAACACCTAGCTGCTACGTATGTTTAGAAAAAAAAAACGAAAAAGGAATCCCATCGATGCATGCACGTAGTGCCAAGGAGAAAAAAACAAAAAAAGAAAGGAGAGGATGCATCGGCAGTTGTTGACCAGGCGCGCGCGTACTGCCAGCTTCTCTCTCCTCTCTCCCCACGTTCTGTTCTTTTTTGTTTTTTTTTTCTCTGGTGGGACCCACAGCTCATCATCTTCTAGATTGGGATGAACTCCTGTACGCGCACGGTAGCTGTTAAACGTGTTTATCCCGAAAAAATCTCCGAATCCGGCTCCGTTTCTTGCCCCTTTGCCACGAAATTCCGGGTATAAATACCCCACACCCGTGGCCTCCAAAGCCCTCAAAAATTTCGCGAAACCCTCGCCCAAATCGATCTCGTTTCGAGCTCGAAATTCCCACCGCCGCCACCACCATTGTTGCAAGCTTGGAGCTCACGCCGCCGGAGCTAGGAGCAAGGAGGAGGAGGTCCGAGGGCACGAGAAGGTTCGCGGGAAGGAGCTCCGTCGTTTGCCACCGTCGCCACGCCCGGAGAAGCACCGTAGCCACCACGCCATCCACGTCCGTTCATCACCACCGTCACTCCGGCGAGTTCTCCGGCGAGATTTTCCGGTGAGTTTCCCAGATCTGTTCCCGACCGTCCGATCGCGATCTAGCGGTTCAGATCTGTTCACTTAAGTGAACAGATACAGCCAATCAGATCGCGCCACGTCACATTAGTCAGCAGTCAAGCCTAGTCAGCAGTCAACCGCCTAGTCAGCAGTCAAATCCGGTCAACCGGTCAACCTTTTAAAATTCGAGCAGAAATTACAGAAAATTGCCCAAACTTCTAAAATCAATATCTTTAGATCTATAACTCCGTTTTGCGCATTTAATATACCAAACGAAAGAGAAAAATGAGATCTAGCCATCTACGCAATCAAATTTATATTTTGAGCTATAATTATTTTCTGTTTTCAATTATGCTTTATGGGCTATTTAAATCATATAAAATCAACCGTAGCTCGAAATTCATCGAATCTTCTTTGTATGATATTGTTTTGATTAGATCTATTCAGGAAAAATATCATTACTTGTGTAGATGCTTAATTCAAATTAGATCTTGCATGTTCTTAATCTAGCCCTATTAATTCATTATAATTGCTTTAATTATTTTTATTGCAACAAAAACACTTTCATTGCATCATGCATGTCATTAATAACCAGAGAACAATATAGATCTATTTTTGCATCATTAAGATTTCATGCATGCATGTGTTGCATATTGTTGTCTTGTTGCTTATGTATGTCGATTACAACGTGTAGATTACAACGATTACAACGACTGTGGTTGTGAGGAGTGTACGAACAGCTGCTCGTGTTGCCAAGGCAAGTGACACACATGAATCCCACTATTTTACTATATGCATTAGATTTTTATAGTAGTTATGCATGTGTAGGAGTTGTGTGTATCGCTATGCTAGTTATTATTAGGGATTACTTCGCTAACACCCAAGTGGAGTAATCGCATGTTATCCTAGATTGTAACATCCATGTGATAGACAACATCGTAGAGGTAGATTGCTTAGCCATGCTCTAGCTATTCGTGGTTGGGTTTATTATCATGTTAAGATTGAAAATTGTTATTTTAATTGCTTATGAAAACAACATGATAATTAATTAACCACTGGGCGGATTGCTAGAGAGTCATCAGAGTACAAAGTTTGGTGGGGACCGCCGCCCAGTATATTGAGATCATGTTTACTTTCTTTGTGTAGTTGTTATTTCCGTGCAACCATGTTTCATATTAGTATGGGCTAGACATAAATTGTAGGTTGTGGTGACTCGAACCCAACGTGTCCAGAGATGTAGAATAGTGGTAGGTTGGTCCGGCTCGTGGTGGGTTTGGGGATCTACTTCTTATGGTTTATGGCTTGATCTTCTTTCCTTCCGTGGTACTAGTGGTGTATCATGGTGTTTGGGGTCGATTAGGCAACATGGGTAAAGGGCACAAACCTCGGAGGGTTAAAACTAAGATCTTAGCCGTGTTCCATTGGTTAGGGACAATTCAACAACTAGATGGGAAACATGACATATCTCGTTCATCCTTGTTTTGTTAATTATTAATAATTTGACTATGGGTTATTTGGAGAAGTGCCTGATGGTTTTTCAGCGTGCTAATCCAAAGGGTAGGAGCACTTTGCTATCAACCAAAGTGTCCAATTATGTGAAAAATCTAAATTCTAATAAATGATAGGTCAAATGCCTTTATGCAAAATAGCCTAGAAACTCCACCAGCCAAATATGCATGTAGAATAGCACTTGCCATTTATATACCACCATAGTGTCACTTGCCATCATTGCTCAGAATGATCTGACCTCCTTTTGGGGGCTGCATATTCCAACGTGCAGGTTATTCGGATTCGGAATAGCTTTTCGTAGGTTTTCGAGGCTTCACATCAACCTTTGTTCGCCTGTGGCTTACAAACAAGAAGATGGAGGTCTACCGCTGCTTTGCTGTTTGATTAATATTTTATTTGAGCTAGCACTTCGCTATGCAGTTTTTAATAAATTACTTTACTCTGGATAATTTCGATAGTTTTCAATACATTTGTTACTTTGAATACTATCTATGTTGTGTGTGCTGGTGAATGGTCCAGGGGCCAGTACTACACACAAAAGTATAGCTCGTGATGGGCTGTACTACTACATAACGTGATACCCGGATAGTTCTTAGCTTCATACCTTCTTGATACCTTATACTCGGATAATCCAATACTTCCGGGTCTTATTTCCTATGCCTCTTTTTCTTGTGTTTTGCAGGTTGATCCCATGGCTCCCAAACGGCAAGGAAAACAGCCGACTCGGGCAAGGACTACCCAAACCATATCCGCCAACTGGGGGCGTTCCACAGCTACAAAGGCCAAGTTGGACGAGCTAGCCGAATTAGGAATTCTCCCTTCTCAGAAGGACATTCACTGGGGAGCGCCGGGCAACGAGACCCGGCCCACACCCGCCGATAACGAGGTAATCTGCTTCGTAGAGCACGTGACCCGGGGATTCCGTCCTCCGGGTCACCCTTTCTTTAGGGAGGTCTTAAGCCATTATGGCCTCCGGATATTCGACATAGGGCCTAACTCTATGTTGAACATTACCCACTTCATCGTTCTATCTGAGTCGTACTTGTGCATACCGCCAAGTTTGACTCTCTTCATCGAACTATTCCAATGTAAGCCGTGCCGCGAAAGTGGTGACGGAGCACTTCTTACCTGCGGCGGGGTATCCATCCAACGCCGCAAGAATTCACCGATGCCAACCGTAAATTTAAACTCCCACGTCAAACATTGGCAGCTGTCTTTCTTTTATTGCCACGATACCTCCCCAGACAGCGAAAAGAAACTGCCGGGCTACTCGGAGAGCCTCCTCGAACCTTCCGAGTCTTTCAATGCCTTTGCACCAGACTCAGACAGGGAGGCGATCCTTCCCTCGTTAGCCAAGATAGCCATCCTCTCAGCCCAAGGCCTCCTCGGGCTCAATTTAGTAAAAACATGGGTTGATTTTCGGATCCAACCCAACTCCATCCGCACCAAATTGATGTGCGAGTATTCGGGGCACACCACAGATGCACTCTGATACTCCACCAAGAGCTTTGCGACCGGCGATACCAACAAGACCATCAAGGGCTTCTTGATAGAGAAGCTAGAGGTGATAAAGGGCATCACCGGGTTACCCCCATTTACTCGGGAAAACCCGGCTCCAGCGGTAATATCCGATATTCATAACTTATTTCCACATTTTGACTTGATACAACTTCTAACCCTTAGTCTCATTCTTTTGTCTTAGGCTGATGACCCTTTCTGGGGAGTTGAACCCTCCCCCCTTCCAGAGACCCGGAAGAAGAGGACGAGCCGGCCGATGATAGTGAAGGTATTTGCACAGAACTCGTATAATCTTTACTTGCATCATTTTCCTCCCGTTTAACTTTTTTCCCACGAACACACACCCGGTTCGCAGGGCTGGAGGACGAAGGTGAGACCAACGAGGATGACCCGGAGGCTACCGAATCCGATCCAGAGGCCACAGTTGGAGCCAAGAGGAAGGCCAGAGGGGCAGTGTCCAAGGTTCCTTTCTCCTCGTTATCCTCTGAACCTTACTCCTTTGACGCCATGCGACGACTTAACCATCAATTATCAAACTCGTCGTGCTTGAAGGATTCTCTCCCAGCCAAACGCAGAGTAACTCGGAGCTCTCCGGGCGAAGATCCCCTTAACCCGGGCATCTCTACCTCCTCCGTCCATCGTGCCAGTGCTCCTCCGTCTCGTCCTTCCGACTCTCCTTGACGCCACCCTTCTCCTAACCATCCACGCGCCGGGCAATTCCGGGTTCCGTTAGTGGTCCCTGTGACGACTTCATCTGCTTCCAGCGGCGAGCTCCCGCCGGACTACACCGTGAATGCCGGGTAAGTTTTTGCTATATGATTTCCTTTGACGTCTGACAAGTTTCCACCACCACTGCTAATTGCCTCCTCTCATCTTTCTTTTAGCACTCAAGTCACCGTCAGTGATCCGGAAAATGTAGAGACGGATAACCATCGGGCAGAGGAGCCGACTGAAAACGTAGATGCCGCGACTGGCGGTGATACTGAGAATAACCAGGGACAAGGCCCTCTGAACAATCCACTTCACCGAGCTGCCGGATCTCCTTCTTCGTCGGAACCAGTGGACGAGGAGATCGAGGTTCTGGATACAAGGATGGGTTCTCCCAACCCGGATACTCAAACTGTCCGGGTCTCGACCCCAAGGGCGGGGAGAGCTCCCCCACCAGGCGACCAGGCTGCCGGCTCTTCCGGTACTCGACCCGAGGAACTGACGTTTGCCCAGATGCTGGAAACTTTGCGCACTTTAAGGGCTAATGAAGAAAACATCTTGGGGGCTTTAATAGCCAAACACGAGGTAAATCGGACTGACGTTGCTTGTGTCCTTATCCAGTCCCCAAGTTCCAAGTGAATTGATTCGTAATTTGCTTGGGACTTTATGATACAAGCGACTGATAACTTGCCCCTCTACCCGGCTAACCCTTGTTTGCATCCATGCAGTCTTTCGTGATTCAATCTGAGGAGAAACTGGCAGACGCCACCAAGCTCATTGAAAAGGAGGTGGCTTTGCGTGAAGCAGCCGAGGCTGAGGCCAGGAGGAATAGGATGATAATGAGGAAGTATAGGAAAAGGGCTCACAAAGCAGAACATGATCTAACAAGCCTTTCTGTCCAAATTTCTGACACATATCGTGCTTTACTTGGTATGTTTCTTCCTCCGGGTTTATCCTTTTGATAGAGAGCAAGAGTTTTCCCGACTTATGTTTCCATTTCTTCCGGCCCGGACGAAGCCATGCCGGATGAGGATGACATTGCCAGGCTGAAAACTATGAAGAGCGTTATCCGGCAGCTATGTGCCGGAACCAAATGGATCCTTCAGGAATTACGGTGGCCGGGTAAAGGACATGCTGATCTGAAGAGGATGCTGGATGCCTTCTCCACTATTCCTGAGTGGATTTGGCACTGGAAACGCTCGTCTTGCCGGGTTGGAGTAACCCGGGGGCTTGCACTTGCCAAGGCTTATTTCCCCAAGCTCGAGCTAGTGAAGCTTATGGGCGGCTTCCCAGAGTTCAAGCTTGATGGGTCCAAGTTCTCGGTGAAGGATTTTCAGGCTGTCCAGAAAGAGGTCCGTTACCCGGCCAGCGTGATCGCTGACGACCTGGATGTTGATATCCTTGTTCCAGCATATGATGCTGCTGGTGAAGCGATTAAGTCGGATCTTCCCGAGCCGTATGATATGCTGGCTCGGTGGAAGGAGGAAGCTGCTGCGTTGAGGGCAGAGGCTGCCAAGAAGCAAGCTGAAGCCGGCTCTGCCCCCGCTACCTCAACACCAGTCGTTCCACCTCCTGCGCGGGATGGTACTGCTGATCCGGGTGCTGCTGCTACCACCAATGATGGCAAGGGCAAGGCCAAGATGAACGTCGAGTGATATCTGATATCTAATGCCTCTTCTTATGCGCCGGTCGGCCAATGTGCTGTTTAAACAATTATATTTTGGGTGGTGCGCCTGTGCACCTTTGATATCTTTTCACCGGGATTTTGTAATGTACGCTAAGGTCTTGATATACCCTATGCCTCTTCCGGCCTTTTTAAATTTATCCATTTTTGAACTCATCTGCTCTCGATATCCGGCTTTCTTTATTGTTCCTTTTGTGAAACTCGATTTCCGGGTCTCATGGGTGTTGACAAGCGGATTTGCTTCTAAGTCCCCAAGTCCCCAAGACTCGGATATTTGGGTTTTTGGAATTCTAACAAGTAAGTAATTTTTTCTCTTTTCAAGATTTCAAGTCACCCGGACCCGGATCTCCAAGTCTAGGACACTTGATCTTGAAAGGAGAACGAATTGCCTGCTGCTAAATTCACAAAGATCCTTGAGTCGTTTCACATAGGATTTGAAGTTATGCTTAATAATCGTTGAGTTTCCAGCTGTTAGCCTTGTACTCTGCATAACTTGTGGTTTAGATGACTCTTTTGACTATCTTGTACTGTAAGCCGGCTTTCGCGTGGACACCATGTTGTTACATCTATACGAAAACGTGGCCAGTTAAGCCCCGTCGGGTTTCATGGCTGACTGTAATCGTAAGCGAACAAATCATGCCACTTTAGTGCGAGTCACATCGAGCTTAAGTAAGAATAGCAAAGAAATTTGGACTTCTTTGTCCGGTTATAAGATTGTAGTCGTACTCGTTTGCAAGTAATCGGTCCTTATAACTCATAGGCATCATGGCCGGGTCTTTGAGTTCGTAACTGTGCTATTCAAGCGACCAGCCCCCAAGACCTAGATATACGCATCATACTGAAAGTATAGAACCTGATAATAATCATCTCTTTTCTTGATAATCACCTCTTTACTTGATATGAAAAATCTAGGTCAGCAAGCCGCCTCATTAAAAACCCGTCCAGTCCCCAAGGGTACCCTGGATAGGAAAAGAGTACGTCTGAAAACCTGCTGCCTGTTACATCGTTCAATTCCATATGCCAACACAATTTTTGCTAAGTATAATATGGACGTAGCTGAGCCACGTTCCACGGTCTGTCTCTTTCTTGCATAGATGAAGTGGTATGAGCGGTGTCATTAACTGTGGTCGACTCTTCCCTTGCATCTATCAAGTAATATGACCCATTATGCAAATTCCGGCTTACGATAA